>JAJKLE010000012.1:0-600000 GCA_022593225.1 Xylaria sp. FL0064 | reverse complement strand
CAAACCTCACATGTACCCCCCAAAGAGTAAGCATGGTCATGCCCAGCCAAAGGGCATAAGGATGCTTTCGAATTGTATATTTGTGCTCGTATCCAGTGTACGAACGAGCAGGGAAAGGTTTAGAGAGTGAAAATCCCGACACTATATATCGGTGGCCACATGATGTTGTCCGGAGTGGATTGATTTTATGGCGTGGATGCAAGAAACAGACCAAAGGAACGCTGGCAAAATCCCCATGGTTGAAATGTCATTACTCAAATGAAACTCATCGCATTCTGTCACTAAACACTCTGGTGAATCGAAGTTAGATAGACAAGAGAGCGGGACAACTCGAAAGTTGCGCCTCTTATCCTCACTCAACCAAGGAGCACTTCCTACGTCTTTCGCGCCGTGATATGTAAATAATCGCGTTGACTGGTTGCTTAGATGGTGAGGAAAGCGAATGATGCTGCAGCTCCTGAGAGCAAAGTGAATATAATCGTGTGTCTATTTGTCAGTTAATTCCACTTTGGCTCAAATAATCTGGCGTAAACGGGGGAGAACGAGCTATATGTTGGGGGTGAAACGATAATATCGGAACAGTACATGACAGGCAAATTTGAGGATATGTTACCACTTCCTGCGCAGCCCAAAACCTATCTTGTTAATGAAGATGACATTGAAAATTATAGGTGAGGATAGAGGTAGATGAAATTCCATGCTCCTCATCCTGCTCCATATGTAAAAAAAAAGGAACAAAGTGACCACATTGAAAAGACAAAAAGAGCAAATGTCACTAGACTACTTGACCAGGTAACATTTGATTGTCTTGTGCTTGAATCGAAGGATGCGCTTCGTGATTACAAATGATGAAATGAAAAAGGGAAAGAAAAGTCTATGGAGGAACGACAACCAACTGATATTGGCGTGTCAGTGATGCCGCATGTCAGACCTGGAAAGATACATGAGGCTACCAGTATGTAGAACTGCTGATAAGCCAGCCTAGTCTAACTTTTTGTCCAAGACATTGAGAGGGTCAATGCAACTAAATAAGGCGATGTCTTGCCTGGCTTTCATGATATATCAGTAACGGCGACTTGAGATACCACGATACGACTCTGATTCCGGTGCGTATGGTTACAGGCTATTGTGGTTCGATCCCAAGAGCAATGCCTGACGTAGTATAACCGCGAAAGAGCTATTCGACATTTGATATGGGAGGCGAGGATTATCTCGAGAAGTAGTCAATGTCCTGCCCTGTTGTGCTGCGCCAGCAGTGTCTGCGTCGAAGAGTATGGCGCAAGCGGTTTGTGTGAGTGCCACTTGATGCTGCGCGGTTGGACGAGTGACGTACCTAGTTTCGGCTGGGTTGATTCATCTGTCTACCTAAGTATCCTTACGGCTACCGGTATAGCGACTAACCTTGATCTAAGCACTCGACCAATGTTTGCGGATAATAATGATGTCGAATATCGGGAGCCGTTCAGCATGTGCAGTACACTAGTCTCTGGCTTGGCGTGTTCGTTCGCCGTTGTCCTTACGGTAGCCGCCAGTAGCTACTCACGTGGCCGACGAATTTCGCCAGGGGAGCCACTGCGGACCAAGTCGAGATCCCCGCTAGGTCCCTGGGGCTCCTGGGCAAGTCCGTAACCGGCAGCGTTGGCCCCATTCCCTGCCGGGGTCGCCCGGAACTCGAGACAAAATTGATTGACTGAGCTGGACGACGAAGGTGGCAACCCTGGACAATCGGAGGATTCTCCCCAGCAGTATCCCGAGTACCATCAAACGGCGCAACAATGGCCAGCTCCAACAGTGATTGTCTGCGCTCTCAAGCTCATTGAGCGAAAATAGTTGATCGAATGCGACTTTATGTAGATCTGTTCTAAATATGTTGATGTAGAAATTGGAAACCGACATGGAAGGATGTGGAAGGTGATACCAAGATGAACCAGGTTAAGGTTAGGTGGAGCTCCAGAGTGGTCAGGCGGGCGGGAGAGAGACTTGGGTGGGTTCATCACAGGTTAGGAGCAGACTTTAACCTAAGTTAGTATGATATAGACTAGATGTACGCCACTTAGACAAGCAGCATAGCTACAAACGATATCCTAGGTTTGGTAGGTGCTACCTACTCTCACCATACGGGCAATAAAAGTAGATTTCGACAAAGGATTGAGCGATTCGGACGTCCTATGATACTAAGTGTTCAAATATAACCTCTTTGGCCTGTCTGGACAGCGTAATCAGATATATATGTATATGTCCCATCTCACCCATGATGATGCAATGTACCATATGCTTTCTCTCTCTCTTTCTTTCTCTCCTTTTTTTCCCCCTTCCTTTTCTCTATGTCTTACTACAGTTTGCTTTTACCTAGTCGAGCCGAACCGACTGTTTGGCTGCGAATTTCTCTTAGGACAATAATCTTGCAAAGAGATTTTACTAGTGTAAGAGTTCGTCAACTTCCTACCGCTTACCACATAGATAATACCTAACCCCGACGTGTTTTCTTAGGTTTAGTATAATGCCTTGTTTACTACGTTATGTTAGCAAGTCAGATCATCGACTTAGGTAGAAGTGCTCTAGAAACTCATCATTTCGAAGCTACAACCTTTTAAACTTCAGAAGTTTGAGAAAAAGAAACAATCAGCCTCGATACTACGCTATGGAGTATTTCTGGTACATATAAATAATAAAATAAAAGCAGAGTCTTATGAAAGGATATCTTGATGGTTGAAATTGCCCTATACGATTCACTTGAGGCGTATTCCATGCGTACCTATAGTCATTCTCTATGACCAGTATACCTGGAGAGCTTTCTCGTATAAAACAAACTGTTGTTGATATCAACCATAGTCAAGAGATAAAATTCGCGGCTGTCTTATCGATCTTTTAGAATGCAACATGGGAACAATAACTTAGACCCAAATTGATTAGTGAGGTGCGGGGACAGACGCGGATTGGTGGGGAACAAGGAAAACCCGAAGGGAAAAAAAAGCCAAAAAGCGAGGGGGCTGTAAAGTGGGGATTAAACCAGCCATTTCAGAACCCACTAATGTAGTGTCCCCATCATGGGGAGAAGAACATGCTACTGCTGCCACTGCAATATTAGTTTTAGCGCGTGCCTGAGCGGCAATATTGATTCATGCCGCAAAGGGATCTAGGTGTGCATACGCTGCTACCGTGTGTGCGTGTTGTATCGTATGTCTGGAGAGAACGAGGTCCTAAGTAGTAAATCAAACTACAGTATCTGGTTTGCAGCACTGGACTACCTACCTGTACTATATGCATGTAGCATACCAGGGACTAGGTAGTAGGTGTATCTGACATAAAAATAGCAGAGCGTCACCTGACCACTGAACCGAGCAGGAAATTCATCTCCATGGGCCATCCATATCATCAATAGAGGAGTCTGTGACTTACTGTACACTTAGGTATTTGTACATCGTCTTGCAGGACAGAACTCTGCTCGGCTGGGTTATCAAAGAGCATCATACTTTGAATGCTAGCTCTTTCGATCAAATATACGAATGATCAACGTATAAGAGGAGAGGTCGGGCAAGGGAGAGAGTCAGAGCGTGGTTGGACTCAATAGTCTAGTTTGAACTTCGATCAACCGTAGTAAATCGTGCCCAGAGATTGTCTACTTATGTCCCAATTCACAAATCATTGTGCGCCGGGACTGTCTGAGGGAGTAACGAACCCAAAGAGCCGGGTCCAGAGACTTGAAGGGATGGGAGTACGTCGATACAGTGCAGCATACAGACCAAGTCGGCAGACGTCTACAGTGTACCCATGTGGTGTAGTGTAGTCTACAGTACAGTTACCTACCACACTAGATATGGATGTAGTTAGGCAGTTGCCAGGACCAGGATAAACAGCCGTAGTAGCCTGTCGTGCAGCCCCGCGTCTGCATGTCCAGGCACGAATTTCTCTTTTGTGGGCATTGATGATCTCTTCATGCTTACCTAGTGCATCTCTTTAGTAGGACAAAAGCAACACCACTCCTCCATCCCTCTCTAGCCTATTACACCAGAGATCGATCTCTCCTTTCGAATGACTCTCACCAGTAATCTCAACCACCCATTGATCTGCCCCAGAGGCCTGTAAGAGTTAATGATACTAGTGGAACTACATGTAAGGCAGTGAGTGTACTGAGACTTATTAGCAATACTTACATAGGTAGGCAGTCTTTGCTTCCACACGCTACTTTCAATACGGCAGTGGCTGGAATCAAATGGCGAAGGATTTCCCCCTTCCCTGCCAGCAGAGAGAGAAAGCCACGGCAGCCGTTTGGGAAGCACTACAGGACATGGATTTATGCGTCGACCCTAGCCTCTTACGACGCACCAAGGTCGTAGCAGATACCCTCGGGCTTAACACACTCTTCAGCAAAGCTGCTGTAAATCGTGAGTAGAGAATGAAGAGAGTGAAAACAGCATCGGTAGTGTGTAAGCGTAGTATACTACGTATATCAGACCACCGTACTTCCGTCTCTTTACCTTCCACGACCTGTAACCTAAACAGGTTACATGGACCAAGGGACAGGTGACGGATAGCTGGTTTTGCCGCATGTCTCGAGCGAGAAATACCAACTGGTGTATAGTGTACTTACAAGGCGTGCTTGGATGCATCTATCCCTGCCTGTCACGACTACTATGTAGGTAGATGTCTATCTGGTAGGCTCTAGAGAGGTACTAGTATACAGTATATTGCCTAACCCTTATCAATTGTCGTTGGGAATACATTGGTTTGGACACTCTCGCCCGCCTCTTCTGATTTTTGACTAGACGGGCCAGCTATTGACGACGTAAACACAGCTGTTTGCTAATACTATTATTACGGGGTTGATGAAGCATTTGCTACGGTAGCTAGCGGTTATTGGACAGGGTACTTAGGTTGAATCGTTCGGGTTGAGGCTTAGATACATAGGTAGTTTACCTATTGTCGGGGTACCTACAAGACGAAAAAGCCATCATCAGTCATTAGTCAATCAATATATAGAGGTGAAACCCTGCCTACAGTTTGATCTGGCAATCGTGCGTCTACCGCCTCTTGACCTGTTGAGGTTCACATCTTACAGTGCGTTGTCTGTTCTTTCCGGCTGATATTGGTTCGACTGTCGAGGCTGTTTTGCTGCTTGGTAACTTTCTATTCTATAAGTACCAGTACTATTGGAAGGAGGAGGATCCAACAACGACTGACAGGAACCCATGGCATTTTAAAAGGGACAAACGCACACTCGTGAAGACTCGAAAACCATGAATACGTGTTCACGAATAGCGAAATCGTCGGATGAGTGAACATATACTACTCTTAGATTCATGGCAGGCGGGCTACGTGCTTCACTTGCTCGTAATTGTTGTATGGATGCGAATAATAAGAATTAGGTACATCATTAGGTAGGTACACATCTGCATGCCATTGTGTGCAACTTGAGCTTTCGCTGATGGCCACCTGCACCAAAGATGCTGCAAGACCCTAAACTAGCCCCACTTCGGCGCGGGCGTGACCCAATGGGCTGCGATTACAGTTTAAGAATCAGTCGCCTGACCTGCAAGAAAGTAGCGAAATACATACGTAAAGTACCCCATTACCACATTACCACGGCAAACCGTCAAACTTGCCTAGCCTAACAGTTATAGGTCTACTTCAGCGCCTACCTGCCTCCCACCTGTCGCCGCCTAGGTACTTAGGCAGTACTACGGCGTCAGTCCAGCATATACAATACCGCAATAGACACCTTAGCTACATACCCCTCCTCGCTCTCTCTTTACTCGTCGTCTACCTATTGAGAGAAAGCCAGCCGAATCTGACCTTCTTTCTATTCTTCTTACCCAGCCAGTTGTTTGCCTTCCTGTGTCAGTCTACTCTACGAACCTGAGGTACATACCAGCTGTTTCCATTACTTTATCTCGGTCCAAATCTCTTCCTTTCCTACATGTAGTCATCCAGGATTTGGATGCGGTATACGTTCCTCCAGCCCATTACCGAGTCTCTATCACCCTGTTTTATTGTCCGTTCTCCTGACACACAAACGACATAACACTGTCACTGCTGGCCAGCTCTTTATCGAGTGAGTCCGCACATGACTCACTAGCTTGATCTACCTGTCGTCCTTTCCACCTTCTGTTCCTCCTCCACTCCACTCTACTCTGCTCTGGCTCCTACGACCTCTCCAGATGCATCGGCCAGTATACTTGCAACCACATGGCAGTTCGCTAACTGTACCCTGAGTCTAGGACTACCAGCAGGCAGTGTACGAGGACTTGTCACCTACCATCCATCATAATAAGAGGTAAGTTGTACCAAGTTCATGGATATGGGTCGTGGACCAGCCGTAACACACATTATTACACCAACCACCACCACCATCATCATTATCACGGCGGCCACAAGCACCTCCGTCGCCGCCGTTACCGCGAGATGTGCGTATGCGGCCACGGTCACTGTTACGGTCACGATCATTATTATCAGCGGGCCGCCGTCCTCCTGCAGTAATATCCAGTATCCCGCAGCAACCCCCCGTTCGTCTATGCTGCCTCATCCCATCTACCTAGAGCCAACAAGTCAACTAAAAGACATTCTGCCCGCCTGTATTGTCCCTTCTTATCATGTTCTATCGTCCCCGCCCTATCTGCGTTGTGCAAGCGTACCTACACCTGTAGTGGTATCTCGACGATGAATGTCGTCGTAGGTTGGAGTGGGCAGGTACCCAATTGAGTGCGTCTACTTGAGAAACACCTGAGGAACGCCTAAGGACTGTACCTGGATACCTCCTACCACTACTACAAAGCTCCGGCTACAGTTCCGTCGTTATTGGTAGAACTAGCACAGCCCACCCCAGTCTTGGTTCCGGCCCCCGTTGATTCTTATTCGAGCAGCTCACAATAGCTTGATCGCCCGGCCTGACCTGACCTCATTACCTAACAAGCCCTTTCCGCATAGTCACGCTCGTCATCCTATCATTCCTCCATACAACCTAAACAACCCTGAAAACCCCGCCAGAATCCCTACCCAGCCTACTTCACACTCTCCTGCTCGAACCTCTCTACCCACCAACCTACACACCATACTCTTCTTCTACTTCTCCAACGACACCCAATTTTTTCTCTCTCTTTGATTTAGATAACTTGTTTACATAACATTTGTCTAACGAGGTGCTACAGTGCGTGCACGCCTTTTTTTACCAGCCAAAGCAACTTACCTGCCAACTTGATCGCCATCCCCCACAACCCCATACGCCTTTGCATCGCAACCACGGCGCTGGCATTTGCACTCTTATCATCTTTCTTCCACTGTCTACTGCTGTTCTACCTTACGGCTTGTCTACACCACTCTCCAAGGCACGTAGACCGGCCCACCCAGCAGTCACATCCAGCCCATCCGTCAATTAAGTGCCGCCGACACACGCACAAGCCGGCTGATTCCACCCACCCATCCATCGGTCATTGCCCAACACGGCGCTCGCAACTTTCTGGACCCTCTCCGTATCTACTTTCTGACCATTGGAGACAATTTGGATCGTATATTACGTAGTGCGTCCAAGGCTGATATCTTCTCACCATGTCGCAGAACCGCCCGACTGCGGCATTCAATTCGCTCCGCATGGGAGGTGAGCTCAAGCCACTTACCACCCACCCCTCCTCTGCAGCTCCCCGTACTAAGAAAAAGTGCAGAGGTCATTCGCGAAAAGGTCCAAGACGGTGTCACCGGCGAGACGAGGGACCTGCAATATACACAATGCAAAATCGTCGGCAATGGCTCGTTCGGGGTTGTCTTCCAAACCAAATTATCGCCTTCAGGCGAGGACGCTGCTATCAAGCGTGTGCTTCAAGATAAGAGGTTCAAGGCAAGTCCAGGGCTCATATCAATAGGATTGACCTTGCCGACTAGTTTGCTAAGACTTTGTGCAGAACCGAGAACTTCAAATCATGCGCATCGTGCGACACCCCAACATTGTGCATCTCAAGGCCTTTTATTATTCCAATGGGGAGCGTGTGAGAATTGAATCAGTTCCATCGTCTGCGAGATTAGTTTTCTGACAAATTGAATAGAAGGATGAGGTTTATCTAAACCTTGTACAGGAATTTGTGCCTGAGACGGTGTACCGCGCCTCGCGATTCTTCAACAAAATGAAGACAACTATGCCGATCCTCGAAGTCAAGCTGTACATTTATCAGTTGTTCCGAGCTTTGGCCTACATCCATTCCCAAGGTATATGCCACCGCGACATTAAGCCTCAAAACCTCCTGCTTGACCCAAATACTGGGATTCTCAAGCTTTGCGACTTCGGAAGCGCCAAAATTCTTGTCGAAAACGAGCCCAACGTATCCTATATCTGCTCTAGGTACTACAGAGCACCAGAGTTGATATTTGGAGCAACAAACTATACAACCAAGATAGGTAAGGATCTCGGAATATTTTCAAGTTTGTAGTGCCTTTCTGACCCTTGAACAGATGTCTGGTCGACCGGTTGCGTGATGGCGGAATTGATGTTGGGCCAACCCTTATTCCCGGGGGAGAGTGGCATTGACCAACTGGTGGAGATCATCAAGGTCCTTGGAACACCTACCAGAGAACAGATTCGAACTATGAACCCGAACTATATGGAGCATAAATTCCCCCAAATTAAGCCTCATCCATTCAGTAAGGTGTTCAGGAAGGCCGATGCCAATGCGCTCGACTTGATAGCAAAATTGCTGGAATATACGCCTACCGAGCGTCTGAGTGCTGTTGATGCCATGGTACATTCATTCTTCGATGAGCTGCGGGATCCAAACACGAAACTTCCGGACTCGCGACATTCGAGTGGCCAGCTGAGGGACTTACCCCCTCTTTTCGACTTTACCAAGCATGGTGAGTAGCTCTTATTCAGTGGGTGACCTCGAGGAGTACTGATTGAACCTTGCCAGAAATGTCGATCGCGCCACATCTAAACCATAAGCTAGTTCCTGCGCACATGAGGCCAGCACTAGTCAGCCGGGGGATTGATATCGACAACTTTACGCCAATGTCGAAGCAGGATATGATGGCGCGATTAGACTGAGCCATAATAACGCTGGCCTTGATTTTCTTGATTACGCAGTGTCGCCTGTATCGCCGTAGCCACATTTGCTCACTCGCCAGATTTATGTACGACATTAACACCCACATCGGACTTTTATGCGCAGCATAGCCGAAAGAAAGAATCCCTCGTCTATCTCGATGCCTCTTCACCTAGGTTTGTGATGATGAAGTATCGGGGAATCTGACTCGGTCATCTGGGCGGTAGGTGAATGTCACTATCGGCCTGGCAATCTCTAGGATGTTTGGTGGAACTCTCGAGACTCCACAGCGCAACTTGCCCTTGGCAGCCCAAAATACAGCAGCGGGGATAGCCGAATGTACGATGCCTAAGTCGGTGACTAGGACACGCAAGACCCAGCTCGTGTTCTTAGTTTATTTTCTGTGCATGGCTGAGACGGCATTTGCTTTCACTATCTTGTTCGATTATTCGCTTTGTACTTATGGTGGAACAGCCATAAGGTGGTTGGATCCCCTTTTATGAGTCCCCTCGGGATAGCCCTACATACATGTTGCGAGAGGGGTTCTGTGGCATATATTTTGTTCGATGAGAAGGGCTGCCACCTGAAGTAGGACCCAAGAGCATTGCGTGAGAGGGGTGCATTGATATTCCATTTGGCAGGACTTGTCCTTGTCGTCTTCGTTGCGGAAATTCAGAGTTGCGCCCTCGAGGGAAAATTCGGATCGAAAAGATTTCTTTGCATCGGACGGCATATTCCCACTCGATGCGAGTAGGAAGGGACAAAAAAAACAGGGGAAATACTAGGCCCGTTGTCTGATAAAGACGCCCAGGTATACTCTGGGTCTGCTCTGCCCAGCATGGTAAACAAGAAGCGTCTTCGCCCAAGAGAAACCGACATTATCAATCTTTCATTGCAGATTTTCCTGCGAGATATACCCAGTGACATGTAGCGGAATAAAAGTAGAATTGCTTCTTTGAAGGTAACGGTTCAAATTGCACAGTGTCCAACAGGTGACTGAGTGCTCATTAGGTCTGCATTTCTACTTTGCAGATGTTGTTATAAGGAATTGCCCACTTACATACATAGTAGGTATGTGGTCATACCATGAGGCGTGTAGATTTATATGGGAGTTTGTCGGGTGGGTCCGTGCACGGCGCGTCACGTCGTCCAAGCTAGTAGGGGGCAGGTGCTGTACCTTAAACCTGCTATGGAACCTAAAGCTTCCAATAAGTACTAGCAGCGACTTAACCTAGGTACATATTTCCACACCGAGATAAATACCGACGGCTTCGCCAACCATTGAGGCGCTTCTGCCCATTCAATCATTCTTTTATTTGGCCAGCAGACAGATTTTCTAGCGCACATGGCTGATTACGATCGCAGGCCACCCGGTGGTGGTGGCGGCTACAACAGCCGGAAGAGGCGATACAGAGGTAAGCTCAACGTAATGCTCGAGGCTCCCCAGAGGCGCCAGCTTCATCGTCTTGATGTTAGGATGCTGGGATGATGAGCTGATGGCATGCTGGCGCCGTGCCACGCCATTTAGAAGAACTACTGACGTGCCTGGCTCAGATGACGACGAGTACGACCGCCGACCGCAACGGCGCCGCTACGATGCGCCTCTGCCGGTTCGCATACGAAAGCAGCTTCTGGGCCTAGCGGAATCTCCGCTGCGCCGGTGGCACGAAGAAGTGCAGTCCATTGCACAGGTCATTGCCGACAACCACGACGACCAAGAACTGCAGACCAGCTTTCTGGACCTGGTGCCGCAGATGGTGCTTGAGCAGCCACTCAAGATCCCCTTCGTGGCGGCAGTCGTCTTGGTCGTCAACTCGTTGAAGCCTGAGATCCTCGACACACTGCTTGTGCGCATCACCTCTGCCACCGAAGAGAGGGTAAAGGAGGGCGAGTGGCGTGATGTGAAGCTATATCTCAAGTTCCTAGCATGTCTGCAGAGCTGCTTGGAGGGCGACGGCTTGTTCCCTGTGCTCGAGGAGCTATTCAGCCGTGCTGTAGACCTACAAACTGCAAGTTCAGATGACGTAAGTCTAGCACCCCAGTGTCTAACCCACGACTTTTCCCACTCATCGAGGCTTTTATAGACTATCGGAACCGAGCTCGTTAAGATTATCCTACTTACGATTCCCTACGTCTTGGCTGCCGCGCCTTCTGCCGAGTCGCAGCAGAAGGCTGCCGAGCTTATGGACAAGACCGACATCATCGCATCAGAACCTCACGCATTACAAGTCCTCATTGACCCGTACCATACGGAAAAAGGAACCGAGAGCCCGGCAGCCAATATGAGTCTCATTGGCCTGCTTCAGAAGCAGCTTCAGAATGAGGCCGCCAACGGCTGGCCCCTGTCCTGCCTTCCAAGACCGTGGCGGATGCCGCTCGAGGAAATTGAGCAACAAGAGAAGTTAGATAACGCCCAAAAGCACGGCCTACCAACCATATCCCTTCCGAGCAAAGTGACCACCGGCCCGCGCCCATTGTTTCCTGAGATATATTATTCGGTATATATCCATCAAGACGTTGAGTCTGTCCCCCCGGTTAGCACTATCGCATCCTCTATAATTCGAGATGCATTACTTGATACCATCAACGTTCTGCACTTCAACCGGAATGTCACTGCCCGCTTCCTTATTGATGCGGACTGCTACTTTGCCCCCGGTACCTTTATCAAGCGTGCGACCCCATTTGATCGGCTTCGCGAGGTGAACGGCGACCGCTCCTCTTGGAAACCGGAGGATGTTGCCGTGGATGCTGTTTTCTCACAGTTATTCCAACTTCCCACCCCTGAGCACAAGCTGGTCTATTATCACTCAGTATTGACTGAAGCCTGCAAGATTGCGCCAGCAGCTATTGCTCCTAGTTTGGGTCGTGCTATTCGTTACTGTTACCAAAACGTTCATCGACTCGACCTCGAACTCAGCTATCGTTTCTTGGATTGGTTTACTCATCACCTCAGCAACTTCGGATTCATGTGGAAGTGGACTGAGTGGGTCGATGATGTGAACCTGCCCGACATGCATCCTTGCAAATCTTTCATTCTAGGTGCATTAGATAAGGAGATCCGCCTGAGTTTCGCCCAACGTATTAAGGGGACATTGCCCGAGCCTTATCAAGCCCTAATCGGCCCCGAAAAAGAACAAGATACCCCCGAGTATAAGTTCAATAATGAACGTAAGCAATTATTCACCTTTGTGATGGACATCCAGCTAATAACAGTAGATACCCCCTTCTCTGCCGAGGGTAAGGAGCTAGCCTCCCTCCTTAAGCGTAAGGCATCAGATGACGAAATCCAGCCCGTAATTGATCGTATACACTCGGTTGCACTTGACCAAGCCATCGACCCCTTGGTCACGAGCACAGACGTGTTCATGACAGCTGTATGCTGGGTGGGATCCAAGTCACTGTCACACGTTCTTGCTTGTATTGAGCGAACTAAGGACAGGCTACTCGATGCTGGTGCAGCGTCAGAAGCTGCTAGAGCGCAGATTATCACGGCCGTAATAAATTATTGGTCGGCCCATCCAGGTGTCGCAATCAGCATCATCGAAAAGTTGCTGAACTATTCTATCGTGACGCCAGGTGCCGTCATCGACTGGGCCCTGGTCGGAGACCGTGCCGGACCCTACGGACAAGCTTTAAGCAAGGCATGGGTATTCGAGTTAGTGTTCCATACCGTTGTGAAAGTTACGGGAAGGCTTCGCCAAGTGGTTAAAAGCGGCGCGGCAGAGGGTGTGCAGGAGGAAGTAACGGCCATGCGTGAGCTCTTCAGGACTATGGACGATGCGCTGGTAAGCTGGGCACAAGGAACCAAGGATCAACTCATGGATCCTGTGGTCTCTGATGGGGGCGAGGACCTTGTTAAGCGGTGGGGAGAGAGATGGCTGAGAGTGTTCCGGCGGCGTTCCGCTATCGAAGAGGCCTTCTTGAACGAGAATCAAACGCCGGCCTAGAACGCAACAGTCCAAAGGTGCGCACGAAATATTACCCCCCGTCCGTGTTATTTGGTAGTAGATTTAGTGCTCAATAGGGTAGACGCGTTTTAATTAGCATAGGCTTAGGGGATCCTTCATCATACGAAGGCTGTACATTAGTGAGATCTGGTTATGGTTCGGGGTCGTGGCTGGCAGCAACCCTGTGGTACATTATCCTTTTCACTGACTTCAGTAGCTGGGGCCAATTATGGGACGGTGAAATTGCTATGTACAGCGCTCAGGCTGATAAACCGTCAGGGGGTTTTAGCATAGGTTGAGGAAGATGATAAAGCTTGTAGACAAGGTTTTAAGAGCCGCCCACGCGATCGATAGTATTATCATATCGTATTAGGAGGTCGTTTACCAGAGCAGTGCGTCTCTTTCTATTCTTCTTTCCTCCATTTTAGGAGTCGGACGAAGTCCTTGCTTAAAACAGTCATCTTATGAATTAATCTCAGTCGGGGCAAGGAATTGGGCAATACAGGGTTATAGATGAAGCACCTGGAGCGACTGCCGAGGAAGCCACTTGGACGTCGCACAGTTCAAAGTAGTTTGAAAAGCAGCATGCAGTCAATTCTGAGACGGGAATATAAGGTAGGGTGTTGAGTCATTCTTCGTGTAGTATCATTACATTGTATTCTACAAGACTACCCGTATACGGCAGCCATCCCTCTATTCCGTATCAACGCCAGATCTCCTGTGACCTCGGTCACAGCATTAAAAACGTGCTAGTATGTATATACTGTACAGATATTTTTGGCGCCGACCATAAAATTATCTCTTACACCTAGTAGAGAGGAGAGAGTAATCTCAAAGAGTGTAAGTCAGCTGCCTTGCCATCACCAAGCGCCAATAGATCGAACAGAAGGGACCTTACCGGATAATGGAAGGGCGAGGATCGCTGCGGGTGTAGCCTGTACGACGGAAATTCATGTTAGGATATGCGCTGTGCTATATTGTATAAACGTAGACAGGGGTATGGGCATCGAACGGGTCGAAAACCGAGGGCCGAGGATCAGAGATCCAAGGAGGAGGCTCGAAGAAGGCTTCAAATCATACCGAGATAGAGAATCAATGGCAGATAGCCACTATCAAACGTGTTAGACTAGAGCTCGCTCTGTGGCCGGTTGGGGGTTGTGGTGCAACATACTAGTGCATGGCGATTTTTGAGACCTCAATGATCTTGCCGATGCGCTCCTACGAGAAGGTGGTGTGAGCTTTCGTTGCAGAGCAAGAGGAAGGGCAAATGCGACAGCACTCGGTGATGCGCACCTTGGACTCTTCAGAGAGGGCGAACATATCGAGAGATGGTGGTGTTTTCGAAGGAGACTGTTGAATAGAATGTTGTCTTTATATATTTGCGCTTGGCGTAGTGGTATGGAGCCGGCGATAGCAAATTGCCCCGCGCGATATGGTGTGTCGGAAGTAGAGGATCGTGGGCGCGTACAAATTGAAGATGACGAGCTTCAAGATACCGTTCTGGGCCCTCTCAAAAATTCGGACTTCGACAGGCTTAGGCAAAGTACAAAGGTTACGACGTAAAGAGTAGAAAGGGTACGTAGGTTGTCAGATGTCAGCACCTGGCCGCCACCTGCCTTTAGGCAATCGATTACGCAGTACTGAAGCTCCAGAAAAAGTTGATGAGGTAAGGTCAACTTTAGCCCGGCACTATTGTCCGTCGTGTCGCGCGTGCATTCAACATCAAGTACCAACGTCAAGGCATTTTACAACTCATTCATTACTGCATTTCCAATAGAATAACTGTCAACATGTCGGGTGTAAAGCATTGGTAAGTTAATGTTCCTGTTTTTCTCTATTGATGCAAACAAATTTCGTGTTGATATCGATGCTAACATGAACTCTTCTCTCAGGGAGCAGGATAAAGAAGCCACTGTCTACGTGGGCAACATTGACGAACGCGCCACCGATGCTCTGGTATGGGAGCTGATGGTTCAAGCAGGCCCCGTTGTCAACGTACACCTGCCCAAGGACCGTGTCACGCAGTCACACCAAGGCTTTGGGTTCGTCGAGTTCAATGGCGAGGTCGACGCCGACTACGCAGCTAAGATCATGAACGGCATCCGCCTGTACGGCAAGGCCCTCCGAGTCAACAAAGCCTCGGCTGACAAGCAGAAGCCCCTCGAGATTGGTGCTGAGCTGTTCATCGGCAATCTGGACCCCATGGTCGACGAGAAGATCCTCTACGACACCTTTAGCCGCTTCGGCACGCTCATTGCCCCCCCGAAGGTCGCCCGCGACGACAACGGCCTCAGTAAGGGTTACGGTTTTGTTAGCTATAGTAGCTTTGAGGCCAGTGATGACGCCATCAATAACATGAACGGGCAGTTCCTTATGAATAAGGATGTCAGCGTCCAGTATGCATACAAGAAGGATGGCAAGGGCGAGCGGCATGGAGACGAGGCCGAACGCATGCTCGCTGCTCAGGCGAAGAAACACAACGTCTCCATCGAAGCCCAGCCAATGCCGCCTGCCCTCCTCCAAAGCCTCGCCCAACCCGCACCTGCACCACCACCAGCCGCCGTTCCGCCAGTTATGGCTACTGGTGGATTCGACCCTGCCATGGCCGCCGGAATTCCTCCCCCACGGCCTATGGCTTTCGCCGCACCTGGTGGTCATCGTGGGCCTCCTCATCCGCCATTTGCCGGTATGCCGCCTCCAGGCGCTGGCCGACCGCACGCACACGCACTCCCGCCTGCGCCCTCAGGCCTGCCAGCTCGGCCACCACCTGCTCAAGGCGGTTATGGCAGCCCTGCCGATTTTCACCCCGGGAACTTCCGGGGCCCTATCGCGCCTCCGGGCTTTGCGCCGCCTGGCAACGTCGCCCCTCCTCCACCACCAGGGTTCACCCCCGGTTACGGTCGCTGAACAGGAGCCGGGATATTAGCAGTACTCATTTTCAGGCAGGTATATCTCAACACGTACTTAAGAGTAAAAAGACCTCGACGTCTGAAAGATAAATTTTTTGGAGCCTGCTCCACAGGATGAAAACAGCGGGATAACCGCGGACAGAATACGCCCCTCAGAGCTGTGATAAAGACGATCAATCAGGGGACACGTAATCACGAGCCACCCTGCAAATGAGCAAGATCAGGGTTTTGAAGTCATGGGCGATGATCGGCAGAGTAAGGATACGTGACACAAAAGTGATCAATGAAGTAGGTCAAAATTACCAGCGCCTCTACCACGATCAGAAGGTGACTAATGTTGCTATGGTGGTGTTTTCAGTATCACGACATGATCGGTGTGTGCTAGCAGTCAGTACATGTATATTCTACGGGGTGCCTCAGGCTACAGACCGTTTGTTAGCAGTACCACGAGCTTTCCTTGAGAATGCTCTATGGCATTTAGATACCCAATACATCAAAATTCATTATGAGCCCAGCGTTGTCATCGCGTGCACACCCCTAGATTCTCGGATGCTCGAGATGGCACACCGCGCATGCAGTCAAGTTCTTTCGGTCAAATTTTATTCATGCCCGTCGTTTCCCCGATCAGAGTAGCATCTGCTTGTGTGGGGGGCAGACAACCCGTGTCGAGTTCAATTACCGGGGAGGGAGGGGCCTTGTCGGTTATTCTATTATATGAACATGTCAGCGGGTTCTTCACCAATGCCAAACCTCGTTTCGTCAATGTGCCTGCCGGTGATGGTCCTTTTTCGATGGGCGTCCAACTAGGAGCGTAGTTGCCAGCCATCACTTACGTGAGTGGATGTACAGTACGGTGCCACCGCCCTCGACACGATTTTGATGGTCATGCAAGGAGCCAGCCATCTTTTCTCGGCACTGCGAGGAAGTCGGATATTCTAAAGGGTGCGAGGATGCGGGTTCAAGGGTCAACAGAGCTCCATTACCCAGTAGCGGGTACACGATATTGTATGAAGGGAATCGCGGTTGCGCGCTTTCGTTGGCTCTTGTCTCTCACACCGGTATACTCATAAGATATATGTACGGTACTATGTATGAATGTATGTGTGTGTGTGTGTGTCTGTATGTACGTATGACTGTAATGTATGGTATGTATGTGTACTTCATGTACAGTATGCTAGGGAGGACCCTTGAACGTGACTGACCGTCAACGTTACACGCATTGATATGCGCCGTGGCGTGTTGGAGTAGCTATCTCGATACCAAACAAAAATGATTGACGGGAGGACACGGTCTGTGTGCGTGCGTGTGTAATACCAGGCTGCTAACTGGCTCTGTGACGAAGTTCTGGTTTCGTAAGAAAAAACGCCCACGCTGTGACGGCACGATATTCGGTGTAGATTCGAGAATACGAATCATGTTTGCGAGATAGCTCTTGAACTTGCAATACGTTTGGTCTTGATGAACGTATAGATAGATAGATAGGTACGCCTCAAATCTTCCAGCCATCTTACTTCTTACTTCCTGATCTAGCCCCAGGCTATGATATGAGCAGCAGATATGTCATGAAATGATATATACAATAATGTATAATTAGCAACGCACGTGGGTTTTGTCCTGGTCTTGTCTCTGTTCGTTTTCGCTTCGTTGCCGCGTGTTATTGTACAGTACAGCACGCAACGTACCACGACACCTGATGATTTTCCCATCTCGCCTAAGGACTGATGGATGGGATGGATATTACGTACTGTAGAGAGATGGATGGTGATGCATCATGTCGTACATAGTACTGTGCATGCAGTTTGTCTACGGGCCGTCTACCAGGGAGAGAAGGAAGATCATGATGGATATCAATCTTAAAATGAATTTAATAAATTTTATTTTATTATTTCATTCCCATTCTTCCCTAATCGGTTTTCTTCCTGCTGCTGCTACTCAGCTTTTCCTTCGCAAGGTACTGCCCGTGGTGTTCTTTTTTTTGCCAAATTCAGCCAGAGAAAAATATCCATGCTTCTTTTCCTTACCCCATGTCACTCCTGTCTCCCCTTCTGTTGAGAGGAGTGGTATCCCTGCTTATATCGCCTTTCTGGATATACACCGCTCTGCCTATACTGGTTTTACCTTGACCCTGTCAGCCCCATCCAAACCCTCGGGACCGTCAGCAATCCTTCTCCATAATGTTGGAGTAAGGTAGCTATGCTAGCTAGAAACCTTGTCAGGAGCCTACCGTAATCTGACACCATGCCTCAAAACCACAGTACATTGCGAGCATGCTTACCTAGGTACGCATATGTCAACCTTCCTACATCTTGTTGTAGTATTGTATTTCTTTTCGTTTTTGTGCTGTAGGTAAGTCTACAGGTGAGCCATACCTAGGAAATTTCCGGATTTGAAGTATATACCAAGCTTCTTGGCCGGGGAGGGCAATGTACTCTAGTGAATAATCCTTCTAAGAGTTTTTAAGAGGGGGCCGTTTCTATCCTATTTTTAGCTGGAAAATAGATGACAATGCCTTCAGCTCTACGCTAATTAAGATACCGTATGGGCAAAAAGGCCTGATGATGAATTCTTTGCGCCCGAGCTGGAGTTCCATTTTGCCCCGTGCATATCAGTATTTTGGTGGTCAAGGTGAACAGAGTAGATGCAGTACCGAGATAGGTAGGTTGGTAGATAGGTCAACGCTCCTACTATAGCAGGGAGGGACTTCTTACGTCGTATTCTCTCTTCTTGAACCCTGCATCATATAATCATATCAGTACATGTTTATTGTATGGAGACGTCGCAGGGTAACGAGCAACCCTGTCACGATTCCAATAAGCCATCACCTCTTTCGAGATCGGGTTGGAACAGTAGGCACACGTGGATGGGTAGCTGGCTAGGAATGTAGACGGTTGTATCGGCAAGCTGCAGAGCGAGTAGAACTTTTGTCGATAACCCAGAATACCGAATTGCGGTAATCCTTTATATAGCAGATAGGCAGCGTTGCATAATGGAACATAAACAGATTCAGAGGGTAAGAATGGTCCTTTTTTGCCTGTGCCAAACCCAATCAAAACTCTTAACCACAGATTGCAAACGCCGTTTCACCTGTTGACGTGCTGATGCTCGCTACCTATATATCACTTTACCTCATTTCCCCGTGGGCATAGCAAGCCTGCATCTCTCGGCCGTAGTTGACGGAATACTACCTAACCAGACCACTTGCTCACCTTTCTCGGCGTGGGGGTTTCTCACACTAAGCCCAGCCTACCTACCTACCTTACGTACGCAGTACTTGACTGACACTACTATCACCGGCCAGTAACGGCACTGGTAGCAGTGTGAGGTGACCAGATAGGGTATCGCAGTAATCTACATCACTTAGTTCCCAGAGGTCTAGGTTGTCTAGTCTCCCAGCCGGAAGCGATGCCGGTACATGCGGTGTCCACGGGCATGGCAATCAGATGCGACTTCTCGCAGGGTCTAGGCTTGCAAAAATTCCATCTTGTCTACTGCTACATGTGCCTCTTTCTTTCTAGTGTGAAGGGGGAGGGGAGGGGAGGGGAGGTGCTGGAAGGGTAATTGGAATAAGATTGTTTTGAAGCACACCGATGTTGTTTTCCAAACTTCATGATGCGCGACCTCTTGAGGCCCAGAACATACTGAATACTTACTACTTACCCAGCATGATGGACGGAGGCGCACGCAAACGGCTGATGTCTCCAGCCGTGCTCAGCCCCAGGTTCCAATACGAACAGGTAATGAATGAAATAGTATTACTGCGTTTACAATTGTTCAACGCATGGAATCTTCTCAAACAATACACTGCAGCAGTTCGGCTCATGCCATGCCATAATTAGGTATCAGGCAAAGGTAAGTAAGGGGGTTTTCTCGGTTCAGCTTGTTTGATTGTGTGTCATGCCTCGTTTTCGTGGACCCCCTGGACAATCTTGTTTCGAACCGTTTCCCCGGCCACGTTCGTCTGAGGGTGTGTGGTCATGGTCATGGTCATGGATCTTTGGGTAAAAAAATGGATGGATGAGAGGAGATCGTGATAGGACTTCGCAGCACGTGCGTGACCCTCGTGCGATCTATCAATATGCTCTCCTCTGCCTCTCGTGCAAGGCTCGCAACGCCCAGCAAAGTGGCGACGGGATGGTAAGGCACGGCGTTTGCATGACCGGGCCCCTGGACTCCATCATAAAAGGTGAGAGATCGTGTCACTCGGAACCTCGATCCCGCCATATCGCGTCTCGTGGGAGCTGGGGTGCGACGAGTCGATGGACGGGCGGAGATGAGCCGGTGCAGAGATGATGAGGCAGTGATAGGTCGGGGCTGGAAAAGGCACTGGGTATATATCATGTTACATTTCTACGGCAGGCTCTTGTTTGCTGAGAGAATTCATCTGTTTGTAGATAGATCGGACACAATCCCGGGTCTTGCAGTAAAGCTTCGTGAAATGGAAAGTTATATAGCGTTTGGTGCATAGTAAGTCAATAGGCCTAGAGTAAGATTCAAGCACATATAGACAGAACTCCGCGCAAGGGAATTTCCTATTAGTATGAAAATTGAGTAGCTCGCAGACCAGAGCCTTATACTATCAAGGCAAAAAGCCGAAGTTATAAGGGGAATCCAAGTTAACTAAGATCTGCGTTTCAATTACACGTCCAGATCCCGTCCATTATCATATCGAATTCCGATAAAATATTACATATAATAATGTAGAATGTGGTCATTTAACATTTAACATTACAGGAGGCTGTCTAGAACTCTGTACTCTCTACGCGCGCGAGCAGAAAACATGGCCAGGCTGGCGGTAAGGGCGCATTCGTGCTTGCATGCATGCAGACAGATCAGACAGGGAACACACGCATATTTACTGTATGCTACAGAACCTAGCATATGAATCACCTCGTTTAGGGAAAACTTGCGACAGAGAAAACCGGGTAGATGGAGTTGATGTCGCACGCAGAAGCATGAGGGGAGGGCGTATAAATGACACGTTATGTTTCTTCGGCTTTGAGCTTAAACGAGAGGGAAAATGTGACGATGAGGGGTGACCATGGTGAGGAGGGGAAAAGACAGAAAAAAAGAGGAAAAGAGGGAAGGCAAGAGAAAAAAAAAATCCCTCCAGCGCCTCCCCCAAGCCCCTGGGTCAGGCTCCGGGAGGGGATGCTTTGATCTGGGGCCTCCTGAATAAACTATTCGCGATTTGCACACTGCAAGATCAAGTTACGCCGCATCAAGCCACTCAACGATGCGGCACGATTGTTCTCCGAAGGCCAATTGCCGACCTGCCTACTAGGGAAGCGACCACTGAGCTAATAATCATCTGCTAATAGTACGGTATCTCCCACGGTCTCAGGAAAGGGCTCTATTAGTGCTGGCATCTTGTCGGCCTCGGGACAACAAAAGTTATGAATAATGTGGCCGCAGTGGTGGTGGTGGCGGTGGCGGCGAGTCGGGTGTAGCAGCATCCAGTGCAGTATCCGACGCGTTGGTGTAGGTAGTATAAGTTAGTAAAAACATCGTCGGCAAACGACGATGGAGATTAGTATGCTACATGTACACCCTTATACGTACGCCTTCAGCTACTTACTTTCTGTGGGTTACCTACTTACCTACTCTATTGAGCTCTGCCCAGTCGTGGTCCCGCACTCGGTACCTTGTTATTAGTATTTACCACTGAGTAGTATTGCGCTCTCGGCGTCTTGGTGTCCTGGGGCAATGAGCCAAGCGTTGATATGACGGCGGCAATATATCCATGCCGCGGAGTCCATCCATCAAGGTGGAGATTGTGGTGTAGAGTAGGGCTGGGCGAGTTCGCTCACTCCAGGTCTGGTTGGCTGGCTGGCTGGCTTTGTCTGACCTGACTTGGAAAATCACCGAGTGAGCTAATGTAGGTGGTGTATTATGCGGGGATTGTTTCACGGCCTCCGCTAGAGCTCTGACGACTATCTGAAGTCTTCGGCTTTGGGTGAGGGTGTACGTCAAGCAGGTGGTAAGTCAGTGGTACAAACCTGTCATGGCAAAGCTTACATGAGAAAAAGACTACTGGAACGGTGCTTGTCTTACTAACTGTGGGCCGTTGACAAGCGCTGATGCCGGGGTTGGGACGGTGTCTCGGGAAATGTCTCTCCAATTCTCCTTCGGACTGCCAGTCCCCAAGTTCCTGCATGATTCAATTCAAGTCATTCGATCGTAGTCGGTACCTTACAGGCAGTCAGACGCCCGCGGGAAGCTAGATCGACCGTCAGAGCAGGTAGCGCAGTGATCGCAGTATCAACATGCGCGAGAGCTTAGAAGTCAGGGATCACTACCAGGTAATAGGTGGGTGATTTGTCTTGGATTGGCGGAGAGCCGTGTAGGCAAAACTCGATTTTTCGCTTCTCGCGCCCCAGGTTCAGCTGGGGTTTGGTTCGCCACGCGCGGGTGCTTAAACGCTCGGGACGTACACTACTGACAGCAATAGAACAGGATCCTTGACTTATTATTATATGTAATCAGATGTATATGTAGTACAGCATAATGACACGCCGCGTAGCCAGGCAAGATGCCGGCCTTGCCAGAGGTTACAAGATCCCCGCTCGGCATTGCGAGAGGATGGGAAGAGAGATTTGGTATTCGAATTCTGCTCAGCTTGTGGCACTCATAGCTGGGGATAGCTGAGCGGCTGGAGGTAATTGCGGCAATCGGAGATCAAAAAGTCTCTCCTTAGAAGTGGCAGGCACTGTATTATTTTTTGAGAACAGTTTAAGTCATAATATTTGTCACTATACCATCCGTTGCCGTCGTCAACGCATATAGGCGCGCTGGAGATCTCCGAGGAAGGGGATCGTGACGCCACCACTGGCAAGCGATGCTGAATGGAGCAACAGAACTTAACATACTTGGTCGAAAAGGTCCAGTCTAGTATTTGAAAGACAATATGATATATGACAGATTTGGGTGGCTTGCACATCCGGCGTCATTAGAATTTATTGTGGCTTTCATCTAAGAAACAGGTTTGTCATCAGGACAGAGACTTGCATACACTGTCTTATGCCTATACCGTAGTCGCCGAATAGCAATACCTACCAAGCCTAGTTATTGGTGACATAACTGTATGGTACCATATGAGGTCAGCATCTCGACACGTGCGCTGTCCCTTGAAACGGACGACCAAAAATAGAGCATTCGCGAAACAGAACGCCAGACCTGATTTCCTCCGATCCCACGGAGGCAGCCGTACTGCCGGGGCGAGGGATCTTGCTTAGATCGGTAGGCCTATCCGAAGAAGTAGACTACGTAGCAGAGCTGAAGACGATATCCCTACTGGAAGCTAGATGTAGCGTAGGTGGCCAGTACAGAACGTACATAACTCTAATTCGAGCGATGCGGAAATAGGTGGCGTTTGTCTCAGAAGCCGATCCAGAACGCTGGGAGGGGACCTGTTCAGGGGACCTGACGAGTCCGAGACATTACCCTAAGGTATACTAGGTAACCTAGACGGAGCTGATTGTTAATAGCCAGATTCCGGGAAGGTTTCTTGCCGGGCCAACGAATTTCTGCGGCGTCCCAAGCCGCTCATCGCGAAACGCAATTGATGATTGGCTTCCCGACAGGAATGGCCAGGAATTGCCAGATCACCTGCAGCGGCAACACATCATGTGACGTGGCGCATGAATAAATATTCTGCAACGTTTCGGGAGATATGTGCAATCTCATGAGTTTCACAGGCTGTTGAGAGGCTGTCGTTGATTTTAAGTTGGACTGGATATTATAAGGTTACCAGACGATTTGGTGAATAGTATGCTAATGGGATATTCGGGACTCGAAATGGCCCCGAGAGGGTCCTTCTGCTAAATTGGGACTGCCGCTACTTTCAGCATTGCCAGTCCTAGTGTACCAGTAGTGTATACAGGGAATGCCTGTTCAAATTTTCATTCGTTGATATATCAACTAACTGTCCCATTAAGTAGTGCACTCGTATCCAAGTCCTTATCCCTTAGTGCTCTTAGCTTGGTGTTATCGCTCATTCTCGAACTCGCCTTATAGCCTTATAGGCGAGAGACAAAGTCTGGCAGTAACGGGTTACGAGGATCCTGTACGAACAACACATCTAATTAGCGTGGTCCACGTCCCCAGTAAAACTATTGATGGCGATCTTTGCCGGCTACGTATAGATATCAGGATCTACTATTACATACAACACTTTGTAGCATGGGTGCCGGGCCCAGTTTGTTGGGTATCAGTAATTTCAAGGAGATCCTTGGTTGCAAAATTTCTCAGTGAGCCCTGAACCCAGGAGGGCCCCCCACGTCCAGATATGCTACGCGTGAGTAGTATATTAATTAATACAGAAGGTTTCTAGGCCATGGGGCTACGATATACCTCCATGACTTTCCGGGGGGATGACAGCGGTTTGTGGAGTACCTAGTAAGGGTACCTATTTGTTGGACTCACTTATATGGGAATCGTAGATTAATGAGCGGTTAGTCCGCCGCAACGGGAAGCCCCGAGCCTTTCCACGACTTGTAATGAGCAGAAAGCTCAGTTAAAGCATATACTACAGATTACCTACTATCTATCTCAAATACCGTACCCAGATAAGCTGCGCAACGCCGTGTTGCAATATATGCACACTCCATGAACTACAAATAATGTGCGTACATTAGTTGCTCGGTTCCTACATAGTAAATATACCCTGCTGTTCAAGAACAACTATCGTAGGGAATATTTCTTTACGCCGCTACACGCGGCCCCCATTTCGTTTGAAACTTTATTATCAACCGATACACTAGACAGACAAGGAGCATAGCGTGAAGAAGGCAGTCAGCTGACGGTCCCTGTAATTACCTAGTAAGGATAGATAGCGGCAAGGTTGGTGATAAGATGTCTCTTCGTAGTGAGTAGCACACGGCACTCTGAAGTACCACCCGAGCAGAACCGAGATGGGATGAGATTGATGGGAAAAGCCTCGAGGAGAGAGAAATGGAGCGGGGGATCTGCCATCAACCAGCCAGCTGGGAACGACGCAACGCTAGTCTAGCCTATATAGAACAGGCGCAGAAGAAGGGACCCATTGCTCTGTAGCTACCGGGGTGTTGCATACGGGAGGCTGGCTCCGGTCGAGGCGCCCCATTGTTCGATAGGCTGAGGCCACTTCGAGCTGGGCTCGTGGACAACTCCTCCTCGCGGCACTAGCTGTATTGGTCGAGATACAGTAGTGTAGAGATGCTGAGGTGTACTACGTATAAGGATGGTTAGTAGTGTAGAGCTATTGGGGAGATCATCCTGAGAGAATTAGTACTGTAGAAAAAGTCTCAGCAAAATAAGACAGCTCGCATTTTCCTGGACAGTTCCGTAGACTACATGTTGCTCATCGGCAGGTCGCTCTTTTCGTCTCTTCCAATATACCGTTGTGTACAAAGGAACAAGGAGTAATTAGTCTCTCTCTGAGGGTGACATTGGAACACGCATGCATGATGTATGTCAAGACATCTCCCTCACCCTACCTACACCACAGTCTGACCACAGTACTTAAAGGATAGAGGCGTTCAAACGGCGACGTCGGCGACCTGGCGTCGGTAGTGCACACCACCTACCGTGGTAAGGACCGGTCAATTAATGGCTTGCATACCGAGAAAGTTCATATCGTGAGCATGGCACTTCGGCTAGAGACAAGAAGAACTGGACATGTTCTCTGCCTCGCTAATAGTATCAATATATACAAGGCTGATCAAAACCCTTGGTGTATAAAGTGCGTCATCAGTGCTTGGAGACTAACCAGACGGGAAATGCTGCCTAGGCAGATAAACTTACCGACTTTAGACACGGGCCGTTGTAACGGCTGCCTGGATTAGTAGACGCTTTTCCTCTTTCTGCGCTCGGGAATCGGCTTGAGAAACGGATAGGAGTTGCTGTTGCTAATAGTTAATGGAGGTACAACTGTCTGTGCGGCAGCACTACTGTCCGATGAGTAACCTCAAACATAGGAGGCACTAAAAACAATAGAGTGAAAATGGAGGTTTTAAACTTATTTGAATAAGTCAACGACAATTTTGCCTGGTCTGGGTTAGATAGATGGTTCAAGTTGAGTCTAGCCTGTGATATGTGGACAGGAGGCGCATATAGAACGCATTAAAATTGTGACTAGCATTAGCACCCGCAACAAGACTAACCAATTTCTGATCTCTACCTGATACCAAGTTCACCCACCCATTATCATCTACCTAGAACACACATTGGTTGGTTGGTTGGCGTATACTGGCTCGACTGTGTAGGTAGTCAGACGTCAGACTGTAGTGTAGGTACCGTGCCCCAGACTGAAATGCCGCTCGCAAGTAGGTAGCAGTCACTTTTCAGCTTGGTGCCCTGATCCAGCACAGATCAACAACGGCTTGGTCAACGGGATAAGCAGGTATTCACTCATTCGAGGAATACTGAGTAGCACACACACAAACACACACGCACACGCACCTCTGTGACGTCTGACAGTGTCCAGATGTTGGAAGGGTCTTATTTATGCAAGGTAAGACAAGCCAAGACCGACGACATCTTCGCATTTTCAATTATGAGATCTCGCCCGTCGTGGTTGAGCCCCAGCAGATCCAGATCCCCGTCGCAGTACCGCCAAGTGGGAGAGACTGCGGAATCGAGGCCTGCTAATGCATAGGCTGAGTGATGATGAACCCAGTCGTTGCATGGGGAAACGTACGTAGCCCACCCCCCGTTCCCGTCACAAGTGCTGCCCGTCACCTACCAAGCAACACCAGATGTCTGGTTCTTCTGGTCACGAGCCAGAGTATAGAGCCCGAAGAATCATCATATATGCCCTTTCAGAATTACGTACATGATCAAGCTCACATCGAGCCACGTTCCTGACTAATTCGTAGGCGCTGCCGGACGAACACGGTGTCTAAACGATCGTCGTGCCGTAAGCACGTAGAAGGTTGAGAGGGAGTTTCACGACAATCACCACCTACGTATACCGCATACTGCTATGCCGCTCGAAATGAAGTTGTATTTCTCACTCTTTACGTCATTAAGGATCTAGCGACTCTGCTGGTAAACAGTGTTGTTTACATACGGTATTCACAACATATAATTATCGACTATAGCTTATCTAAATCGTAAATATTATACGCTACGACTGGGGATGTGCGACACCGGGGTATACTGTACACGTTACCCACGCAAATACGAAGAGCAATATCGCAGAGCAGCGTGGAACTAGCGTACGGTACAGCGACACTTGGTAGCTGACACGCCTGAGACTGCTGCAGGTTCTGCTTTGTCTGTCCGTCTGTCTGTGTGTACATAATAGTATAATGTACATCTATACTGTGTGGTAACAGACTTCTTAACTTACCCTATACTCTCGGTTGGTTGGCCCTGCATATCCTGGTGTGTCTACGTGTGTAGGTACGTTAACAGTGTGCATATGTGTGTGTCTGTGTCTGTCGCAGGTGTAGGTGTCAGTTCTTGAGTCTTCCAAACAGGCTGAGGGCGCACACCCGCGAGCGAGGACCGAGGGCGTCGACGTAGCGGATGCTCGCAGGGGATCCCCTGTCTTCCCGAGGAGCTGGACTATCATGTCCATCCTTGACCCTCCTTCGTCGACCCGGCTCTTCGCTCCTTTCGTCTACGACCCTCTACTGGTACAGTACGTATGTACTGCCGTACCGCACCTATGTACATTCCATTCTTGGGAGAGGCTCTTGGATAACTCCTCGGCCGCTATAGCTGTAGCCCTCCACACCCTGGACACTCCCGCTACCCTCTAGTCGTCCTGGTTCTTGCAGTAGGCGTTTTTAGCGTAGGGAACTAAACGGCCTAAGACCCTTGTCTGCGTTTCCTGGTGGATTACACACCACGTTCAGAAATGACGAACTGACCTTTTATACAGAGAGATGGGCCTCTCGGGACACCAACGACAACAGCGTTCGCACGAAACGCTCAATACTGTGAGAATGAGAGAAGGCGACGCGATGCCCTCTTCTCCACATGTTTCCGTATCATTCGAAACTGCTAGTGGTCGACTGGCTCACCGGGGCCTCCCTGTTCGCCGTTCATCTGTCGTCCTTTACTCGTTCGCTCCCGAAGAGGTAGCAGCTGGGTAGCAGCCCGGGGCAGAGAGGCAGCGTCATATCCATCGTTGCCTCTTATTCGTTTGTGCCTTCGAGTGATGCTGTTCTGGATGGGCGACGCCCATCCTCCCGTACAATCAACATCTGCAACCCGCCACGCCTTGTCTTGAAGCGCCAGACCCGGAGAGGTTCTGGTCCCTCTTCCCCTCCTCTGTCTTGCTTGAGCAAGTCAAATGTCTCGCCGACCCGACTTGTCACCTTGATGCCTCGGAGGCGAATTTCCCTGCCCCTCCAGAGTCCCCAGATCCCGAATCGTCTACAGCTTTCCTACTTGACCACCAGCTGTGTATGTAATAGCCCCATTAAGCAACTTGCCAGGCTGGGGCCAGGGTGGCATATGGGGAGGGGGGTGTCTGGGAAAGGAACAAGCCTCATCAGACTAGTCCAGCTCTTTTATTTCCGTACCCACATGCATGCCTACAGTAGTGTAGAGATGATAGATCCAAAGATCTCTCGTTGAGGGGTGATTCCAGTCGATTGGCTCCGAGATCGACCCCCCGGTTGCACATCATAGTGCCCGTTTCGAAGTACATAACTACCCACAGGTAATATATACATTCGCTCATGTCCCAGATCGGGAACTCTTGTCTCACCTTCCTGAGAGACCTCGACTATAATAAACCTTGTGGTCGGCACGGGTTGGCGACCCTCTGAGAGCCTTGAACTCACATTTGACAACCTTTCCTATTGTTGGGCGGTATTTTGCTTTTACATCACATAGTCGCGACATCCGTCATCCATCATCGACTACGGCTCTGACGCTCTAACGCCCTACGCCTAGCACTAACATACTCGTCCTATCTCGTCACGCATGAGAGAGTTGTTGTCTATATCGTCGATTATCTAGCGCAACTATTCAGACATCAAGATGGCCCGTCGGCCAGAGCCTGAGAACTGGCAACGATGGCCTCCTCATCAGCCGTGGCCGGCTCTACCACCCGCTTTTGTCATGGAACAATCATATACCATCACACCGTTGATACAAATGCCAGGACAACCATATCCCGTTCATCATGGGTTCGTCTACGACACGTATAATGCACCTGAAACCACGAATTCGGTCATACCGTCTACGAAACAGTACCTAAACGAACCCGCAATATTGGACATAAACACCGTGTCAGTTCATGCCATGCCCCAACCTATCCTGGAAACCAATCACATGGCCGCGAAACAACCAAGCCTGAGTCCAATCATCAAGAGCGAGTCGCAACCCCCGGAGAGTCTGAAGGCCCCTAGAGCGGTTCCTGTAAATACGACGGATGGCCAAGCTTCCAATGTCTCCTTCGCTACGGGTATCGATCGATTGATGAAGATTATCCAGCAGAAGAACGACGGGTCTGAAGCGAATGCGCCAGCTACACAATCTAAGGCCAAGTCCCGCGCAAGTAATGGCAACTCCGAGGGATCTGCTAGTCGAAAGAGGTCGAAGCCGGACACAAACAGCCCAGAACTGAAGGACAAGCCCCATGCTTGTCACAGGAAGAAGTGTCATAAGAGATTCTCGCAAATTACCCATCTCCATATCCACGACCGAGCGCACACCGGGGAGCGACCTCATGTAAGAGAATCGTCGGTTCCGATGAATCAAGTAACTAATAGTTGCGCATAGAAATGTACATTTGCTGGCTGTGACAAACGCTTCACACAGAAAGGCAATCTACGAGTATGTTACGCTACATCAACTTATCAAGATAGATGCTTACAATATATCAGACACATGAGCGTCGTCACTTGGGCGAACGACCCTACAAATGCCACTTCTCGGGTTGTACTAGAGCTTTCCCCCAGAAAGGCAACTTGGCAGCTCACCTTGAGACACATTACAAACGCAACACTTTCCGTTGCATCTTGAAGTCATGCGGCAAAACTTTCAGCTCGCGAGGCAATCTTAAAGTCAGTTTATGCATCAAGAATACCCGAATTGGTGTTGAAGTTATTAACCCAAATTTTGTCACAGACACACCAAAACAACTATCACAAAGAGGAGCTCCGTGAATTGGAGCTTAAGTTTGCAAACATATCATCCGTCGATGAAATGACTGATTCTGATCGGGAAATCTGGAACTATCTCCTGGATGTCCACAAGAACAGCAACAAGGGAATCAAGGGGCGAGGCAAGGAGTGCAGGGTCCAGCTTCTCCCTCACTCTGGTAGCCCGACGAACCAATATCCGCTGCAGTCACCTGTCGAGCTCCAACGCGCCCAGTTCTCCATGTCACACGGCCTCCCCAACGCCATGAATTTTAATCACTTCGGCATGCAACGGAACCACCTGGGACACGAGTTCCTGGTCGCCCGGGGCGGGCATGCGTACGAGGTGTACGAGATAGACCAGGCCAGCATCTCCAGCGGCACCATAACACCCGCCAGCTCCCCGGGCGGCATATACGATGATCATCACCGTGCTCTCTCGTTCCACGATCGGATGTACTAGCTGAATATGAGGCCCTTATGAAGAACAAGGGACCATGATATGACATACATAATACCACGTGGTAAACTATCCTACGATCGCAGCATACTAGTGCGACAAAAGGGCGCCCGTCACGCACACATATACAAATTGTTTTACACCGACACACATAACAAAGTGAGGGTGGGCGGGTCATAACCAACGTGGGTTGGGCGGCACACTTCGAATTCTGAGATACCAAACATTGTTAAGACTGGACGCGTGGAACTCTGATTTCTCTCTCTCTCTCTCTCTTTTTGGTTTTTTTACTTCCTATTAGCCCAGTTTCTTGCGGGATTCCACATTCTCTGTCTTTCTTCCTATCTTCGGTACCGCATCCACCCGGCCTGTACAACCGGTATGCTGTGGCACGCTGGGTGGCTTTACTGACGGAGGGACAAAGAGGGGAGCTCAGAGAAATACCGGCATAGCGAGGGAAAGGAGGAGGGGGTTGGTGGCGGCAGGTGTCCGTTTTCGTGCACATTTTGTTGTTTATTTTTGTTTCACTCTATTTTTTCCAAGGTGGCGTTGCATATAGAGGTTATGAGACCTCTTGCTGGGATTCGGTGGACTGACTGTATGGGATTATTTTTCCCTGTTTACTATTTCCTGCACCATCCAAGCCCTGTGCATTATCCGCGGACGCTTCATCGGACATTGGCGGGGAGAGAGAGCATTGGGTCAAGGCTGTCTGAACAAATTCAAACCCCGCGAACACGAATACATACATGGTCGGATCTCTGCTCTTCCCCCTCGCATCTGTTAGCTCTTCTGGTGGGGGTGGTTCTCTCTATTGTTTCTAGTCTACGGCTTGTTTGTCTATCTATTTGTCTGCTCGTGTCAATTCTGTATCTCGAAAATGGGTTTGGTTGTTTGTTTCTATTGGTTTGTTATTCCCCTTCGTTCCGAGTTGCATGGCGGCTGCATGGCGGGTGGACGGGGGTGAGCAGAAGGGGTCCTAGGGCGTGCAGTTGGAATCATAATTCCAAGCGCTCAGTTTTATCTGGGCTAAACGGGAGACAGACAGGCGAGTACCGGGATTGTTGTTGGTAGTTTCGTTGTAGGCTCTCTCATGTAGGGCGAGGATTATCAAGGTCTGTTGTTGGATTCACATGAGCTCTCTGATAACAGTCGGGTTATCTTATTATCTTGAATCTTGTTGAAAATAAAAAAACGTATAGTCGAGCCGAAAGGATACCTACATACATGAATACATACATATCTATACGGAAAGCAGGCAATATGGTCAGGTCATACATGCATGACGTGACGACTGTAATTCATGTTGCGGTTGGCAACTCTATTTCGTATTATCAAACATCCGCTCATCGGCGGATCTGACTGGCTACGGGTTCATCGCAAGGTGACTGTGCCTTATTTTACCTAGGCTAACGCCCTATCAAACAGAGTCCCATTCGGGAGCATCCGTATTGCGGGAATCACCGCCCCTAGTGACATTGACGATGCTCAATCCAGTAAAAAGTTACGCTATCTAAGTAGTATGACAAACGCAACCCGAACGGTAGTATACATCTCTCGTTTAGTCGCTAAGAAAAAGGCGCGGGGGAAATCATGAAGTGCACGTACGTAGCTTGCCTCGTCATCAGCTCTACTACCTATGCGACGACACGATCGCCAAGAATCTAGACAGCGCATACGAGGGGTATCATTCTCAAAGTCCCCTCCCAGCGGATCAGAGTAACAATGCATGGGTTCATGTTCTTCCCTCGAGATGACGATGCTCGGTTAGCTAGGTAGTATAGAATAAGATACCTAGCGAAAGGCTTTTTCTTTTGTTTCCTATCCTGTCGGTTTTGTCCCGCTCTGCTCTGTACAGTCTCTCTTTTTGTTACCTGCGAGTTGCCCTTTTGGATAGGACGGCAGATCGGGGCGCTAAGAGAAAGATTACGATCGTTGGGAACGAGACCAAGCTGAACGTGCCGAACCAGCATTGAGCAATCCTCACCCCCTGGCCACATCCACACACACTTACACACATCCCATATACATAGTAGGATATACAGTACTAATTGCTGCGGAACTACAGCAGCAGTACATTAAGGAGGCGTCACAATCTCGAGTGCCTGTAGCCTATCAAATAGATCGATTTTGTTCGGAGATATACATGCATGCAGGCGGGTGGGGGATAAATTTAACATGAAGAGAAAATCGATCCCTCAATAGCCGAATTCCGTGATCTCGGGCGCATAAATGCCATTGACGGGGTAATCTTGCAATGACTGCAGATTATTGATAGTTCCCACCTCTCGATAACACGGCCATATTTCGGATGGCCACCGTTCTAGCGTAGTGCAAAAGGGGAAGAGGAGAGTGAGGGAAATAGAAGTACGCACGCATGTAGGGGCAGTCCTAAGGTAGTAGCCGCAAATCTAGCTTCTCACCGCATAGTGTTCTCGGATCAACCAACCCTGTTTCACATGCAGAGTCGCGGGGTAGTTTGTCCTGCGCGTTGATAGAGAGGTGTGGTTGTGCGGCATGGGCAATCAGCTCAGCCCTCTGCATTACTAAGACAAGCACAGCAGCAGAAGGTAGCAGCAGCAGCAGCAAGCAGCGCGAGATACCTAGGACCCGCGGAGACCCCCATCCCCTCTCGAAAGCCCCAAACCGGTTATTCGAGGCCTATCCTAACTACTTGCAGCACGCAACGAGATGCTTAACGGCGGTGGTGGGAGCCAAGACGCGACACAAGCATTGACGACGGCATGGGTGTGGGTGGCCGTGGGGAGCTGGCCATTGGGTGCTGGGCAAGCTAGCTAACCTCCATGCAGCGTTGAGACAAATAGAATGTTGTCACCGTTCTGGATCTCATAGGCCTCCTCTCCCTCCAACTCCCAGTCCGCGTCGTTGATCAGGACCAGGATACCTGGTCGTCTGTATAGCCGCCAGGTCAGTCGGGTCGAGCCTTTTCACATGTTTCTTTCTTCACCCTCTTCTCTCTTCTTGGCCGGTGAGCCGGAGAAGCGATTCAACCGCGCAAAACTAAAAGACACATTCGGTAGACATTCGAACCCCTGCGGGCAGCTAGAGACTGGACGGCGACCAGTCCATCACGTAGTCTCCGAGTACCGGCGGGGCGGTGAAAAGGTAAAGTGCTGGGGGACAACTCACAGGTGATCGTCGAGAACAAACAACTCCTTCCGCGTATCTCTCATCGTGTGCTCACACAGGTACTCGATGAGATAAGCGACGGTCACGGGCTTGTTGCTCTTGTCGAGGGCGGGAACGGAGAGTACATGGCGGCGCTGATCTGAAAACAGCATCTCCAATCCACCACTAATAAAATTTACATTTCCATTAGCGATGATAGGGCTAGGCGAAGGAGGCACATTGGGGGAGAAGTGACTATACGTGAACTCAACCGTTATTGATAGCTCAGGAACATCGGCATTCTTGGCAATGTCATCCGTTACCGCGGTTTCCGTTATTGTTGTTGTTGTTGTTACTGCGGCCATACTGCCGTTATGGCTTGTATATTTGACTTAAAATTGAAGTATAAAAGTCTGTTGTCACGTTCTTGCCGTGAGTCTTGTGATTAAGAAATCTATAGTGTGAGAGAACCTATTGGATGGACCATGACTGATTCCATATGATCCTACTAGGGATAACGTGTTACCGAGGGAGAAAAATATATGTTTAGATGCATCACTATAAATTTGAACCCAGATTTCGTCATATCTAACCCCACCTTAGGTGCATAGCTTCAATACATTAGCTTCCCTTAGCTCAAGGGGCATGTTTTATTATCCAACCGTCTCGAACACCTGCCAATACACTACTGCATGTGTTTAGACACATAATAATGTAATAATAATCATTCTTTAGTAGAACCTCGTCTCTATGACGCGCCACGATGCGGGCCTCTCTCCCGCCTTCGTTGAAACCATTGCCGGCCTGACCGCCGGCTCCATCGCCACGCTTGTAGTGCATCCCTTAGACATCGTGAAAACTCGTATGCAAAGTACGTTCGTTAGTTTTATTCATACTCCCTCCGTTTCTCCTAAAAATGTTCTCGTTGGCTGACGTCTAATTAGTCCACCGGAGCAATGCTGCCACTTCCCAAACCTTGACCACTATCTCGGTACTGCGTGGGCTGACGAGGACGCCACATCCAGTCGCCGCTCTGTATCGTGGCCTGACGCCAAATCTGCTGGGGAACGCCTCCAGCTGGGCCTCGTTCTTCTTCTTCAAGGCCCGGGCCGAAAACGCCCTCTTGGCCCTCAAGGGTCGATCGTCGCCCGGTGATGACGAGGTGGCCGCCGCCCTTACCCCTCAGGACTACTTCGCCGCTTCCGGCGTGGCGGGCATGTTCACCCAGGTCATCACCAATCCCATCTGGGTCCTGAAGACACGCATGCTGTCTTCCGATCGTGGCGCGGTTGGCGCATATCCGAGCATGTGGGCGGGTGCCACGCAACTGCTGCGCACCGAGAGCTGGAGGGGGTTCTATCGTGGCCTGGGGATTAGCCTTTTCGGCGTCTCCCATGGGGCTGTCCAGTTCGCCGTCTACGACCCACTGAAACATATGTACCTCACGCGGCGGCAGAAGCTTGCCAGAGGGACGAGTCACTCGGACGACCGCGGGAGGCAGCAGTCAATGACCAACGAGGCCACGCTGGTCATTTCGAGCGTCTCGAAGCTCGTGGCTGGCGCGGTTACGTACCCGTATCAAGTCATTCGAAGCCGTCTCCAGAACTACGATGCTGACGAACAATTCGGGCGAGGCATTCGAGGCGTCATGAAGAGGACCTGGACGGAGGAAGGATTGCGGAGCTTCTACCGGGGCATTATCCCCGGTGTCGTGAGAGTCATGCCCGCAACATGGGTTACGTTTCTGGTGTATGAGAACACCAAGTTCTACCTGCCAAAGTGGACGAGCGGTCCAAGCATAGATCAATAGAATTCCTTGCTACTCTGATTATCTGTGTAGAACAGTTATAGAATTGCATTATGTCACTGTCTCTATAATGTGCTGTCTGAGATCGTATAATGGTAACGGAATCTGTTTCCATTTCTATCTCGTCCCATGTGAAGTTTACTCTTCTTTTAGTTGGCTCCAGTCTTCATGTTCTCTTTATCCCTGCCGGCATAACAGTGCCTTCAGTGTTGTCATACCATAGTCACTGAGCTCAGAAGCACGAATACTAGCACAGGCAACTCCAGGCGGTAGAGATTGCACTGTCTTAAATGTGTCACTGGCGATTAGTATGTCTCCGGCCAAAATGTTCTTGATGGTCGCCAAACCAAACCCATTTGCCATTACGAGAGTATACCAGGGCAACCAACCAGCTTCGGATCTATCCTGTCGCTATATTCACCGAGACATTCGAGTTTGACACTCCTAATGTCTCTTAGCGTTCCTTCCCAGAGCACCGCTAGTGAAATTGACAGCGCTCTGTAGCCATTCAGATGGCTTCACGAAATAAAGAAAGCTGAGACAGTAATCAATGTCAAGCTTTGACAGGTCAGACTCGCAGCAGAATGGCATATATTCCCATCGTATATTCTGGCATTTAATGTATAACACTGGCATACGAAGGTCATGTGTGCTGTGTGTTTCACTATTTAGGTTGTCTACCATCGTGCTGTTTCCCTCTTTAGCGCACTACACGACGTAGTAGCTTCAGATACAACCCATGATCCCCGTTGTCTCATCAAGACTTCTTAGTTTCCCTCCCACAGTCATGGATGATATAGCCAAGCGTGAGCTAGACCTCTGTGTATACATCGTAGTCCCGGACCCCTTTCTCCGGCGGCACCCCTATCCAAAGTTGCGCGGATTGGACTATCAAGACGATCAACATGTGGAATGAGAATTACCACCATGCTGATAGATATGAACAGTCCCTTGACATATGCAGATACTTGCGCTGCAATTCGAGTTGCAGTGTTGTGACGAACCCCCCAGACCGACAACAGTGGAAATTTATTGCCCAAAGAAATGGGCATCAATATGGCCGTGTAACTTCTGGTCAAGGAAGTATACACCGCTTGGATGGGCTTTGGGTTGATATAATATGTGAATAGCTTAAGGGGTACTCACCATCACTGCCCGACTACTAGCATACGCTCCATTATTTCAGATTTGCTTTCTGGCCGTTTTGAAACCAATCTGTAGTGCCCCTTATGCTTTGTGGACGAGCTTTCATGGGACGGTGGCTCTGTAATTCTAGAATAAAGTCACATTACAGATCACAGCACTCTGAACAGCCTTGCTCATCTCTTCATGAAAATCTTTACGACTATGCTCATATCGACTTATCATATTAGCAGCCTCTAGCCTGAACAAAGATTCGACAACACAAAATTGATACCTCAAATTTGCTGCTGATGAGTGACAAAGTTCATCACAACTCCTCACGACCTAACTGGCATTACACCTAACACTCCGATGTCGACCCTGATGCTAGGGTAGCCGCCGAACCAATCCCCAAGCTTAAGTAGCTATATTCGCCCAGCTACAATGCCATTTCAGTTATCATTTTCCATCCATGCAAGCTGTAGCAGCGACACCACGAGCGATACTTCCAGATGCCAGTAGAACAGCTAAGACGCACGTCATATTCTCGTTTCAGAGTTCCGTCGAACCCAGAGCACCATCATAAAAGTCCAGGTCGGTCATGAAGACAGACAGGCAGCAGCCGTCGATTGAAATCAGACAGTACAATTACCAGCTCAAAAGGCAATATAGTTCCTATCACCACAAGGACTGCTCCCCTCCCGCGTGTACTGATCTGTAGATTGATATATATGAGTATGTTAAAATGTAGGCGTACTACTTATCCTGTCTAAGACATGGCTAAAAGGCATTACTCTCTGGCGTGTTCGCACTTCAGAATTTTAATCCTTGAATAGTAAAATTGGGCAATTACCTACATGAGGTTCAAGATATACTCTTTTTTTTCGGACTCGCAATGAATTTGGCCGTTGTATGCTTTCATACAAGCTACCGGACTGGGAATATGGGGCGTTGCGTAGATACACCCCACTAAGGACCAGGGACCATTGCAAGCTCCCGCGCACTTAAGCTTCCCTTCCTACAACTTACCTGAGGTAAGCTCGACCATTACCCTCAACGACGTCCGTATTTACAGCCCAAAAGCCCCCATACGACTCCAATTGATATCCTTACCTAAACATAAAAAGAGCGCAAGCGTCTAATAACACAGCATCCCGCGAACCCTAGGTACCGATCAACCAACCAAGCAGCACCCCTCCAAACTCTCCCCTCCTTCAATCTCATAAAACATGGCCGACCGCGCGCCACCCCCGAATCTCCGCCCAGGCGCAAACCGCGTGACGCGCGCAGCGACGAGCGCAACAGGCGTCCGCCGCAATCTATTCCAGAGCAACCTGACGCGCCGTCCGACGCCGACCGAGACCGCGAGACCAGGAGGGGCCGGCGGTAGTGGTGGTGGGGTCAATAATAATAACAACAATATTAGCAACAACAACAACAACACTTCGATGACCACTTCTTCATCAGCAGAAACCTTGCGCCTCGACCTCGACGTCTTGTCCGAGACCTCAGAGATCGTGATCCGCGACCAAAACGGCGAGTTTGAGATCGAGGATCCGCCTACGCCGCCGCTTGATGACCCGGACGACGAGGTCGCACTTGACGATGCGCAGGAGAATGAACGTACGCATTTCGCCCTTCCAAAACTCCGCTTCATAATGTCGGGTGAGAAGTTCATGTGCTTATGATTTGCGTATACGTGTACAGGAGAAAGGCAGAGATTGGCAGAGGCTGTTCGACATCACCAGATCAATCACACGCGCATGCCCGTGCAACCTGAAGGTAATTGTTAGCAAGCTTGTGCTAAGCTTCTAGGGCTGACAATGCAAGCAGAGGTACTCGAAGTACTCAAGGCCAGCATGAGGGCAAAAGTAGCCGCACTGGCTGAGGACAATTGGATGTACGAGGCCGAAGAACCACCACGAGTACATTGAACATGCTCAGAAGGATACTCTTCGTCATATTCTCTATGCTCGCTGTCTATGCTACAGTTGTCCCTGCGCAACTTAATTAGTCTAAACCCTCCGCCGCTGGCATCGAGGTCGAGGTCGACGTAGGAGCCTTGACGGCAGGTTTCTTAGCACTCCCGCCCGCGGGGGCTCCGCCGCCGAAGAAACCACTCATCATATCCATCAAGGGATTGCTCTGCCGGGGCTTCGTGATGCCGAAGTATATCTCGGCAATTATGTCTAGCGCCTCGTTCCACATCTCGAGCTCTTTCAGGTGATTGGCGTACTTCGCCGTCAGCTGCTTGTAGAGATCTGGGTTGCCTCTCGGAATGGCAAGTAGCAGCAGGCCGAGGAAGTTGAGGAGCGGTATACTTGGGAACACGCGCAAATCAGCACTATTGCTGCTTACATCTTGGGTGCCAAGGTGAGACTGTTTGTCGTCGCTAAGTGCACTGGTGAAGACTCGGTAGCATGTATTGGCAGCCCTGACATTAGCCGTTATCAGGTAGGGCAGTACGGCTCGACCGGCGTATTGGGCGGCTGTGTGTGCTTCGTCTTCCTTGAACCACTCATACTCCATGCGAGCTAATACCTCGGCAGAGTCCTTGGTGCCCAACAGTAGATGTTTCTCGGCATCGTAGGCCTCGTGCTCTTCTGCGTACAGGGAACCGGCAACATGGTGGAGTTCAGGGTCGCCGGCGGGGTATTCGCCGAATCTCGAAGACCATCTGTGGGCAGCCTTCTGTGTTAGCACATTCACATAACCCTCCCTAGCTAGATCACGAGCCAAGTGACCGAATAGAAACGAGTTGGTGAACCTACGATATTATCTCTCCAATGTACTTCTTGCGCGTGGGCTCTTCGCTGTCGAACAGCCGCAGGCACGTGAGCAGTTTGCTCTTGGTGGCGTCGTCGGGTTTGAGCTCGGCCTGCTTGTAGGTGTCGACGAGAAGAACGCAGAGGTCACCGCCGCTGCCACCCTGTCCGGCCTTCAGCAGCGACAGAGCGACATTGTACAGGATGTCGACGGCGGCAGTCCAGTTGGCGGCCTTGGTGTAGCGTGCGGCGACGACGCGGGTCTGCTGCTGGGCTTCGTAGTACTGCCCCTCGCTGATTCGCTGCTGCAGCCGCGCGATGATCTTCTCGATCTTGTCGCCGCCTCTGGCGCTGCTCATGGTGGGCTGGCTGGCTGGCTGGCTGTGGGCTCTGGACGGGTGTAGTGAGGGCTACTGTGTGAGAGTATCTCTGAAGTCTGATATAATTGCCCAGGTGATAGTAAAAATACTAAGTAGGTACGTGCACATACAGCAGATATTCGTGTCACTCACGGATGCATTGAGTTGGTAATTAAGTGTTATTCATAGTGGACCTGGGACCCGAGAAAGTGCTGCCCAGGTGCTTTGCTCATTGATGATGGAGGTGGGGTTACGCAGCTCTAGGTCCCGTCATAGGTGTCAGCTCGAAGTTGGGCCACAGAATATTATGCTTTAAGTGCATAGAGCGTTATGCCTCCTGTTTTCGACCCTTGCTGCTCGTAACCCCGCACCAGCTCGTGCTTACATTCATGCGTCGAGTCATAAATGGTAATAATGCCACATGTTCCCAACGAGTTCGTCTTGGATGGGTCGTGTACGGTCCATAAACAGCTGTGATGGTGTAGGGGTAACATCTAAGCTTCCCAAGACAAAATCTGTGATCTTTACGACCTCATGATTTACATTCTAGCTTGCTTAGGCTCCGAGTTCGAGTCTCGGTCACAGCATTCACAGCATATTCTTTTGCATATCTCAAACTCTTTCTTATGTTCATTTTATTTCAACTTTTTGCTTTCTAGATTTTACAAAAATCCTCAACTCGCACTTAAACCTGTAGAGTTAAATTTTTAATGCTCTCTGGCGCAGCTTAACATTGATGATTATCCCGCTCAGCTAGCCCATTAGGATGCCTACCCGGCTGATGTGTAATGGAGCTGAAATATAAAGAGCCACGAGGTATATTGCGGCTCCAGTTGAAATACGGCGTTTGAAAAACTTAATACAGATGTCCCCTAGAATTCTTGTTTCTATCTCATTGTTGCTGTGCAGTGGATTACCTACTTAGGAAATGGTACTATGGGAATACGGCGTATTGGCGAACCCCCCCGCTCCTTGAGTATACGATCATCGTGAGTCTCACGTAGAAGATGACAGCAATTGTTTAGTTTGAAAATTTCTATATAAAACGCTTTTCGGAGTCTCATGTTAGTTTCCATATTATCTTCTATATTATTCTTTCCACTATTGTGCTCACTCTTCATCGTTGCCTTGAAGTCGCGATTGTCTTCACCTGCTACAATGATCATGTGTTTTCGCTCCCTAGCTTCAAGGGCTGCTATAAGAGGGGCGCCATCACTTACACGCACACATACCAATATACGTGCAGCCTCACTTCTGATCAACGATTTGAGGAAAACAAATGAATGCACCATTAAACAGTACAGTATTGAGTCCAGAAGAGTCCCATCCGCGAGTACTCGCCTCATATCCTCGTCTTCTGCGTCTCTGTCCGATAAGAACAATGTCACTACTACCAACGCTGGCAAGGATGGATCAGCGAAGTCTCAGTCGAGACCAAACAATGATCAAACTTCAACACCATCAGAGGACGACTTTAAAGTCAGTTTTCGGGACCTCGGCATGAACCGTATCACCAAGTTTGTGGTATATGCTACCATCGGTGTACTTGGCACCATGGAGACTATATTCTGGTGCAAGGGGCTTGTAAGTGCAAAATCCACATGCCAGTCAGCTTGCTGCTAGATCAGTATCGCTGGGTTATATCGTTGCGCATGCATTTCCTCCTTGGAGCTTCCTTTACAGAAAAGAGTAGAGCATTTTACTGACCTGGGGTATTGAGTGCAGTGGCGCTGGTGGACTGGTGGTGAAGAGGATAATGAATAAATGTAGTATGTGCTCAGGCACGGGAAAGATTCACAACTCTTGTAGTGTGTTTTGTTGTCATGATTGGGACTGGTTGATCCGGTTAGAAAAGAGCTTAGACATAGGCGTTTTGGTCGAGAAGGGGGTTCGCTGCTCCGCGTTGCAGCTTTGCTAGGACAACTCATCTCTTGATAAAAACCAGTTAGAGTAATGAACCATCACCGTTTAATAACAACAGTATTGGGTTATACTGAGGAATTATTGTGTTGAGTAATTCGGATCATCTTTCTCTTATGTTAAGTATTTGGAATGTCACTAAAGTAAAAATCCGCTCGTCTGAATATCACTACAGGCCACAGTCCTAAATCCCTGACGCCCTATTATACCCAGGCGCAAGACATCTCACAGGCACCCAGTCACTATACGCTTGTTCTAAGAACAAGACATACTATTTAATCGCATGGTGATTGCCAAGTTTGACTGGCGTAGGTGGTATGTGTTGTTGTCTAGTTATATAAGGCGGATCAGGATCGAATTAGTTTGAGGGATACTGTTTTCGAGCCCGACTTGCTGCCTGAGACCGTGCTCCCATTTGTCATGTATTTCCCCGGCAACAAAATTGTAGACCTTGTTCTAGACATACAGTTCTTCCGCCAAAAGCTGTCACAATAGTGTGAAACTTACCGCCATATCGCGTTCTACAAGGTTGAATATGTATTGAGGACAGGTACGTCTGGCAGTACGAAACCCTGGATTGTGACTATTAGGTAGGCAGCCCGTCACAGAGTGATAATGTCAATAAGCCTGAGAGTTCTATTGGGGGTGCTGAGCTTGCTGCATAGGTACCTAGGCAAACTAACCACTTTTCTCGGTTGTCTCGACCTCGACCCAGCGTCTAAAACCAAAATATGGTAGTGTTACGATCGGGAAAAAATGATCCGGGTGTTGACTCGAGGTAGTATTTAGTCGAGTAGCATCTGTCACACCCTCCACCATCCCAGATGGTGTTTTAATCAAGTCTAGATGGGCGATTTGCGCAAAAGCCTGAATCTGCCACAGCTGAGCGCTAGGTATTATGCTTATCGAGACCGGTCCCGCTTCCCACATTTGAACGTTCGAGGGCTCAAGCGGACGTCGACGTTCGTATTGAGAGGCACGGTATTGGCTGCATCACGGGCCTTTCTACCTATGATAATTGTTAGCCAGGGTCCCAGGCTGCTGGCCCCTCTGGCTCGGTCCTTGTATCAAGCAATGCACTGAATAAAACGCGGTACACGTGCGCAGGTGGGATCTGGGACGGCGCTGGCGAGCTGTTAGCGCGTCTGAATTCCACAAATATCCACTGGCTGGGGTGGGACTAGATGGTTTTAGCGGCAGATTTAGCGTGCCCGCGCGTATCGTCCCAAGATGAGACGAAAAAGCGCCTTTAAATTTAGGACGACGCTGCAGGGTGTTAAGGTATAGGTACATGACGAATCGCATGCATTGGTGAATTCTAGCCGTCCTCCTATGCGCGAGAATGACGAGTTCTTGGTGGCGGGAGACATTGGAGGATCTTCTCGACTCCCCACGAGATCCCCTCACCATCACACACTAGCCACCTGCTTGGGTATCCACGTGTGCACCGCCACTTGCTGAGTTACAGAGCGTTACAGTGCTGACATCGTACCTACTGACATCGCTAGTATAGGACCTAAATGTCAATCTCCCGGACCGTTCTGGATTCTCGCCAAAACCAGAGCAGGGGTGTAAGGTCATTGGCTGCCGAGCTCTTCTGTTCCTGTTTTATTGTGGTACCTCGATACGACCCTAATCTTCTTCGGGAAACTCTTGGCAACGTATGATGGGTCTTTTAGCCACACCGAGTCAAGCCACCGAGGTCCCCTGGTCGCTGTGGCCCCGGTCCCCGTTGAACCCTTATTAAAACGAGATGGCATGAAATGAGATGGAAGGGTTCCTCGGACTGCGGCGACATGACCGCTGGCTGATATCACGCTAGAAAGCCTTATTCCCACCTCTTCTTCTCTTGCATTGCAATGTTTTAATCAGCTAGTGTATTTACCTTCTTACACTCGCTTCTTTACTACCGAATATTATGGGTATATCATATGCCTAGTCGCTCTTCTTATCTGATTTCCATACCGTGCCTCTCGTTGATCCCATAAACCATAAATCTGACCTGCTTCTAACCTTACTTTTGCGATGGCTGCCGAAATCGAAGAACCTGTTTCGGCAGGGGATAACAGTGCCACAGCAGAAGAAGTCAAGCCTTACAAGATCCATGTAAGTTCCTTGTTTGCATCTTTCAAAGGTATATATCAATATGTATACATATGTGTGGCTGATGTTCCCTGGTTCGTGTGCCTAGGTCTCTTCTCGATATCTCAATCTCACCAAGCAGAAACTTGAGATCGCACGATTGCCTAAGGAACTTGATGATCCCAAGTCGTCGGATTGGTGGCAGCCACAGTCTCAAGTTGAGCCTTTAATTGACTACTGGTTAGTTGTACCCTATCTCCCGGGTTTTGTATTTCTCTAGTACTTATATAAGTCACTCACCTCATCTCTTTTAACGAAAGAAAATATTCTTCATAAACTAATATACTCATATCGAACAGGCTTGAACAATATCAATGGCGGGAGCAAGAAGAAGCATTGAATGGCCTCCCGCAGTTCCGGACAGGCTTTACCATTCCTCAATCCAAATCGCCTATAAGAATTCAGTTCATTCACGCTCGCTCACCACATCCAAACGTGATACCCTTATTATTAATACCCCCATTTCCCTTCTCAAGCCTTTCTCTGGGACATCTAATCAAGTTATTTACGGAACCAGAAGAGGTGAATCACCAGCCTTTTCATGTCGTCATCCCTTCGCTACCGGGCTTGGGCTTCAGCGATGCGCTTCCGGCCAACGCGCCCGTCATATCCTCTACGGCGGGTATCCTTGACTCCTTAATGAAACGCCTAGGCTACTCCCGTTACATAGCATCAAATACAGGCCCAGGGGTCTCTTCACCAGCCCAGATCGACTATAAACTTGCTGATTGGCTATCAACGCAATATCCAGACTCGTGTCTCGGAACTCATCTCATCTCTCCGCCGTTGACTCAACCGAGACTTAAAGAAACACCTCTGGCGTGGGCAAAATGGTCCATTGCGAGGTTCTTCGAGGCGTCCATATTTGGATACTGCTCGGACGACTTCTCCATCTTTAGGCAAGGACGTGTTGGGGCGCCCAAGAAATCGACGATCGCTGCGAGACTTCAACCTAGCAAACCCGGCCTCACGGAGCCCAACACATTATCATATGCACTTTGCGACTCGCCAACAGGACTTCTGGTGTTTGTGATGAAGGGCCTCTGCCTACTCGCTCCCCAGAAAGAATTCACGCCTACGGAAATCATCAATTTTACGCAGCTTGCGTGGCTTCCTGGTCCCGAGTCCGCCATGCGTTTCTGGGGTCATTGCGAGCGTCATCCAGAATTGACGGGGAAAAAATCCTCCAGAAAGTCGGATGTGGCATTGACAGTATTCCTCGGGGACGCGAAAAGAGAGGGGCCCCGGACCAGCAATGGCGAGAATGGGACTGCCAGTACTGACCTGTTTGATGGGGCGAAACTTCCATATTCCTGCCCTACCTGGGCCAAGACGCGATATAATGTGCTGAACACCAACCGCGTGGGCGGAAACCCAAGTCTTCTCGCCTGGGAACGACCAGAAATCATAGCAGCCGGGGTCCGGGGGCTCGCGGCGGCTTTGATAAAGCTCGATAAATGGCTTCAACTCTCGACTATGAAGCCGGAGATGGCACCCGCAGCGGAAGGACAAGAGGTAGCAGCCGGTGCGGAGACAACGACCACCGCCCCTCCACCTGGAGAACAACAGCAGCAGGCCTTATCCCCTGTTGGTGGATCGTCTGAAGTTTCTTCTTTCAAATCTGGCCTGTTGGCGCCGCCGAATATCGGCGAGCGGTTGTCGCCCGTGCGAGAAATCAGCGATGAAACCAAGGTCGCGAGCCATGAGACTCTGGCAGCCAAGACGCCTTCGCCCGTCCCCACGACCCCGAGTCCAGGCCCACCATCACCGCCCGCCGTTGTTACGACTGAAGCGAAATAAGGGAAGGGAACCCCGTAGTCTAACGTTTGATGACACGAGAGCATGATAGGCAAAGTAGAGTGGTGCACACAACCACCAACGAGACGGCGCGACAGTGTCGCAGCGAACATGACACAGCGTTTCCTCACACCTCAAACGAAAACAGCAGGACATATATACTTAGCGTACATATATCACGGGAAGGAGTATCGCAATACAGCAGCGCTTTCCTAGGATTTGCCTATTGGTTGTATTTTATTTTGTATTTCCTTTGCATTAATGATACCAAGCTCAAAAAATGGCTCGCGGATAAATAAATACATAAAATCGACGACTTGTGTAAGCCGTCTAAATCAGACGCTACTCAAAACCCGAATGGTGAATGACCGAGCTGGTAGGTTTTCGAGTTTGAAGCATCTTGAGGCAGAAAAAGGCGTGGAAGTTTGTCACAATACTAATTGTAACCCCTTTAACCAGAACCGCAATGCCCTCTATCATCATGTTTCTAGCCTATCCACTGTAGACCACACTTACCGTCTGATCACATTTTTCGAGTTGCACATAGATAAGTAGGTACCCTAATGGTAGCATATTTTACTCAGATATCAAGTTCACTTTAGTTCAATTTATTTGCCATACAAATATCTTCAAATTTCATTACTAATTATTATATCGTTCATCTTTATTAGCGTCATCTACAAACGCTTTCAGCGGCTCACAGCCGAAACGGGGGGCTGGACGCTGTCTTGCTAATACATAATGTGACATGGCGAGATATTACTCTCGCAACCTTGTAATTCCTCCATATGCTTAATCATCATCCGGATCAATCCAAACTCCTGTCAGTGCACTTCCCCTGTTACCCCCAGTATATTTACAAATGCAACGCCGGGTTTTCCCAGTCCACACTTCCTTCGTTGTCGATTAAATCGTGCCCAGTGATAATGCCACTAATACAATGGTTGAACGGAGTCAAGAAGAGCCTACTGGAGGCAGAATGGTAGTGTGATAAGCAGGGACCACACTAGAAATCTAGTTGTGTATAGTTGATTCCCCATTGGCGAGCAAAATTAGACCTCTTAAGCTTTTCGAGAGCGAGGCGTAGTGCCGTTTGCCTTTTGGGATCCAGAGGCCTTCGCGAGGCCATTCTGAGAAACGTTCGCAACGACATGGGGATCAGGAAGAGGGGCCTGAGACATGCGACGAAGAGTCTTGCGCGAGCTTGGTGCCTTGCGGTCTTTCTTGTACGTAGCGAAGTAGAACGAGATGAAGAGAACCAAGTAAGAGGTGAGCGTACCAATGCCAGCAAAGGCGGCGTATTCCTCGCCAGCACACTTTCCAGCATTTGGCATCCACGGCCAGTACGTAGACGTGAAGTAAGTGTAAGATGCGAAGTAGACGAAGCCTAGTAATTCGTTAGTAAGGTCGCTCTCTACTCTGGGTGATCTATATGGACCAATCATAACATACCGAGATCAATGACGAATTGGATGATCTGGAGGCGTGTAATCCACTCTTTCCACCAGATCTTAACACCCCTAGCGCTCTGGAAGTAGTACCAGTACATGACCACGTGAACGGTCAAGTTGAGGGAAATGACAACCCATGAAACGGAGGTCGAGCCGACGAGCTGAGTGTAGCAGAGGAAAGCGGTGGCGCCGTGGTGGTAGCAGTGAAGGAAGGCTGTATGATTTCATTAGTATCCTGAGACAGTGGCGTAGTCGAATGTAGCTCCAACTTACTCAATGGCTTCTTCTTGAGGAACAGGAACACCGTGTCCAAAAACTCGAGGTATTTAGTGAGGTAGTTAAGCTACACAGAGTTAGCAGGCTTGATCAGAGGCACAACACAAGGCTCAAAAGGTTTCAAACATACGTAGTACAAGACGACCAAAGGCTGCGTCCAACCGCCGTTAGCGTCGCAGATAGCGTAGAAGAGGCCATGTCGGGCAACAGTGGGGATAAGTTGCTCCAGGAAGAGAACCAAGAGGATGGCGCTGACCGAGGTCAGGATGAAGTTATGGATCAGGAACAACGTCTTGAGCTTGAAAGGTTCGCGGTTGCGCATCCATTCGCGGCCACCGAAAATGATGCTGTAGTAGACAACGCAGAAGATGAGAGATTCTCTCAGGGTTGACAAAGGAGTCTTCCCAACGACGAATCTGAAATCCTCAGCAGGGTAGCCGGCAACGAGCTCGAAGACCTTGCTGAAGTATGGCCAGATGGGCACGCCAAACGGCTTGTCGAGAGTTGGGACGGGGAGGGATTCCCATAACGCAGCAGGTGCTGGAGTAGCCATTTTGCGTTACTGTGGTGTCGCGGGCAGCGAAGCAGAGACGCAGAAGCCGAGTTTGCGACGTGACAGCGTGTAGGATCGAGTTGGAACCGGACGCGTGTTTGAGGAGGGCGGTTTGACCGTCGTCTTGCGTAAGACGTAAGCGAAAAGAGACAGATAGAAAATGGTGAAAAAGTGAAGGTTGTAAAGAATTGGAAATAAAGGAGTGACAAGAAGAAGTGGCAAGCCGAATGCCAACTATTAAAGGAGACTCCTACTGCTGCGGCGCATTCGTCAGAGGCAGAGGTTACTACTAGTCGATGCAGACGCAGAAGAGAACCATGGAAATCATGAAAGAAGGTTTGCGCAGGTTCAATTGCAGCGATCAAATAGGGAGGAAGGGGGCCTCCATTGACCTGTTAAAGGGGGAAAGCCCATTACTTTTTTTTTCCGGCCTGCGCTGTCTTACTGGCTCGTACTGGCCCGTCTCCTTCCCACAGGCGACTCGGGGAAACCCTGTCCACGGGCTCTCGGGCCCTTCGGCACGGAAATTCGTGCACGAGCCACTAATCGTCTCTTACTATCGTCCACTATCTTAGCCAACATACTTGCCTATATTAGGCAGGTATAGCGTGTTTAAGTTCTAAGCAATACCAATCACGATTAGAAAAGTGATAAGACGAGACTGCATTCAATCCACCACAAGTCCAGTTGTCAGCTACCTAATCTTAACATGCAGCAAAGGGTGAACGACGACTTCCACAAATTGATTGGATGGATACTGTGCATTTAGATGCCAAGCAGTATACTCATAAGCGGCGGTCTGTCCCGACTGGTAGCGACCTGCAAGCATATAAGTAGGACGTAACTAGCAGTACAGACTGATAACCTGCTGTCGGCTTTCGTGGTTGAAATTGAAAGTGCACACCGACAAACCTGTCTTGTTAAACAAGCCATCCGGTACGCCCACCCACCGTTACAAACACCTCTTATGTCACTGAGTTTGCGTTTGTCTTGTTACGTAGGACAATATGGTGTTTCCCCTTGACTCTACAGTCGAACGGGGCTTGTCGGCATCCCCTGAGTCTTGACGGTGGGTTAGGTTTAGAGGTATGCGAAATAGCCTCGGCATACTTGAAAGAGCATATGCTGATGGCCTGTTAAATATCACCGAGCTGAGTCAGCTATCTAGATACCCAACCCAGGAGTTCTCATGTCGAAACCAGGCGTTAATCGTCACCTCGGCAGCTCTATCGTATATTAGCTTTCTTGATGGAAAGAAAACATGCCTTTGCAGATCTGCTCGGGTCCCAATAGATTGGAACCGAGAAACGGCACGCGAAACTCCGTGCGACATTGCATACTATATAGGGCGTGTCCCTGCATTGCTACGTGTAGTATCTCGCGGGGACCATCTAGCTGATAGAAGATAGGTCATATTCCGTAAGAGGTGTGTATCTATGTGATGTAACAACATCTTTGATAAAGTGATGAATTTCCGGATAGCAAGAAAAGTAAAAGTAAGCTATGGACTTTGCATGCCCGGAACTTTATATACCGGCATTATAGGCTACGTAAAAGCCTGGGCTATGGGTTTGAACAGAATTAGAGTATATACAGTTTTATCTAGGTATCGCGCAGCTAAAGTAAGAGTTGCGAAATGTGGTCAACTATTCAGGAGAGCTAAGCTTGCCCGCCAGTGGTGCAGGACTCCATAGAACCACCCCACATAACAGGCATCATAGACCAATCAACAGCTGTGGTTTCGTGAGCGACTTTGCTCGCTCTTTTCTTTCTGGGGGCCACTGTCAGCGGAGTCGAATCATTCGATGGGCAGAATTTATTATTACCTACACACTCAATCCACTAAAACTACCACCACCTCGACATCATCCTCCACAATCACCACCACCACCACTCCCTCGTCTTCGCCCAACAGCTCTGAACTCGCAGCACTCGGCTCTCGACCCTCGGGCTCGCAATGTCTTCCGCCTCTCTCCTGCGCATCGCCGTCCGCGGCCCTACCCAGACCTTTTTCCGCGCATACCGTCCCGTCGCTCCCTCTCGGGCCAGCGCAGCCGTCGTTCCCAGCCTGATTGCCGGCTCCAGCCTCAACTTCAGCACCACCGTCGCCCGCCGCAGCGAGCACCACGAGGAGACCTTCGAGGAGTTCACCGCCAGGTAAGCGATACAGTGAACCGAGTCACGACGAGCGCCCAGGGCGTCGCGAAGCGGGCAGGCGGTGCGAACCGATAAGCCATGTCGGGATATCTCGGCCACCAAACAACGTCACCTCGGACCTTTGTCGTCATCTATGAGCTGTCACAACGGACCAATTGCCCTTGCGGTCTCTTACACTATCCATCGAGTGTCAATTGGAAGCTAATCGGAGCTTTGTTGTAGATATGAGAAGGAATTCGACAGCGTGCAGGATGTTTTCGAGCTCCAGGTTCGTCGTCCTTTTCCCCGAAACACTTATCACCACACACAACACCATTCCTTATCTCACCCCAGCTCCACATGCGCTCCCCCTGACTCAATTACATGTTAATACAACAACTCAAAATGAGCTTCTACATATACATACATACATCATATTCCAATTGATAAGTCGGTTAATTTACTTATTCTTTCAAACAGCGCAACCTGAACAACGCCTTCGCCTACGATCTCGTACCCTCCCCCTCCGTTCTCCAGGCTGCCCTCAAAGCCGCGAGAAGGGTCAACGACTTCCCCACCGCTGTTCGCGTTTTCGAGGGAGTTAAGGCCAAGGTGGAGAACAACGGTCAGTACCAGCAATACCTCGAGGATCTGAAGCCCCTGCGCGAGGAGCTCGGCATCGTCCTGAAGGAAGACCTGTACCCCGAGGAGACCAAATAAATCACTTAATCGCTTTTGTTACCACCGAGCGCGCAGACCTCCATCGAGGAAACATCGGTCAATTCAGTCCTCCTGCCGAGCTGGTTGTCCAGGCTTTCGATCTCGTGACTAGGTGATTGTAATTGGAGTGGAGCGAGCTATTCGGGAGGAAACGAGGAAACCCTTGGATGGGCTTTGGCGTCCCTTTTGGATGCCGTAGATCCAACCACGTGTATATGTCTACCATAAACAGCCTTCTTACCAACCAAACCACCATTAGAGATTCGATTGCTTTCCCCCCCATCGCGACGGCAAAGAGAAAGGGGAACATTATGAGAGGTTGATTGACAGCAATGATTGCATCTGGGTGACGATAGAGGCGAGGCGGCTCATATTTCTTTTGTATGTGTAAGGCATCGTTGTTCAATCTAAGGCCCTGTCACCGTCATGTCTATCGCGTGTTATATGGCCATATAGCCTGTGATACAGATGAATTGAACTAAGAGAACGTAGGAAGGCTGCTTATAAAGGGACAGATTCTATTTGACATAGCTAATACTGGGGTAGATGCTCTTTCTTTTCTCCTTCATCCATCCGTTCACTTATGTTTTCCCTTTTGGCTCATACAGACTACCCGCACCCCCGAAATATCTACATTGGAGGGAGACCCTACAGGTAAGTTCTGAATTCTTATACCAGGTGTTATAAGGCATGTTGCTTAAGCGTGCGTTTAAGCTGTGCTGCCCCTGAGTATGACTTCCTAGGAAGTCGCTTTAGCCATAATACAACAACCGATGTCCGGCCGCCTACTTGCTCCCATAGACCATTCGTCCGTGATGCTTTCCTTCTCCCTTGTTTCTGAACGCATTTTTCCCTGGCTACCCAGTATGTATATATATATATATACTGATATTCGCATGTATTCAAAACTGAAAAGTGTGTGTACGTGAGAGAAGACAGCCAAAGAACAGAAATAATGAAACTAAAAAGCACTGGAAATAAATTCGTCACTACGAAGCTATTCTTTGCCTGTCTGCCTATTTGCCTATTCTATATACAGTATTTCTTCCTCAGATATGCTTCGGACACAACGCAAACTTCTCCCTCCAGATGAAAGCAGGATATTGGCTACAGTCATCTGTAACGAGAACCCAGTCATCAGAGCCTGGTCATCATGTCTCAAGGTATCTAATTGGGGCAGGACGCCGAGGGAGTAATAAGTGGTACACATCTCGAGCGATCGCTTGACGCCTGCTCTATGAAAAATACAGACTCCAACGCCAATCTTTTCAAAACAGATAAGTACTCCAGCCGTTCGATAAATGCTCAATTGCCACAAAAGGCAGATAATTCCCTTAGAAGATAAAAAAAACACACGCTGTAACCTGTGCCACGACAACCTTCTATCTGTCCTAGAATCTCTGGTCTCGCAGATGGGCAAACCGACTGGATGCAGGCCCCTGGTTGAACAGCGCCGCATTCTGGACGCCGTTTCCTGAACCAACGGGCCCATCGAAGATAGCCATAGGTGGTTGAGGACTAGTCCCTCTACTGCTGCTCGGCCCTCCCATTGCACTCGGCACCCGGGTGCCGTTCCGTGGGCTCATGACACCTAGGGAAGGCCGCGGACTACGCGGGACGCTAGACTGCCTGGTCTCTCTACGACCACTCCTGAGTACTTTAAGTTCCTCTTTCACCCGGTTCAGCTCCGCTTCGCGCTCGCGGACTAAGCTCTTCTGCTCAGTTATCTGCTGAGCGAGTATCTTGGCCTCGTTACGACTTTGGGTTTTGTTAACCTCGACAATGTTATGATCAGCCTTCCGCCGTAGCTCCTCAATCTTCTTCTCGTATCCTCGATTCTCAGACGCCAATTCGGTGGCGCGCTGAGATGCCTGGTTGTACAGGTTCTTGTTATAATCTGCATCGCTCTGTGTCACGACCAGTCTCTTCTTCAGGTCTTCGACCTGCGCATTGGCTGTATTTAAGTTCCTTTCCATCTCTGCTAGTTTAACGAGGTCAGGGTTAGACGAGTGGAGGAGGGCATCGTTAGCTTCAGCTAACTTCTTCTCGAGCTCTGCTCTCGTTGCCTTTAACGTGGCAATTTCTGTTCTACACGACTCGAGGCTTCTACTTAGCACCGCCGCCTGTTCTTCAGCCGTTTTGCAATTGGCTTCGAATATGCCGCGCTCTTCTAAGGCTTCCATGTATCTTTTCTGGATATTGTTAATGGAGGCCGTGACGTCACTAGTTTCTTTCTGATTTCGGTCACTCAATTGCCGGAAACTGTCTGCTCGCGCTTTGCTTTCTTCCAGTTTGGACTCCAAGTCGGCGAACTGTATAATGTTAGAACTAGCATCCACAAGTTCAAACAAAGCACTCACTTTCTCCGATAGCGCTTGCAGCTTGTCGACTGACACTATAACAGCGTTTTTCTCCGAACTTGGGGTGAAATCATCACCCAGGAGGTTTCTTATGGCGTCACTGATATGGCTTAGAGATGTTACCACTTGTGGTTGAAACATCTTCGGTCTTTTTGGCAAACTCTCTTCGTTGTCGCCATCAATCTACTTGTCGTTAGATAGAAACCTCAGCATGTTGGTTTGGGTACTCACATATGATCGTTTCCGACTGCCGGGCTGCTGGTCAGCACTCAGACCTGGGCCACTTAGCTGCGTCGCCTCGATTTGCGAGCTCGCAGCGTATAAATCATCGAATATCTCGATCGGAACAGACTGGGGTTCCCAGTAAAAGTCATCTTCGTCTTCTTCGGGCATTTGGATACGTCGGGCAAATTTCTCAGCAATAGAGAAAAGTGATTCTGATGGATCCGGTTCTTCAATGCACCGCATCGCTTTGACTAGTGCTAGCATAAGTACGTTCTTACGTTCTAATGGCTGCAAATCTTCCATGATACGCATGTTTATGTGCTGTATAGAAGCGATATTAACAAGCGCTAATACGATTGGTGTAGCACTCTGGTCTATCGGAGACAATAATTCATGCCGAAAAGTGTGGTCATAAGCAATAACGACATCGACATCCTTAGGAACGGAGGATTCCGCATCCGAAGTCGAAGAGAGTAGAACAGTCAAACGGTGCCTGGCATCTGCTGTACTAACGACATCCTGACCGGATCGAACATAATGACAGCCTCTACTTTGTATTACGCGACCAAGTAAATCCATCAGCTTTCCTGGACGAACGAGTATCAGGACCTTTTTATCTGAGTTAAGATTCTGTAGGTTGTCAAGCAGTTCAGCCACGAAGGAGCACTTCGCATTTGTACCAATAACGTGTTTTGCCGTCTCTTCTGATGACATCGGCGTGTCAAGGAAAGGAGGAAAATCGCATAGGTCGAAGAGTCGAGAGAACATGATGTCTAGCTTCTCGACGACATCTTTGCGAGGCGTCTTATGGGGCAAGACTTGGAATGCCGAGTTGTATTGGTGAATCAATGTTTCATTCTCACGGATGATGTCGTTGTATGGCGTTCGGATGCTCGTTTGGAAGGGGAGTGTGATGAGATACTCGGAAGGACCAGTGGGCACTTGAGGTAAGAGACTAGGTGGGTATTCTTCCTGTATTTCGTATTCATCCGAGTGGGTAGATCGAGGAATGGGGTCGGCGGTAAACCCATCATCTGTCGGAACTGAGGGGCTACCATCCACATCATTCTCGATAGAAAGTGTCAGGGTCGACGGGTCTAAAGTCGTGGGCTGCTCCGCTTGAGGTGTATTGTATGGATTCAAAGGTACCGGGCCTGCTGGCGTGTGCTCAAGTGTGGGGTTGGGGCTGACATGGGCTGGGGATGTCTCAAAGGATGGCTCAGTTCGAGTTTGCGTTGCCCCTGATTGAAGCAGAAGCATTGGGGATATCGACGGGGCAGGCATGTCAGCCTTTTCACTTTCTACATGGGCTTCTTCGCGTGTTGTTGGGTCATTGGCGACAGATTGGAGAGAGGGGACATTCTCCAATGGTGCTGGAGATGATACGGCTGGTGATGCTATAGCTGGCGGCGTTGATCTCGTTGTAGAAGATGTGCTGAAGTGCTTCTCCCTGAGGAGCCTCAGCGCCTCTGCTGCGGATGTGCCTTCCATGTCGGCAGACGTGGCAGGCTTCGGTTTCTGTGATAGTTCAGCTCCCGTGTGACGAAGACTCCGTTTGTTACTGTCCCGTGGTGATGATTGCTCCGGGTGTGGTGCGGTAGACGCTTGGGGTCCGTTATGCTCTTCAGAAGCAGTAGATATCCTGATATTACCAGCTATCTCGCTGAGGGCTTGACTTGACTCCTGGGAGTCTACCTGCGCTTCGCTTTCCCCAGGGACAGTCTCAGGTACAGTTCTATGCTCTTCAAAGACAAAGAAATCCGAACGGCTCTGAGACGGAGCGTCGTCTGGGTGACTGCTTAAGGGCTGAACAATTTGGGCTGCTTGGGAATTGCTTGCTATTGAGCCCCTGTTGGTAATTTCTGACTGCTGGCTTTCTGTCCCCTGAGAGGTCTGCAGGATGGGTTCTTGTGGAAGAGACGCGGGAACTGTAGTCCTGTGGGATGTTGTCGCTGGGGTCGGGTTGACGCTGGTCAAGTCAAGCTGCAGTTGGGTTTGAAACTGAGGACTGGCATTGAATACAGGATTTGTGGATATGTTTGGGTTTGCGAAGAACCCAGAGACACCAGCAAATCGCGACCGCGATTCTGGTTGGTGAGAGGGAATGCCTGAAGAAACAGAAGTTCGAGAGACCTCTAATGGCCCCCGCAGGGTTGGTAGCCTTCCCGGGGGTTGGCTTTCTGCGGATATATCGACGGGCTCGTGATAGCTGTTGTATGCTTCCGATACCGACGTACCGGATATCTCTTGCGAATCCGGAATGACCCTTTGATCTTTGACCGCAACGCTGTTCTGACGCATGCGCTCTGGGAGAGTAGCTTGTGAAGATGCTAGACTAGCTTGCGAAGGTTGGATGACCGCAAACTCAGAGGGGTCAAAGTCAAACACGCGAGGGAGCTCAACTACTATTTTCGCGCCCTCTGAGTTTGCAACTAATCCAGCCTCTGTATCCCTCGCGTCCAAGGAGCCCTCACGCGGAACCGCTTGCTCTCCTGACCCCTGCTCAGAACCCCCTTTCTCAATCCGCTGTACCGGGTCGTTTGCCAACGACGGCGGCCCCCTGTCCTTGTCAGGCGCGTCGGCAACCTTGGAAGCTTCGTTCTTCTTGTCCCTCCAGTCGTTGATAGCAGACGCTGTCACGTTTGCTGCCGGTTCCTAGGCCACAGTCAGCCGAGAGAAATACAACAGCGGCTCGGCATAGGAGAGCATACCCAGTTCGGAGGGTAGCGACGGCCGCTTTGGTCCGTGCCGTCCCAGTCTATCAGGTAGAAAATGCGCCCGTCCTCTACCTTCTCATCGATAATGTCACGGATCGTGAACCAGCCTTTGCGTGGTAGCTTTTTCTGATCTCGCTTCGGCTTCGGTTTGGACCTGGAAATGGGACTGGGACTGGGACTAGGCTGGTCTCGCGGTCGCCTCCGGTTATCGCGGGCTTGTCTTTTAGGCTTTTCTGAGTCGACCTTATTCATTGACCGGGTTACTGATCCAGGACGATCTGTATGAATACGTAGCTCGCGATTAGTCTCTCGTCACCCTAAGACGTGGTGTATGCATGATACCACAATACAAATTGAAAGTAGTGCAAAGGGTGTATATATAGTCAATAACGAACAAAAAGGAAGACTGTGTGTAACAAGAATGGTGCTCACCGTGGCCGTCCTGCGGTATGTGTGCGTTCACTATCGAGGTGTAAGTTTGGTGGCCGACATCAGTTATACAACCTGCGACGTATCGCGCTGGTTGGAAGCTATCGACACAGGTACCTACTATTAAGCCTTGTACCGCAGCCTGGCAGCCTATGTAGCTGGAAGGTAGGGTCGACTTCCTGCTGCAGGTGGGGTGGTGTCAGAGCCTGTGGCTGATGATTAGCGTGGCTTGCTGCCTATTCGCCGCGCTATAAAGCCTGCGCAGCCGTGTATTAGCGACCTCTTTCCAATACGACTTTGCGGCTTGTCCGACCTAGGTACTTCTTTAAGTCAGTACATACTCACCTTAAGTAGGCGGTATATTCTAGGCATCCCCTAACCAGCGTAAAGCACGGTAGTGAGATAGCTGCTCGGTTATACGTGGCTCCTTTCAGGGTTAGGGTCTTTATTAATGAATTAGCAGGCCAGTAACGGCTACTGCATGCTTAATGTTAATATATTAAGCGGATAGAAAGGTAAGTTCAAAAACTAACTTAAACAACCTTTTAGTGCGGTGATACTCCGACTTTATAGGTCCTGAAGGGGCGGTTTGTCAAGAAGACCAGTCATGTGGTTGCCTTGTTGTAAGACTTAGTAGACTGCGTAGATCTCGAGAGATATCCCACCTAAATATTTAAGTATTTACTATGGTTAGACCGGGAAAGTGGGCAACTAAGAGAGGTAAGTAATAGCCTCGAAATAAGTAGTCACTTCCACAAAAGCAAACCAGGCAGGCAATCAGAAGTGCTTCAGTTGTCAGCTGGAGTGGCAAGAACAAGCTCGTTCGAAGACATCGGATTAGTGGCCCGGCACAAACGAAAGGGGACAAGCGCTTTGGCAAGCAACCAGTAATCGCAGGGCAACATCCGTGAATCTTGCAAGATGTGTTTCTTAAGCGCTTGGGCGGTGGCTTACAGAAGCAGAATAACTAGCTAGTGGGAAAGATAAAGGGTAGACCGCACAGATGAGCACATTATCATTCACACGGCACACTTTGTGGCTTTTCTCCCAAAAGATCTTGTTGTACGCTATCTCAAGCTTCTCTCAGCGAAATATAACCACTCGCTGGATATACCTAGCAATCCTCGATGCGAACCGGTGCCCCAACATAGAAAGAATATGCCCAGCATATATAGGTATCCATGAAAGCAACTACCCGAGATGAAGACAACAACGATAATCCAAAACGCCTTCTATCGCATCAACGCCCTCCAAGAGCCCACAGCTTTGCCAGGTATGCCGACATGATCAAGCCTTTCCGTTTTCCAATTCCCATGCATATTAGACACTATCAATATCCTCAACTATATTCGTACAGTATTGTACAGCCCATCTCTTGCCTTGGATGGACATGTGAGACCCCTCGTTACTTTACTGAGCCAGGAGCTCACCGGAGTCGATCATTCTCTTGAATTCATCATTCAGCTCTGGAAGTTTGACGCCGCCACGAACCACACGATCGACTTCCTCCAAGACGAATGGGTAGACGTCCTTCCAGGCATTGCGGCCCATCCAGCAGTCTAGGTGTCCATAGTCGGGCACGACCCGACGGCGATACTGGATGCCATCGTCTTGGCGAGTGCCAAAGGCGTCCGTGAGAATTTCATAGGTCCGCTCCGTACTCTCAGGGCTGAGGACGGCATTGTCGCCGCCGACGAACAGCAAGAAGGGGATGCCACGGAGCCTGCGGATATTCTCCGGTGTATCGAGCCGCTCGTACAGGGGACCGTTTGACATGGCATGTCCCTGGAAGCCTTGCTTCATAAGCAGGTGCAGCAGCGTCATGTTGACGCCGCCGAAAAAGCGGTCGATCTGTCGGTGGGTGGCCTCGTTGAGATTGCGGTGATTCCAGCAACGTGCAAACACGAGAGAGATCCGGTGACAGCTTGCGTTGTTACAAATCTCCTTGCGATCATCCGGCATGAGTCGTAGCAACTCATTCAGCGCCTTCTGTATATAGCTATCGTTTACCCCCGTGCTGCAGCTAAACCAGTTGCCGGCGAAGAAGCGATATATTCTATCAGCTGGGACGGGCAGCGCCAGGATTTTGATCATATTCATGCAGTTCCAGATTGGGTTCATGAAGACCTGGCTACATGTCACACCCTTTATCCACTTTGCTGGAATGGTACCGTCGAGCAGACCTGTTGAGAATGCTACACTGCCCATACAATGAGCGATGGTATAGATCGGCTCAGGCTCAGGCTTCTCGTCTTTCGTGGCAGCATCGCCCACAGGGTCCGGATAAGTGGGATACTTTTTGCGGATAAACTCAAAACACGCCAGGATATCAAGACGTGCGTCGAACGTGGTCCAGTCATTCTGTGCCACCATGAGCGCGCCGATACGATGAACAGTGATAAACACACGATATCCAGCGCGCTGAAAGTAGTTGACTGCGTTCATACGAATCGTAGGTAGTGCAAAGATCTGGTGGTCCACAGAAGCACCCGGTATCATGAACAAGTTCTTGGTTGGACCCTGGGTATTGGTTGGTTCCCAAACATGCAGGCTGGTAATGACACCATCACGAGCTGTGATTTTGTACGACTTGGTGCGAGCTGTATGGTTAACGAAGCCCGAGTATGCCGGACTGGGATACTGTAGCGGAGTGAGGGGCGCTAAGAATAATGACATGGATTTTCGCGTGAAGAAAGTTAAGAAGTTGGCAACACTCTTCGCCTTATTGAAGATGCTACTGCCCGTCGGGGACAACGTGAGGATCTCGGAGAGAAAATCTTTTGGTTGAATTCGCATGATGCCCTGAGCGATGATTTTGCCCTTCGGGTAGAAATCCTCTGCGTCACACTTCTCCCTTCCGGCCTTTCCGGACGCCTCCGTGATGGTAACGTAGAGTGTACTCGTAGACCTCCAGAACTGCGCTGGCGACAACGCAACTGACGAGTCGACTACCTTGTAACCGTGGAAATGTAGTTTCCGCTCATTTGTACCGAACATGTCAAAGTCGTAGGTAAGATTCCGAGTCCCCGGAGCTTTCGTGTCGACTAGGAACAAATTAAAATTTCCTCGACGCACCATAAATGGAGATCCCTCAAGTGTTGGGCAAGAGAAAGTGCCTGTTAAGTTTGCCGAGTGTTTAGGATCGTTCACAACGGACCTTGTGTTGAAGGCTTGTACGCTGAGGAAGAACCGTGCCGTCTCACACATGGATTTTGCAGTTCTAGCCGCTAGCTCGTAATCGTCGATAGTGTCTCTGAAACTGCTGTTACCGCCGTTATGGAGGCGGTGGATGTGGCCAGACATGACTTCAGTAAAGCCAAAACCACTATCTTTCAAGCGACGGGCGTAACTGATCGACTTGTGCGCGTGATAGATTTCTTCTTCTTCCTCTTTTTCTTCCAGTTGAACTTCGCGTTTCTCCATGCAGTATTTCCGTCGGTATTTGGGGTGTTTGGGGTCTCCAAACAAATCCAGCACATCATTCCTCTCAGTGTTGATGGTTAGGCCCTTCCGCTTCGCATACAAATCCAACGAGCGTTCCGCCAAAGCGGTGATGGTTGCAAATGGGTTCGCTCCTAGAGAAGTTGGAATGACTGCACCGTCTGTAACAATGAGACCCTCGTGGAAGTCTGTGCCGTCTCCTTTGAATACTGCACCGGCATGATTCGTCACACCCATGTCACCAGAGTCTGCCATGCACGCACCGCTATGGTGATGTTAGTTGATCGCATCGGAATTTAAATTTAAGATTAGAGGCTTACCCAATAGGATGAACTGTAATTTGTTGTTGGCCGAGTAGAGAGTAGAATGGGTTCTGTACAAATGTACCGCCGACAGCACGAGTGGCCTTCTCAAGAATACGGTTCAAATACTTGACATGGTCACTACGACCGACACCAATGAATTCAAGGACTGGCTTGTCCTCTTTCAGCGTCAAATACGCTTGATTGCCTATCACCCGTCAGTATCGAAGAAAAGGGAGGACGGTGACTAAGACAACTTACTATCATGTGACATAATTAGATAAACTTGTGTTCTCTCAATAGCACCTTTCCGGAAATATGGTCCTAGGAAGAGACTGCCGGCACGGGCGAGATTTCCCTTGACCTTATCAAGGAGAGATTCATCGGGTGTGTCAAGGCTGCCAGGCATGAATTCGAGCAGCGCTTGCATGAAAGGCACAAGCGCCCCCGGAATGGTGCCCTCTTCGATAACATACCCGTCTAACGGGTTATCATGACCTTTCCTATTGTCGATAATGCCGGTAATGCAAGGCCCGATTGGGTGATATGGTGACGGAAATCGTCGACCCATGGCATTGACCTCATAGTCCGTATTGTATCTGGCAAGAATTAGAGTGCACTCCGAAGGTAATGAGAGTAAGCGCCACCTACCCAAAGGCCAACATGTCGCCATTCCCGCTCATGTGCTGGCCAACCTGGTCACTCATCTTTAAACCCATCTGCTTGCTGCGAAGAAGTATTTCGGTTGTGCCTATAGCGCCAGCACCGAGGAATACGGCCTCTCTTGCATGAACCCACATCAAGTCATCGTGGAGGTTGGCTTTGAAGTGGCCGCGATTTCCGCCATGCCAAGCGAAGTACACAATGTAGCCGTCGCCGCTAGGGGATTCCGTGATATAGCGTACCTCTGACTCGCAGAACATATCCGCGCCCCAGTTCCAAGCATCAGCTAGGTAGGTAACGAGTGTGCTGTTCTTCGAGCCATCGTTCAAGCCGGTGAGATCCTGGCCAGTAGAGGCAGACGCAGACATCTCGACGCCGCAGCTGTTCGGCCCGTTGCGGAATCGTGTCGTCTGCCTCACTCGACTAAACTTCTCTGACATATTGAGGTACTGCGCTTGCCTCTTTAGAAGTTCTAGCTTCGGTAGGCTAGGCCAATCTTTCGGGTACTCCTCAGGTTCGAGGACCTCGGCAGCCTTATTGTAGTCTAACCAGGGTTGAATGTTAGTCTACCGTTGGAATGGACTGAGCCATAGGCTCCGTCGAAGTCGTTTCCAGGGTGGCTGGGATGGCTACTCACATTCCCTTAAACAACCTCTGTGTTTTTTGATTTCCTTAGGCCATTGTTCCAGTTGGAGTGCATCATCATCAGCTTCTAGGAAAACATTGGCATTCATCAAACTCGTTCCTCCAAGTCCTGTCAAACAGATGAGCTACGAACTTCGTGAATATGATGGAGTATATCAACTTACCATTACCGACCACGGCATTTTGACCGTTGCCGAAGATCAGATGATACATGCCAGTGGGATCTCCGCCGTGGACGATCTTCTTAGGTAGCCACTGTGGTACAAATTGACCGGAATAATGCAGTTGTTCGAGAGCATCTCCGGTGCCGCTCGGAAACTCACCAGGCCAGCGCTCTTTGCCACGCTCGAGAAGACAGACACTTTTCCCCGCGCGGGCCATGCGGGACGCAGCAACACCACCCCCATAGCCTGATCCTATGACAACAACATCATAGGCATGTCGCATCAGTTCCATTGACTTCGAAATACGCGGGAAAGTCGATGACTTGGGATCATCTGCCCAAGTCCGCATGTGTGCGAAGGGCCGTGACCTTGGCCCGGCGGCTTCATGCTCATGAGAGTCATGGTTGTCAGTGACATAAGAACCCGTATGGCTCTCGTGTTCAGTGCCATTCGAAGAACTTCGGCTCGACGGCCGCGCCTGCCCGTTGAGAATATTGGGCCATGTTTCTGCTCGGCTGTTAAATCTCTTATGGGTACCGTTTACTTGGATGCCATTTACTGGCCCAATGCCGTTTGTGTTGCCAAAATCCACTCCAGTCGACTGTGCCGCTTGCCCGTCGGCGGGTATATGGGTTGGGTGAGCTGATGGCATGGTCACGGCGTGACCTGCGTCTATGAATTTGGGCCCAAGTACTCGGGATTTACACCACGCTCGTAGGATTCGGATAAATGATCTCGTTTCCCCTTATAGATATAAATGGCAAGAGGCCTTTGAACAGGTGAGACAAGACCGGGTGGAGGAAGAAAGGTATATGTATATAAAGAGCGAGACTGTCTTGGACTCAACGGCACCCAGATCCCACTGACGTCGGCAGGATTGTCACTCCATATATATGATTCGAGCCATCAAAGGAGGGGATTGTAGTCTGCCTTACACAGGGACGGGAGTACCACCTCGACGGGTCACCATCGGGTCAATATAGGGTCAGATTTTGTAGCAAGAGATGACAGACCCATCCTACAGGAACAGCCCTACACTAGCACCACCCCCTTGTTCCTAGGCCCTTCTCGTTCTCTGCCGCTGCGCCCGAGGTTGGGGACCATGTCCGTTCTTGCAGAGCTACACTAATTCCGGCGGCGCAGTGCTAGCAAGCATTGCCGGGGGGGTGCGGCATCACACTACACTGGATTAGTGTGATAGCGTGGTAGTAGGCTGAGGAGAGCAGTTATTAATACCATGAAGACATGATCCATCAAACGTAATTGGCACATACCCGCATCTCCAACCGAGTTAGCTCTTCAGTGTTTTGCTCCCACTGCGACCGAGATGACGCAACAAGACTCGTTTTCGGCAATGGATATTCATTCGTCTTTGTACATCCATCGCCGCCATTCGTGACGTGTGTCGTGTCGTAGATATGCGCATAGCTCCCCATCAATAAAATAGTAGTAGGTAGGGTAGTATAGACAAGTCCATGCTCGCTCTACTTAGATAACACGCCTATACCAAGACCACTAAGACCACTAAGGGCACTAAGAGGAGAAAAAGTGGTGACGGACAGGTTACCTAGGATGGTTAAGAGCCCGAACGTCGAACCATTTCGGTAAAAGTCGTGCATGGATCTAAGAACACGGTAGATTATAATTGATTCATTGCGCTACGACAATCCCTTCAGCTTGTGATTGGCGACAGTTAATGTTTCTACGTGTGTTTCCCTACGGTACTGTACAGTGACACTACGCGGCACTACGCTTCCTAAATTAGTGCTGATGGCATTCTTTACTTTTCTCCGTACTCGTCCAGTACAGCAAACAAAGGAGATAAGCCTATGTAGTGCCATATATTCTGGTGGCGAAGTGAGATGCCAGGTATGCTTAAAAGACGTGCTCATATATTTATCCCGTTCATACCCCTTTCGAAGCAGATAAATAAATTAGTAAAAATAAGAATAACAAATATCTTCTACACAACGAAGCAGGGCGCACTCATCGAGATCAATGGGACAGTAAATAGGAGCAGAGATTGTGTCTCGCAATCAGATACGTAGATCTCCCTCGATTTCGCTTACAGATAGTGCTGAGCTGATACCTCGTGGCAGCTGAAAATGGGGTTGTTGGAGGACAAGAGAAACAGGCCCTGATTGGCTGACGAACGACTGAGCTGATATTATAAGCAGCCAAATTTAGAGTCAGCCCATCAAAGATGGGCACAAAAATAGCACCGACTAACCTGAAAGGACTACCTAAACTCGCTCATTTATGACAGGTACAGTACGCCGCACTACGGGCGGGCGGGTACATATGTACCTAGGTAGTCAGTAAATAATGATACTTCCTAGTCTAGTATTGCTGATAGCACTTTCTCTGCTCTTTTCACCAGACAACCAGATTCCTCGAGGAGAAAGAGCAAAGAGCTCGGCCACATCTTTTGTCTTGGCTTCTCGCTTCCGAACCAAACGAATGCCCCTCCACAAAACATGATACTACATAGGGGCGGCCGTCGAACATCCCACATTGTCAGCTTGATTGGGCCTATCATGCTGCGTGTTTTCATTTCTATTTACTATTGAAGATAATTCTCCGAGGAGAGACATGGCGATACAGGTACCACTTCTTAACTTATTATGAGTCGATCCCAAAATTAGAATCTCAACGGCCATAAGGCTGAGCGTTGGAGAGGTAGTCGGATACAGTACACCCGTCGCATGAAGCGGACCATCGTACAGACCGCACTGCTTGTCAGTCTCGTCTTTCGAGTTGCCGTCAAACTTTAGGTACGAACCCACATGTTGTGATTCAAGGTGGCAATCAAAGATATCGGCCACCCTGCCACAGTCACGACTGGGAAGGAAGCCATCAATGGGGACGATGAATCCTTTCGCCTATTGTTCCGAGCGACCAACAAGTACCGTGCTTCTCTGATCCCCCTCGTGCACGTTCCCCATCATCCTCCCGAAACAACCGACGCCAACCATGCTTGGTAGGATATACACTTACTGTATAGTAGGTATTTATACCTTCTCAGCAGAGTGGTATAGTCCTACGTCCTAACGGCCCGAGGACCCCAGGCACGAAAAGGAGAGGTCATCAAGAGCTGACACTAGCTGCACCTGGCACACAATTCAGATATCTGTTATTAATAACCCAGGTCCAAACCGCACTTGTGGAATGAAGAATGAAGGTTTACTACCAATGGCTGCTGAGTATACTAGGCTATGCTGCGCTGTGCGTGTGCATGTGCATATGCAGAGTACCCAATCTCCAAATTTAGTTGCCAGTCCTCTCCGAAAACAGATGCGGTTCCCCATCGACAGCCCCCCAATCGGGATGCTGATGGAATGCTGATGGGATGCTGATGGAGGGGAAGAGGGGCCTCCATCCCAAGTACATGGATACAGCCCTTATATGGGGGGTGGGAATGGTGTCGGCTGCTGTATCATATGAAAATGCAAAAGAGACTCGCTTGCGCTTATTTGTTCGCAGGCCTCCCCAGCTTGATGCAACACAGACTGCTACTGCAGTTGTATCACCAGCCAACTCCTTGTTTCTCCAAGCGCCGGCGCGGCACCAGCGTGCATGACACCTCGGGGTTAACCAGTAATCACGGCCTATGTATAGCAGGCTTGAACGTATATTGTATGTTGTGCATTGGACGTCACTGTCGTGCCGATTGTTCGCCTGGCGCGGCACTGGCACTGCCAGAGAACTGAAGAGGAGAGTTGTCTGGATACGAGGAATAGGAAACCCCGAGCTCACACGGTGATGTCCGCCGCTGCATGACAGCGGCAGAGGTACGAGCGCTCGAATCGAGGTTGTGCGCACAGCCTTGCGTACGGACACAGGTCCCGGAAGCAGACGATTACTATGACGTTGTGTCTGCAAGACTACGGCGTCGCTCTGCGAAATCCAATGTCACACGGATATTAATTCTTTTCATACAACACCGTAGCTGCCTAGTCTCAGACTGCCTCGTGCATTGTCCGCGCATTGTCTCTCAATATGAGACTATTTCCGGACTACGGGCGAGACCTGCCAGGAGAAGCTTGCACATGGAAAGGCACGCTAAGACGTTGACTTAGATCTACCATCGCGTCGGATTAGACTGTCTCAATTTTTCTTACCCTACAGGCGGGCTCGAAACAATGCGGTGCACCCATTGGCTACCTCCACACCGAATATCTCGCAGGAAACTCGGTAGAAGGTGTGTGTTATACATAACCAGGCCATGCGGCCGGAAGCCCCTGCATGTCCAAAGTGAGACCACTGCTACTACTACTACTGCTACTGCTACGTGACATTATTGCTCACTAAGGGACTTCAACGTTCCCTTGGTGATACCTGGGGTCTCAAGTTTATCATCATCATGAGGTTCTTTCTTAGTAACCCGCGTTTTCATCCCAAAATGAAACCTTCGCCGATTGAGGATCTAGGACTTCACCTTGCAATCGTTGCCAAGGCGTCAGCCCATATGAGATATGAGTGCTACTCTGAAAGAACCAATGAGAAACAATATCCCACGTCCGATCTCAACGTTCTCAAACAGAATATCCGTTCATCATTTCTAAAAATTCAGCGTATTTTCAATACGGGCCGTTTACATTCTTTATTTACTCCCTATATCGTACCTAAATCCCCGGAGCCCCTATTTTGGGATTCTCTCGATCAATCCCGCCAGTAGCCCTGTCCTCGCTATCCAATCGACATTTCAGATAACCCATCCGGTTGGATAACGCCTCACGGCGCCTTTACACCGTGCTTCCGTTAGGCGTAACCATTCATTTCCATTGGGCACCTGGACCTGCGAAGAGTATCTATTCTCGTGCCCATCGACTCCAAGGCATCGCCTCCTCCACATCACGAGGGAGCCTTCCCTGCGCGCCAATGACTAACGGTAGGCAGTTTTCCTGCGCCGGCCATACCAATGTCTGCCGTGCACGTCATGCTTAGACCCTGGGGTCGGCATCACATGCTCGATACAATGCTCCGGTTGACGGCTGGGCAACGGAGGCGCGCCCTTGTCATGCATTGGTGCTGGGAATGCATGCCTAATGCTACACTGGTACTCACGCTCAAAACGTAGGTGGGTGGCTGTCTGGCTAGGTGTTCACTGTTATCTGTTGCCTGCCTTGCAACTGTGGCGTCGAGGCAGATTGTTACTGTACGAGCCCTTGACATGCTTGGGGATCCTTCGAGGGCATTCATTCAGGTCTGGATCATCTCCCCCACGTAGAACAACCACTCCAGGTTCCGGGTAAGTATCTTCGGAATCAGGGATTGTCACTAGGCAATGGTTTTGAAGATCTTCAGAGGACGGGGGGCGTGAGCTTAACCTACAGAAACACCCCTATCGACCCCCCTTACCTGGCATATGCATCACGAAAAAGGGACAGAGTCTAGATTCCTCCTCCACGTAGGGTGGGATTGAGATAGCATCCCACTCCTCTCGTGACATTGATGTATGGGGCCAGAACTACTGGCATGTATCATGAGTGCAAGCTCATCAAATCCTTCTTCTGGGACCCAGAGCCTCCGCAACTATACGCGGAGTTTACCTACGAGCGTACCAAGGAGCCAACTAGGCCAAAGCAAAGGTCGATATATGAAAGCATCGAACAAACTGTATGTCTGTATATCATGATGTTATGGACCTATTATCCAGTTGTATTTTGTATCTTCTACACCTATAATCCTACTAACCCTATCAAATAATGGGGCAAAAGAGAAGAACATATACAGAAACACAACTATATCTGAACGAAAGTCTTTGTTTCGAAGTCACTTTTATCATTTCATGATCGTAGCTATCTATCAAACCCTCCCAAACGCCAGGCGGCCATTGCCCGTAAGTTGAAGTTTTAGTATACAGAAGCCAAATCCATCCATTCATGCCGTCATGTTAAGGGTCCCTTTTCCCCTTCCCTTTTCGCCGGGAAAGTTGATTCCAATCCCCCCCCTTTTGGCTCCGGCTCGTTTTATTTCCCTTGTTTTATTTTCCTTTTCAATTCGTTTCTAAGCTCCGTTAACAACCCCCTTCGAACCCCACCAATCGCCCTGGTCGGCCATGGCGCGCACGACCTTGACGAAGCCCGCGATGTTGCTCCCGGCGACGAGCGAAGGGAATTCGCCCTCGGCCGTAGTGTGGACGTACTCCTGCGCCGTCTTGAGGCCGTTCTCGAAGGCGTTGCGCATGATCTGCTTGAGCTTCCCGTCGACCTCTTCCGCCGTCCACGACAGCCGCTGGCTATTCTGCGCCATCTCGAGCCCAGAGACCGCCACGCCGCCGCAGTTGGACGCCTTGCCCGGCGCGTACCAGATCGATGATGCCCCTTTCGTCTTGCGGGCGCCTTCAAATACGTCGATGGCGGCTTGTGTACAGCCCACTAGAGCCTGGGTTAGTTCGGTCATAAAGGGGAAAGGGGGAGATGGTAGGTAATGAGCGGGTGGAATGGGATGGATAACTCACTGTTCGAGCCCTCGGCAATGAATAAAGTGCCATTGTCAACCAGCGCCAGCGCCTCCTCCTCGTTGACCTCGTTCTGCGTAGCGCACGGCAGCGCGACGTCGACGTGGCCGACGTGGACCCAGGGGCGCGCCCCCTCGAGATACTTGAAGGCGGACTTGCCGCTGAACTCGGTCAGGGGCTTGCGGGCGAGCTTGACCCTGGCGATCTCCTCGATCTGCTCGGGTGTGAAGTGGCCCTTGCCCTCGGCGATGAGGCAGCCGCGCGAGTCGGACATCGACACCACTGTGGCGCCGAGCTCGATGCATTTCAGCGCCGCGTACTGGGCTACGTTGCCCGAGCCCGAGATCGCTACGCGCTTCCCTTCGAAGGTGCCCTTGCCCGCGTACTTCATCATCTCCTCGACGTAGTAGACGAGACCGTAGCCCGTAGCCTCTGTTAAATTCCCCGTCGTATTAGCTTGCGCTGATTACTTTCTTGTCTCGCCGTATTCGATAGAATTAGAACGTGTTCTTGCTCACCAGGTCTGATCAAGCTTCCGCCCCAGTCGAGCCCCTTGCCTGTCAGGATGCCCTCCCACTGGTTCCTCAGCCGGCGGTAGGCGCCGAACAGGTATCCGACCTCCCGGCCGCCGACGCCAATGTCGCCGGCGGGCACATCGGTGTCGGCACCGATATGTTGGCACAGCCGTTCCATGAAGGCACTGCAGAACTTGCGGATCTCGTTGTCGCTCTTGCCCTTGGGGTCGAAGTCGGCTCCTCCCTTACCACCGCCCATGTTCACTTTGAAGAACTCATTAGCATATATCGCGCAAAAAGGCCAGCATAGTCATGCAATTTTTCTTTTCTCTTGTGCCAGTCCGTTGGTGACACATAGAAAGGTAAGATTTTGGCTCTGGGTGTGTAGTGAAACAGAGGACTTACACCCAGTCAGAGCATTCTTGAAGATCTGCTCGAAACCAAGGAACTTGAGAATAGAGAGGTTGACAGAAGGGTGGAATCGCAGGCCGCCCTTGTAAGGGCCGAGGGCTGAGTTAAATTGGACGCGGTATCCGCGGTTGACTTGTAGGTTGCCGGCATCGTCTTCCCAGACCACGCGGAATTGGATGATGCGCTCGGGGATCGAGACGACCTTGAGTGCCGTCCGGTACTCGGGGTTCTTCTCGAATAGTGTGCTGTCCTCGAGGGTGCTGACGAGCTCTGGAAACGAGGTGATATTTTAGTGCCTGTCTGCCAAGTTTTCTATAGATAGTTCAAATGCCATGGTATAGTAGAACAATGACATGTCTTCAGGAGTAATTGAGATAAACCGTACCTTTGTAAGCCTGCTCGAACTCAGGCTCATGTGGGAGGTTCGACATGTCTGCGGTTACGACTACGTTTGCCCTACCAAGCGGGAATGACGCAGGTGTGAGGAAGACTAGAAAGGATAAGAAGAGATTGAGTTCGCCGTCAATCTCGCTCCAGAGAGAGCTCGTCCACTTATACGTCAGAAGGTGCTAGCAAGTATCACCAATGACAGCAGAAAGATAAGGCTAAAGCTTTAAGCTGTAGCTCGGTCGACCGGGAATCTCAAGAGACAATGCACGAGTCGAATAGTGTTACGGTGATGTCATAGAGAGGTAGATAAGAGCAAAGACAGAGGGAGAGGAAGCAAGCTGAAGATGGTTCATGATTGCATTATATATATTACGTACATGGATAGCTATACACACCTGGAGGAGAGTATCGTGTAGACCACATGCCTCGCTTACTTAACTGGAGTTAATGATAAAGTTTCATTTGTCTTCCGTCTTAGTCAAGGTGCTGCTATCACCGTCTTCGGCGAGGGAGGAGTTCACATGACTTGATTCGAATAATAATGTACCGAAGGCTCGCTCTCTGTGTGAGATCGGCACCCCTTCAGCCCGACTCGTTGCTGACAAAAAGTCGCGCGCACACGTGTAGGGGGCGTGGCCGATTCCAGGAGGGCGGAAGGTGGGAAAAGGCTGCACGCCATCAAGCGCCATGTACGTGAGGTTCGTGGGGGCTTTACTGGGGTCTTTTTTGGTTGCCGTAGGGCTTTTGGGGCTCTGCAGACCTGCGACTAGGCGCTTTGTGGTTAGGCTGGGAAACTCAAGTGGGATGGTTGAGGTGATTCGACAATAGACTCGGCCGAACTAATATCGGCTTCACATGGTTATGCGGGAGGGAACTTTAGGTAACCTCCGCTTACACTAGGACCTGAATCGAGGTCCGTTTCGTATTAGTAGCTATCTATGTTATGTCTAAGGCAGCCTGAGTTTAGAAGACAGGTATTGGACCACTACTGTTCAAAAGGCATCTATGCGGAATCTCGAATCTCTATGCCTACGAGGGGTACGAAAGGCATCGTCCCACCAGCTCTAACTAGCCTCCGGAACATGATGATATCAGACCATGGTGTTTCCTGAAACAATTGCATTGCGGTATTTTCTCAACCACATTCGATGTGATATAAGGTAGTATACATCATACTACACTAGGCCCGCATAAGCGTAGTTACGGATTCCCTACCTAGCCTAGAGATCTACGGGGAATTAAAGCTCGCCGTCGACGAAACTCGCAGGCATAAGCGGGCCCGGCAACAAACATCGCCAGTTTTTGTTTGCTTTGCGTATGAGTAAGCATGCTACCCTTGAATTGGAGGGTAGTATATTTCCCAATGCTGAGTATTTTCCGAAGCTGCCTGCTCCTGTCGCAACACACCGAGATCTATGTAAGATGGTAGGCAGTACCTGACAGAACCCCCTGTTGGCCAGCTGAGACCCCGCGTGACAGATCTTCGTGACCATCAAGCTTTGCAACCTCTGCTCGAGCATCAACGGTAAATTTGAAATAGAACCGGTACTGAAGGACACTTCCAGCATTCCCTGCCTCGGTTCAGGATGGTAAGGCATCATGCGGAGTTGAAGGGATGTCGATTCAAGCTTTGTAGGTCGCGTGACCTCATCACATTACACCAACGAATGGCCTGCGCAACAAACATATTCTGTTTGCCTCTCACAAACGAAATGCGGGATGCAAACAATCCTCAGATCAGCATGCGCTCGCTGCTTCTATTGGCTGCGAGCCACTTAGAAAGGAGCTTCTCTGCAGCGGAAAACATTTAATCAAGATGTGGTATTGCAGCGCATAAAGTATCGCAAGACAGGGGACGGAGGCATGGCCGAAGTTCGCAAGCGGCCAATTCCAAAAGCTGATTCGCCCAGACGTCAGCCGTCCTGTTCATCTGGTCCAATCCCAGGACCGGCCCATCCCATTTTTTTTGTTCCAATGCTACCTACTTACTGGATTTGAATGCCTAATGGTATCCAACCGGAAATATTCGATGCAGCCGAGAAAGCTTGCATACTACTGCGGACGACGGTCTTCGCCGACGCATGTGAATGAAGCAATATGGTGGGCCAGGCCGAGCATTCGGTCCCTTAGCTCTCTGTAGGGTACATATTGGGGGGCAGGAGCCAGGGAGCTTCTGCAGGCAGGGGTCGTAGCTCTCCCCACTAACCGAACCATCTTCATAGGGTCTTCCATGTTGTTGAAGCCCAAAGCCTCCGACACCGGCTCAAAAATTAAGGGAGCCGACTTCGCCTTGATTTTTTTGAATGACTGTAGATTGTAATTTCATGCTCATCATCATATTCATAATATCTTCTCCGTAGACCCGTACTGTACGTATTCGGGACTGCTACTACAGCACGGCGAATGGACGGTCAGTCCTCCCAGAGAGCGGGCTTAACGTATACACTGAACTTTTTTCATATTCTCCTAACTAGAGGTCTCTACTAATTAGATATTTCCTGGACCTCGTACCATTACCATTCATCAACAAGACACAAAGACGCTGAACCTAACAATATGATTCCAAGGAACGCCTCGCACGCCATGCTATATGCACCATCATGAAGAACCCATTCGACCTTGCCATGTCCCATTGAAACCTTACCACAAGATTGACTGGTCAAAGTCGAATCGCTTAAGCTCTTTCCCGGCATCTTCGACGTCCTTCTTGGCCTTCATGCGCATATAAAAGATGGGACAATCTTTGCTGCTGCAAATAACTTCGTTGTGCATGCTGCCTTGGCACCGTTGACATTGTGTCCAGAGCCGCCCGAACCGCACCTCGAGATCCGACACCTTGTCCAGCGTCTTCTTGTAGAGTTCGCCCACTCTCGGCGCGCAGTCCGAGCACACCGCACCTGCGCTCTCCTCCTTGCCAACCAAGGGCTTCTTGCATCCCATACACGTCATGGTTCGCTTCGCGAACTTCATGAGACCGCCAACTGTTGGTGCGGCTACCGAAATGGCACGTGTGTGCGCACCCGTGAGTAGCGACTTGGCCTTCGCCTCACCATCAATAGTATCAAAAATACGACCGAGGGGTTTGGCGAGCTGGTTATCTAGGTAGTACTTCGTATCAATGGGGAGGTTGTTCTCCAGGACGTAGATAGGATCTTCAGAGTTCTCGAAGTTTCTGGATCCGCTGGAACCCTTGATCATGACATAGGCAACGCGGTCACCCAAGCCCGGCGCAGAGCCTGGATCACGTTTTTTCATGCGCGCAGCTAACTCCACGTGGGCTTGTTTGGCATCGTAGCTCTCCTTGGTCAAAGCTTTTGTGATCACCAGCTTCGACATGTCGATCTTGTTCTGCAGGAGTTTCGAAATGATGTTTTTGACGTATCTAAAGTAGATGGTTAGTACCGAGGAATCAACTCAGGGCGGGAATTAGGCTTACTCTTGGGCTCCCGGAACATCTCGATCAATTAAGATCATACGAAGCACTTTTTCAATAACAGTCTGCACAAGCAAACAGTTGTCTCGTCGGACCGTCTCGATACCCTTCGTGTCCATTTTGTCGTACTTGTCAGGTCTCGTCCAGTACAGACCAGCGTAACGCTTCTTGTTGATGAGTAAATATGGGAAATAGACTTTCTCAAATTCAAGCTTGATTGGCTTGGTGAACTTGGATGATACGAAATTTGCGGCCTCTTCTCCTAGTTTCATGGCCTCAGCTAGGTCGTCCGTTCCAAATTTGACCATGACGGAATCAGTATCACCATAGATGACTTGCGCATTGTGAGAATAACCATTGGCGGTGTTGTAACGTTTTTCGACTTCATCTTTTGTTTTCTCAATCATCTGACGGCCAAAACTTGTTGTACTACTGGCAATCTCAAGACAGGGAAGCTTGCCAGTCGTAGCTCCAGTCAAGCCGTAGACACTGTTGGCGCTGATTTTCAAGGCAAGTTGCCGACCGTTCAGCACAGCCTTCTTGAAAGGGTCCGTTTCTACTGCAAGCTCCCGCTTGGCCTGCTTTCTGGCTGTCAATAATTCTTCCAGAATCTGAGCAAGCAATCCTTTCCGCTGTTTTACCGTGACGAACATGTCGCCATTCGGGGTCACGATATAATCTTCGTCCTTCTTGAGACCAAATTTTTCAATGGCCGGTTTCTTAATGAGGGTGGTGTAACAAAGGTTGTGAGCTTGCATGATACTCGGGTATAGCGAAGCAAAATCAAGGGTAGCAATCGGAACGTCATAGTATCCACGGGTTGGCTCAATAACTGTGGCTCCTTCGTACTGGTCATCCGTGCCTTCTGCTCTCATGTTTGGAACGACAAGCTTCTGTTCAAGAGCTTTTCGGAAGAGTTGACTCATGAACTTGATCTGCTGTCCACGGGATAGGAGGAAATTGAAAGGAACACCTGTAACTCTAGCCATTTCCGTATAGTTGGCCAAGCAAGAAAGTTTATCCATGAGCCGTTGCGGCAAGTAAGCATCCTTCAAACAATATAGCGCTAGACGGCGCCTGGATTCCGGTGTTCCGTTGAATAGCTCAGTAATCATGGTATAATGAACATCCTCCTTCTGTTCCCCTAGGAAATGAGCGCAGACAGAGTTCAGTGTGTAACTGCGAAGGTGATGATCACGCTGGATCAACTGCAACAAATCCAGCTGTAACCGGCCATTGGTGTTTGTAGTTTTTGTGTCTCGGCTGCCCATCTGCTTGCTGGAGAGATTCGTGTCTCTGTGGGCCGACTTTTGGTTAATCAACCGGGTCCAGTATTCGAATCCATTGATTTTTAAATGCTTCGCGCGGTCAAGAAGATAAACAAAGTCAAAATTAGCAATGTTGTAGCCGGTAATTAAATCAGGATCGACCTTGTCAAGAAACTGCTTCCAACCCTTGAGCATATCGCGTTCATCATCGTAGTCCAAAATTTGAGTGGCTACAATGGGGCTCGTAGTATCAAGACAAAAGACATTTCGAATGAAGGGCTTGTTCTCTCCGTATCGAGTAACGACATTTGCAATTTGAATGACGGGGTCTACGGTCGCCTCCGGAAAGATTCCTTTCCGACCGGCGCATTCGATATCGAACGATAAGATACGCAAGGGGGCCATCTTAGACCATTCGCCTTTAGGCTCGTGTGAGATCAAATCAACGTAGCTGATCTCCGCTTCAATCTGGCAGGTCGATTGTCGGTGGGCTTCGGGGATGAGGTGGTACTTCTTCGCAGGTGCTTCCACCCATGACATACCAGGGATCTTGGGAAAAAATTAGCAAACGTCCTCTGAGTTTCTCAAAAGAATATGTACCTTGCAATCAACCATGAACCTCAAGACATACTGAAGATTATCAAAAGTCATGATGCCACCTTCAGCTTTCTTCCATAAGCCCTTCCAGTTGGCTTCCCCAGTTTCGATGAGAGTTCGGACCTTTCCAACGAATCTGGGATCGGTTAAGATGACCTTGATGTAGGGGCTCTGGATGTTCCCCTGGAAGCCGTAGATGTTCTCTCTCAGTACGACCTGGCAGGAGTGGATAGCGGGCTGGGTCTGGGCTAATTTCGTCTCGAGATAGGCTTTGAAGGAGTCGCAGTCTTTGGGCGTGAAGGACACGGGGGCAGCGACATAGAGATAGTGCTTGAAGTCGGTAACGTGCAGCAAGACTGAGTGGCCATTCTCGGTTACACCGAACAGCTTGATTGCTCGGCGGCCGCCATGAAGATAGCCCTCTTCGGCTTCAATCTGCTGGAAGGTAAGGCTATCCCGGCTGGGCTCGAAATCGACGACGGGCGGACGTTCCCAGGCCTGGTCCTTTTCTGCATTGGTCTGCTTGAGCTCGGCAATATCCTGGCCGAGCTTCTCGAGAACTTCTGACTCGAAGGCGCTCTTAGGCTGGCTCGACCCCAGCTTGGAGGCAGGGCCTTGTTGTGAACTGTTGAGGCGCGACGCAGGCGACGAAGCCAGTGGTTCTACTCTGCGTCGTTTCGAGCCCGAGGGTGTGGAGGGGATGTTGCGGCGGTTGGATGCATCGCCAAGTGCACGTTTCTGAGGCAGGACGGCTGTCGCCATAGTTGCCGCCTTTGATGTGTAAGATTATGGGCGATGGTAACAATCTCTTTGAGACCCTATACCCGTGCCTGTGAAGTTGTTGCGAAGGCAGTCATGTATGAACACAGACTATATTGTACAATGCATTCAGGATGAATGAAGAATAGGACAAGGTCCCTCCTTACTTTGGAATTCCATCCCTACTAGTAGGTAAAGTGGTTTTCCGAAGGTCGCGTCAAAACGCGCTGGTCTGAGCCAGGGTGCACGTTTTAGTGGGGGCAATTAACAATGGCGCGTCATGACGTTTGGAATTGCCCCGCCACAAGAGTACAGTGTTAAAAACTGTGCCATACACGCCAGCATACTGTATTACAATATCAGAAATACCGTCTTAGAAAACCGCACCATTCTCAAGGCCTTGGCCCAAGACTTCGTCTCGTTCAATTATCGGATCGAAACGACTGCTCTTAACCAGTGCCTCGGCTCTTATGTAATTCTTGACGTCGGTCAGGGATGCTTTTAACTCATCAGAGTCAGTGATCTGAGGGGAAATAGCATCCAACTATTTTTTGGGATAAGCATCAGGGTGAGGCCTTGAACTAGGTCTACTCGAACTGTGGATAATTTTGTAAGGTGTTGAACTATGCTCCCTGGCAAATATGTCTTACTGTATCCGAATTTGAACAGCTGACTATCTGAAAAACGATGATTCGGATGCCGAGGTACCTAATCAGATCGAAAAGCGATACTTAGTGACACCGAAGTTGTTACTACGTCGATACTATTGCCCGCTAGTTATTTTTACGGGCAGTGATGAGGCTAAGTCGTCAGACAACGGGCCCAAGCAGATGACAGCTGTAGTATCTATAACCCAAAGGGAAAGGCTTGCTTCACGTGATGTTGTAGGTCCTTGTTGCAGCATATCCGTAGATCTCAGCGGGGATGGATTTTGTTCAATTTACCTCTGAGGGAAGCTTCGCCGAGCCTATCCCGCTTCTCCTATATGTTCCTGGGAGTCCGGTTTGTTATGAAAATTATGTCAAGCTCAGTTAGCTGCAGGAGCTTCTAACGAGTGGAACTCCTCAGCTGGCTTCCGAATCTGTCTAGTTTGACAGCAGAGCACCAATAGACCGTCGGCGGAACTTCAGTCTGCCAATCGGAATGCCATCACCGTGGCACGAACTAGAACACGCAAATATGAAGATTGACTATATTGCTGGTTCTAATATCGTCGGGAGGAATCAAGGGACCGCAGCTCCTCAGATCAGCGGAATTCATGGCACGATTTTGGGACTGCGCTAGCACAGGATGCTCAAACGCTGCTGCAATCGACATTGGCAGTTGTGAGCGATGCGAGTCCATGTATTGTGCAGAACACATTAGGTCTCCGACGCATACATGTGAGGTAAGGCGTTCTATTATTTCTACATTAGGTCAGTGAGCTTAATTAGTCTAAGGAAGAGCCCCTTGACGATGACGCTTGGTTGGCGGCCCAGACGACAGAGCTGGTCAATCTGAGCAAGAAGACCAACCATGCGGCCCTTCTACGGCGCGCAAGGGAGCTTTCCGGTGGCCTAGAATGTCGTTTTGATGACAAAGACCCTCTGGGACGCAGTTATATGGGCGGCATGCATGTCCACCTTCAGCTCTTATTTGAGGATGGAACTGTGTGGTTAGTTCGAATACTTCGAGAGACACACACGTCTTTCAATGACGAGCTCAGTAATGAGATTTTACTCAGTGAATGCGCAACTCTTCGCTGGCTAGAGCCTCTCGACCTGCCTACGCTGCGACTTCATGGCTACGGCCTACGTGGCGATCCGCAAAACGAAGTAGGTGTTGCCTATATGATCATCGACAGACTGCCTGGTCGACCTTTCAACTCTGCGGTTACCTCACAAGAGCAGAAGTCGAAAGTTCTCTATCAATGGGCAGAGGTCCTCGATAAATTGGAAAAGCATCCTTTCGGTAAAATTGGATCTTTGCAGTTCGACGCGAACGGCGCCACCACGGTAGGTCCTATTGCGAGCGACAGGACTGGAACGCTGCCTTGTATAGGACCTTTTACAAGCGCCAGGGACTATTACAGCTCTTGGGCCAACGCCTATCTTGAACTCATTGCTGATGGCCAACTCTGTTCAGCGTATTCGGTAGACGCATACCTGATGTTCAAGTTTTTGGAAGAGAAAGTCAAAGCAGGATCTTGGTTTGAGAAATCGCAGGGCCTCGACTTAGGACCCTTTTTCCTGAGGCATATGGACGACAAGGGAAATCATATTCTAGTCGATGACGACTTTCAAATTACCGGCATCATTGACTGGAGTTTCGCGAGAACGGTTCCCGCATACGAGGCTTTTGGTCCCTCACTTACATCTGCAAACACTAGTAATCTCTTCAATGGAGTTCCAGGACTAAGTGAGGGGGATAAAGTCTTAGGCCAAGGGTTGCAACGTCTCGGGTCATCACACTGCTACTTTGATTCAGATGAGATACGACGATTCCTCTTTGGGCCAGGTATCGGCCTTGGCCTCACAAAGGATGAAGCTATTAACGTCTTCCGAGGGATAGCAACTACTTTTCATGAGGATATTCTCAACTGGGAAGAGTGGCGAAGAACCAGTCTCATTAAGTGGAAAGATGACTCTCGATTAACTATCCTTTGCGGGACGTTGCCAAAAAGCATGCCACTCTGTTTAACGACCCAAGATGTTCCCACACCGAAAGTTCCTCGTTTCGCAACTTGCTCCTGGGCAAGATGTGATCGCCCCGCTGTCCGAGGCCAAAGCTGCCCGACCTGCAGGAGACATCTCTGTGCCATTCACAGTCTCCCTCGATATCATAACTGCCCATCTGCTGCACTCGTAAGTCCCTGAGTTTTCAGTGTAACGCAGCTCAGGCTAGCTACAGTATCCACTAACAAGAATGAAGCTCGACGATGCCGCTTGGGAGATGAGTATCAACAAGGAAATCGAGGAACTTCTTGCTCAAGTGGATACTGACCAACTTGTGCGCGTGGCCAGCTCCCTACGTCAAGGAGCCCCCTGCAAGTTCCTCTCCGGGAAGCATCTGGGGCCTGGTGCTATTATGGGTTGCGCTAACTATCACGCCTGGATCATCTTCGATGATGGAGTTAAGTGGCTTGCTCGTATCCCTCGGACTACTGACTTTAGCACCGTTCCCCCTGATCTCATTGATTACTTCGTTGAGAGCGAGTATGCAACTCTCAAGCTATTGGACACCCTTGGCGTGCCTGCCCCCAAGGCTCACGGGTTTGGTCTTTCTTCTGATCCTAATAACATGGTCAAAGTAAGCTATATACTCGAAGATGCCATGCCGAGGCAGCCCTTCTATGCTTACCAGGCGACGCCTGAGCAGAAGTCGCTTGTTTACAGCCAATACGCCGATATCCTCATCAGAATCAGCCGCTTCAGCAGCAACCAAGCTTGTTCTCTTCTCCCAGATAACGAGAAGACCAAAGAGGCCGCCATTGCAAGTAATCGTTTCCTGTCACTGGGGAAATACGGGCCATTTGCCGAAGCGCTCGACTACTTCGCGTCCGTTGCAGACCTTCACCTAGATTTAATTGCCGTCGGGCAACTCTACACGGCCTACCCTAAAGAGGCGTTTCTCTTCTACAGACTGCTTCGAAATCGGGCTGCTCCCGCTCTGGCCGCAACCAATGCGTCCACCAGCGGGTTCTTCCTCAAGCACGTTGATGATAAGGGCGGTCATATCCTTGTGGATGAAAATTACAATATCACCGCGATTATCGACTGGCAGTTCGCGCGTTTCGTCCCGGCGTGCGAAGCTTTTGGTCCTTCTTTATTCACAGCCGACATGGGGAATTTATACAATCCTTCTTCTACAGGACCTAGCGCGGATGATATCTCTCTAGCAACCTTCCTAGAGCAGAAGGGGAGAGGGGATCTTGCTGCATTTGCCGGTGGAAGCGATCTCGTTAGGAGATTCCACTTCGGACTTGTATCCGGGTTGTCGAGGAGTGAAGCCTTACAAATGATTGGAGCTATACTCTCTTTGCTTGGTGATGAAATAACTAAGGATAAGCTGGAGAAGTGGACAGAAGACGAATGGGATCAAGCTGTTGACGATCCGCGGCGTAGTAAGATTGAGAAATTGGTAGCAGAACTTGAGAAGGAAAAGTTAGAGGATCTATGATAATGGGCATTACTCAACGGCCCTGGTGGCCATAAACTCCGATATAAATGCGTCAATGACGACTCTTCATATACAATGCCAGGATAGAGGATAACTTAGGTTACGAGGGGACGTGACAATTGTTCTAGGCGACTTCCTATGAAGTCGCTCCATCGTGCAACTCAAATACGAACAATGAACAGAATATCTGCAATAAGACTAGTACAACTTAGTTTCCTCAAATAAAACAGAAAATTCAGCACTACTCGTTCAATTAATTGTTATTCCTTTTTTTACTTTAAACCCCTCCTTGTATAACTGCTGCATTATACTGAACTTTATGACCGATGTTTGAACTCCTTTTGGAATGAGACCGGATGGCTATTCTACAATAAAACCCATCTCTGGAGTCGGCGCTGCTTAGACTTAGCCTAAAGCAGCGTCTTAGGTGAAATGGCCTCATCGTATTCGTCAATTGGGGTAGATTTAGTTACATAGTCTCTAGGTCAGTAGCAGTAATGACTTTCCCCGCGCCTCTTCATGATTGGCTTGCTAGAATCGCCCTCGCAGAGTAGTGTCGTCATGGCGGGCGACGAAGTAACATGGCGATATTCAGTACCTTATGAACTAACGTTGAACTAACCTAGTAGATTGGGAACTATCACAGTACCTAGAACTGCAGAGACTTCAGATAGCTCTAACTTTCGTATTCGGGTACGGCGTTGAAGTTGTACTTATATCTACGATCTGGTTGATCACTAGACGTACTTAGTATACTAGTAGCTGCTATTACATCACATGGGCCATTGGAAGTAGGAATTGGCTTTGCTTGATTAATATTGGAGTACCTACTGTGAAGTTCGCTGGGATGTTGAAGCTACGGTCACCTGCGCTGAATGTGATTGGCTAGTTCCGGTCACCAATATGAACTTGGAGGGAAGCAGTAATAAACGTTTGTTCTATTGCTCTACTATGTCCTACGGTCTAAACCAATGAATAGAAGCGCGCTCTATAACTCGCGACCGGTTGCCTTCTCGGCTGTCGAGCTTTCGGCCTTCTCGGATGTCACTTTTTCACTAGGTGTCCATTCCAGAGCCTTTAGGCGCTCTGAAAGAATTGGGTGAGAAAAGTGGTAACTGGCATACATCCAGTCTGCTTCCATGGTACTGAGGTTTTGGACTTGAAGCTTGATGAGAGAAGCAGCGAGTTCGGCCTTGTAACCTAAGTTGCGCGCGAAGGCATCGGCTTGGAATTCGAAGCGTCGGCTCATGATATTCATGAGTAGTTTGATGACGGTATCCATGGGAGCCAATGCATCAGAGAAGAGGATGAAACCAATGATGATGGGATGCTCCTTTACGAAACCGAAGTCGGCGTACAATGAGTGATTGTTGATGAAGACGGAGAATAGGGTGAAGATATAGAAGACATGTAACTATAAACAGTCAGCGACCACTGTGAAAAAAAAAAAAAAAAGGTTGAATCGAGGTATGACTTACCTGTGAAATACCGAATAGTCGAGTGGTGTGTCCTAGGCTCCAGTGGCCCAGCTCGTGGGCTAGAACAGCGACGACTTCTTCCTCTTTGCTCTTCTCAATCAAGGTATCGTAAATGACAATGTGCTTCTTCCAAGGGAGGCCGAAAAAGTATGCATTGCTGTGTGCGCTACGCTTGCTTCCATCAATGACAAAGAGCTCCTGAAGGGGGAACTTGAGCTTCTTAGCAAGGGCCTCAGTTTCCGACTTGAGTTTGCCTTCTTCCAGGGGAGACAACTTGTTGAAGAGAGGGAGAATAACAATAGGGTAAACCGTGATCATGAACATCTGGATGGCGGCAGTGAAAAGCCATAGGTACGTGACGAATTGGTTGCCTGTCTTCTTCACAATGCTGAGGAAACCGGCAAGGATTGGAGGCGCGAAGACAAAGGCGAGCAGGTTAGACTTGATCATATCCGTGATGAATAGCTTAGGTGTCTGCTTATTGAAACCAAACTTCTCTTCGAGAACAAAAGTGTGGTAGATGCTGGCGGGAAGCGACAGGGCTTGCTGGATCAGAATGAACGAGAGGACGAAGACGATAGAGTGGGAGATCTCGCCAGTGAAGCGAGCTGGCGCGAAGCGGAGCAGTAGGTCACCAGTCCACGACCAGAGCTTGGGCAGGACATCGTAGTGTATGAAAGCGACGTTTTGGATTTGCCCCCAGAGACCCTTGACGAAACCGAACTTTGCTTTGGCGCGACCATATTCCTGACTTTTATTATAGACTTCTTGGGACACTTCCTGCGCGAGCACCTTGGGTGGTTGAGTGTTCTTAAGAACTCGGTATTGGCGAAGGGAAAGGAACTCTTCGAAGCAGTACTGCGCGACAGAAAACCCTATGATGAGCTTCTTCCACGGGAAGAGCGGGCGGTCGAGGGCGCGAGCTAGTCGCTGCAAGGGTGTCGGATTAGCACTTATTTGTACGCCAGGCAGCTTGAAGTCCATGGTGATGCGCAGCTTAGAAAACTTGGTGGCACTTACCTGGAGAAAATCCATCTTGTGGAAGCGATATCCTGCCCTTTTCAGTCCTGTCCTATCCTATTTTATTTTCTTGGTGGTTGTGTGGAAGATAAATCAGGTAGGGATGGTTTCAGAGCAGCTGCCGCAGTTTATGACGAGCCGCTAATGGAGAATGATCTAACATTAAATTGGAAAGCAATCTTTCGTCTACGTGTCGAAGTAAGTTGTGGCTGAACTAAGTACCGTGTAGCTCTAAAATTCTATAATAAGCAGGTGGGGTGTTCGGCACGCTATATGACAGGCTGATGGGATTCTGGGGTTACGGACCATCAGCCACATCTGGAGATATGTGGCGCGGCAGTTCAATTAAGGATTTATGTCAAGGTTACAGCAGCCAGACAGTATATCAGAAATTGTGAGAATCCAAGTATATTCCCTAATGATATTTGAATACGGACAGGACAAAAATTGACCTCATGTATCGTCATCACTATCTCATGTTTGCTTTAACCCTCTCCAAGAGCTGCTCCTTCGTGTCGGTTGAACCGGGATATAGGTTGCGCTAAATAGGATCGTGTCAGTCATTGTATGCGAAATAACTGAGGAAATAATTTGATTCTCACGGCGGCTAGCCATCTTCGTAATTCTTCTCTCGTCCAAGTCTCTGGATTGCCTTTTGGATCGGCCTGGGCAGGAAAGATGTCTCCACCCCAAAAGGACCACTATGAAGTGAATCATCAGTGACTGAGTGTCTTATCAAACGGCAGAGTGAGTGTAGTGTAGGCGGACAATACAGGCGACGACTTACCACGACAGCTGCTGTGACCAATCCAGAGAACGCTTTGAAATATAGCTCCATTAGTACTCGACTCGTGACAACTTGATGCATATATATACCTAAGACGGCGTTCTGGTTGCACTTGCATTAGCAAGCCTCCCTAAAGCGGAGGGTACAACATATATACCTTCGACTTCATGGCATTGTCGAGAGGAGTAGGCATTGTGGCCAGACAGTCAAGAACGAGATACGGTGTTTTGATTGGTGGTTAAGAAGAGTTGTTGAAGCATGAATAGTTTGTCAATATACTTGAGATAATATAGGAATAATGAGTCACAGTCGCCATCATCCTAGGTATACTAAAGAATCAGGCAACTCTGTCTTCTTATGAATGCCTGGCAGCTTGTAGGTAAGGTAGAGCTTAAGGTAGGTACCTAGGTATCAGAGGGGAGCTAGCGCCACAGCCCATTCGACGCCACGTCAGCCACTGTACACCTGTAGCATCCCACTTCCGTACCCCATTCTCAGTGGTCCGTGCCCTCACAACGTTGCCCGTCCGCTACAATCATTGGCTACTGCTCGCTAGAGTACCCTTGTCATCCACACAATTTTGTGCCGGCGATAGAATAATTGAGACCAACTCCCCGAACGAAATCTTCGTGCCGAACCATTCCTCGTCTTCACATTTGCCAAATCGCCAAGATGCCTCAAGAGATCGCCGATATCAAGAGAGTATGTTTCTAACGAAGAATCCCAGGTAATTGCGAAAGGAAAAAATACTAACATTTTCGGTATTAGTTCATCGAGATCTGCCGGCGGGACGACGCCAAGTGTACGTATGACGAGAATCCGAACCGATCAATTGACGAGTGATGTGCCATATTATGAGGAAAAACTTTGATTCTGACGGATATCCATCTTTCTAGCCGCCCGGATCAAGAAGAGCACAAAGTCGTCGCAGACCAAGTTCAAGGTCCGATGCTCAAAGCACCTCTACACCCTTGTCTTGAAGGACTCTGAGAAGGCCGAGAAGCTTAAGCAGAGTCTCCCCCCAGGTACGCACAATCCGACTGTCATAAGGCTACCCTTGGTAGTGCATCATGGGCTAACATGTATGGCCTGTAGGACTGCAAATCAAGGATGTCCCCAAGAAGAACAAGAAGGGCAAGCACACGGCTTAAGTGATAAGAGGGGGAAATGCATTTCAACTTAGGAGCATCTGGATGAAAAGCGACGATCTCTAAGCAGGTTGGGCAACACTGGCACGACCGAATCCCGAGTAAAGGACAAACGGCAGGTGGCGTGTACGGAAAACAATGATGATGCATAGGACCAGCACAGGGCTGGTCAGGCTCATTACAGGCGTCTACGGATAGCATGGAATTGAGATTTTTTTGCAAGCAGACGAGGCTTGTGATAGACAATTCCCATCGATTGCACTACCAAAAGAAAAAAAAATTTGGACCAAAACGCAACATTGTCCGCTCATTCCTGCTTACCCCTGGAACTCCGTTATGATGTCCCCTGTTGTTCTAAGATCCGACGTCTACCAACCTGAAGTTCTTGATTCGCACATATGAATCTTTCCTCTTTTATATGAAGTATACTGGTCGATTAATCATTGTAGCGTGACTGACTTTAGTGAATTCTGAATATTGCTGGCATCATTAGACAGGACCTTGGAAGGCATTGATGTTATCTTTAATTGGGTCTGATATCTTTGGTTTACAAAATCCTTTTGCAGTGCTTTGCCTCGAGGCTCTTCGCGAGTGTGCGCAGAGGGTTAGCATATTCAGCGAAAGCCGGCAACTGTCCGAACTCGGCATGTTTCTCGACAGATGGCCAACCAACGAAGAATATGAACTCCTCAGTATCGGGGTCCGCCTTCTGAACTCGGAAGCTGGACCTCACGACCCTCGGCTTCGCAAAGTCCTCAAGGATCTTCTTCCCGCTATCCCAAGCCTTGGAGAACTCGTCCTTCTTATCGGCAGCTATCTGGACCCTGCCGACGCTGATGACGGGACTCCGCAGCAGCGACTCCTCGCCCGCGGCAGCGTCGACGGGCCGGAAGACGTGGGAGTCGAGGTGGAAGTACTCGAGCTTGCCGAAGTCGAAGTGCGCGCCCAGGGGCGCCGAGCTGGCCTTGTACTCGTCGGCGGCCAGCCACGCGCCGTGCTCGTCGCTCGATGACCAGTGCGCCGTCTCGAGCACTACGCGCGGGTCCTCGACCTGCTGGAACAGGGCCACGCCGCGCGCTTCCCGATCCGTCGGGGCCGAGGGCACGTTGCGGGCGACCCAGTCCGCCTGTGCGTTGAGCGCACCCTCCAGCGCGGCCTTGTTCTCGGCCGTGAACGTATCAGAGGAGCTCGTAAGCCAGGTGACGTTGGTGACAGGCATTGCGATGTGGCGATAAGCAAGATGTCTCACTAATCCACCTCTTTTTCTTTCGTTGCGTTTTTTTTCTTCCTGTGTGTAGGACTGACCGAGTGAGTGACTGATCTCAAGCGACGGAGGGGCTTTGAATTAGGTAGGTTGAAAATCTAGAGCCTCTTAATTCTATAGCATAATCTGATAAGAATGATTTACCTGGGCTAGGTGTCTAAGTTAGGAATTCTGGGTATTTTCTAATAATAACTCGCTGTATACTATATTTCATTTTTAGCATTGGTGATGATCTTTCCAAATCATGGTGCAAGTGCTGACAATCTACACTACCTACATTACACTACTGTATTGCGTTCGGCCCAGGCCCTCTCTTACTCACCTGCGCAGGTCTACCCCGCAGAGGGGAGAATAGAGAACAGCAAATTTACAGGCCGAAAAAGGACGAGGGTTACTCCAAGTTTTATTCGAGGCTCCAGTTGGGGTTAATGGCGTGCTTCCTATCTAAGGTTACGTAGATGTTGTGGAATGACCATAAGAGTGAACCGCAGCATTATCAAAAATGCTCTTGTGGCAACAATGGGTTGCTGCACAAGAGCTTGGTATGCAGAACATCGATGTACTTACATATGACATACCTAGCACCCGGTTTTGACTTAATTAGGCGCACCGCGGTTCCTAATGAGGCTCGGGGTTACTCAACTCGGACGCGCCGGCGACTCGCCGATTCCGGTTCAGCGCGCGACCGACTTACCTACGCAGTATACTGCACCACCTACCTCATCCCGAAGCAGGCGCACCGTTGAGGCCTGCGTCGCGCATACATCTCGCTTGGTTGTTACTAGCGACTGTATCACACACGTACGATTCTGGGCAGAGATATCTTGCCACCAAATCTATCCAAAACCCCCACGTCGCACTAACTCCGCTTCTCCGATAGCCTGATAGAGAAAGCTCGTATATGTATGAGAGGGAGTCGTGAAGAGCAATAAAACAATACACGGCATCTCTGCAAAAAGAAGAGAACCTCTATGAACATGAAATATATAACATACGCTTCCACCGTTGCCATAAGCGGCTGGTCCTGGCGAGATGGAGATAACTAGCTGGTTATGCATCGTATTTAACGGGGGGGGCAGGTCGGCAAACACTCGGTAGTGCAGGTTTTGGTATGCGAGAGAGACGTCCGCACGGCACGCACATATGCAACGACACGGCGCGCGGAGAAAACCCTATCGAAGAGACAGCGCTGGTACTTTCTTATCAAATACAATTTTGCCTTCCTGGTCAGCTTACTCCAACGAGATAAAGTGACGAGTTGCAGAGGGCCGAGGAGGAGAGAAAGAGGATCGTGGTGTATTCTATTCCGATTCGACGCATCACACCCTCTGGCATCGTTTTTCTTAAAACTTGTCCTGTTAAAGCAAATGCTATTTTGTTATTTTCTTGGCTTACCAGAGCCTCTCCCCTCCCCTTGTCCTTGATATGCACATGAGAAAACCTTCGGTATATCCAGCTGACTGGACATGACTAAAGTAGCCATTTCTGGGTTGATGGCCACGATGAAGTTTTAGTGTCTCCGTATGCTCGATTGGGTATTCCATCGAGATGATAACAGTATGTAGGAACCTTTTGTCGACTGAAACGCTCAGATCCTGGCGGAGTCTAGTGTACGTATTTTATGACAAAATAGAAGCAATATCCACTCCATCGCTAGGCGTGGCAGAGCAGGGATCTTAGTATAAGTGTGATCGGTACCTTGTTCGAGATGCATGTTCCTCGCATGTACCTCTCAGCCTCTGACGGGAGGTGACCATGCTGAAAAGTACTTAGTGTTGGCGTCCATGCCTATTTTATTTGGCCGAATCCGGAAAGGCTGATTTCCGTAGCTGCAGCAGCCAATGATGGCCAGGTCTTATCCCACGCAACAGGCGGAAGTTACCCTTTTCCTGAGGCTCGCCATTGGCCAGACAGGCCAACCTCAGCCTCCCCACACCCAAGTGAAAGGACAGAGCGTGGGTCCTGGATTTATTACCACGCTGAGCCCCGGCTCTGCTCTCGCTCACCCCGACATAGATTACGCTATTACAGCGTAGTAGGTACGTACTGTACCCAAGTGGTCTTGTCGCGTTTGCTCGTTTTGAAGACCCCCGTGGGTGCGCTATAGGCAAGAGTGGCCCGAATGATTCCAGAACTTCCATCGCTCGTCATGATTTGGAAAGTTCGGAAGCAGAAAGGGGCATCCATCAGCTATCAGCGGGCCATTTGTGCTTCAGGGCAGCAAGTACCCTTCCCAGGGCTGGCTTGTCACAGTCCCGACCGGCTGTGACCCGATTCCCATGAGTCCCGTGTGTTGGCTTCGGCCTTCGAGGAAGGATGGGCGTTGCAGGTAGTGTACTTATACCACACCAATGAACGGGTAGAATGGTATGATGGAAATGGTGATTGACTGACTGAGTGATCGAGTGATCGAGTGATGAGCCGTTGCATCTGGTTACTGGTTCAATCAATTGGTAGGTGCGCACGCCATTGAAGAAAGAGCCCCTGTTGCTCCCCATGTCGAAGAACCTAGCCTGTCAATTATGAGGTACTGCAGCTTCGTCAGGTACGTAGTGTAGTTACTTGCGCATCATAGTCTTCTGCAGAGAGCCAGAGCCTGCAGCCGATAGGTACAGTACCTCTAGTACTCTGCATTGGTACCAGTGCGCGCGGCGTTAGTACACGCCCACACACATGACCTCAACCCAAACTTTAATCAGCCGCTGATTGGCTGGCAAACTCTATTCAACATAAGGTCGCTTTGGAGTTCCTGCGTATTCGTACTCAGAACCGAACCTCGTCGAAAATGGCCCTCCCGCTTTGTCCTGTCGTGTTTGCGCCGTGCATACCTACATGCCGACATACATACAACATGTCTCTGGCCGGCGTGCGAGAGAGAGAGAAAGGAACCCTCCTCGCTGCATCCTAACTGTACCACCTACGTTATACGCTACCTAGCCTACCTAGACCTATTACTACTGCTAATCATTAATGACATAGCCAGGCAGGAACAAGCAAGCCCGGCCAGCCTTAGTAGAGGTAAGTGGCTCTAGGTTGGTGCGGGTGCCCAGATCCTTCGAATACTAATAAACCAGGCGAGCCAGGGTAGGCCTTTTTAATAATAGCATTTTCCTATAATACGTACAAATAGCTTCGTCGCCTTTATTATCTTGTACTGTCCTCCGACTCCCCGTATCTCTTCCCTCCCCTTTTCCGCAAATCTTTCTTCCTCGTGCTCCATCTTTTTTTATTTGCTGGCCCAAGTGTTCCCATTAAGTACATACAGGCACAATACGGCACAGAGTCCTTAGTCCTTTTACTCTTGCGAACACCAGTGCCACATTTGATTAGATATTGTGTACCCCAGTCTCGGCTCCCCCTTGACTAATACTCGGCTTACCTTAAATCGAGGACAAGAACTGTCGGCTCAATTGGTGCCAGAAGCCCTCAGCGTGTTCGACTCTTGTCAAATAGGTGCTCGGCGGTTGTTATAACTTCGAAAAGGGTTTATTGGGGATCATCCCCTTACCAGGATCGCATTTGCTGCAACTCATGACTCGCGTTGTAGCGACTCCCGAAAGCTCGTCTTCGGAAATGCCCAGCCTCACCAATGGCTTCCACGCGATGGAGCTGAATGGGGACAGGCGCACCAATGGCCATGCGAGCAGCACTGAGGGGAGCAGGTCGTCAAGTGCAAGCGATAGTCCCAGGTTGGGACGTAGGAAGTCTACTCCTATGATGCCCCCTTTCATGGTCTCAGCACCGGGCAAGGTCATTGTATTCGGAGAGCACGCTGTGGTGCACGGCAAGGTATGTTACTGCAGACGGTAGCGGCACGCGCTACTTTACACTCACGATCTCGTTAGACTAATAAAAACTGACCAATTCTCTCCAACACAGGCTGCTATCGCCGCTTCGATCTCTCTACGCTCATATCTTCACGTAACGACGCTGTCTAAATCACGACGTACCATTACCCTCAGATTTCCCGACATCGACCTCGTACATTCATGGCATATCGATGACCTCCCTTGGGAGATGTTTTCGCACCCGTCCAAGAAAAAGTACTACTATGACCTCGTCACGAGTCTCGATCCCGAATTAATGGCTGCTATCCAGCCACATCTCACAGACGTTTCGAGCGACAAGTCTCCCACCGAGCGCAAGATTCACCAGAACTCGGCAGCGTGTTTCCTATACCTCTTCCTCTCTTTAGGCTCACAGAAGTTCCATGGCTGTATATATACGCTACGGTCTACAATACCTATCGGCGCAGGCCTAGGGAGCAGCGCATCGATTGCCGTCTGTTTGTCGGCTGCCCTATTACTGCAAATACGCACTCTCTCAGGGCCGCACCCTGATCAGCCCTCAGATGAAGCACGGCTACAAATAGAACGGATAAATCGTTGGGCTTTTGTAGCAGAGATGGCCATCCATGGAAATCCTTCAGGTGTCGACAATACTGTTTCTACGCAAGGCAAGGCCGTCGTCTTCCAGCGAACTAACTACGACAAGCCCCCTGTTGTGACACCATTGTGGGACTTTCCTGAGCTTCCGCTACTCTTGGTGGACACGCGTACGCCAAAATCAACCGCCGCCGAGGTTGCCAAGGTAGCCAGGCTAAAGAATACCCACCAGAAGCTCGTAGGCAGTATCCTCGATGCTGTCGACAAGGTGACCCGAACCGCCGAGGGCCTAATTGATGAGGACGACTTCGATGCCAAGGAAAATGAAAGCCTCAGGCGCATGGGTGAATTAATGTCCATCAACCACGGCCTGCTTGCTTCCCTCGGTGTCTCGCATCCTCGGCTTGAGCGTGTGCGCGAGCTCATTGACTTCCAGGGACTTGGGTGGACAAAGTTGACAGGTGCCGGGGGCGGCGGGTGCTCGATAACATTAATGAGACCCGGTGTATCAAAGGAAAAATTAGACGAGTTGGAGGAACAACTTGATAAAGAAGGTTACTCAAAGTTCAAGACAACACTAGGCGGAGACGGAATCGGCGTCCTATGGCCGGCGGTGCTGAAGAATGGAACAGATGAGGATGACGATGGCGGCATGGAGATTGATCTTGACAAATTCCTCAATGCGCCTGGAACGGAGGGTGTAGAGAAGTTGGTCGGTGTCCACGGGGGAACCGGCGAGAGAGAAGGGTGGAAATTCTGGAGGGTAGAAAGCCGATAACGACAGCAGACTTAGAGAACATTGGTCATTGCTTTGCTCTCGTTTTCTTTGCTTTCTAACCTGGCTGCTTTTAAGCAGCATTGGCTTCCTCGAGCGGATTCACCGGGCGATTCTGCGGGTATCATTACGGCAGGGAAGCTGGGGATCGTATTGTATCATACATACTGTTCTGGAGATATATCGCAGGGACATTTAGCATGCATATTTGGAGTATAGTTAGATCAGGGGCTCGATTTGCTTCATGTCTTTGACAACAGCAGCAGGTAGAGTCTAACCACAGTGCGATTCGTATTAATAAGCGTCGAGTTACTTACCAACCGTGCATATGCAACGCGAGCCGATGCAGCCGGTACTTTTGATCCCGTGATTTACTAGCCTAGGGGAAGATAAAGGACTCGGGACTATGTGGCGGCAGTAAATAACTCCTCTCGCATTATCGCTAACAAAGCGCGAAATAGGAGGTGAAGCAGGAAATGGAAAGTCCAAAATTCGTGGCGAAGAGGAAGGGAACTTGACTGTTTGGGAGCTATTCTGTCGGTTCTTGGCTTGCCTATCTACAGTAAGATACAGCCCAAACCCGACCAGTTAACCCCTCCATGCCACTACATGCTGCTATTCCGCTATCCCGCCCTTTGCCTGACCTTGCATCCGATCCACTGTACCACCCACCTCACCATCACTATCGCTCCCGTCTCGCTGCTTTTTGGCCGCCCACAGCAATGCCCGCAAAGAACAAGGGCGCAAGTTCCAAGGTGAAAGAGGTTGAAGGTGAGTTGAACCAAGACGAGTTGGTTTTCGGTGGATCTCTCGCCTAATGCGTTCCGCGCCCAATCACCAAGCTCGAGGGGGCTTGAATGGTCCCTTGTTCATGTTCACTCATGGCTCGCCTTCCAGCCAGCCTTGCATTCCAGGTCTTGCTAGCTATACAACCGTAACGAACAAAGTAAAAGATTCCTGTAACTGACCAGTAAACGTCTTGTTCAGCGAAGCAACAAGCGTCCGCACAGCAACCGCCCCAACAGCCCCAGACCATTCGCGAACTAGAGTGGCAGCAATACTGGTCCACGAACCCGATCCACAAGATAGTTGAAGAACAGGGCTTCAATAACCTGAACCCCGCCGACAAACGAACCTACCTCAACCTCGAGCTACTTAGAGGCACTGATCACGTCGACGAGCTCTCTAAGAAGGGTCAGCGTGAGTTCTGGAAGCAACTGAGCGAGGCCAACGTGCCGCTGCGCAGCGCACCGAGGCCCAGAGACAACCAGTGGGGCCGCGACAGGAACGGCCGAGACATAGGCGATTACACGCTCGAGGAATTCGCCGCGTACGAGCAGAAGAAGGCGCGCATAAGCGAGCTAGATCTCGAGAGCACCTTCTTTAGGCGTGACAGGGAGAGGGCGCATCACAAGACAAAGAACCCCGTCACTGGTGAGGTATACACCATCACCGAGGACGACGTCAAGGCCGAGAAGAACCGCCGCCAAGAGATGGCTGCTCTTCGCAGCGAACTGTATGGCGCCAAGCTAAATACGTACGCAAATGATCCCGAATGGGACGATGTCGTGCCTATACCGCAGGACGAGCCCGAGGGCGCATTAGCCGCCATCGCCTATGCCGATGACTATGCTGAGGGTATGCGTGTGTTCGAAGCAGCGAGCTCTCCATCTCGCCCGCTGTTGTGATTGGAACCCCGGTGGCTAATACTGTGCTACAGCGATGGCCTACCTCCGTGCTGTCATGGTAGTTAAGGAACATACGCCACGCTGTCTACGACTAACTGAGCACATCATCGACATGAACCCAGCACACTACACGGTCTGGCTTTACCGCTTTGAGATCGTCAAAGCATTGAACATCCCGATCCCAGATGAACTTGACTGGTTGAATGACGTATCGCTCGAACATCTGAAAAACTATCAGATATGGCACCACCGACAGCTGTTGTTAGATCTCTACTACCCTACGCTGGAATCAGACGCGGATGCTGTCGCAGCGCTCGCGGCCGATGAGCATAGCTTCTTATCGGATATCCTGGAGAGGGATACGAAGAACTACCATGTATGGAGTTATCGGCAGTACCTAGTGCGTAAGCTCGGACTATGGGATTCCACCGAGGAGTTGCGCAGCATCGAGCTTCTAATTAGTAAAGACGTGCGGAACAATTCAGCGTGGTCGCACCGGTTCTTCCTAGTATTCGATAACCCGAAACAAAGCACGCCAGGCTCGCACAGTACCGAGTACGATCCTAAGGTCGCCATGGACATCATCGATCGTGAGATTTCGTACGCTCAAGAAAAGATTGCCTTAGCCCCCCAAAATCAGAGCCCCTGGAACTATCTTCGTGGCGTGCTCGTAAAGGGAGGAAAGCCGTTAGGGACCGTAAAGGAGTTCGCGGAGTCGTTCGTCACAGCTCTCGGCGAGGAACATGAAGAGGTCCGCAGTTCTCATGCTCTAGACCTGCTGGCTAACATCTACAAGGAGGCCGGTGAAAAAGATAAGGCCGATCTGTGTCTGCGCCGACTTGGTGAGAAGTGGGATCGCATACGAGAGGCTTATTGGGCGTATAGACGACGACAGCTATAAGAATAGGATACCTGAGGCTATTCTACTACCTTCTGGAGACAAGAAGGGCAACGGCGAGGGAAATGAAGATAAACCACCTTTTACATCTTATGAAGTTGTTGTACAAGAAGAACCCGGCCCAAAAGAGTAGATAGTTGTCCACTCGGGCAGACTATTTAGGTAGATGTAAGAGTTGCTATTGTTCTTGGATCATAGTAATGAGAAGGTCCTAAGATGGGATCGAGAAGGATATGCAAAATAGCTCTGTCACTGTAGATAGCTGAATAACAAATGATATACTCCCGTCCATATGAGTTTCGTGTCAGTCAAATGTTCTGTTTTAGTGGTCGTGCGATCAAGGTTGCGTTTTTTTCACGAGAAATATATAGTTGTATCTGATTCTCTCTCCACTAGCGGCATCCTTTATGATCCATCATGCCATTTATTATAGGGAGGCAACACTCCCTGCCGGTGATGTCCCTTGCGCTCTTTCCGGACTATGTTCTGATACCAACATTGAGACAGCCTCCCATATCTAATCGCAACTGCCCCTTCATTCGTCGTATCTAAAATCTCGCGTTTTCATTGCCCCTTGCCTTTTTCTTCTTTTTAATTCTTAATTCCATTCTCATCATCATATTCTATCTTCATTTTTTTAGTAATAATAATCTTTTCCTTCCCATCTGCTTCTCCACCGATAGACGAATTTCTCTCGCCCTTCCCTTTCCCTCGCTTGATTACTCTACATCAGAAGAAAACTAGAAGGATGATTCCCGTAATTTCGAGGGATTTAACTGTGATTCCCCCCCCTTCCCTTCCTTGTCTCCTTATTCCTTTTTCCTTTTCGGTTTTGTTCTCTTATCTTTCTCTCCTCTATTCCTTTCGCCCCTTTTTCTTTTCTCTGTCAATTATTCTAACTACTCGGACTCACACCCCGAATCTCTCGCGATACTTCGCCAGTAATTCCAAGGAGATGCCCGACCCGCCGCACACGACGAGCACGACGTTCGTCTTCGCCCAGCGCTCGTCGTCGGCGTCGGGCGCTACTGCCGCGCGCAGGATCGCGCGGCTGTTGTAGGCGCTTGCCAACGCCGCGCCGCAGGCGACTTCCACTAGAAAGCGTGCGTCGTCGAGGAAGCGCGCGCATGCCGAGACGGCTTCTGCGTCGGAGACGACGCAGCTTACGAGACGGGGGAGGGTTGATTTTGAGTTCGAGTTTATGGTGGTGGTGGTGGTGGATTTGGACGGAAGGGAGGAGGGAAAGGTGAAGGTCGTCGCGCCGCACTTCTCTGCCCAGGCGTATGTCTGCGCTGAGACGCGCGGCGCGCCGAGCGTGGTCGCTACGCTCGTTATCCCCGGGATCGTGACGTGCGAGCCTGCGCGGATGCTGGCTGCTAGGGAATCCGTACCTATGGTCTCTAGCGCGAGGACAGCTGGGACTGTGCTCGTAGTGTAGTTTCTTTCTATACCCTCCATTATACCGTTTAGTAAACCACCGCCTCCGACGCTACATACAATAGCGTCGATTGCGCCGTCATTTTCTCCGTTCCCTTGGAAGAATCCCTTTGCCTCGAGCGCCGCGAGCTCGTCGACTACAGTCGCGTTCCCGGCCCAGATCAGCGGGTTGTCGAAAGGTGGCACGTAGACGCCATCCGGGTCATTTTCTGCTGCGGCACGACACTGCGCGTCGGCCTCAGGCCAGATATTTCCGGCGCGATGCGGCGTTGCGCCGAGGGCAGCGAGTTTGGCGAGCACCAGGTCCGGCGTCAGCGAAGGGAGGAAGACGTCGCATGGTTGCCGTAGGGTCCGCGCTGCTTCGGCGCAGGCGAGACCCGCGTTGCCGCCGCTGCTGCAGTAAAAGTGTGCGCGCCCCGTAGTCGAGGACAGCAGGGCGCGCGACATGAGCGTTCCAATCCCACGGGATTTGAATGACCCTGACGGTTGCAGGTTTTCAAGCTTCAGGTATATGTTGCAGCCCGCAACCCTTGACAGCTCTGGAGACGGGATGCAAGGCGTCTCTATGTGGAGCTTGGGTAAATCTGGCACGTATGAACCCATTGTTGCGTTGATGGCAAAGATTTGGTTTTGCCTTGTATGAGGAGGTGTCGAGATGCAAGTCTGGGTATCAATCCCACACTGGCTTACTTATTTACCCCCGTTGAAAATCTTGCGATACGGTCTCGGATTCCTGGTGAGAGTACCTAATCCGACTATTCTGTCTGATGCGCCGATGAGAGCGCTGGTGATCTGAGTCGTAAGAGTCGCTTGGGGACTTATACGAAGATAAGATATGGTTCCGATCCTGGTCCGAAGCGGAAGCGGAAGCGGTAGTAGATATCTCATAGGTCTTGATAACCCAGGAAATGTTAAATCACAGTGCTCTCAAATCTCGATGAAATCGAGAGATGTGTTAGACTTATATAGTTCCGTCTTGCATCTCATCTAAAGACACGTGGTGTATGTACACGAGTTTTTCCAGGGGCATGGCAGATGTCAAGGTCGGAGCAAATAGACTATAATAGTCCTATGGGGAAAGATGCCGTCCCACAAGTTTTGCAAAAGGGCGCGGCCGACGGCCGGGTTGTTCGAGACGTAGATAGACGGCCACATTCCCACCATAATGCGACCAATAGCTGTAGAGATAACGCGATCGGGAATCTACCTCCCTGATGCAAGCAAGCTCAGGCCCTGATTGCTGCCATCGTGACGTTTTCTGAGGTAAAGTAGCGAGGGTTGACGGTTCCTCTTGAATAAGTATAGGGTAAGATGGAGCGAACTATAGGGTAATAAACAATAAAGGTGGTACCGACCGAACCAACGACCGGCCGCTTGGTCCGACGCTGGCCGCCCGCGACTCGATCCCTTCGGCTTGTCTTCGACGTGATGAGACAAATTCCGCCCCGTCAAGGCTTGTTCTTGTCCTCGATTCACGAATGGGGTTGTTACTCCTCTTTCAGGATCGTCGCTTTTTGTTTTCAAGGAGCTTTCGGGAGACGGGCTAGACCTGGCCGTCGCCGGCTTGGAGTTTTCGTGGGATTCTACGTTGATTACATGCTTGGATTGTTCTCCAGCCTTAGCTTTGCAGGATGGAAACCTCTCACCCAGTAGCGGTCCATAGCAAATACTGCTTGTGGTCAATGCCCAGGGTGTCTTGAACGGGATTGTTCGGTTCGGTTCAGTTCCGCTCACCGCGGTGCATTTGATGTAGCCATCGCTAATTTGTGGAAGTCCTGCTTAGATTAATAGCTAGAATTACTATGCTTCTTTCTAGTTGACTCGAGGCAATTCGCGTTGATGTCTAAGTACGACTACCAAAGTGGACTCAGACCGGAATCGAAACCGTTATGCAGTAGATGTAATCTAGATATAATTCGTCCGTGGTCCGAAGAACTGGCGACCTTCTGGACACAGTCCAACTACCAAATGATATACCTATCCAATGCGAGGTATTGTGCCGCGAAGTAAAGTAGGTGCTAGAGCTTAGACCTGAAACATCATCGAGTCTTATATAGCAACTCGAAGTTTTCTGAGTCGGTCGAACCTATACAACAGATGAGATAACCTCCAAGAGAAGCACTTGGCTACCTAATCTAGGTAGATGTCCTGACGAGACGGACTCTTCATCTTTTCAGCCTACATCTCAGATCAAATATTATGGATTGGCAGGAGATTCCAGTGCTCGCCTCATGACATTGAATAGAGAAGAGAAATAAAAGAAGGAAGCATGCAGACTGATACGCAGGTATGTTTATGTTCATAAGAGAATAACACTGTGCAACAAGACTGTGTATGCGGCACTATAACACAGTTCGAAAATGTACCTCTCGTTAGCGTCGTTTTATTGGAGGAAGCCCAGGCCTACAATAGCTCTTGACAGTATGCGCAAGTACTTCTCAATTCAAAAATAATCACATACATTGTAACTTCTGCAGCAATCTGTACGACGACTCATCAATTCTTTTCTACTATCATCGTCTCCTATATTAACTACCGTGTTATAATCTGTCTCGCTCTTGTGTTCGTATTCCTCTTCATTTCAACTCCACGAGACTGCGATATCGTCATTTCAAAAAGCCATAACAGGCATCGTCCGAGGGCCACTTAGACTAGATTATCTTATATATGACATATATATGGGCATATCTCTGAAACCACCAGGGCTTTGATTCTCTGAGCGTGTTGAGCTCTTATCACGACCGGCTACCACCGAAGTGAGTCGCGAAGCACATAGTTGCTCTGCGATAAGTAGACGATACAATGGCGAACCTACCATCTCCAGAGACTCAAGTCAAAGTCGTAAGCGACGGTACACTATTCATCCACCTCATCTTATTCAGCTTCAACCAATAACTAACATCGTCTCCTTCCCCCGGCGAAGCGGCCCAGACTTTCGTAGAGCAATACTACGAATCTCTCAACAAGCGTCAGTCTCTGGCATCATACTACGCCAGCACATCCCCGCATCTGACGTCGGCATCTGTGAAGCCCGACATTAGCATCAACGGGCGGGTTGTGGAGTCGGTAGCCGAGTACGAGGCGCTGTTGGACGCTCAGGGCGCCAATGTCCACTATACCGTCGCGTCTTTCGACGCGCATCCCGTGAACCCGAACTTCGCTTTGGGATGTCCCGAAAACCTCTCGCTAGGCCCCAATGGGAGCGAGGGAGGGGGACAGGGCCGTGGGAGAGTGGCTAAGTCTATCAAGGATGGCGATAGAGTGAGCTTTGTAGTCCAGGTCAGGTCAGTACTTCTAAGTTCTCTAGTGCCCTGCGTTAGGAGCGTGGTCTCTCTGATCGTACCCCGACAATATGTCGATTTTATTTTCAAAAGGCCTCGATTACTGACTTTGGATTTACGTTTAGCGGGAGCATTCGGTATGGAAAGCCTGGTGATACGCCTGCTCCTGCTGCTGCTGCTACGACTGCTGCCCAAGGAGGAGCAGCGGCAGCGGTGGACGGAGCACCAATCGAGAAGGGCTTCAACGAAGCCTGGCTCTTGGTACCGCATTGGGAGGCGCTGGGTCGGAATGCGGCCCGCGGACTGAAGAGATGGGTTGTTGTCAGTCAGAACTTCCGGGCTTTCTGAAGAGCTTGAGAGCTAAAAACAAATGGTTGGGCACACCAGCCATTGCTCGCTAATACGTGGTTTGCGCATCCTGGTGGGCCTGGTATGGTCTGAAAGAAGGTTTACGATACCGATTTCATCAGATGTTGGGCATATAGGGTTAAGTCGCCAAAACGAAGCGAGGTGGTTGGCAAGCTCCTGACTTAAAGAAATCCCTGAATAGGTGAATTCTGAGGATGGTGATGGTGGGGCACACGCTGAGTATTTGGCTCTCAGCTTTACTTAAGGATCTTTCAGCGATGAGCGGATGGCTTTAGACACCAAGAGCTAACAAAGGGTGCGGGATTTATTATATGATGTTGGCTTGACAAGAAATCAAGGCGATTCGTTATAGCGATATAGCGAGAAAATATACCGTTATCTAGCTCATACATGTTATATCGAGAAACCCCAAGCTCGAAAGCATCTATTGTATCTATCCCGCCGACCGAGACATTACACATACCCTTCCTTTCCTACCCTTCCAATTCATATTGCCACCTCATGCTTTCAACCGCGATCTATCGTAAAAACACTCTCTGTAACTCCGCCGATCAGCCTCATCCTCAGATCCAGTCCCGTTCGCCAAAGGGAGGAAATCCGAAAGAACCACAGTAACCTCATTGAAATAATTCGGCTCCCCATGACGGCGGAAGCCCACTTTCTCGAACAAGCCGATGCTGCCCGCATTATCTGTGTTGATCTTCGCGACGAGCCTCTTCAATCTAACATTTCTAACGGTACCTCCGGACGCTGTGGACGATGCGATGCCATATTCCTCTAGTATAGCCCCATGATGCCTCGCGAGAAACCGCAGGAACGCGCGCACGGCTGCCTCCCCGCATCCCTTGCGTCTGTGCTCTGGGGATGCGATCATGATGTCTATCTCGCCTTTCACATCACTTCTCTCCTTTTTCTCACAATCCTCACCATCCTTTTCATTACCAGCATGATAGTGATTTTCCGCCTCGTCCTCGGAGTCATCGTCGGGCGTTAGGAAGAGATTGACGTCCCCCACCATGCGCGCCTCCGCGTCGTCTTCGCCGGCGAAGATGGCTGCGTCTTCATCTGATGTGGCTGTAGACGTAGATGTGAGGGTGGCCGGCTGGCATACGATGAAGGTCAGCTTGTCGTGCGCCGTGCGCCACGACTGCTGGTTCTCGTACTCTTCTTCGAGAGTAAGGAGGTCCGAGGCTGTCGCCTCCCGCAGGTCCTGGGCCCTCAGTTTAGTAATGAGAAATATTACTGCTTTGAGTGAAGATACGTGAAATCTGGCTAGAAAATGAAAGAAAGGCTTGTAGATAACCTGATGAGGGGATACGTGATAGTGGATGTTGCTGAGAATAACCTAAACAAACGACAGAGCGAATAATGTGGACTTAGAAAGAAATAAATTGAAATATTTAAATTAAAGGAGGCGAGAAAAGTACCTCGTCCTGCATCCACTGGTGGTACCGCTGCACATGGTGTGCGTCGTAAGGCACGAGGAGAATTTTGGAGGTAGAGATAGCTGTGTGTCGAGGTTAGTCAAGATCCCGGGTCACACAATTCAATATTCAATCAAATAACACGGAGACGCGGCTCAATATGAATATACCTCACCTAAGTCCTCGTTTACCCTCATTTCTCATGCGAAATAAAATGCGGGAAGTGCAATGCATCAAGATATGATACAGGTGTGAACTGAGACAGGTGCTTGATTGGGGAAAGCGAGGGAAGTGGGGACTTGCTTTTTGGTGTTTTTGGGTGCGCCCACCGGACATGTAAGCCAGATTAACGAAGGTCGACGAGGGCCTCCTTTCATTGAATGGGTATCTTCTGACCATGCGATATGATTTAGATTACATAGTACAACGTACAGCACCCATTCTGAACGTCTATATATACATACGTTCATACATCCTTAGTCTAACAATGTATTCAAATGATGCTCCCTTTATACAGAATCTTCAGTCCTCAACCGGCAAAATCGGGAAAAGGCTGCTCTTCGCTCCTGTGCCGAGGGGCACTAACGGTGTGCCATATGAATCGTCACCGTAAAGTACAGCATCGTTGAGGGTTCGTCTGCTAGGGTCAACGCCAAGTCTGTCGAGGAGTTCCGAGGACTTCTCAGGGATAAAAGGTTGCAGAAGTATGCCCACGATGCGCAGCGATTCTGCGGCTATAAACACAGTCTGCTCAACGGCGACGGTATCATCTTCATTGCTCTTTGCCCAGGGTGCTGCGTCGGAGAAAAATTTGTTCGTCTACGCCATATATTTAGCAACCGGCTACCAAGCCCAAAGCATGATGTCTGTACTTACTTCGAAAACAAGCTCCATAATGTCTTTCAACGCCCAACTGGGGTCAAGTGCCTTCATGTGACCCTCCACCTTGGTGACAATTTGCTCTAAATGTGCGCTATGAAACTGTTCCGGTGGGGGGAGTTTCGGAGCTTGCGTTTTTGACATGTTTTCCACAGCTTGTCTGACGCTCCAGTTCTTGGGTCGTGTGACTCGGTTAAGCAGATTTCCCAATCCGCCTTGCAGTCCCTTCTTGTACTTCTCAACAATGAAGGCGTTGTTGTAGTCGGCATCGCCAGAAACATGGCCGCTGTAGATCAGAAAGTACCGCATCGTATCCACACCCCAGCGATCCAGGGCGAAGAAAGGGTTGACGACGTTTCCGATCGACTTGGACATCTTCTGATTGCTCATCAGCCAGTGGCCGTGGCTGAGTACCTGCTTTGGCAAGGGGAGGTCCAATGCCATCAGAAAGGCGGGCCAGTATATACAGTGGAACCTGACAATGTCTTTGCCCACTACGTGAAGATCGGCGGGCCATCCGCCGGTGTGCTCGGAGCCAGGTTGCCAGTAGGGGTAGCCCGCTACGGTGATGTAGTTCACGAGAGCATCCAGCCAGACGTAGATGGTCTGGCTCGGGTCATCGGGCACGGGGATGCCCCAGTCCAGGCGACTGGCGGGACGGGAGACGGAGAGGTCCTCGAGGTGGTTCTCGACCCAGTCGATGACGTCTGCAAACCGGTGGTCCGGGACGACCCAGGCCGGGCTGTCTCGGTAGAACTGCAGCAGCCTGTCGCGGAGGGCGGTCAGGCGGAAATGGTAGTTCCTCTCCTCGGTCCACTCGACGGCGTTGCCGGTCTCGACGGAGGCGATGAAGCTCTTGCCGGTCAGGGGCGACACGCGCTTCTCGACCATGGTGTCCGGGTAGAAGGTCTCGTCGCTCACGCAGTACCAGCCCTCATGCTTGCTCTCGTAGAGATAGCCGCTGTCGCGCAGGCGGGCCCAGAAGTACTCGACGGCCTCGCGGTGCTCGGGGTCGGTGGTGCGGATAAAGCGGTCGTTGGCGATGTTGGCCTTCTTGGCGAGGTCCTTGAAGGTCTCGGCGTTGGCGTCGCACAGGGCCTTCGGGTGCAGATCCTGCAGCTCGGCGGCGCGCTGGACCTTCATGCCGTGCTCGTCGGTGCCGGTGCTCAAGTAGGCTTCGCGACCCTTGAGGAGCTCCCAACGCTTGAAGACGTCGGCGATGAGCATAGAATAGAGGTGGCCGACGTGGGGGGCTGCGACGGGCGGTCAACAAGGAACCATGAGCCACGCTCGTCCCCTCGGAACACAATTGGCGAGGAGCGTGTCTTACAAGCGTTGACGTAGAAGATGGGCGTCGTCACGTAGTATGGCTTGCCATTGTGCTGCTGCTGCGAGAGCGTATGGCTGGTGGTGCTGGTGGTGCTGCTGCTGCGAGTGCTGCTGAAGCGCATCCGTGCAGCTCGATGAGCTCTACAAGTGTCACACACCCAGCCATTGCGCCGGATTGACACCGTTCGAAGCGCAGAAAGCCGCCGACTAGAGGCTATCATGAAGCGCTCCATGTTTGCACTCCAGAGGGGGGAGTTGCAATTCACTAGCCTCATTTTTATCTGTGAGAACAGCTGCCGTACAACCCTTGTTAGACACATGGTAGGTACGCAGCTAAGTAGTAGAGAGAACACAGTGCGCCCCACATCATTCCCACCTCCCCAGGGAATCATAATCGCAGGCATACTCGACACGTAGAAATGACACTTTTTACTGAGCATTTGCTTGTATACGTACGACTACCATGAATCATCTCGTATTCATCACATTCACAGAGCCATTAATTCGTGTCTTTTTACTAAAGTACATTTCCTTTTACCGCCCCCGGGCTTCGGGGCACCCCTCCAAACCCACTCCATAGTCGTGAACGCCTGTCTCTGGCAAGATTATGGGCAAGGAGAAGTGCTAATAATCGCTTCGAACAAGATAGAAACTTAGTCTTTCCTCGACGCCTCTTGTCGTTTCAAAAAGAAACTAGAGTTAGCAAGAAAATGAAAGATTGAAGGTCCACTTGTGCGACGCCTCATCTACCTGCCACAACGCCCATAAACGTCCCATTCTGCCGACACCTATGCTCGACCAAATGACAATGATTTCCTCTCCTTCAGAGAGACTTGACTATGGCTAGTCATATATCGAAATGCCTCCGAGTCTTGGCCGCAAGGCGCAACCAGATAAAGATCGCCCTCCTAAAATTTTGAACCCTCCAGTTGCTCTTTAGCACATAATTACATATGATGCAGGCCGTGTCGGTGCCGCCATGTCTAAGTTCCTCGGAACAGGAACGCGAGGTCGGCAGGACTGAGGGATTCTATAGCTGTATCGTCAGAGTTGATAGTCGAATGAATCATGTGGGTTTTCTTCTCCTGAAGGAGGACCATTCTGCTCTCAACTGAGTCCTCAATGCAGAGACGGGTAATCGTGCAGGGACGGGTCTGGCCAATGCGATGGCACCGGTCCGCAGATTGCCATTCCGCAGCTGGGTTCCACCATCTGAATAAGCGGTTAGTTAACGGCGCTGCAGGGTGTCTCTATATAGTAACGAGTAGATAGAATTGGACTTACGGGTCGACAATAAACACCTGCGAAGCCTCGGTCAAGTTTAATGCAACACCACCCGCCTTTAGAGAGACAAGGAAACACTCGACCTCGGGCTTCTCCATAAAGTGTTTAATAGACGCTTGGCGTTGTGCTGGTGTCATGCTTCCATCTAACATGACCGTGGTAATTCCAGCCCGTCGGAGGCGCCACTCGATGAGCTGGAGCATCGTGGTGAACTGCGAGAAGATGATTGACTTGTGAGACGCATTGTCCGATCTCAGTCTGTGAAGTTCGTGAACGAGCAGCTCGATTTTGGACGAAGATGTCCAGTTTTCCATCTTGATACGGTTGATGATAGATGATTTCTTGAGCAGCAATTCGTCCTGTTCAATGCTAGGCTGCTCAAGATCAATAGACAGCGGAATATGGCATCGCGGACAATCAGGCTCGTCTTGCGATGCGAGATAGCTCGTGGCACACGCACGGCAAAAGTCATGCTTACATTTGGACCGAATCGCTTCTTCGGCAGGTTCGTCACAAATGCAGCAGACCAGAATATTCTGTCCGCCTTCCCCTGATTTCTTGAGAATAAGGTCAGGATGATCCGCCACCTGGCGCATCTGCATGATTAGTCCGAAAATGTTGGCATAGTTGTTCAGGAGAACACCCTGCGCCACATATGTGTTGAACTGCCGTTCCGTGTTGGACATGATGCTGCCAGCGAAGTCATTTTCTTCCTCGCCGAAGAACTGCCGGTCAACATAGATCTCTTTGACGGGCAGTTCCATCACGTTGGTATGATCCTTCTTGAGACGGCGCAGCATGACGCGATTGGTCAAGAGACGAAGTTTTCTGAAAGCTTCCTTACCCGGACCGCTATGGCCATATTTCTGGATTGGATTTAGAAGCTCTTGGTTAAAGACAGAGACGTGTTGCATAGAGTTATGATTGCCTAATGCAGCTATTAATAAGAAAGATCGAGAAGCAGGGAAGTTAAAGAGGAAAAAGGGTGGGGGGAAAGGAATGGGAAGAAAAAAAAGACTGACAGTGATTGCATTTGCTATCATCCCCCATGGACCATTCAAGTGTGGAGCAAGAACATTCTTTGCAGAAATACGAGGCATAGGGCGCAATTTCAAGGAATCGAATGAGCGAGAAGAACTCTCCAATGCGGTTCTGGAGTGGTGTTCCAGTCAAGCACCAGCGATATGTCACGTTCAAAGCGAAACAAGCTCTAGCTGTCATCGTAGTGCGCGTCTGTCCCAATGTCAGCCGCGAGATTGCAGGGAACTAACGAGTTCCGACTTACCTTGATACAATGGGCTTCGTCGAGAATTACACGGTGGAATTTGATCTGATGTATAGAGCTCTTCTCCTTATATAGCCCATCCTTCCGCGTGATACCCTTCTCTTGTCTGCGATACAGGGACTCCAGGCTGTTGTAAGACATGATGATAACATCAAATTTCTTCAGGTCTTTGGCTGACATGTTCTTGGCTTTAGCATTGGTTCCATGGAAGACGATCGTCTTCAGTCTGTTGTCGGTATATGTGGCAATCTCGTCCTGCCACTGCCCTAGAGCAACGGGTGGAAGAAGCACCAGCGTTGGGGCCTTGGCTGGGTAGTCCGACATAATAAGAGAGACAGCTTGGATTGTCTTGCCAAGTCCCATTTCGTCTCCGAGTAAGCCACCCTTCCAAGGGGTCTGCTCCATCGCCCTCATCCATGCTAAGCCTTGAAGTTGAAAGGGCTTGAGTTGCAGAGAAATTGTAGTAGGTTGTGCGGCTGTGCCCGCATTCAAGTCGGGCATATTCTCAAGATCTTTCCACATGGTATGGAGCACAGGATGATGAGTCTCGAGCTTAGATCTTTCTTTCCTAGCACGCTTCTGAGAGCGGTAACTGCGCCAGGTGTCTCTTTCAGCAGGCCGGGGAGCGCGATTGGGGACAACCTCTTCGTCGATATCATTGTCAAGATCAAGAGGAGCGTCCGAAGGGACATTGAAACTAGCATCGTCTGACAAAGGGCTAATCCTCTGACCATCACCTTCATCATCGCTATCAGCAGCCAGAGCCGAAGTGGCCGTTGGGTTCAAAGCAGGAGTTCTTCTAGCAGAAGCCCTGGAGATCGATATTCTTAGTTTTTTACGTGGTCGTATAACAAGGGTATCGCTTTCAGAGTCATTGGTAAACGAAGATACACTAGCGCCTCGTTTGACGGGTATATTACGGCTGACTCCGGAAGCCTTGCGGTCCTCCTCGCGCTGTAGCTGCCGGGCAATGGCAGCAATGGCGGACTGGTCCTCCCCATACAGGTCGTTGTATTCATCCGAGTCTTCATTGTACGAGGCGACTGAACGACGCTGTCGCTTAGGTCTGGTGACGATGGATGAACGGAGTGTTTTCGCCTTTGTCTTAGCAGAGCGATTGTCACTGTCGTCGACGTCATCGTCAGAAGGCAACTCGGGGAACTCAAGCGTAAGACGGCCGCGACGGGGGCGCTTAGAAGAGTCGGAGGCAGGAACTGAAGTGTCGGAAATGCCTTTGATGACTGGGGCTGGTGTAACAGCATTGCTAGTGGCTGGAGTAGAATATTCACCATCCGAAATAGTAGTGAGTGGGGTGGGTGCGGAAGAATTCGAGTCACTACCACCGGCGATGGGGATCGACGTTTGATCCTTCCGTGGTCTGCCTCGGCTGCGCTTTGGAGGAACAGCTACGACTTGGGCATCTTCTGGCTGGGCGTTCTCGGCTGCTTCGAGCTCATCCAAGGCCTTGGCCGCAGCTAAGGCACCGGCAGCGCCAGTAGAACTTCTAGTCCGTGGCGGCATGTGTACAAGTGGTTCGGAGGGAGACAGGAGAAACGAAGTTAATGATGCTTAAGAACGAGTGTCGCACCAGGGCAGAACAAGGTGGGATAAAAATCACATTAAAATGCCAACGGCTGGGTAGACGAGTGAGAGAAGAATGAAGGAATCAGTCGGTTACAACAAAAAAGGACTGTTGAAAGGAAAGGATGGCATCAAGGTTGGGAAAACAGTGGGTTGAGAAGGGAAAAAGAAAAATAAGTTGTAACCAGTAGTCAGGTTGAAATGCGATGGCAAAACATTCTAAAGGTTAGGTTAATATGTTTTGCCAAAGGGATTTAGGTGAGTTTGGGTACTTGGGTAACAGTGTAATTGATTCCAGAACAGCTTGTATCCCAGTCAGCAAGTGCAGGGAGGGGTACTTGCCTCCTTAACTACAGCACACCACTAAGCTAGCGTCCAGCTGACGCGCCCTTTCAGCCTTTGAGCGCGAAGTCACGTGATAGAATTGCGGGTACAAGGAGCGGTAGGACGCAATCATAAGCCGGAAAGATCAATTAAAATCCCAAAAGAAAGAGAAGGCGCTAGTGGGGCCTATGCCAAGACCAGCCTGCAAGCACTTTACACGCTATGGATGCTAAAAGATGTTGCTACTTTACGCGCTATAACGGTAGTACCTGCTCGCGCGGAGTGTGACCGGAGTTACCACCTGAAAGGTGACTTACCTACCTATGTACATGTCGCCACAACAAAACTGTACTGTACCTACCTGCAGTTTTGAGTTTGGGCAACAGCGCTGTTTGTTTTCTGCCATCTGATGTCTTTCCCTTCTGATTTCTCAGCAACGTCTGTACTATCACTTGTTTCTTTCCACTTAGACTCATCCTAGCCAACAGAACTTCTTCCCCATCTTTTGACAACAATTCAAGTCTCTGTACACATTGCATGGTTTCGTATAATTCATCTCTTCTTGAAAACTGTTGACAGCATTTCGCTCTGTCGCTCATCACAGATCATGTGCGTCGAACTTGTTCTCTGTGTGTATGTGTGAGCTGAAGGCTAATCACCCGCCTTAGGAGCAATCATAGTCCTGACCAAAGCCAATCGCGGCGGTCCATGATCAGAGGGCCACAGTCCGCTTTAACTGATTTTTTGGCCTCGCAGAACATCTCTGCAGCACGTATCCGGGCGGAAGCACAAGCTCGTCGAGCAGCCGCCAGCGCCAACGATCCTGCTTCAGACGCTCCGGCCACGGGAGAGTCTCGGCAGGCTGCGGAGGAAGAGGAAGAGGATGAGAGCGATGCCGTTGTTTCCGGCAGATCGGCCGCAGCGGCCGCTCGTCGAGCGAGAGATCAGAAGCAGAGAAAACAACAGGAAGCTATTGCGAAGATAAAGAAATCGAAGGCATACAAGAAACGAAAGCGTGGACCTGATGAAGAGTCCGACGACGATCTTGCCCTTGCTCTATTCACTGAGAAAATGACCCCTCTGCCTGGCCAGATGGACAATTGCGAAACTTGTGGCAAACGCTTTACTGTCACTCCATACACCCGCTCGGGACCTGAAGGCGGCTTACTTTGTAACCCTTGTGGCCAAAAGCTTGCCAAGGAAGAGGACAGCAACAAGAAGCAGAAGAAGAAAAGAGGCCCCACGGCTAAAGGTGGCGTCGGTAGGCGCAAGATACAGAGTCGCATCTTGGATGGTACTTATGACGTTGGAGCCAAACCTCTAATGACTCTTTGTATTGAAACTTTAGCGAAGAACATCGACTTAGCTGACGATCTTGGCGATCTTCCACCACTTGTCATTGACCGTATTGCGAGACTCCTCTCGAAGAACCGTCTCCTCAACTCTCAAACGCTCAACCTCTTTCTTCAACCCCACCACGAGGATCTCAAGGTCTATGATGCTGCAAAGCTCAACTCAGATGACTTCATCAAAATATTCCAGTTAGTGCCACGGTTGAAAAGGCTGAAGCTACGGAATGCAATCCAATTCACAGACAAAGTCATGCAATTTCTTGCTACCAGAAATATGGCCCTCGAGAGTTTCTACATCCACGGTGCGAATCTTCTGACGGAGCACATGTGGACAGTCTTCTTGAAGCAGCATGGCCTGCACCTAAGAGGGCTGCACGTCTACTTTACTGACAGACATTTCGGTGATAAATCTGTCGACATACTCTCAAGTGTGTGTCCCAATCTTACACGTCTGAAGATTTGTCACAACCAAGAGCTTTCAGATGAAGGTATCAAGTGCATTGCCAAGCTTGACCAACTCGCGCACGTGAGTTTGCAGTGCAAGAAAAAGACCACGACAGATGCCTATGTCCACGTGCTTCGCCATATCGGCCGACAGCTTGAGACGTTTTCGATCAAAAAGGTGTCCGATGTTGATGATCGCTTGCTTGATGCTATCCATGACAATTGCACCAACCTCTCCAAGCTACGGATTACCGAAAGCGAATTCATGACTGATGCTGGCTTCGCCCGGCTATTCCGAGGCTGGAAGAACAAACAACTTTCATTCATCGATTTACAGAAGTGTCGCCATGTTGACGCAGCTAAACCCCGAGACAATGAACACATGGTTGGTCTCTGCTCCGAAGGATTCGAAGCCTTGATGGAGCACTCAGGAACCGGGCTGCAGCACCTTAACCTACATGCGTGCCGGCATATTTCTAGAGAGGCATTCGAGAAGGTCTTTGCAATTGATAAATGCTATGCTCAACTACGGTATCTGGAGATATCCTTCTGCGAACATGTTAACGACTTTGTGGTTGGCAGCATCTTCCGCAGCTGTCCAAATTTAAAGGAGGTGAATGTTTTCGGGTGCATGAAGGTAAGCTTTCATTGATGATGGACGATCTCTAGTCACAATCCCCCTTTGCGTTATCGTATGTACTAAATAATGATGTTCAATAGGTTAAGGACGTGCGAGTGCCGAGAGGTAAAATCCTCGTTGGTGTCCCTAATGCGGTTGGCATGCGCATCGAAGGTGTAGACGACGGAAGTGACTAGAAGCTACCGTTTCTTGGCTCAATTTGGGTTTGGCGCTGCATAGTACCTTGCTTACTTTTCAGCCGCTCAAAAGCCTTTAGTGTAATCAGCTAATGATTGCTTGGCATTTCTGAAGTGAAATCCCATATAAGCATGGCTCGATGACGCGCCAATGTACCAGTGTCTGAATCATTGGTTTGTCGGCGGTTGCAGAACGACAGCGTTGTCTCCTCGATGGATGACTTTCAAAGACACTTTTGCCTTCTTGGGGAAGTTGGGCATCAGGCAGATGTGTGTGAAAGAGGCATTCAGCATACTAGCCCCACAGTTCCTTGATGGGGAATAATTTGGTGCGGCTCGGTACAGTAGTTTGTACGTATCTGACTCAATTCGAAGAGTGATCCATGGTCTACTGGTAGGAGATCCTGTCAGACTCGAGTTTTCCCCGGCTTGTAGAGCAACCGGTAAGATTTCCAATGAAATACTTGGGTGGCTTGTGACGTCCCTCAACTCACTCAGTAGTGAATCTACTATACCCATTAATCACCGTAATATTTCGCCTCTTTCGGCTTTTATTAAAAGTTAATTCCAAATCTAAACGTTGAACAATAGCGAGTAGTGTAGTCGCCGCTTCGCTTGAAAATGAGGTAAGTAAATTGGTTATATAGTAAGTTATTGGCAGACGGGCCGGAGTGGCCCGCAGAAGCCACTGGAGGAGCTCCGCTGCTCCCGCGTCTCGGCGGCGAAATGGCGCCATCGAAACAACCTGGATACTTCTTGGGTGACTCAGGCACCTGACGGGCTTTTGGTCCTCCCATCCTCCACAAACGCGGCGCCGACAATCGAAAGGACGGAAAATTATAAAGCTATCGCAACCTCTGAAGAAAGCATAGTTGTTTAAAATATCCAAAGGACACGTCTATATTGGCTTCCTTACCTGCGATAGGTATTTGTTATGTCGCGGAAGAGTCATTCGATCTTGAAGTAGAAACCAGAAGAGCTCATCCTCATCTATCTATATAATTATCCTTCGTACAGTGTGGCAGCGGCAGCAAGAAACAAGTGAGCAGGTTGCTCAAGATGGGCTCGATAGATGACAATAGCAGAGAAGCGAATGCCGCAGATAGCATATCGCCACTGTCGGCCTTCAGCATAAACCGCATTGCCATCGTCGGCGCGGGTCCGAGCGGTCTTGCAGCAGCAAAGCACCTCTTAGCTGAGGGGTTCTTGTCCTCACAGATCGATATCTATGAGCAGCAGGCCGATGTAGGCGGCGTGTGGAATTACAGCTCTGTGACGTCTCCAGAGTCGCTCCGCGTGCCGCAGACAGATGCACGCGCGCCTCTGGATACACCCACCTACGCAGAAACGCCCGCGGAACAGGAAAAGGACGAGTATGAAGACTATGTATTCGACTCAGACGAAGAAGCCTCCACGGCGCCGGGTTCAGGGGCTTGCTCGCTCCCCCCTGTATCGCACAAGGAGAAGAAGCCGCCGATATTCCCGAATCCTATGTATGATGATCTACACACCAATATCCCGCATACACTGATGCGATACTCTGATTTGGGATTCACTGCGGATGGTAAAGGAAAAGGGACGCACGAAGATTGCGAGATCTTCCCTTCGAGACAAGTCGTACAGGAATATCTACTGCAATACGCCCGTGATGTACGGCATCTGGTGCAATTCTCGACGCAGGTGACGGACATATCTCTACAGGTCCCAGTGTCCGACGCTGCGCAGTCTAAGATTAAGGACAAATGGACTGTTCGCACGAAGAACCTACTCGCAGACATCTCACGCGTGGAGAGTTACAATGCAGTGGTTGTGGCATCAGGTCACTACTCTACGCCATATATCCCTTCACTGCCCGAAATATCCGCATTCGCCGCCAAGCACCCTGGTGTAATCTCACACTCGAAGACATACCGCACGGCCTCCGCATTTGTCGGGAAGCGCGTTGTAATCGTTGGATCAGCGTCCTCAGGATTAGACATTGCATCCCAAATCAGCAGCGTATGCACATCTCCCCTCATCATGTCAGCACGCAGCCCAGTACCCGAGGACATGGGTGAACACTTAGGCGTAGGGGACAAAGTGCGTGTAGTCGGGCAGATCAAGCGATTCCTAGTCAACGAAAAAGGCATCGAGGTCTATTCTTCCCCTGGCACAGACACGGAAAGCGAAGAGAAAGTAGAGCGAATAGTAGACGTCGATGCGATCCTCTTCTGCACAGGGTACCTGTTCACGTTCCCCTTCATCTCAGAATCATCCCTCCCATCCTCTACACCGCCCCTGATCACAGACGGCCGTCGTGTTCACGGCCTAGCGCGGCACTTCATTCACACCTACCACCCAACTCTCGTCTTCCCAGCTTTGCCTATCAAGATAATCCCCTTTCCACTCGCCGAGGCGCAAGCCGCCGTGTTCGCGCGGCTGTGGAGTAATAGGCTCCCACTACCGTCGCACGAAGAGCTGCAGGCCTGGGAGCGTGAAGACGAACAAGGTAAAGGGTTTGAAGGAGAAAGGGTCCCAGGAAAGTCATTCCACGTCTTTCCTAAAGGCGGCGATGCTAGGTATATCAATGTGCTGCATGATTGGGCTCTGCAGGCGCGCGATGGCCAGAGAGGCGAGGGGAAAGAACCGCCGTTCTGGGGCGCTGAAGAGCTCTGGCAGCGCAGTATATATGCGCAGGCGAAGATCCAGTTTGAGAAGACTGGACGTAAGGCGAAGACGTTACGGGAGCTTGGGTTTACGCACGAGTAATTAGATCACGATGATCGGAGAGGGGCGGAGAGTGAAGGGCGGAAGATGGTCGTGAATGGTTGGCGAGTGTGAATTAGAGAAGTTTAACGATAGAAACTCTGCGATTTGAACCGTGCAAAGGCTCTATATAAACCACTAGAGATGAGAGAAGTGGCGAGATCAGCACGAGGTTCGTTTGTGATGCACAAGAATATATGAACTTAATAGATTTCCGCACGAAGATGACGCTTATGCCTAGATAGGAGCCGCCAGTTAGATACTCTTTGAAATATATATCTTATTTACATATTTGTACCTATATACAGATGTAATACTTCTCGTGATACGTCGTCACATCCTTCATCACCTCATGCCGCCCTATCCAATGTCTTGCACCCCAACGCCATAAATGCCTCACCAAATTTCCAATAAATGACCTCGCATCCTAGAGGGTTCGTTATCTAATTCATTCGTCTTACTTTCAAGACTCGCAAAATTTTTCTTTCACTAGCAATTACGAGCGAACCAAGTTAACTCGACATGGCAGCCATATCCTGCTGCACCCAATCGTTAAGTTTCGCCTCAAGGTCGTCGTCAGAAACATCATTAGCCGGCGAAGTAGCCTGCCACCAGAGATAGTCCCCGTCATCCCTCTTCTTCAAGGCGATCTCGATGGGCGAGCAGCCGGCGATGGGGTCGAGGTAGTACAGATGCGCGAGGATATCGAGGCCGAGGGTGTGCGCGTTACAACCAATCGAAGTGACGCCGTCGCAGACCTTGACGTCGCTGACGCTGTAGTCGGTCGTCAGCGCGTTGCCGTCCGAGAGCCAGTACTCGGGCGTCGTGTGGGCGTAGTTGAACACGATGGGCGGCAGTCTCGGCACGGGGTCGTCGAGGTGCGTCACGCGCCACTCGACGCCCGGCTGGTTCGACACGAAGTTCGCGAACGCCGCGTTGCCCACGCGCGGGCTGCCGTAGTTGATGATGTCCACCTCGAGCCCCGCCTGCCGCGCGTACGCCGCGCCGAGAGAGCTCACGGCCGCGCCGAGCGAGTGGCCCGTGAACACGATCCTGTACCCCGGGTTCGCGGCCTTGGCGGCCTGCACCGCGCCCAGCACCGCGCCCGAGATCTCGCCCCACGCCTTGGCGAAACCGGAGTGTACCAGACAGCCGGATACGAAGCTGCTGCAGTCGTCCTGGATGAACTCGAAACTAGCTGATGTTAGTCTTTCGGAAGACGGACTTGGAGGCATGTGTGGTTTGCGTTGCTTTCGTGGGGGAAGATGAACTTACTCTGTGATCCAGTTACGGATCGAGTGTGAACCGCGGACCGAGACGACGATGACTTGGTTCGATGCGTCTGTCGAGACGAAACCTTGGATGTCGGTTGACGAACCCCTGGTTCAATGTCAGTTGATCTGTTATACATACGTACAAAGGGCAAGATAAATAGAAGATAGTTTAACTACGACGTACCCGTAAGTAGCGGTGATTTTAGCACCAGCAGCAGTGACGTCCGGGCAGGCATTGCCGCTGCAAGTCACGACGGAGCCGACGGTAGAGTCGAGGTTATTGCAGTATGATGCGCCGGCGTATTGTGCGTAGAGCTTGAGGGTATCTAACATGGAAGAGTCGATGCTTGCTGATTATTTGGTATTAGTCATCCCCCACGAAAACCTAATACAAGACATAATAAGATGGATAATGACATACCGGTACCTCGTCCATTCAGCAGCATCCCTGGCGCACCGATGGGCGAACCAGCAGCCGTGAAAGCAAAGCTCGAGATGAGCGACCAACCGAATGGCTTCATCTTGGAGGAAGGCTTCGGAATAAAGTGTTGGAGGCCAAGACAAAGAAATCCGAGACAGGAGGACACGCTTCGGCAAGGGACACTTCTATACCCTGAAGCAGTGAGGCTATGGGAAGTCTAATGCGGCTGCTGTGAATCAAGGTCTCACGTCTTCATGGACGGCCCCCATGATCTCTTATATAAATTTGCATGGTCTACGATCTACATACCAGGACCAAGAAAGGATCCAGCGCAACCCTTCTTTGCATAAAGATTCGCTTTCCGTACCATAGTAGCCCGCTCATCCCAACGGCTCCGCGTTGGTTCAGGGCGCTACGTCTCACGAGATCTCAACAACGCAAGGGGGAATGTCTTGAAACGGCATGGTGGCATCGCTGCCACAATCCTTCGTACGAACCCCAACATTCTGTAACTGGCTCTCCTCGGGGCAGTACTCGGGGGTATTCTCTCGGTGCCATCGTATTAGTGTAGTAATGGCCATAGTCAACGGTCATCGCACCTAAATGCCGACCGTTAGCGCCCTAGGCTAGCCCCGACAGGTGGTTTAATTGCGCGAGGACCACCTAGGTACAACATCGTGAGTCTCCAGACTCTCTCACCTTGGTGTTGGGGAAGAGGAGGAGGGTGACCGGGGTTAATTGCCGCATTTGGGTTGCTCAGGGGTTGTTAGGCTTATTCCTTCGTGTGGGGTAATGCACACTCTCTCCGCAATATGTTAGCCACGCGGCCAATTGCCCTTGTTGACAAAAATGCTAGGCACACTGTGATTGGATATGATCAACCTCATTTTCTTTAGCAATGGCCCAGAGAAAACCTGGGGGTATTACCCAGAGTATCTCCCAGAAGTTTGGCTCTCCTTTCATAGTTGTCATTGTAGAGATGATGAAGGATTTCTACTTGGCCAGAGAGAGGTGAGCGAGTGAAAATAGCAATCTGCAAATGTCAACCTTTTTTTTCTCGAATAACATCGCAGAAGCTCTCCTTCTCCATGCCACGCCCGCCTCACTAAGGGTTCTTGGGGTCGGTTCCTGTTACTACGCGCTCTTCCAGAAGCGGCAAGCAACGTCAGCATAGTACAACCCTCTAAAATAGCAAACAGGGGGAGCATCGGTTTACCGCCAAACAAAATAGCACCCGCCCATCCCTAGCGGTGAAGCGTGGGTAAGGTTGTGTTACCGTCCAGCCATTCCACTTGAATCGCGCGGGAAATGCAGCTAGATTCGGTTCAAACCGTCCATCGTGACCTCATCAGCGATCCTCACCTTCTACTCCTGTCCTTGGTGCCTGGACTGTCGTGCGCTAGTTTTGGCATCATCCATGTCCATGTCGTTGCTCTGTACCACAGCTTCCTAGGCCAGTAATGTCTGGGCCTATCGGTAGAGCTCCTGGCCAGAGAGGCATGCTGACGGATTGCGGCATTCCGTCTAGGTCCTTGGGCTCAAGCCTCGTTCTCTTATAGCCCCATCTTGAAGCCGTTCCGAGACACAGCTTGGAATTTATCTGGCTGATATGATACTGAGAGCAGAAGAGAGGCTTATGTTCCTTGGATGCTGCTTAGGCCAGCTCATTAATGCCTGTCGAGTTTACGAGTCAGATGCCGGTGGGTGTCGTGGTACCTACCGTAGCTCAGATGGTTCATGCCTTTCAGCTCACGTGCCGGAGTGGCGGCGCTTGTGCAACAGGAACGTTGGGCATGATAGGGCCGCTAGCGACGCCACTTAAGCATGCCATTTGTGAGGGATGAATGACCTGCATAAGAAAATCGAGAGAAGCCGAGCTTTCATGTGATAGCTCATAAGCTTGACGAGCTTGAAGCTGAAGATGTTAGCGCTACTGAATGTGATGAGTTTTGTGATGAGATTCGGACTTCGGAAACTGAGATGTGAGGAGGGCAGGCGGTATCGTAGTGTAAGTCGAAAGCCAACCCACGATAGAACAGGACACGGAGATATACTCACTATTCGGATGCTGTCATCTTATTAGGTACATTTTTCATTACTTGGTCGCTTTACACCATGTGTCGAACCATGTCTTCAAATCACGCTCTGTGGGCGCACATCTGTTCGTTCAGTAGATCTACACATTCCTATTGACAACGGCGAATCTCGGTCAGGCTTCCGACTCTCGGCCAGGGTCGTTATTAAACGCTCGTCTCTATTCTATTTAGGATAGGTAAGCCGAAAGGTGGGAAGGGGTTGATTCGTCATTCAACACTGACTGCACAGCCGGGTGCGTCGATCTAAACATTACGGCTGGGCGATATTTACACGATATTTGAGCGTGTAGCGGCATCGTACAGCTAGTACTGTAGGCACATCATCTCTGACATGCATAGTTGGTTGCGAATATGGCTTGTACTATGATTCGACACGCGGTTGCACAGCGCACTTATTTCTTAACATAACTACTTCATCTGAAATATAAACACTATCAGTATTCCATATTGTGTAGTGTGCAAAATACGGCGATATTTCTCACCAGAACATCGTATAATTGTTATATGATCACGTTGATAGGACGAAAGCGATCACTGAAGCGGCATCTAGAACATAACCCCGATCGGTGGTCGTCCCGAAGCGTATTGATTCTCTTGATGTCCGCGCATAGCACGGGTCGGCGTCAAGGGTCAATACTGGTAAGTATGCCCCTCCTCGATGCGACCATGTCGGCCCTGGTGCGTCAATACAGTAGTCAATGGCAGCGGAGAGCTCAGGGGTTCCCCGCACGCCAGTGTTAGTCGCCGGTACTGCCGGGGCTGGATGAGCTATATCGATGCTGCTTGCTTCCACACGACCATGGTCATTCTTCCACCAGTCAACCGATCCACATTAGCTCAGGTTACCCGCTCAGATGTTAAAAAAAGTTCAGATCTCCCCATCCCTTCTCATTTGTCACTTCCTATAAATGTTTTCATATACGGCGCTGGTTTAAGCCTGTTGCGACAAATGACCGCCATAACTTTCAGCTAGAGAGGCAGATGACTTAGGTTGTGGCTTGGGACGTCAATGGCGGCGTGGATGTATCGGCGCCAAAGTGCGAGCCAGAGTCGCTTCTTTTTCGAGTCGCGAGCACTTTTCCTTCGAGCATTTACGCGGGAGTGAATGAGAGGTAAGGAAACGGTCTGAGCAATTCAAGATCTAGAAATGCAACTTTAATAGTGTAGCGTACTGCGAGCAGGCATTATTCGTTAGATTTATGGATATGGACTCGTTGGCGTCGGGCGACAGGGACGGTTCGGGAAGGCTTTGCGCAGCTTGAGCCCCTTGCTATCCGAAAATACCGCTTAGCTAAAGAAGGAAAACGAGAAATGTTGTCTAAATAAACTTCCGCGGATTCCTCTCTACAGATTTATTCTCGGCTGGCCCCATTCTTATGCGCAGTGTAGGAAGAAAAACAATTGGTTCTAGAACAACAAGAACAGACCAAGACATGCTCCCGCTCGTGACCAAGGCAGAGGTGCACATGGCATTTTGCTCATTTAGGCCAAATATTCCAAGATAAGAATGGAGAGATGGGATCGCGGGCTTGGCCATGAATGCAACCCCATATCTACTACACTAACCCAGATAGCTAAGATCCGCTCGCCTCGCCCCGGTACCCGAGCTTTCTTTTTCCTGGATTCCCCTTCCTTGGCCTCGCTTCTTCGTTCCGGGCCCTCTCTCGTTGGTGCTCGCGACGCGGGAAAAGGGGTTGTTTTTCCAAGATCAAGTTTGCAAGCCCAAACCCTGTCGATGACGACGTGGGCGTAAATGTGTAGCAGTAGAACGGTCTTTTCTTCACCTATCTAGCTGAACTTGAGTGCCATGGCGGATCCAGTCCTACACGTGGGAGAGCCCGCATGAGAATACGATGACATTTGTAATTTCCATACAGTATATCGATTCCTTTCCACGCGGCCTGTGTCTTAAGTGACTTATATTATCCCCCCAGTAGAATCCTCTTCTAATCCTTCTCTCATTCCTCGCGTCTTTCAATTCTTAAAACATTTATCGACACCGTAATAATAGACATACGGGCGGCCAACGCGCCCCCGTCGCTCTTAATTCGTAATGTTCAATATGGAGTCGCCTCCGGGCCTCCGGAGTCTCGCGCTGCTGTCGCTGCTCTGCTTGCCGTCGCTAGCGTCAGCCGCTACCCTGGAGAACCGCGACCCCGTGCCGGCCGGCTATGCCTCTCCGCCGTATTACCCTACGCCGTACGGAGGCTGGGACGACGAATGGGCCGATGCTTACGAGAAGGCCGTTGCGCTGGTCTCGAACATGACCGTCGCGGAGAAAGTTAACATCACTGCGGGAACGGGTATTTACATGGTGAGGGTCCTTCCCTTTCTTTATCATACTTTTCCTCCCTCTCTCTCTCTCTCTCTCTCTCTCTGTGTGTGTGTGTGTGCCTGTCTCTTCTTTCATCCATCTTAGAGCAACTATGACTAATCATAAGTTTGGTTAAGGGTATGTAAAATATGACATAAGATATAATTTCTGCGAGAGACATATGATATATATATATATATATATATATATGTTTATCTACGCTCGGTCTAACCAAACTCTCTATAAATAGGACGATGCGTAGGTAATACAGGCAGCGCCCTCCGCGTGGGCTTCCCACAGCTCTGCCTCCAAGACGGGCCACTCGGCGTCCGCACGACAGACAATATCACGGCCTTCCCGGCCGGCATCACCACGGGCGCGACCTGGAACAAGGACCTCATGTACCAGCGCGGCGTGGCAATGGGCAAGGAATTCCGCGGCAAGGGCGTGAACTTCTACCTCGGGCCCGCGGTAGGCCCCCTCGGCAGACAGCCGCGCGGCGGACGCAGCTGGGAGAGCTTCGGCGCGGATCCCGTACTCCAGGCCGCTGGTGGCGCGGCGACTATTAAGGGTGTCCAGGAGCAGGGCGTCATCTCCACGCTGAAGCACTTCATTGCTAACGAGCAGGAGATATATCGCATGTATAACCCCTTGCAGCAGGCCTACAGTGCTGATATCGGTTGGTTGCCTCACACGATCAAGAGTTTATGGAAGTGCCTTCGCTGACCTGATCGCGTAGATGACCGCACCTTGCACGAGGTGTACCTCTGGCCGTTTGCGGCGGGTGTCCGCGCCGGCACAGGCGCCGTCATGGCCGCGTATAATGCCGTAAGCACAGCAAACGTTCGAAGCACGCATGTAGTTAAAACCCCCATCTAACAGCTCACTCGCTCGCAAACAGGTAAACGGATCCGCATGCTCGCAAAACGCGTACCTGATCAACGGGATCCTAAAAGATGAGCTCGGCTTCCAAGGCCTCATCATGACGGACTGGCTGGCGCAGATCTCGGGCGTGGCGTCGGCGCTCGCGGGCCTGGACATGTCGATGCCGGGCGACACCTTCGGCAACAACATCCCGCTCTTCGGGTACAGCAACTGGATGTACGAGCTCACGCGGTCGGTGCTCAACGGCTCGGTGCCCGTGGACCGGCTCAACGACATGGCGACGCGTGTCGTCGCCGCCTGGTACAAGATGGGGCAGGACAGCCCCGACTACCCGCCGCCCAACTTCTCCTCTAACACGGCGGATCGCGTGGGACCCCTGTATCCCGGTGCGCTGATCTCGCCGACGGGTGTCGTCAACGAGTACGTGAACGTGCAAGCGGACCACAAGACGGTGGCGAAGCAGGTCGCGCAGGAGGCCATCACACTGGTCAAGAACGACGCCGGCTTCCTCCCCATCACGACGTCCGCGCCTCTATTCGTCTTCGGCACCGACGCCCAGGCTGACCCGCAGGGCGTCAACTCGTGTACCGACAAGAGCTGCAACCGCGCCCTCCTCGGCATGGGCTGGGGCTCTGGTAGTGCTAATTACCCGTACCTCGACGACCCCATTAGCTCGCTGAAGCGCAAGGCCGCCAACGTTACGTACTACGCCACGGACTCGTTCCCCAGCGTCGCCGCGGCGACCGAGGATGATGTGGCTGTAGTCTTCATCAACTCAGATTCGGGCGAGAATTCGTACACGGTGGAGGGCAACCACGGAGATAGAGATGCATCAGGGCTGTCTGCATGGCACAACGGCGACACACTCGTGCAGAAGGCGGCAGCGGCATACGACAACGTCGTGGTTGTCGTGCACACGGTAGGGCCAATCATCATGGAGCCATGGATCGATCTGCCCTCAGTCAAGGCCGTACTCGTGGCTCATCTGCCAGGCCAAGAGGCCGGCGACTCGCTCACAGAGGTGTTGTTCGGCGAGGTCTCGCCAAGCGGCCATCTACCCTACAGCATCCCCGTCTCGGAATCCGACTACCCAGCCAGCGTGGGCATCAAATCAACACCGAAGCTGAGCCAGATCCAGGACGTATACACAGAAGGTCTATACATCGACTACCGGCACCTGAACAAAGCAGGCGTGAAGCCGCGCTTCGCCTTCGGCCACGGCCTAAGCTACGCCAGCTTCGCCCTCTCCAACGCCTCCATCTCCGCCGGGGTGACGCTCTCCACGACGCCGCCCGCGCGTCCCTCGAAGCCCGCGTCCCCCGTGGCCATGATCAGCACTTCGCTGCCGCCGGCCGCGGACGCGTACTACCCGACGGGCTTCGTGCGCATCTGGCGCTACCTGTATTCGTGGCTAGACCAGCCGGAGGCGGACGCGGCGCACGCCATCGGCGCCGCGGGCACCACGAAGTACCCCTATCCGACGGGGTACTCGGCGACGCAGAAGCCCTCGGGTCCGATGGCCGGTGGCGCGAGCGGCGGGAACCCGGCGCTCTACGACGTGGCGTATACGCTGTCTGTGACGGTCACGAACACGGGGAATACTTCTGCCTCGGCGGCCGGTAAGGCCGTCGCGCAGGCGTACGTGCAATTCCCCGCGGCCGAGGACAATGGCGGTTTCGATACACCAGTGATCCAGCTGCGCGACTTCGTCAAGTCGGATACGCTCGCGCCCGGCGAGAGCGCGACGCTGTCGCTACAGCTTACCAGGAAGGACGTTAGTGTATGGGACTCGACGACGCAGAATTGGATCGTGCCGAGCCCCGACGGCAGATATAGCGTTTGGATTGGCCAGGCGAGCGATGATTTGAGTGTAGTCTGCTATACGGATACCCTGGCGTGTGAAGAAGGTGCCCAAGGCCCTGCTTAGATGGGAGGCAGGTTTGGATATAATCTCTGGGTAAGCTTGTTTATAACTCGATGAGTAGGAATAGCTAGGAGTGAAACGTGACACTCATATTCTTATGGTATATATGTAATAGTTTTCTTGAATCCGAATCTAAGCGAGTTCTGAATGCTCATATATCAAATCACATACAAGCTCTCAACAATTCTTGTACGTCTCCTTGATAATTTTGAAGAGACACGTTGTGTAACTTGAGTGATGAAATCAGGTATAACTCATAATCAGTGCGACGTAACCCGTGAGGCGGAAGATCAGAGTGATTTGGTACGTGGTAGTGTACATTGTATTGTGTATAGGCGTGTGTGTATGATACATATATATCGAGCTTAGCTTCTTCTTGAAGCTATCGCAATGACTAAAAACGCTCTGATGTTGTTCCACAACGATATATAACGGCGGAGTCCTCTGTCTGTATTGCGGTTTGAATACATCTCGCATGCAATCGGGTTTCCTCATTTCTTGTATCCCCGCATGCGCCTGTCTAGAAACTGCCATTGAATTTCTCAGGCATGGTGAAGTCGATAGGTATAGCCGAGAAGTGGTTACATGGACAGAACAGACCGCTTCTTTTCCCTCCGTCGCTGCAGTGTCTTTTGGCCATTTCGTGTTCTAATACGGCTCAGAAATCCATGACGCCTCTTGCGGACCAGCCGGCTCGTCCTTGCCATAGTTGGTCTGGGACCGCATCGGATCTGTTGGGGGCCTGCAAGCGCTGGATGCGCTGTGATGGCCGACTTGGGAACGATATCTATAACTCCCTCGGGAGCATTTGTGACACCTGCGGGCAGAGCCGTCGTACTAGGCAGACGAGAGAGCAGCGCGTTACTGCTATTACATGGGCGGAAGACGGTGCCGTTCGAGGCGAGGATCGAGGGGCGAAGGTAGGGTAGCGAAGAGAATGTTCTATAACGAAGTGAAATAGACAACGTTAGCTGCTAACGAACCAATTGATTGGGGTGGAATGCTCTGAGTGAATTTGTACCGTTTTGTGGCCAGCGCCTGCGTGCTCGTGATGCTGTTGCCGGCGCGCGAAAGCGCTGCTCTCGCACTCGACGATGCGAGGCTCCAAGACGGCATTTTGCCTCCTCCAATTAGTCTCGCCTCTCACGTCGCTCCTCCTCGTTCCCTTGTCTTGCTGCCTGGAATTGCTGGAGGGTGTACAGCTATTACGTTGCGTTGCGGCTTTCAACAATCAAAGTGAAACCAGTAGATGGTCTTGCTACCTACTTACCCAGGTAGTAGCTAGCGTAAAATTTCATGGGCCAATCCCGCTTGGCGGTCCGGCAACAGCCGACATCTCAGACCATCTCGATGCTTGGCATACGTGATAACAACAACTTCAAATTGGGAAAGTCAATAATTTATAAATCCAATATTATTTGACCAAGAGCAAAAAATCTTATGTCAATTCTACAAATAATGCTTTGCCGACTGACCCGAAGGCAATATCTCCCACTACATCAAGCAACCTAGCGAAGGCAAGCTGTCGCTGTTGAGAACGAGAACGAGACTGAGTGAAATTGAACCTTAGAGTAGTAGCATGAATACCGTCAATCTAATAAAAAGATGCGCACGATGTACCTTCAAAATTATTTATGCTTAACTTCTCGCAGTCGAGCGTGAATTAGCAGGAATATGTGGTCTAGTCGTTCCCAGCTACGGTAGGTAATACTTAGAGAGATAACTGCAGTGGTAGTGTGAGTTTGTTATCTCTGCCGGGGAACGTAAGGTCATCACAACTACTGAGAAGCACTACAAGGAGGCAGCCGATCGGCTCATGGAAGAATCCAACGAAGAATTGATAGCCCGTCACCACTGCGGTCGCCGTTGCGCCAATTATAAGTATAAACCCCAAAAAACCATTCCTCGTATAAGAGCGGCATGATCTCCCTCATAAATCCCCTCTACTTCATAATATAGACCTAGCAGACCTAGCAATAAGATCGATCGAGTACTGCGCCAAAATACTAAAGGACAAGCTACCTCCAGAGGTTGCTTGCCTTCAGAGGGAGAGACAACATTAGTATGAAAAAGCAGTATAAACCCGAAAGGAAGTTGGCTCAATCGAAGGTCTTGAAGGTACAGATATAACATGTATTTCCGACCTATCAGCATAATGCGTTAACGAGGCATATTGCAAGAGACTAATCATCTAACCATCATGTGGCCTGAACATGGTGAGCAGTTTGCGATTGAAGCTTATGAGGGAGGTTATACCGCTTTTATACGAGGAATTATGGCAGGTTTTTGTATTCTTTGCGATTGGCGCAAGCGTTATTATTGTTATTATTGTTGCCAAGAACTTCGATTTTATTGGCGTTGATATCGCCGTTGTTGTTACCATGGTCATAGTCATTACTGTGGAAGGACGCTGCCGGGAGAGGACCGTGTATCGTAGAAGCTAATTGCCTGAGCGAGCCTGCCGATGGAAGTCTACTACTTCACGGCCGCAGCGAACAGGCGACCTAAAAGAGTCGAGCGGTATAATTGTCGAATTGGGATACTAGGTCGTTTACGATGTCTGGGAGTTTTCTTGTCGTAGCTGCTCCATCGAAAGATTCGGACGATGTAGGTACTCGAAAAAGATATCTAGACACAATGTTGCGTATAGATTCTCACCGTCACAAACTGAGGAGTTAGAAAAGGCTGCGTTCATAATGGGAATAAACGCGGAACCCCGGCTATCGTGATGGCCTTGTTGTGAGTAGATTTTTATAGTCCGGTAGCCCTGGCACTAACTTCGCTGCTATATATTCCTATATGCTTTAAAATCTTTAGCACGAGCTACGCATCTAAAGCATCCACTATGAGCTGCAATTCCACATTCTTGGAGATTCCGAGAGGTCACGCAGCTGATGGGTTGATTGGTGAGTCTCGCGAGGAAATTCTCAAAAAACAGGATAGCAACTGCAGCATAGGTCCTGGTGTCCTTGCTCTTATAAGCAGGAGCTTCGTGGGAGGCTAGAGAGGTCGAGAATATAGAGCGAAACATAATCGAGCAAACCAGCTCTCAAAAGCTCATTGACCTTCCTTCCGACCCCTGCATGCCCGAGACCTCCTCCAGATCTAAGGAGCTGTCCTGCGCCTGGTATTTCGGTTCATATGGTGATCAGCGATCCTCTAGAGACGGACAGAAACTATCGCCATTGAGCACTTCATCGGCACAAAAGGCTGTGTTGCATAGCTGGCGATAATGTAACTAACTATTCATCCTTGAAGCAAGCCGATGGCTGCTGCGGTAAGTCAAGCCGGCAGCGATGTGATTGAAGAAGCCTCGTAAGTGGTGGTATACCCCAGGCACTAAGTTTACCGTCATTTGTGGCAGCGGCCGAGGAAGGTCGCTACATCTTGGCAACATGCCAAGGTTTTACCCTTGATGTACTGTATCTGGTAGGAGCATTTCCATGAACTCCAGTGCTGTTTGCTGGGACCTGTGTTTATTTGGTTCGTGTCCTTATCCCTGAGGGCCTTGTCGTCGCCGGTTCAATACTCTCCTTTAGTGTGTCAAATGTAGGAAAGAGGGGAAAGATCTATCCTGCAAGAGATATTGATATACGAGGCAAGAGCAGAGCGAGTCGGCAGAATCTCGACATGGAACAGTACAAGCTCGTGGAACGCTTCGAATTTACATATAATAACGCTGGTGGACTGCCTATTCAGACGCGATTAATTACGAAGGGGCAGGAAGCCCATGAGTTTGTTGCTGGAGTTGTAGTAGTGGCCTCGGACGCAGCCTCGGACGCAGCCTGCAGACAGACGGTGCAGGCTAACGGTGTTCTAGGACTAGGTGACGAGGGTCCTGGGGCCTAGGTCATGGTCACGGTATAAACAGCAAAGATGTTACTTGTGAATCGAGAGGCACGGACAAATCGACCGTGGGCTGAGGGTGGAAAAAATTTGATGGCTTGCTGAGCCTGTTGTCAAAATAGCAATTAAATCACAACTACGCACATAGACACTCCAACCCAGATAAACAATTCGACTTCAGTCTCTCTATTGACATGGGGGAGAACTTATTCCTTAGGCACCTCCTGTCAACAGGAGCGCAAGGCATTACAAAATCGAGCTTCTTCATGGCTGGGCTCAAGGCACCAGCACATAATGAAAACGAGGTAGACATCAAAAATTGCGTCCGGTACGATCCCGAAGGATAATACAGAGCAGTCGACTCCGCGCTGTGCAATGCAGGTCTCCCACCCTACTGTTCGAAATTCAGGAGCTTCAAACAGTCGAACAAGGTAAGTATGAAGAAGAAAAGGAAAAGAAAAGAAAAGAGCAGAGAGATGGGAGGTAGGCCGAGATTATATAGACATTTCAAAGGCGGTGTGGAAAGCGGTCAAAAATTTAGATCGGCAGAATTCCAATTGCTACTAGGCTGCAACAAGGAAAGCACTGGATTAGGTGGGTGCCTACTGGCGCATTGTGGGGCTGGGAAGACACTTGATTGGACGGACGGCGTCCTACTTTACCTCCAGCCGCCCAACTTTAATGGCTTTTCGTGATGTCTAATTGGATAAATATCTTTCTAAAAGATAAGTCTACCCCTCACTCTCCGGGTAATGCAATAGATATCGACAAACGTCCAAGGCTAATTCATCCCAGACAGACCGGGAACGCGTCTCGGCCCTAGCTTTCTCGCGCCATCCATCTACCACGCGTTTATTGGAGTGGGTGGACCCCATCGCCTGTTTCTACTAGTATGGCAGTACCACAGACGTGACCTCAACCCAACGACGAACAATCGCGAAACGAACTGTTTGGTAGGAGGGATATCCTCATATTCAAGCTTATTCAAGCCACTGCCTGTCGTTGTACTCCCTAACTGCCTGGTCCACTTCCCCTTTGCACGATTGATTGTAACCGCCGTGTCTTTGCTTCTGGTCACCTGAAGTCCAATACCTTGTCCTCATTCCAATCTCGCGCCAGCGTCTACTGGTTACAAATACTGTTGCCGATGAGCCTGGGCGCTCCGTTCCGTGTCGATGCCTCTTTCGCCGTTGTCTCCGAACGTGAAGGTGTCGCAAGGAGTATCTAAGAACGGGCCACACGAAGAGCTTGCTCACATAACGAACACGACTACTTACCACGCTTCGATGAATACCCTAGGCTATGAGATTCTTTCTGCACAGAAAGCTGCCACCATGTCTGCATCGACGGTAGATTGTCAACCTCGTAGGTCTCTCTCTGCCCCTCTTTTCTCGCTCAGCTGCTCTTCTTGCTATCTCCTTCCTTTTACTAGCCCGTTCAGCAAATTCCATCGCCTTTCGTCTGAGCAACCTCTAACCAGCATTCATCTTCAGAGCTGTCCAGCACGCCTGCTATCAGGATAGGATCTACTCCAGAAAGCAGTCCACTTACCGAAGCTGGCTCTGTAACACCCCCTCGCGGTTCACCCACACCCTCAAAGACTCATGTACCATCTGAGACCACGTCAGCACACCCAGTGCAAGCACAAGATACCCTAAAAGCCGACCCGACTTCAAAAAGAAAGCGTAAAGCGACAGCCGAAGAAAAAGAAAGAGAGCGCGCAGAAAAGAAGCAGAAGCAAGAAAAAGCTGCAGCAGAAAAGGCCAAGATCGCCGCTAAAAAAGAAGCGACAAAAGCCGAGAAAGCTGCTCAAAAGGCTGCCAAGGCTGAAGAGAAAGCTCGCGCTGATGCTGAGAAGGAAGCTAAAGCCGCAGAGAAGATGAAAGCAGATGCTGAGAAAGAGGCTAAGAGACAGAAAAAGCAGGAAGAGGAACTCGCGGCCCAGGCGAAGAGAGAGAAGCAGCAGAATTTGATGGCGAACTTTCTAAAAAAAGCCCCTTCAACGCCCTCCAAGACCAGCACCCATTCCACTACCACCCCGAAAGCTGTTACGACTAGCCCATCTGCTGCCAAACAGGAAATTAAACCCACCAAGTCTGCCTATGAGCTCAATTTTAAACCTTTTTTCGTCAAGGCTGGAGTTACTATAGCACGACCTCTACTACAGATGGACAATGAGACGAGAGAGGCGAAAGAGGCTATTCTCGATGAATATATCCGTGGAGATCGGGGCGAATATATCCCTAAACAACCATTCAATGCCGTAGAGACGTTCGACTTGGCCTTTCCACAAAAGCGCGGAATCATCCCACCCAGTGTCAAAAAGATCATGGAAAGGATACATGGAGATCCGTACCAGAATACATTCGGCCTTACAGCCACAAGAAGCGAGTCGCAGACCGAGACGCTCTTCAGAACTGCACAAGATGAGCTTAATGCTATTCCTATGAAATATTTCCGCTTCTACGAAGACGTCAGGCCCGCATACTGTGGCACAATCACAACGCATATGACCTATCAGAAGCTCCGGTCGCTTTCTCGCAGACCAGCAGGAAAACTATTGCCGTTAGCATACGAATATGACTCGGAAGCCGAGTGGGTTGAGGATGACGGTGAGGACCTCGACGACGCTGAAGACGAGGAAGAAGACATCGATGGGGATGAAGAGATGGACGATTTTGTAGATGACTCGGAAGCTGTTCCTACGCTTATCCGACCAGGTTTCGAGAACGATAGTTTGCCCGTCAGCACGGGGCTTTGCTTTGAGAACCGAAAGCGATTGGGGCCATCTACGACCGTGTACAAGTACCGACTAGAGTTCCTGTTGGGTAGGTTCAATTGCGCATTACACCATGAGCTTTGACTAACAACGTCCAGATTCACTGGAACGGCACTCTATGATAAATCCGTTTTCTACTGAATACTGGCCAGCACCGGTAAAAAAACCTGTAGCAGCTGCTACGTCATCGTCAGCACAAGGAACGATTACTGCTATGCTACCACCTTCTGCACCGCGAGATGCACCCTCTGCTGCGCATATACCCGCAACATTAGATGGGAAGGAGGGAATCCCCCAAGATTTACTTCAAGATTTCAAACGAGCTTTATTAAGTGACGAGTGCAAGGATTATTCGAAGGCTACAGTCATCGAGGTGCTGGCTAAGAAGTTTACTAGTTGTACCAAAGCACAGGTGAAGGTGACGTTAGATACGATTGCCCACCGTGTCACACCAGCCGGTGAAACGAAGAAGTCTGTCAAGAGATGGGTCCTTTTGCCTGGGTTTGGCCTCCGGGATGATTAACTGTATGACGTGAAACCTTTTGGGGTTAAGGAGTTGTGCGGAGTTTGGGGGTTACTTCAACGATACCAACGGCATCTGGAGTATCCTTTTATTTTGACTCGGAGTAATATTGCTCACATCTTATATGCTTATACAGCGCTGATAGAGAACGCGGTTGCATGCATTTATCTTACTCATCATTGCAGCAAAGGTAAGGAAGTCACCAAGAAGTCTTGTACATAAAAAGGCGTCGAGTTGGTGTGAATAGTGTTAGACTACTTAATGAATGGTCCAGATCGGGTAGACGGAGTAAAGGGACAAGGCTCAGGGGACCAGATGACAATGAACATTATGATGACCATCCTCTACGTCGTGATCAATGTGCAAGTTTTATTGTAAATTACCTATGTATACTTGCAGATCTGTGAACGCATACATCCTATTACCAATATAAGACGTTCTGCAACTTCGTGCGACCAGGTCTACCTGCGAAGTATCACAACTGCGGATCTGAGGTAGCCATCATCACACCATCGGAACTATGACCGCGGATGATCATCTACAGACATAGCTCAGGCTTCCCTAGCTCTATTTTTTTTCTCTTTATTCCAGCTGTGCTAGATATACGTACTTGTTGCTTATTAATACTGGACTCTCTGAAATGTCCGGCAGGACGAAAAGTAAGCCATCACGAAGCTTTACGGCATCATTAGTAGCATTTGTAAGAGTGGCCGGCTATCGTTGACGACATCCAATATACACCCGTCCCATTCAGACCGCCCATGATCTACTTAAAAGCGTCAAGTAGATTGACATTCAGTCGTGATAGCAACCAAGGCCCAAGCGATGTGAACATAGAAATTCACAATCATTTGTTCATTCGAGAGCTCAATGGAGTAATTAAAAATAGGGTTCTATCTCTACTACAGTACGTAGTGAGCCAAAATAAATAAAATAAAATAAAATAAAAAAACAGAAACAGAAACTCTAAGCCCAAATTGTTACACGTCTTAACGTAGCCTGAGCCAAACTCACCTCGGAATATTTAGGAGAATCCGTACATCTGTGCTGGTCAATTCTTTGGTCGTTACCACATCTGGCCAAATCAAAGTCAGCCTCTCTAGTTTCTCTCACTTTTGCCAGAAGCGAGATATTAGAAGGCGATATGCTCAGACTGTGCCAATTCTCTGCAAGTTCAACCAAGGCGTCGACAAATCCCGAAGAAAATGAGAAAATGACGGCGTTTGACGCTGGCTGAGCACCTCAGATTACCTTTCCGGTCGTTCTCATCAATGCATCAAGGAGAGGGAAAAAAGCACACGAACTAACCTTTATGAGAGCGATCAAGATGCGCGAGCCCATGCTGATGGCATATATGTTGAGTTTCAACAGAATCAGACATGGGGTTGTTGTTGTACATTGCTTCAGGTCATCATCGCATCATGGGAGGCCAGCAATTAAGGGCCCTCGTGATGATGGTTTTAGGCAAGGAATTCTTGAGAGAAATTACTCTCGACACACACATCGGAATCGGCAGCAGCGTGGAAGAGATCCCGTTAGGGATGAGCAGGCTGACGATGATTTGAGTCGGTGGTCTTGCAAATGGTGAAGAAGAAAAGAGAAGCTAAATTCGGGTCAGAAAAAAAATTTGTTAATACACGACCGAGCCAGGTACCTACCCACCCACAGTCCCCAGAATTTCGGAATATGTCTCACCGTTCGCCGAGGGTAGGGGCGATGCTTGCTTAAGTAACCTCGGGGCACTTGTGCGTAACTACCGTAGCGGCCAAGGGGAGGTTCTAAAAACAATTCTAGCAAAAGTTAGTAGGTGCAAAGCATAGCCACTGCCTAGTATAATAAATATATTATTTTATATAATAAACCCTTTTTTAAACTATAATTTTGTTAAAATATAATTTATTATTAATTTATTGATAATTTAATAAAAATTATAAAATTTTTTATTAAAGTTTTAAATTATAAAATAATTATATTAATTTTTTTAATATTTAAAATAATAATAATAATTTTTATTATATATAAATAATATAAATAATATAAATAAACAATAAATAATATAAATAATATAAATAAATATAAATAATAAATATAAAGTTTTTATAATAAATAATATAAAAATATTAAAAATTATTATTAAAAGTGGTAATTATTTTTATTTAACAGGCTTATAACCTTGTTTAAATATTATAAGCTTTTTCACTTAATATAATTTTAAAGCTTTAAAATAATCTCTAGGAATTTTTTTCTAGAACCCCCCAGGCCCGGTACGGTACCTACATAGGCTGAAACCGGCACACTGTGGAGCGGAAAACCTCGGTGGGGTGGAGTGGCCCAGCGGCAGAGGTATGGACATTTCAATAGCCACAGCGCGCAAGCTTCAGGGCTGCTACTGTAGCTGTGGCCCGTGGGCAGTGTGCACGCAGCAGCAGCAGCCTTTGGGCACTGATTCGTTAACGCACTTGGTCAGGTACAACAGCAGCAGCGGCCGACGCCACATGCGGTCAGGTACCTACCCAATGCTACTTAGCATTGGGGTCAGTCAACGGCGCATCTTGGTTTGGGTCTGGTCGTGAAAACATTTCGAGCTCTCATTCACAGACTAATAAACTGCAACCAAACTGCAACCAGACCAAATCTTCCCCCATTAAACCCAGTTACATACTAGTTCATAATTTCTTCAACCGCCACCACTAGTTCTATCAATCAATTCTTGTCTACGCCTCGCTCACCCGTCACCGAATTGTCGCTTTTGACTGTGAATTATCCCAAAATCTCGCCCACGCCGCCCTCGTGTTATTTCACCTTGTTCGACCGCAACCTCTTTGAAACTGTCTCACACGCTCCGAGACTGTTCACACACGACCCTCTGAGAGAAACCAGAAACCCGCCCGCCTGAGATAACATCATCGTTCATCGCCATTCTTATTTTTTGGCACAGACCAAAACACCTCCTTGCCTGGTTCTATTTGCTGCCCGCGCCCATCTCCAAACCGAGACAAAGGAGACCAACAAGACAAGACCGAAGGGGGAGAATCGAGAAAGCGCCAAATACAGCATAGAAATAGCCTGTCCCGTCGCATTGCCCAGGTCCAACGAGAAACCACGGGGTCGCCCAAGTTTCGCCCACTCCAAGACTGCTAGACCACAGGCTGCGAGCAACGACCTATCATCATGGATAGACAGGAATCAATATGGACCCGCCGAACCAAGTATGTCTGTCTGTGCCTCATATGCTGAACCTTGCGAAACTGTATTTGCTCACATGAAGACAAAGCAGCACCGGCGGCGGCAACCTCTCGTTGGGCACTGGAGGCTCGACCGATAACACCACACCCCGAGACTTTTCGAGCCTGTCACGAAGGAATGGCGGCAGTTCCTCCCACGGCCGCTCCAACCCCTTCGCGCCCACTACGCCCGGTGCTCTGGCCTCCCCGACAAGCGCCGGCGGCGCCAACCAGTTCGGCCTCGGCTCAGGCGCATTCGCATCCTTCGGCTCCGCTAAGACCCCGAAGACGTCTGCGAATCCGTTTGAACAGGCAATGGGCGCCGTCGGGGCCAAAACGCCCTCGGCAGAGAAGTCTGCCAAGGAAGCTATGCGTTCTACGGCCGTTGGGAAACCATCCATGAGCTCTATCTCAGAGACGGGACAGCAGGCCCCTGCCGTATCCTCGCACGCACTGAGGGACTCGTGGGTTTTCTGGTATAGACCTCCGATCACTAAGGCTAATGGTTACATCGAGTATGACAAGACGCTGCATGCTATGATGATTATTAAAACGGTAGAGGAGTTTTGGCTGGCTTACTCTCATCTGAAACGGCCATCCATACTCCCCACAGTGTCAGACTACCATCTTTTCAAGGAGGGAGTCCGTCCAATATGGGAAGACGAAGAAAACAAGCACGGTGGGAAGTGGATATTGCGGTTGAAGAAGGGCGTTGCAGACCGTTATTACGAGGACCTAATTATGGCTTGTGTCGGTGATCAATTCGGGGATGAGTCCGATGAGATCTGTGGGATTGTGTTGAGTATGCGCAATGGAGAGGACGTCCTTAGCATCTGGACCAGAAACACGGGACAAAAGGTCCTGAAGATCCGGTAAGTGTTTTCGAAAAAGATTTTAGACGAGCACGAGAGCTGACCATCATGCTCTCCTAGTGAGACAATGCGCCGTATACTTAGATGTCCGAACGACACTCGAATTGAATGGAAGAGCCACGATGCAAGCATGCAGCAGCGAAGCATGATTGAGGAATCGCGCCGCGAGAAGGCCCATAATCATCACAACGAGAAACGCGCCCACAATAAGTCGCGACAGACGCAGGAGGATCAGCGATTATAGAGCTATCAAACTCTCTTGCAGCCGTCGCACGACCCACCGCCGATTACACCGAAACCTTCCCCTTGGAATAGGGAGACGACAATTGTCTTTGCAAACGCACTGATGTGTCCTGTGAGGTCGTTGAACCCAGGAGAGGACCTAAGTCAGTTCGCAATAGTACAATTATCTTAACGAGTATTCAAGCGGTGAGCTGTCACTCATTGGTGGTCGTCATAAAAGGATCTGCCCCAACGTGACACCATTAATGGCTTTTGTTCATTCAAAAAACACGACGCACATATGGGACAAAGCGTAGTAGCAGCTTGTGAGCTTTTTATTTGTACGAGTAGCAACGGCGTATCCTGTTATGTATGACTGTCAGAGCAATGGGCAGCACGTCTGAATGAATTATCCAAGCGACTAGGACAGGTGATGTGAAATGGCATATGAAAAGTTCCTGTGTGGACTGACATCAGCTCTTGATGCAAGGGCCTTGGACATAGAGCCAAGCAGTATCAGCTCGCTTGTTTAGCTGTCTCTGTATTGTAGGAAATTAGCAAATACCTACTGTATTATCGGGTACTTATGAATGATGGTTACAGCTTCGATCTTCAATTTCCTCTATGCTCGTAACTGTGTTTTAGTTTACATCGGCCATGAATAATGAGAAGTGAAGACTTAATTGACGTTTTATTTGGAACCATGACTCCTTTGGTTACCGACGAATCAAATAGTCTGAGGTAGATTTACGCTGAGAGAATTTCGTCAAGATGCCATACTCACCGAATACAAATAAGAACCTCTTCCTCATTGATACGGCCCCGTAGTTGGAGAACAGAAGAGGTGTGTGTATAAACTCGATTAGCCTCACTATCTCACTATCCATTGTGAGAGGTGATTAACACTACCGTGCTACTATAACAATCTATACCTAGCTACATAACTCCATACTTATTATACGAGGTCCACGCCACTTCTTTTCTTCCTGTAGCAGAGCTAGTATTCGAAGTCTTACGGATTCACATGAGATAGAAGCAACTCTCATCTCGTATTTAAATGAATATTCCACCATTGCAAAGGAGTATAATATTTGATGTGTTCTTGTCGGAGTATAAATTCCGTGACCGTTTCATTTCATCGATACCATTTACCTCTTGTGATACCTGGTCTGCTGAGACTGCTTACGTCGGCACGGTGTCAACCCACTCAGGATAATGGCCCTCATACGGGTCTGGTTCTCCTGCAATAAGAACTTGCTCAGTCCAATGCGAGATACCGCCGTCATCTCCCTTCACCGCAATTGAGCGGCAGAACGAGAGATGCTTCCATCCCGATTCCAAATGTGCTTCATCCTGTGGCGCAGGATGATGTTGGGGGCGGATATCATACCAGATATCAACGTTTTCCTGTGAGATCCAGATATACCCCACGTGCACTCTCAACTGCTGCACGCCTTGAGCAGGTCCGACCGTATCTAGGGGCCATAGGTGCACGTTGACAGTCTGTCGGACGATACTGATGATTTCTTCTGCATTTAAGTTGCGCCACTTTGCCAGGGCCACATCGTGTTGTACACCTTGTGTGTCGATATCCAGGTATCGTAGATTGCTCGTGGAACTAATGAGAGTTGCAGCAGACCTCCATTCCTTCTGAACAGTAATTTCAGGAGTCACGGATGATGGTGTGTGCGGACTATCGAAGCTAGTATCCCGGAGATCAAGCTTTAGGGACTTGACATGTTGAAATTTATTGGCAGAAACTATGCTGACAAGAAATTTGCTGGTCGGGCGAATATCTCGTGGCCTGGAACAGTCATGGCCAAGAAACTCAAAATGGTTCGACGATAAAAACACGAACCAAGCTTCCTCGCTGAACTGCTTGCTTACCATGAAGAGACTTCTCGGAGACCGCCAGCAATTGCAGCTTGGCGTGTATGCTGCGTGGTATGCGCTGCAAAAGCAGCCGGTGCCCGAATACCAAACCGTGTCTCTTTGACAAGGCCGGAATTGACATGCATAGTGGTTCCAGTCCCAGCTGTGTCCAAATTGTCGGTACTCCTTATCGGAACAGATCCAATTGGAAAGTCCATCGTTTTTGCCAGGCTCAGGAGCTCCTGGGGTGTAGACTTTGAAGAACCTCGTATGAAAGATACCTGCGCGACAGCATTTAGGCGTCTCTGCGCCAAAGCCCTTTTGGTGACGCCATGTTACTGAATGGTGCTCTGTTAGTCTACCTGAAATAAGGAGCAGACGGGGTCGTGATGCTCACCATGAGTCCAGGGCGTTACTAGGTCCGTATATTGTAGCACTTTGAGGCGTAGTTCCACTGGCAGTTGCAGATATTGATGGAAGGTACTTGGAAGTACGTCCGATACACCCATCAAGGCCCTCGCGTTCGAGCGCGCGAGCTCGTGAAGGAAGTCGTTGCGTTCGCTGTTGAGTCTGATGCTACAACGGGCTAACAACGGCCAGCGACGAAGCGGAGCCACCACGAGGTCCGCAGTCTTGCCGTCTTCGACATCACATATGACCGAGAGCTCGAGGCTGCTCTCTTTTATACAAGCGCCAACATGAGATGCTGTGACTGCCCATTCATCTAAGATTTCTGCGTCGTGGGGCGAAGAATTGTCTAGCGCTTTGCCGCTGTAATCCAGGTAGAGTAGATTACAGTGATTACAGTGGGGATGACGCAGATATCGGTCTGGAGCGCAATGGATTTGAATCTTGAGCGACGTTAGTGAGCTTAGCGATGATGGAGAGAGGTTGCGAAGTGGGCGTAAATCGTGGGTGACAAAGCGGTTCGCAGAGTAGATCAGAGAGGATACTTCAGCGTACACCAGTCGACACGTCCGGAGCAGGGCCAATGTAGGAGCCCAGTCTAGATCGGGCCCTCTGAGATCCAATGACCGCGGTCTTCGATTCTCTGTGTTTACACTGTCCAAAGGGACTGTCGCGTTGGTGATGACCCCGACACATAGGTAGATTAGTTCTCGGATTCCAGGGCTGAGCTCTAGCAAACCCGCTCGCGATTGTGAATATGCTGGGACACTCGATGTAGACATGAGAGGCGAACCAACGCGGCTGAAGCGTCTTGCCAACAGGTTGTAAGTTAACACATATATCCGTTTATAGCTTTGATTCCCATGTTGTGTGTAGTGCGAATGGATGCCGAGGCAATGGTCTAAGTAATCTAGAGCGCGATGATCTATTTGTCACAGGGCGGCCTAAACACGGCTTAGGCTAATCATTGCCTGCTTCCAACTTTTGGGAGTGCATACGTTGAAAAAAATTGTTGGCTGTGAAGTTGTTGGCGGTTTATAGGTATAGCTTGGGGGCGGTGGCACCTTCTTGTTTTTGTTGGTTGGGTTTTGGTTGTTGGTCGCAGGTGTGTTACCTATCTTCTCCACCCAATCCAACTCCGACTTATACCTCAGCCTTCTTGGAAACCTTCTATGCTATGTCTTATTTGTTAGGTAGCCATGGTCCTAAATTAGACGCGCACCATAATAATGTGGTATCGCGTCATACTTGCAAGACAGATGACACCTTTTCCGCCCGAACCACGTTACACCTCTCACTCGAAGACCCAGGGACTGGGTTGTCCAATAAGCCAGGCGCCAGAACTACAGGAAAGCCCCTGAAAATACCATGTGCACCGTTTCCGGTGCCGAGATGCTTGGGCTGCTAGGAATCAAATATATAGGCCGGTTCCTTAAACTTACAATGCAGATTCGAGACATGCAGAAGAGACGACGATTACATGTTTGACTAGGTACACGTAATGGAATTACCTCTACCAGTTGCAGCACTGGTCCTGAGGTCGATAATTTTAGATATTAGGCTTCTATAGACAAAAAAAAGAACGCGATGGATCATGGATCCAGTGTGGCATCGCATGACGGCCATCTCAAGCCTTCACGGCACAGATCTGCGTGTTGGGCATGTCGCTGTGATCGTAGCATCCTTTCATCACAGAACATACCAACTAGTTCCGTCTCAACTTGGTATTTGACAGTTAATCGCGAGCCAACTGCATATTTCTGCTGCTAATTTTGACTAGCTCGGGCTGACTCCTGGGCACAATATGAAAGAGAACATATTCACTACATTACGACGAGGCCGATGTTTAGTATATCTAATCTTGGGGAGACTTTACAGTTATATAAAGCGCCGACCAAAGTCATGAAGGCAGCTCAGAACGGACACAAGTTGCTCAACTACGAAATTTGAGCTCATCTTGACACAGCCATTTCACTGCCTTTCCGTAGGCTCTGCTCTATTATTCATACTTCTTTCAGAAAGTCGGAAGCCAACATGCGCATATCATTGCTCTCAGTCTACTTGCTCTCTTGGCCCCTTGGCTTGGTCAGCTCCGTCTCAACATCACTAGGAGCAACAACCGACGAGATAGAGATGGACGTCGTACTAATTGATGGTAATGTGCCATCCAAGGACAAGGTCTGGACCCGCGCCCAGGATATCAGCAATTTCCCAATCGAGCAGTACGAAGATCTCTACTATTATGCCAATGCTCACTTCAACTGGGTAAAAAAGCAAGAAGGTTGCCTTACTAACAATGGAAATCTCTTGGTGGCTTCCTTTTACGTGCCATCAGAGAAGACCGTATATTCATCAACCATCCCCCGAGGAAAATTGAGTGACAAGATGGCGACGGCCGAACTAGATGGTAAAGTCTGGGTGTGGCTGTCCAGAGCTCAGGACCCGAAGTTCTTCACAAAAGTGTTCTATCACGTCGAAGACAGCGCCTACTATCTATATGAACAGCTCTTGACTAATCCACTTGTAACAGTGGATGAGGACGCCCCGGATGACAAGGAGAAGCTCGATCTGAGATTGATGGATGTCTCTTACGTGACTTATGGGATTCAGCAACCAGATGGACCAATGATAGCGGTATGGGGCATGTTTTCAACAAACAGCGAAGCTGTGAAGACTGCCCGGGGACGCCCGGTTAATCTATGTAGTACGGACACTACGAGCCGAAAATCATGTAGTAAGGTGGCGGATAGTCTTGGTGTTTACTATGAGCGTGTTACAGAAACAGTAGCACAGGCACAACAAAACGACAATGCGGATTCGTTGGTCGACCAGTCAGCAGCAGCAACTGGAGACGTATGTGATCCCGGCCCATCCAGGAAGAGATGGGAACATCGCGAAGCAGACGATTATTATCTTCCAAGGCAGGCTCCTCCGTCCTGTTCGGATGTATTGATCTCTTTCGCCCCAATCACGTCCAATGTCCTACCCACAGAGACCCCTACCTCTGTTATTATAGCCACTACCTCTGCTACTACAACCACCACCTCAGTCACCACCGAGACCACTGTTAGCACCACTACGACCCCGGAGATGACGTCCACGGAAATGCTGAGTCCTACGCACAAGGTCCTACTTCAAGACTCGTCCCTGAATATAGGAAATCTTGACGATCCGAATGGGGGAGCGCAGTTGCGTTCGGATGTATTCGACAAACTCAGGGCCCTTTGCCCTGACGACGGAACCTCCTGCGATTTCCAGACACCTGTGAAGATGGAGGATGTGCCCACAGTCGTGGGTGAAGACGTTGCGTACTTCGATCTTCAATTCACAATCAAGGGTAGCAATTAGTAAGTTTACTGTTTCCAGTGCTTTTAGCCTTTTAGCTATTGCCACTCTAATGAGCACTTGAGACTGCTCTTCCTTGCGAAATTTTAGGTTTCTTTAGTATCTCACTCACTCCTTATCTCAGTACGGACGCCGACACCAGAGATCGCCTTCTTGCTTTAGCTGTATCAGCTTGGGAACGCGCGGCAAATAAGACGTGCAAGTTAGTGTCTTATAAGTCTGAAGCAGACCCGACAGCGTCAGGCTGTGGCTCAGGGCCAATTCAACAGCGGAGTCTGCCGCCCCGATCCGAACTCGAAAAAAGAAGAGCTGAACTGGACGAGCGGATTTGCGGAACTTGTGACATTCTGCCCCCTGAAGAGTGTACATACGATGTCAACATTTGCACAACACCCGATCTCATTAGTATGTCGCCCTTCCCAGTGTCATGAGCTTAGTTCACTTGAGTTGCCGAAATGCTCGCCCTTTACAGTCCCCCTTTCTTCCCCTTTCCTGAATGCATGAGCTGGCCCCTCTACAATTAGAAACTCCTACGAGCTTTTATCGACTAACCAACCTCACACAGCCTCAATCTATGGAAGTGATGACGACCCATACAGCAACTATATAGAAATCGAGCTCGAACTAGTCAAAGGTGACAATAACCCCGTCCTCGAGTGGCTCTGCGAATTAGCTGTGGACGCGCTTTCTGCAGCTGCGATTGTGGTCGCTCCTGAGCTGGCTCAGTGGGAGATCTTTGAGGGTACTATCGCCTGCTGGCGAAGATGTTGGATTAGGCTATTTCAACCTGTATAGAACTCCCGATCTTCTTGCGCACGTGTCTTCTAGTTACACTTTCTCATTTATCTTTTGTCTCTTTTCCTCTGGTCCTCTTTACATTTTTATGGAAGGAGATTTCTTAGTACATTTACCAATGGCAAGTACATGAATAAATCTAGCCACCTGTTTCATCAGATGCATTAAGAGGAGTCTTTCGTAGTCTAGGAATTCATATACCATCGCGTCGCTCTGGGGGTGTATGATAGGTTGTTTCAGGGAATCTTGAATACAGATACTATCGAATGGTCGTAGAGCTTGTTTATTCTATCAATTTATATGCTAGCACCTACTTTTCGTCCACAACATGGTCAATGCGTGTTTATGGCGCACATTGAAAACCAGATTAGGCAATATGCGATAGATTTGTCCCTTTATAAGCGTTTTTGATTGTCTGGATTTCCCTGGGCCTGACTTCTTAAAAGGATCTTAACTATATATTAACCCTTACTCCTAACTTGCCACCAGGCGAATCTCGACACTATTCTATTCCTAGATACGCTATAAACTTAGGCCATTCGAGTTCGGAGTGTATTGTGCTTTCAATTTGGATCGAGTATGACTTCTATCTCTTTTTCATTTTCTAGTAGGTTGTCTTCCAAAAAATGACATGAAGAATCTAGGTGTTAGTTTCTCGGAGTTCTCAATCGTGCTCTCCACAGTTCTGTGCCTAAGTTCGGGGCTTCAGGCGTTACAATTTATTATTACTTAGCTTAGTGAGCTGAGAATAGGCAAGCTCTCGATAGTTGTTTCTGCCTTGATTGAAAATTTAGAGAACGTACTATAATAAGCGGTGGACGGAATTGATATATTCACTGTTGAGGTACGAAGATTACGTAATACCACGACGGTTGCCCTTTTTCGTCTTGGAGCTCAATTCGGGCTAAGCTCGGGCCAAGAGCAGGGAGAGATTCCCGTCGTGGTGATCCGATAGCGTGCTGGCTCGGTCAACCCCGCACACCCTCTTCTGAAAAGGTTTAAATCCTGGCAGTTCAGCTTCAGCGATCAATATATCCTGGACTGTAGATTGATGTAGAATTGATTGAATATGGCTGTTATAAACATATAAATGAGGCAATATGGTGTACCTGGTCGTTGTGACTGACCCTCAGTTGTGAGAGGTAACTACAGCTTAGTGGCTTCGGCGTACAGCTCCGACTGAGGTTCTAGTAGCGCGGAGCTGTGAGTTTACCATGGGAACTTCAGGTAGTTTGATAATCCAGGAATGTAATTTCGCACAATCCAGACTATAACATACGCCAATAAATACACAACCACCAGACCTCTATCCCGTTTCCGCTCATAGTTTATCCTCAGCCTAAGAAGCTCATAGGTAGTCCCTAAACTAGCTTTGCATTTAATCACTGGTGCTGTGATAAACAACTTAGGAATCCCATCCTCATCACGTCATCATCCCCAGACAAGCCATCACAGCCATGGTCAGGGTATCCATATCTCGTTACGAAACCAGTCGTTGACGACATATAATTGTCTTTCGGACTTCTGCAACATGCGTGCATTTATTGTCTTGCCGTTGCTCAAAGTGATGTCGTCGTTTCAAATCCGCTGCATAATCTACTGGTCTTTGCCCACAGAGTCGGCCTTGGCGCGGAGATTAGCAGCGGTCGAGCCGGACTCGGAGAAGTACCGTCCAAGCATGGGTTGCATGAAGGATCGGAAGATGAGTTGGGCACCGCTGAAGAGCCTTACGGTAAGCGCGGGAAACTTTCGTGGTTGAGAATAGAGATCTTACCTGAAGGCAGGAAGCGACAGCCAGAGCAAGAAAACAAACTTGAATGTGTAATAGAAAGGAAACCAGTAGACAACGCTGATGGCGCTCTCAATTACACTATAATAGTTAGCGACCCGCGCTGGGGTAACTGGGATAGAATTGTGCCAGCTTACGTGAAAAAGGCAAAAACGACCCAATACTAGGTTTAAGTTAGCACAACTATCGCGAGTCTTCACCTCGCGCAAAAGCGCGAATGATGGGGACGTACTGTGAGCCACTGGGTATCGTCGGTTTTGCTGGTACTGAACAAAGCAGCCAAGGAGTAGTAACCAGGAACGATGAAGCCAGCGAAGTTGGTCAACAACTGGCCGCCGAGGTTGAAAACAATGAAAAAGAGATAGAGGGTAGCGAAGCCAATGACGGCATAGACCTTAGGAACCGAAGTCTGCTTCTCGAGGTTGGTAAGGACGGGGTATTTACCCAGCTACGAATGCGAAGTCAGTTCTGGCCATTCAAGCACAAGCACGCACACGCGCGGCCAGCATGAGCATACCTCACGATCAAGCTGGGAGATGTATTGCTGGGCACGGTCTTGGGCCGACATCTTGGGTGTTTGGGCTAAAAGAGTCTATGGAGAAGCAGAGGAATGCTCGAGATGACAGCCAGCACGGATGCTCGGATGGTCGCAGGTTGGGGGGAGAGGTTATAGACGAGATCAAATCTTGGTGTCTTGTACGTAGTATCTACCGGCATTCAATGCTCAGGGTTAGCATCGAACGATTAAGCCACCTTGTCTGATCGGGCACGAGCGCACAGGCGGGGGCGGAGAGGAGAGTGAGATAATGGGACATGGGAGACGAGAAAGCAAGAGACGGCCTACAAGTCACTGGCAAAAGGCAAAAGGGATCCGGATGCGATATGGAGGAGAAATGGCGGTAATACTGGGAGGAATGGTATCTTAGATTTGGATTCGGGTTGATAATTGTTGTGTTCGGAACTGGGATTGTGGGAGGAGGGGAGGTGTTTAAAGATGACGAGATGGGAGGAGCAGACGGTCCAAGCTAGGAGAGAAAGAGGCTAGCACCAGATTCCCGCGGGCAATGGGTTATGGGCGACGGGCGATGACGGCAGATAGGTTAGGTAACCTCCCTGCTGTACCTAGGTACGTGTAAGATACCGACGGGGTGACGAAACAAGCCCCGGCGATGCCAGTGAATAAACCACCGAGCCCTCACCTTGCAGTCTTGTGCCTTTTTCTTCTTTTTCTGCTCTAACCCAGTTGAGTAAGTAACCCTACCCCAGGACCAAGGTCTACCTCCTCTACACAGGGCCACCTAATCTACAGTGGACAGAACCTAAATACCAAGTACCTAAGGCTGGCAGATGATTTTGAATTCTCCCCGTCTTCTACCGTAGCATGTGGCACACTGGTCTCAGATTCAAATCACACTTTTGACGTATTTCGAGGATTTTAATCTTGTGACTCGCTCCCATTTACTTATTATAGTACCTTTTGAGCAATGTTGTCTTTTACCACTAAGATTAGGCATTGTAGTGTGTACTAACCACTCAGCACTAGATATCTTGCGTATAAATCTACTTATTTAGTTGAAATGTGCTCTGCTATCTGGATTAGCTCAAGAAATAGAGGCAGAAGTGTCTGGTAGTCAGTAGGTAGACACTGTCTTTTAGTAAACCACCTATTTATTATAGTGAGTCACAAAGGAACATAGTTCATGGGAGAGTTAGGTACGATAGAAGCTCGAGGAACTTACTGTCCTACTGCGAATTTGCGATGTACACCTCTGCGCATACTTACATACAGCAGAGGGGTAACAATTATCTACATTAACGGAACATAGAGAAATTGGCTAGATTCATCAATAGATGTAGGTGCTCTTTTGTTCTTTTGTTTTTACGCATGGTGTCCTGTCCAATGACAGGCCTGGAGAGGCACCGTGAACGAACTCAGCTGCTTCGAGGCCAGCCACTCCCCTTCGCGTTCACCCCACCGGACCGTGTACCTAAGGCAAGTACTAAGGTACTGCAGACAGGCGGTGCAGACGAGTAGGTACATTGGCATGTACCCTGCAGGGCCCACTATTCTCGCCCAGCCAGCCAGTCAAGGGTACATCAGTAATTCTCACGGTTGCCCCGACGAGTTTTGTTGTTTGGACACTTCCTCCGCTTCCCCCATTTTCTGTTTTCGATTCGAGTTCCATCCCAGGCCCTCAATCTGTCCTGCAGACTGTCGGCGCTACAACCCCGGGCCTCTTTCTCTGACGTTCCCACTGCCCATCTGCAGCTTCTTCTCGATTTGATTCTCGATATCCCAATTTGTGACTTTTGCTGTGCGTCGGCTCCTTTGCCCCTGCCTTGAGTAGCCGTGTTTTGGCTGGCGCATCGAGCGGCCTTGGGTAAACAACCCTCGCCATCATGGACATTGGTTGGTGTTTCCCATCTTCTTATGGAACCAAACCACATCACATCGCACTCCACATGCGGTCTCTCCTTCTGCAGTCCTTTTCCTTCTTCCGATATGCTTCGCTTCGCACTAGTCGCAAACTTTGTTCTGCGCTTTGATGGATCGTTGAGGCGTCGCTAATTGTTACGTAGATCCCCAGCCTCCCGAGGCTACCGCCATGTTGCAACAGCACCAGAGAAAGAGAACCCAGTCGAGAGGCTCAACCGCATCCATCCACAGTGTCGCCACTCAGCCTAATCATGAACGCAGCCTTTCGGCAGCGCATCATGGCAGCTTCCAGGACCAATGGCATGTCAACGGTCACGGCGCCATACCACACTCGAAGGATATTCCTGCTATAGGACACCAGATGCCGCAGCAGATGGCAGGCGAGGAAATGATGCGCCCGGCAGCGCAAATGCCGTTGCACCAGTCTTTCGCCATGGACACAGGAATGCATCAGTCTGTTGGCTCGGTTGTACCTTATGCTCATCACCCTGCTATGCAAAATGGCCTGCCGGCAGATTCTTTCGGCGCCGGTACTAGCTTCACCGATGCTGACAGCCAGATGATGATGGACCGTGACGATCCCGAGGAGAGTGACATAGTAGACGTTCCCCGAACGGCTGGCCAGAAGCCAGGTTCTGGACGAGCCAGCGCTAACAATGAGCTTGAGATGCGTCAGTTATATCAGGCCCATAAGCACCGGAAGCTCGAAGACGTGGCGAAAGAGTTGCATGGGAATGAGCGTGGTCCAAATTCAGAACGGGCTCGTCAAGTGTTCGCTATGCTCTGGTAGGTTCTTTGTGCAAGTTTAGCCATGCAGCTGTTATCTCTTGATTAATTAACAACATTTTCCAGGCTCAACCAGGTCTGCTCGAAAGGAAAAGGTTCCGTGCCGAGAGGGCGTGTTTACGCCAATTATGCATCCCGATGCGCGACGGAGAGAATAACAGTCTTAAATCCCGCAAGCTTTGGAAAGCTGGTTAGGGTGCTTTTTCCTGGCTTAAAGACGCGGAGGCTTGGCGTTCGTGGCGAGTCTAAATATCACTATGTTAATTTCACGTTGATGGACGATCAGCCTGAGCTCAAAGAGACCGTGCTTCAGCCGACACTCCCCATTCAGGAACATTCGCAATTCTTGCAGTCTTTTAGGTAAGTATCTTGTTTCTTGCTAATCGTATCATGTACGGAGACTAAAAGTTCGCAGCGCGGCAGAGTCCCAGCCGTCGGCCGTGGACCTGGTGAAACCAGCACTTCCTTCACCGCAGACCAATCAACCCTTGGAAAGACTTTCATCATCGACATCAATAGGAACTAGGGCCCATAGTCTGTACAACCAAGTAGACGTTTCCAGCATAGAAAAGTTAGATTCATCTACGGCCAAGACGACGCTGCACCTGGCCTTCCCAAGAGACGACGATAATCATTTCGATTCATCTCAGCCTGTCATTTTACCTAGGATCGACCCATTCCTCCCTAGCGGTACTGACCCTGACTCGGCCAAATCCTTAGCCGCATTATATCGCTCTCATTGCACATCTCTAGTTGAATGCATTCGCTATTGTAAGGAGAAGACATTTTTTCATCTTTACACGTCTTTCCAAGGCACGCTCACTATGCCTGTACAAAAATTGTTCGCCAATCCAAGCCTTGCGCCTTGGATAGAACAGTGCGATTTCGTGCTGTACCAGAGAATGGCACGCATCGTTGGTGGACTCACGTTGCAGGTTGTCCCGAAACCTGTCCTCGATACTCTGCGAAACATCTCAGAGCGGTTGGTTCTCCATATTCGCGACGCCTTTCAAGGTCAACCAAGACATGTTATTCGGGCCAAGGAGGCCCCCGCCACTATCTTCGCAGCGCTCCTTGATCGTGCTCTTCGAGTCAACCTTACAGCCCACGCAGCGGCGAACATGTTGGCCAACCCGGCAAATCGCAACAGCATGTACATCGACTGGATTTCTATGGTCCGAATTCGCAAAATTGCTGAATGTGTACCCACCAGAGGCATGGATGATCTTGTTCAAGTATTGCTTGACGACATGCGAGGGCTATTGGACCCTACCAACGTTCCTTGGGACATTGAATGCATGACGCTTTACGGGGAGAAGGTCCAGCTGGACGGTCAAAATTCACCTGCGGATGATGCTGACGCCGAAAACCCCCAAAATATGCTTGATCGATGGGTTCAATTCCTTTGCTCTCTCCCTAATCGATTTCCATATGCAACTGCTGCCGACATTGTCTGGTGTGTTCAAAGGGTTGGGACTGAGGTGATGCGTGACCTTACTATTGCTCAAGGTAAGAGCTTTGGCTCTTGGTGGGTCACGAAATGTTGGATCGATGAGATGGTAGCTTTCCTTGCAGAGCGTGGTGGGTTCATGCAGAGTCGCTCTTCAACGCCTGCGATCGACTATACTAAACGCTCAACCTCGGTCCCTATAGATTCTGGAAATCCGAATCAAGAGCAGCGTCACCGCAGTGACAGCGTGGATTTGGAGGTATCGCGAGCTCCAAATCCACAGGCTCAGCCAGATCGTGCCCCCATCCCTCCTCGGCCCGACGGCCATGACCCTGATGATAGTGGCATTGGCATTCGAACACCAGAGGAAGACTTCCCCATGGACAAGTTCGAGTTCTAGTAGAACCGTCTATATTAATCATACGCCCCTGACCGCGATAGGGTAACGTCTTGAACCGCACTGCGGTTCGCATCTTCAATTTACCCCATCGCGGCCTAAGGATGATTGGAAGCCTTTCTCAGCCGGCTGGTCTATTATATTATTTTGGCGTTCACGGTCTTTGGCATGTGCATGTAGACTGGGAGGGTATTTACTGGTTTGACTAGGCGTTTTTGTCAGGATGTCGGCGGCATGGGACTGGGGCGAAAAACACGAGGGTACGACGGCATGACCGCATCATGAGGGATTACGACACATCTTATTGCACAACGAGGGATCACGACACATCTTATTGCACAACGAGGGATCCAAGCAGTGTTGCTGGACATGTATTATTGCTATATGTGTGCGAGGAGCACGGGCTCACAGCAAGGGAGCATTTGTGGACGGACAGAGGAATTTTCGGAGCAATGAGAGATAGGGGACTCATTGAGCCCATGCGGCAAGGGGAGCTTGGAGTTGGATGGCTGGCTTGGTCATGTTGTACTACCTGCTGGTAGGATATATAGGGCGTAAAGCCGCCTGCATGCTGAGAGATACCCATTAACATTGGTACTAATGATGCTTTCGCACGACCCTGATGTGTTTGGCCACAATTGTATAACCTTTCCCTGGGTAATCTTCCTAACATGCCGTATGTCGTGGTATCGTCTTCAAGTTGTCTCTCTACCAGAGCGTTTACCAACGTGCGTGAAAGTAGCCTACCAGTAACGGCAATGTGCCACCATACCAGACAAAAAGTGCACAGTAGGGCAGTTAGGTTACCTAGCATCTTAGCGTTGCCGAGCGTAGGCGGTGCTTATGTATGCAGATGGGGCTAGACATGGGTGCTGACCCCACCTGTCTGACTCCCCGCGATGGACGAGTCGTAGTGCATCTAGCTTGACTTTTTTTTTTTACCCTACGTCCGTCTGTATTCCCTGCTCAAGCTCCGAATCGGGGCCATGGTCTGCGAATCCTCAACATGGGCAATAGAGAAATGGGGCGGCCTGGGCCGAACCTGTGACTCGTAGTAGCAATATTTCTAGGTTCGTCTGTTCCTGTTCCTGTTCTCAAAGAAATATTCTCTCTAGTAGCATTTAGTAAACCATGATTTACACATGATTTATGTTCCTATCCACACTGACTCCGCCCCGCCATCCTTTCTTCGCTTCGCCTTTGCTGTGTGATCCATCCCCTTCGTCGCCTACACGCTACTCTCTCTTGCCCCTTGCTCATCGCCTACTGCCCGCCCAGTAACCATGGCCACCGAGGCTATGGCTCGGAGCAATCGCAACGCGACGGGCTGGGTCGTGCAGAAGTTCGGCGGCACGAGCGTTGGCAAGTTCCCATGCAATGTTGGTACCCCTCGCCGGCGCCACGGGTGAAGCTTGCTCCCCTTCGTCTCTCCCTCCCCTTTTCCTCCCCCTTTCTGTCTGGCACGTCGCTGACATGGTCTGACCTCGTTTGCAGATTGCCCGCGACATTGTGCAGTAAGACGCGCCATTGGTGCTCTTCGAAGCCCTGTACTGACTTGGGAAAACCAGTGCGAACCTCGCCTCGAATAGGATCGCTGTCGTCTGTTCAGCACGAAGCTCTGGCAAGAAGGCAACGGGCACGACCAGTCGGTGAGTCACTCTGAGCAAGACAATGCGCGCCGCGGTGAGCGCGACTCCTCGCTGACGTTGGGGCCACTACAATAGACTCCTCGAGATCTACAAGAGACTACGAGACGTGGCCGCGGCAACCAGCAACGAAGTAACTAAGACTGAACTCGTCGGACATGCCAAGACGACAATACGAGAAATATGCAGCGACCACATCGCTGCCGCTCAGGACTCGGTCAAGAACCCCGATTTACTGAAGGAGGTATGCGACAGCATACAAGAAGACTGCCAAGAATTGATAGACTATATCATCGCTGCAAAGCGCTTCAATCTCGAGGTCAACGCGAGGTCTAAGGACAGAGTCGTCGGCTTCGGTGAGAAGCTCAGCTGCAGGTTCATGACAGCACTGTTGAAGGATAATGTGGGCATACACCACGAACACATAACGCCTAGCTTGACTAACTAACACGCGCACCTTTAGGGCGTTGATGCTGAATACGTTGATCTCTCCGATGTGCTACATTATGACAGCACAGACCGTCTCAGCCCGGCCTTTTTCAAAGATGCAGCTGCCATTTTCCGGAAAAGGATACACGCTTGCGTAGACCGTGTACCAGTCATCACTGGCTTCTTTGGGAATGTCCCTGGAAGTTTGATGGATGGGGATATTGGGCGTGGTTATACGGACTTATGCGCTGCATTGGTTGCAGTGGGACTCAACGCCGATGAGCTGCAAGTATGGAAAGAAGTGGACGGCATCTTTACGGCTGATCCAACCAAAGTCCCGACGGCAAGATTGTTGAGCTCGATCACGCCGTCCGAAGCCGCCGAACTCACATTCTACGGCTCCGAAGTCATTCACCATCTGACTATGGATCAAGTGATCAAAGCGGAGCCACCGATACCTATCCGTATCAAGAATGTCAACAATCCCCGGGGAAGTGGTACAATTGTGGTGCCAGATTTAGTCCAGTCACCAGCACAGCAGATCAAGCTGTCTCGGCCCTCAGACGCGTCACTGCGAAAGACACCGAAGCGACCCACAGCCGTTACGATTAAAGACAACATCACCGTCATCAATGTGCACTCCAATAAGCGCTCCATATCCCACGGATTTTTTGCGAGGGTCTTCTCGATCCTGAACAACCATAGAATATCCGTGGATCTCATTTCTACCAGTGAAGTCCATGTCTCCATGGCTATTCACCAGGCTAGCTCGTCTATACATCACTTTGAAAAAGCCAAGGGGGAATTGGAAGAATGCGGAGATGTTAGCATTCTTCTTGATATGGCTATCCTAAGTCTCGTAGGGGCAGAGATGAAGAACATGATTGGTATTGCTGGGCGCATGTTCTCAACGCTTGGTGAGCATAATGTCAATATTGAGATGATATCACAAGGTGAGCCGCAGCAATCTTTGTGTTGCGTTCAGATGATTAACAAAATGTGCAGGCGCCAGCGAAATCAACATCTCATGCGTCGTCGAGGCGAGAGAGGCTACAAGAGCTATGAACATACTGCATACAAACCTTTTCACATTCTTGGACTTCTAGAGTATGACCGCGGCGAAATATGAATATTGAGTGTTAGGTCAGATGGTCACTCAAAATATACTTTTCAAATTTTGAGCCTCAATTATCCTGGGCTGTTTGGATTGGAAGGCATTATCCCCATTGGTGTAACATAGGTATTATAACATTTAGAGGACTCTAACCCTGTCTATGAGATAGGTTAGGATTGGTGTGTATGGCCATACAATCGAGACTCGGTGCTAGTTGGCTAGCCACTTTTTGTGCTGTTACAACAAAAACCTTGAAAGGAAAAGGGCATAGACGGTTACTACACATAGTGAACAAAGCTGTGTAGACGGAGGTATCAATTATTCCGGTTCATTCATCAATGGCTCTTGCTCTCCTCTGCGTCATCGTACAAATTGCCAAATTGGTCCACTACTCCCAGTGAACGAATCGATTAGCCAAATTGTACCTAAGTCTTGATGAGTCATGATATCATGACGTAGAGTTGAACAGGTATTGGTATAAGAGAATTGATTATTTGATTACGTCCAATTCATACAAGACTCTTGTTCCTATTTTGAAAGAAACATTCTACTTAGAAGAGAAGCATTGAATTCCAACTATTTTGCCCTAACCTACGTACTTGAAACGAGCATATCAGCCCCATCGCCATGCCGTCGAGTACGGAGCAAGCAAAGGAGAAGTTCGCGCAGGGCGTCGAGAAGACTCGGGCTGCGGCCGAAGGTGTCTGTTGTTAGAGTCAAAAATATCTGATACCTACCAATCGCCTCTTTTTCAAACTGGCTAACGTGATTGCGATTTCTTTTTCCATCTCTGTAGCCGGAAGCTCGTTCGGGACTCAGGGCAATTCCATGCCTGCTAAAAAGGCAGACAACCCGAAGCAAGGGTGGCACACGTCTAATCTCGCCCAGGGCGATACCGAGTCCTCGCATTACAAACCTGGTGAATTCGTTGGGAATGGTGCTGGTTGAGCTTTGATCAATGATAGCGGCGACGGAAGGGATGGCGAAGAGGGGAGGAGGACTCTTTCTTTCTATGGGAGGCGGGGCGGAGCCAGGTTTTGTATGATAGTGTGTGATTACTATGTTTCATGGGGTGATAAATTCATGTTGCGCAGGTATAAAATCTTGGATTGATGATTGCGCGCTCGTGGTCCTTGACGGACGATAATCGGCACACGCCGGCATGCATAGAATCCTCTCAGTGCGGGGAAGCCGGTCGACTGGGTGTCTCTACTACCGGACACCGGGGCCTTTGTTGGACTGCGACGGAAATAGTTTCAATATCCTCAATTTTGACCGTAGAAATTCATTGGTTGCATCTTCATTTCTTGTCGCGGTACGGCTAGACAGATACATAGGTAGACAGTATACCCTATTGCGAGCCCCGTTGCATGATGCAGCAATCAACGTCGTTGCACCCGGAGTCCAGGATCCTCATCATTGGCTCCGGTGTCTTCGGTCTGTCGACGGCGCTGTGGCTCGCGCGGTCCGGATACCGTCGCGTCACCGTCTTCGATATGCAGGACACGGAAGCCAACGGGTACGATCCCGATGCGGGCATTGAGTCCGCGTCGGCGGACAGTCAGTAGTCCCCATGTCAATATCTACTTCAATTCTTGGTCCAGCATTCATACCCAACGAGAGAGTCTCCTACAAAAGACAATCAGTTCCTTGAGAGCTCTACATGGCTTTTAGACTACTGATATTTTCCATTCTCACGAACGCTGGGCTAGACTGCTAACTCGCGATGTTGCAAAAGTCAATAAGATCATACGCTTCTCATACGGCGGCGAAATCGAATACCAGCGTCTCGCGTCGCAGGCCGCTGACATATGGAACGACTGGAACAGGGAGATTGCCAATTTAGCTGCAGAAGGGAGAGAGGAACTACCTGAGGTGTTGCGGAGGGGCGAGCCAAGGCTGTGGTACAAATGCGGTTTCCTCCGCATGGGCGCCGGGAGCGAATTTTCGGATTATGAACTAGAGACGCTGCGAAATATGGAGGAGGAAGGCGTTAGAGAATCCCAGTTTAAGAGTGATGATGATGCCGGTGAGTCTGTTGGTCTTTAGTTCTCTCACCTGCTTCTTCTTGCATGTCTTGTCTTGGATAGGGCACTGGTTTGGGACGGATTGTGACAAGGTGATTAACTAATATTTGTATTTCGGCCTCCAGATATTGAGAGAGCTTCACGTACTGGCTGGGCACATAAGCTAGACGTTTGTAGGCGACAGGAAAGGTTCGGTGTTCATAAGGCAGTCCTGGATTCATCTGCCGGCTTCGTCGTGGCGTATAAGGCTTGTGCATGGGCGCAATACCTGGCAAGGAAGGCTGGCGTTGAATTTATCTTACATCCTACAAAAGGCAGAGTCGTAGATATCGACACAGGAGATTCTCAGAAGCCTAGGGTTCGGACTGCAGACGGGGTAACGCACGAGGGAGACTTGGTCGTAGTGGCTGGTAACAAACCCTTCCACCCCTCAGAAATCGGAGCTACTAATTCATCTGCTAACCGGTCCGAACTTGGCGATCAGGCGGAGGCTGGACAGCAGGGTTATTACTTGAAGCGGACGGACTCATCGAGACAACCGCTGGCTCCGTAGCAACTGTCCAGCTGCCCAAGGACAGGGTAGATCTCTGGGAGCGCTTCTCCCCGGAGAACTTCCCCGTCGTGACCTGGGGCATGCACGAGGGCACGGGTAACGACAAGGATATTTACAGCTTCCCGCGGGACGAAAACGGCGTGATTAAGATTGGCTCCAGGAAGACGAAGTGGACTAGTTACGGTGATATTGCTGGGAAGAGGATATCGGTTCCCAAGGCGGTAGACGTTAAGGAAACGAACATTCCCATTCCTGCGCTTGAGGGTATCAAAGGTAAAAACATTTCTTTTTCTTTTTTTTTTTTTTATAGCAATTATGCAACATGTTCGACTCAATTACTCCGCTTTTCTAGGAGCTCCCAAATCTTTGACTGACCATTACATGCGCATGGATATAGAATATATATCAGTGAACCTCCCGGAGCTCAAGGAGCTTGGGCTCTCCTCCACGCGGCTCTGCTGGTACACGGATAGCATCGATAATTCCTTCGTCGTGGACTTCGTGCCGGCCCGTCCGCGCGTTGCAATCTGTTCTGGGGGCAGCGGTCACGGATTCAAGTTCTTGCCTATCCTCGGACGCGAAGTCGTCAAGATACTGGAGGCCAAGGGCGATCAGACTGTGTATGGACAGATGTGGAAGTGGAGGGTTAGCACCGCGACGAAACGAAATGGGCTTGAAGAAGGGGAGAAGGGTCCTAGGGTCTTGGAAAAGCAGCGGATGGCTAATCGTGAGGACTGGGTGTTTTGAGGATCTGTTAGTATAGGACAATGAGGTATAGGGGGACCCCCAAGGTATATCGTTCTATTACCTCGTTTACAATTACTACATGATTAACCTAATGTGTATTCTGGCAATTATATTCTTCGTTGACACTGAGATTGTTAAGGCGTTGAGATGTTAAGTCACTTGCCTCAAAAAATTAGGTGCTGCGTCGATCTCGTGGTTTATCGACTTTTCAAAAGTTGCTCTCATTCAGAGAAGTTGTTGCTATGTTAGGAGCGACCCTGCAAGTACTCTTCTGCTAACTCCCCGGGGACTGCCACTTAGGTTTTCAAGCTACCCATTCTGTTCGTTGATTCTGAGTGGTAGAATACCGGCGTTATGAGTATTGCTTTCCTCTTTAGGGTTCAGTGATGTTTAGGGGTAAATAGATGTAAGGAGAATGGCTACCTGACTTTTACGGAGCTGGAATTAGATAATAACCCTTATTATCGCTACTAGATGAATTACTGGCTTATACCATGTTTGCTACCGTTATACTATACTTTCGGCCTGGACGCAAAGATGCGTTTGTTTCGTATCTTGGTCATCGAAGTTACGCAGACAATAAAAGCACACCTGATTACCAGTAGGAGGTACCTAGGTACCTAGGTGGCATTTGCCACCGTGGCTGTTACTGTGACTGAAACTTGCTTATCAGATAAGGTGCCTAACTAACCCCAGCCGTCACTGCCATCACCCTAGAAACCGCATCAAACCAACGAAGACCAATAGCTCTTTCAAGTTTTAAACTCCCTTCGAGCGCTCGACAACTGCCTATCGAGACAAGGACGAGCCGTCTATCAAAAACCGCCCCTGCGAACAGCTTCTATTGGAGCACTAGGCGGTTACCTGGCGCGACACGAAAGAACCGCCTATTTAGATTCGCAATCCTCAAATCCGACAAGATGCCGAAAGCAGAAGCTGGTTCGGTCAAGGACCTGAACAAGCGGATGAAGATGAAAGGACTGCAGCGCTTAAGGTAAGCCAGGAAAAAAATATTCAGCGATAATCTTCCGTTTCTCATGAATGGCCTTGCGATGTCTAACTCCCTCCACAGATTTTACTGCCAGCTATGTGAAAGACAGATGAGAGACGAGAACGGCTTCAAACAACACACACTTAGCGAAGCTCACGTTCGCCGGGTCCTAGTGATCGGGGATGCTAGAAAGGAGACCGAGGATTATAGTAAACAGTTCCTTAAAGACTTCATTCAATTGTTACGGACATCACATGGCGAGAAGCAAGTTCACATCAATCAATTCTACCAGACCTACATCGCCAACAAAGTGAGCTCCCCCACCAGGATTCTGTAGATCCCACTGCTGACCGGGAGAATTTCTATTAGGAACACATACATATGAACGCTACAAAATGGCCCTCGTTGACCGAGTTCGCAAAACATCTGGGAAGGGAAGGCATATGCAGAGTCGAGGAGACGGATAAAGGAATACATGTTTCTTGGATCGACGATTCACCCGAAGCCCTGCGTCGGAGGGAGGCTCTGCGCCGCAAAGAAATGCAAGACAAGGGAGACGAGGAGCGGGAGCAACGAATGATCCGAGAGCAAATACGGCGCGCGACGAAAGGTGCTGCTGGGCGAGATAAACACGATGAAGGCGACAGCGACGATGGCGCTTCTAAGGGGTTAATGCGACAGGAAGGGGAGAAAGTTAAGCTGTCCTTTGGATTGAAGCCTCCTACGACAGCGGATACAACCTCCCCAACACCGGCAGCTACGACGGGCTCTTCAACTCCTGCAGGCAATGCAGACGAAACCTTGAAAGCTGAACAAGCCGTAGAACCTGTATCAGCGGCTGGCGCTTCTACCGGGAAGGCTGCCCCTATTTCTATGAAAATGACGGCAAAGCCTCAGACGAAGAATGTCTTTGCCGCTGCAAAGAAGAATGCCTTGGCGAGCGGGCAGAAGAAGACCTCAGCATTTGAGCAGCCGAAAAAGATGAGCGAGGTGGAGCGGATTATGAGAGAGGAGCAGGAGAGAAAACGATCTCGTGAATTCTCAGGCTCTGGCGGACCTTCTAACAAGCGCCAAAGGACATAGAGCGCTCTTTTTGAGAGGCATATTGAGCATAGGTAACGGCGTTCTGGTAGATACCCATCGGTTAGAAATTCGGTCATTAATAGTATGACGTTGTTTATCCTTAGGTCTATATGGTTGCCTAGCGCTACTTAAAGTGATTATCACGCGTCGACGTCTCCCATTTCGCATTATCGGTTTCTCAGTGTGATTGTAAATATTTCCTTACGTCGAGTTTTGCGTATTGTTGTTGTTTTCGTATACGTATTAATGAGTCACCCAAGCATTCCCCGGGTGTGATATTGCGTAATGCTCAATTGATCCTTGTCCTAAGCGATCTCAACACCGTTTTGGCCTGAACCGAGTCCTGGCTGTCCAACCGGCCGGCCTATCGTGGTGGTACGGCCTATCTCGAGGATTCATTCAATCCTTCGTTCAATGTGCTAGCGTGAACCACCGAAGCCGAGATGTCTGCCAATGAAAGTATCTCATAATGATGCATCACGTACGCGGCCTTGGATGCGATTTCCTATAAATTGATGTATGAAGTGACTGTGTCCAGGTTTAAAGTTGCAAATAGTTCCATCAACTATATCGATTCGCTCTCTTATTGTGGCGGCTGCCGTGTCTGACTTCGTATCATACCTACTCTCTCTAATTGGCAGACTACATACTATAATAGAGAAAACATGGCGCCTGCTCCGTTCCCTGTGCCTCATGCCACCGTTCCCTTCTGGCGGACCCAGCTCCATGAGCTCGACTCTCATCGGAGCACGCCGGATCTCCCAGAGAAACAGGACATTGTCATTATCGGAGCCGGCTTTGCTGGAGCGGCACTGGCTCACTATCTCCTGAAAGGAACCTCGGCTTCTAAATCAAGCATTACTATCCTGGAGGCACGGGAGGCGTGCTCTGGTGCTACTGGTAGAAATGGTGGGCATTCATCCTTATGAGCGATCCTTGTGTTGATTAATCAATTAGAGGGAAGCTGCTGAGCTGACAACGACATATAGGCGGACATCTCAGACCGGACATCTTCAACGGCGCAGCATCACGCATGAAAGAGCATGGTCTTGATATTGCAAACGAGGTCGCGCACTTTGAGCTCGAGAATGCCGATGCTTTGATAGATCTCATTAAAAGCGAGGGCATCGATTGTGATCTTACGCCCGTGACCTCGGGCTCTGCATTTGTGGACGAGGCGCAAGCTGCGGATGCGAAAGCGCTTTGGGATCATATGGTCGAGAAAGGTAGTCCTGCGCTCAAACACGTCAAGTACTACGGCCCTGAGGACGCAGAGATCGTCTCTGGGGTTAAAGGAGCGGTAGCTCTGTATACCTTCTCTGCTGCTGTGCTATGGTGAGTACATACCTACCTATCTACCTGGCAACGGCGCATGGTGAGCTTGAGTATGCTAATTGGGCTGACTCTGCTACAGGCCGTACAAAATGGTAATGCATATGCTCGCGGCCGCTGTCGCAGCCGGCGTCAACCTGCAAACTCACACGCCAGTGCGGGCTGTCTCGACCGAGGTAGACGCCGAAGGCTATTGGACCCTCGAGACGGAACGGGGTACGATCAAAGCGAAGCGCATCGTCTTTGCGACGAACGCGTACACTAGCGGGCTGCTGCCCGAGTATACCGGCGCAATCGTGCCCTCTCGCGGGACGTGTGCACGCGTCGTGGCCACGGCTTCTGCGGGATCGCCTCCGCTGTCTTCCTGCGGAGTCGTGACTAGGAGCCCGAATTCGATGGATAGTTACTGGGGTGTCCGCCCCGATGGGAGCTACATCGTCGGGGGTAACGGGAGCTATAGATATAAGCCGGAGCTGTGGCGCGGTGTCTTTGACGATGCCTCGCTTATTGAGCCTGCTGTGCCGGCTTTTGAGAAGTGGGCGAATAAGAATCTCCTTGGCTGGGAAGAGGCTGAGATGAAGATTGAGAATGTCTGGACGGGCATCATGGGGGTGAATACACCTTTTTCTTTCTCTTGTCATTTGCGCTTGGAATTCGCGATCCTGCAACCCGCTCTCCCACCCTCTCACTCACACACACATTTTCTTCTCTCTTCTTACCCAGTTACTACCCAGAACTCAGATGTACCGAGGTTAAAGTGAGAGATATAGTACACCAAGGATGACCTTCCCCATGTTGGCCATGTGCCTCGGAAGAAGGGCCTGTATATCTGTGCTGGCTTCATCGGCCATGGAATGCCTAATGTGCTCCTCTGCGCCAAAGCGGTCGCCAAGCTTTTGGCGGACGATGTTCCGTTAGCCGAATCAGGTGTTCCTGTTTGCTATGAGACATCTTTGGAAAGGTTGAGCGGAGCGCTAGGGTAGTTATCTAAGATTTTATCATTTGTCTTTTTAGGGTTGTCAAACTTTTCTTTGAAAATAGAGCTACCTGACAGCTGCTGCTGGTCTTAGCTGCGCGTTGTGTCGCGACCATTTGATGAGAGGATGAGGGACTTACTGTCTAAGCAAATAGCGAGTTAGGTTCGATTCCTTTCAGCGCTATATGGTTATTCGCTTTTGCTCATTTGAGGGATCTGCACTAATGACTGATGTCATTTTATCGGAAAACATGTTAACCTAGCTGGGGGGGGACGGTTCAACGCACCTTACTCACCTCGGAAGAGATATAAAAATAGCACCGATGAAAGAATTCAAAAGAGAGTGACTTACCTGGGTATGCTTCGTTTATCTAAACTGAAATAAGTAGACAAAGTACATAGGTAGCAATATTACCTTCCACCTAAGCTGGTTGAGTTTCTGTGGAATGGAAGCTTCGGAGAGAATGCCCTTTCGACGAACTGATGACCTGATACTGCCTTGATGTTAACCCTGCTTAAGTTAAGTACTTACATAGCTGTAAGTGTTAACACTGTGCGCGAGAAGCTACTTCTGACAGAGTGCCAAGCAAGGTCCAGAAATGCCACGGTTCACTTACTATATCTGGAGAAGTGGAGCCCCAAAGCCAGAATGCCAAGAATGCCTAGGGACGCCGCGTAGTGCTACAGTCCCGTCATCTCGTGCACCTCATTTGCTCTTCGAGATCAAGCCAGCTTTGCCTCAACTCTTCCCCAATATTCAATGTTTCTCTTCCTTGCCTTCTCTCACCCCGAGCCCAACTAGGTATCGCACACGTACTGCGAACATCTTGAGCATGGCCTGTAATAATAGTTACATTTATTTATTCGATTAACTTGTATAAATTTGTGAGTTCTCATCATAGCGCATTTCCCCCTCCTCCGGCCCCTATTGATGCGGCCGTGACGGATCGGGTGTTGCATCCTGCATTCCGCAGTCGCTGCATCTCAGAACTCTCGTCATTGTTATCCGATTTTCGCCCGCTTGTCTGTCCTCGCCGGTAGTCGCGTCAGCCCCTCATTGGCAGCTAACCTGCTGTGTCATCTAGGTTGCAGGTGTACACTCGTGCGATTTGTGCGGTTCGGAGCCTCTTTTCCTCTCTTATCTTATTTAATTCGCCATTATAATGGATTCAGACCCCCCGAGCGCAGCCTGGCATCCAGCCAAGCGGCCAAACTCGTCAGCCGACGACCAGCCCTTCAACATCGGCCCCCAAGCTGGGGCACACAATCCGTCGTCACAACAACCCGACGCGCCGACGAAGGAGGTGTCCTCCGGCAACACAGCAACTGATACCCTGACTGAGCCTATTAACTCCACCGAAGACGTCCCAGCTCAATCTCCGGACCGTGTAGAAGATTTTGACCACTTAGAACACGACGAAGAGTCCGGTGCTGCTTTATGGGACATGGAAGCACCGGCAACCAATCATGACGAGTCCGCGATGGCACCGCATCACGATGAGGCTGCTACTACCTTTTCCGAGCACGCCTCAAAACACTTGAGTACAATGTCGTTTGCTCGGACGGTTTCTCACGAAGTGAGTTTTAACGACGACGAAGACGCGGAATGGAATCTCCAGCGATCCGAAACGGATCCCTTTGGCTTCATGCCCGAGACTGGGAGGACAAACTCATTTCCCGTTGTTCCCCAAGTACAGGATTCGATAGCCGAGCAGTATTCCCACCCTCCGCCTACGAGCCAGGCCGAAGAAATCCTGCAGGATCTGGAGAACGAGGACGCCCATGATGATGCTGTCGCTTTTGAGTCGCGTGCTACTGGACAGCCGGAAGACGATAGGGTAAACAACTACGATCACAATACAGTTGGTGGTGATTTTACAGGGACGGAGGAAGAAGCATCAGACGCACGGTATGAGGAAGGGTTGCCTTTGATTCCTCAGCGTCGTTCGCCTGAGACGAGCGCAAGCGTCGAAAAGGTGGTTGCCGACCCGACTGATCTGTTCTCCCAAGATGAGAGGGGCGATGAATTCTTTGCCCAGATGGAAGAGCGCTCTCACACAGCCGCAGATAACTCACTGGATCGTACTTTACAAAGGAAATCTACAACGATGGTAATAGGCAATAATGTCGACCGGGTACCTCTGAGCCCGACAGAAGAGTTTCACTCGAGGCTATCGGATATTCAGGGTTCAAGTGTCAATGGGGACTCCGTGCATTCGCCCGAGGGAGGTGCTAGAATTACAAATGGGTCTGAAGATATTGACGCCAAATGGGCTGCAGCTTTTGGTGACGACGATGATGACGGCTTCTTGCTCGATGCGAGCACAGAGTCCAAGGAACTGGACCCGGCCGAAATCTTCGGTAGTGATGATGAAGGATTCCTAGACGAGGATGAGGTGCCGACGCCAGCAGCGCCTTCACAAACACAGACCCCCCAACCTCATCTCAATGGTACTCGTTATACTCCTGATTCGGTTCAACAGCAACCCTATTCCACCCCGAGTCCGTATGCGCCAGCACCTTCTCTGGGGCAAGTTCCTGCTGCTCAACAACAGCCTCAGTACGCACCCTCAAGCGCGGTTGGTCTCGGCATGGGATATGGAGTGCCACCTCCCAAACCGAGCCTACCTAAGGCACAAAGCTTTGCCGACAAGTCGAAAGGAGGATACCAGTCGCCTTACGACCTTCCAATGGAAGTGGTCAAGCCAAAAAAGCGAGCGAGCGCGCAGCAGCTACCTCGAGTTAATGCTGGATCGCCTGCACCTCCATCGGCTTTGCCACCAAGAAGCGCCTGTGTGTATTCACAGCCTCCGTCGGGAGGTTCGGTTTCAAGCTTGTCACCTCCAAGTTCTAGTCATTCGAACCAGCCTCTGAGCAACGGTGCACTGAAGCCTACGCCTCAGCTGAAACCAAAATCTAGCTTCTTTGAGGACCTACCCATAACGTCCAAACCCCGTCCTTCATCTCGTCAAGCTTCTCATCCATCCCCTACTCAGCCACCTTATGCGCAAGTACGGGCTCCTCCCCAAGGACCACCAATGAATACTCCACCAATGCCCTCTGCCATGGCGTCACCCCCAACTCAGTCACACTTGTCTCCAACACAGTCTACTGGCATTCCTCCACTAGTTGCCCCTGAGCGTGTTAGTCCATATGCATCTTTACAATCTGATGCTCCTAATAGACCTCCTCCATCTACAGTCAATAGTCGTTACTCTCCCGCTCCCGCTCACCCTCCTGGAGCTAACGGGGCTGTACCAGCACCAGCCTCAGTCAGTCGATACTCGCCGGCACCACCAAATTCTCGGTCATCTAGTGGTAGTTATTCTGCCGTTCCTAACCCCATGCTCCCCCATCAGCCAAGGACCTCTAGTCCGCTGGCCCACTTTGAAATTTCCCACGGAAAGTCAGATAATAAGCTCGGAAGCCCAGTTAATGGTGATGGCATTCCATTACTACGAACCAATTCCTCTCAATACGAACATCGCGTTACGAGGGTGTCGTCGCTCCCCCCAACGCAGGAGGTAGAAGAAGAGCAATCACTAGAGTCGTCCGATGTGGGTGTCAAAGCACTAGGTATTATCCCACCGGAACCTCGATATGCACCGACGCAATCGAGGCACACACCACCGCCGTTGGGCATTCCGCCGTCAAATCCTCTGTCTCCCCCAAAGCGTGCTTTATCTAATTATACGCCGCAATCTGTATCTAATGCGCCCCCGAAAGAGAACAACTTTGTCCCGCCACTTCGATCACAAACCCAATCTCCTGGGGCGGTCCATGGTCATCGGGGAGCTGCGAGATCAATAGATTCAGCCCCCCGGCCGTCTTCGGCACATAGCCCTACTTCCCCTCGGTCAATGCCTGGCACGCAGACCTCACAGCCTACCGTTCGCGCCCGTGGTATGTCTCAAGTTCTAAACTTGGTGCCTCCTACGGGTGGTCGGGAACTTGATTCCTTGCAGCGCTGGCGCGGGGCCCCAGCTATTGCTTGGGGAATTGGAGGGTTATTTGTATCAACGTTTCCGAAAGATGTACCGCGTTACGGTATAAGCTCTACTGTCCCGCAGATCATTCGGAGCCCCGGTGAGGTGAAAGTGAGACATATGAAAGATATCCAACCTCTAGAAGACCGCCTCTCGAAATTTCCTGGACCCTTGAAAGGGAAATCGAAAAAGAAGGAGGTTGTTGTGTGGCTGACTGCCGGTATCGATGGCCTCGAGAGGCTATTACCGAATGTGTCGTTCCAGCAGCATGTCTCTCACGAGGACAAGAGAGCCGTTGAACGAATATTACTATGGAAGATACTGAGAGTCTTGGTAGAGAACGACGGTGTTCTTGAAGGCAATCCAGCGGTAGAAAAGGCTGTCCGCGACGTTATCTCCCCAGGCCTCGAGTCTGATAGCCCTGAAATGACCTCGGCAATTTCAACCGGTGTAGATTTGACGGGGATGGCCACAACAGCTGCTACTATGCAAGCAGACGCTGCGGATTCTGTGGCTACGGAATCGATACGCCGCCATCTACTCCTAGGTGATCGCGAGAAAGCTGTATGGATCGCAGTGGATAAACGATTGTGGGGTCACGCCATCCTCATATCTAGTTCAATGCCGAACCCCGAGCTTTACAAGCAGGTTGCCCAGGAATTCATTAAGAAAGAGGTCAACCATGCGGGCCATGGAAATGAATCTCTTGCTTCACTTTACAGTGTATTGTCTGGCAATTTTGAGGACGCTGTTGATGCACTTGTTCCCGCTCACGCCCGAGCTGGCTTGCAGCTAATATCGGCTTCTGCCTCAGCTACGTCTCAAGATGTACTTGCTGGACTGGACAAATGGCGTGAGACACTAGGAATGATACTTAGTAATAGACGGCAGGGCGATGGTGAAGCCTTGCGGGCACTAGGAAATCTCCTATCTGGATACGGCAGGGCTGAGGCAGCTCATATCTGCTATATCTTTGCGAGACACTACGCTATATTTGGCGGTCTAGACGACCCTAATGCCAATTTTGTGCTTGTTGGAGCCGATCATCGACGCCAATCAGACCAGTTTGCAAAGGAAACGGAGGCACTTCAACTCAGCGAGGTGTACGAATATGGGCTATCGCTTGCACCCGGCTCAAACGTGGCACAAAACTGTCCCCATCTGGCTGCATACAAGCTCCAGCATGCTATGGTGCTTGCTGAGCACGGCTTCCGGGATAAGGCCCTACAATACTGCGAAGCTATATGGAGCGCTATCACATCACAAACGAAGAAGTCCCCTTACTTCAATGCTGTTCTAGAATCCGCTGTTGATGATCTGACGAGGAGGTTGAAGCAGGCTGCTGGCGAGGAGTCATCATCATGGATTACTAAACCCAAGATGGACCAGGTCTCTAGTAACATGTGGTCTCGGTTCAGCAAGTTCGTTGCTGGTCCCGATGACGATGGGGCCGACAATGGAGCCTCTGGGGAGGGCGGTGCTGAGGTTGGGCCCTTTGCGCGCATCGCGGGCGGGACACCAACAGTTAGTCGGTCTCCTTCTGTCTCGAACTTCGAGGTGTATGGATCCAGCCCATCAATGCCCATGAATAAGGCTTCCTCAGCGTACGCCCCAGTGCCCGCTCATTCTACAGCTTCACCATATGAACCCACAGGGGCGTATAACCCAGCTCCTCGATCATCGATGGAGAGAACATCGGGCGAATTGGCGCGAGGGCCCTATGATTTCGCAAGACGCGGTTCAGATATACAAACCGTGAATTCCAATCCATACGCGCCTGTGTCTATGAGCAACTCGTTGCCGAAGAACCACTACCAGCCTGCAGCTGCAATCACTCCGGACGCGTCGCCATATATGCCTACTTCTCAGAGCCAACCGCCATCTTCGCCTGAACAATCATCAAACGTTGGATATCCAGGGTATCAACCCTTCAATGGTGATCATACTTCAGAGGGTGCTAGTGTCAGTCCAGCTTACAGTGTGCCGGACAACAACCTGCATAGCAAGGCACCGCAAAGCGACAACGGCTTTAGCTCTGGTTACCAGCCTTATGGAGGTTACCAGCCACCCTCAATGAATAGTTTCGAGCCACCTACAACACAGACAGACGCTTCTGGTGGGTATGAGCCACCCTCGTATGAGCCCTCTGGTTTTGAGCCACCATCTTATGAGCCAGGTCCAACGGAAGACGGTGAATTAGAAAGCAAACCAAAAAAGAAAAGTTTTATGGACGACGACGATGATATTCCTGGTCTGAAGCCAAAGGAGAAGAGCAAGGCTGAAAAGGACCGAGAAAATGAAGAATTGTTTAAAAAGGTGGCTGAGGAAGAGGGTGAGTTGAATAACCAAGTTGCATAGAAAACTTGCTAACAGATGCCAGCAAAACGGGCCGCAGAAGCGGAAGCAAAAGGCTCGAAGAAAAGCGGCTGGGGCTTTGGTGGATGGTTTGGCGGTAGCAAGAAAGAGCCTGCAGAAATACCGAATAAGCCTATCAAAGCCAAATTGGGTGAAGCCAGCAGTTTCGTGTATGACCCGGATTTGAAACGTTGGGTCAACAAAAAGCCAGGGGCCGACAACACACCTGCAAAGAGTGCTACACCACCACCACCTCGTGCTGCCAGCACACCTCCTACCAGTACTACGTCGGCACCATCAATTGGGATCTCGGCTCCACCGCTCGCTCGCCCTATACCCCCTCCAATGACATTAAGTAAAGCTATTTCCCAGGAAAGCTTGAATGCACACGGTGGCGCTCCCCTTATGGCGCGCAGCGTCTCGAACCAGAGCAATGCAAGTGCACCGCCCAGTAGGCCAACTACGAGTCTTAGCAACGCCAGTAGTATTGAGGACCTCTTGGGAGCATCGGGACCACGAAAGGGCGCCAAGAAACCGCGGAAATCTGGACGTTATGTGGACGTTATGGCCAAGTAAAGCTTTGAGCCAGTATGGCCCCAAAACTATAGTCCAGGGACGCTTCGAGGATGATCTGCAACGAACGGTATTGTACTACGAGAACAGGCTTATAAGAGGCGTCATGAGTTTTATACACATTGGCGAGGGCATGCATTCAAACTACATCTTTGGGCCGGCGTCAATGGGTCGAAAGACATTTATCTTTGAAATAAATAGTGTATCATAGATCTATCAATATTGTAATAAGGCACATTCTTTCTTGGCTTCCTTTATAGATCAGATGTTCTCGAGGATATTGAAATGAGTGGATGTGAGGTTCTTGTTGGGGCGAAAAGATGGCAACAATCAATAGGAGTAACTGTAATCTGGTTTGGCGTCGACGGTTGAAAGCGAGCGATTAGACAAGCTGAGTGGTATCCCCCCCTAGCTTACCTGAGGGTAACTCCACTTTAGTACCTGAGTCACATGACATAAGTACCTGACCAAGCCCTCGTTATTTAAATATATAATAAAGCATATAAGTATAAAACAAGCAATAAACAAATATATATTTTAAAAGAAAATTTATTAAATATAAAATATATATTTTTATAAACATAAAAACTTTTAAAATAAAATTTTTTTTATTATATACCTAGGTAATTAATTAATATAAAAGCTAACTTTAAATATATATATATTTCTTTAAAAAAGTGGCCATGTACCAGCGTTATATGACTCAGGTACCAAAGTAGAGCTACCCTCAGGTAAGCTAGGGGGGGATACCCTTAGTTGATCTGTATACTCGTTGAAAGCGAATAGGCAAAAAGGGGCTAGCTTAGGTCCGGGTCAGTGCAGATGGGATGAAAGGAAAGCTTAGCCACTTAGTGGCTAGGCTAGCCCCTTTCCACCTCGCCCGCACTATTTATTCACTTACTTCGGTACATAGAGCAATCGGCTTGGCTTTTCGAAAGCAACGTTTTTATTCTCGGCTGTTCGTATAGTCAGTATTAGCTGTGTTGTGTATTGGCATCGCTAATTGTGACACTGAGTGAAGCGCAATTCGCATTCGGGCGGATATTTAGGGTTTAAAAGGGGGTGGCGAAAAATGTGAACACTATGTACGTCAAGGTGAGGAACAGTGCGTGCGTTTTGGGGATCACCCGAGCTGCTAGATACATTTGATGCCCATGTGTGTACGTTGGGAATTATGTAACTTGGGTTGTCGACCGGGGTTGAGGTGCGATCTTGGCTACGGTCGCACGTAGGGTCTTGGAAGGGGAAACTTCACAGTCATGATACCTGAAGTCGGCTACGGCTGTGTTCTTTTGGTATCGATGGGTTCGAGCAGACGTTTGCTTAGAGAGATGACGTCGCACACACATAGGTGCTTACTTATTGTGTGACATTTGAGTTCCTGAGGAGTGGCGAGTCCCATTACTCAGTCGCCGATAAATTGGGCTAGGACTGGGGTAAGTAAGCATGTCTAACTTCACACCGCTCTGTTAGTCGAGAGTAACGCCAATAAGCTCTTTTGGAAACTGAAACCATTTAAGGAATGTGATACGGGGTAGAGGAAACTGGACGCTTCCTTTTCCACTTCTCCTTGAGGGAACACACTGTTATGTCTGCAAATGACAGCTTGTAGCACCGACAAGCGGTTGCGTCTGATGCTAACTGTTGGCTATCATGTCATCAAATCAGTACCAAAAGCTTCAGTGAATATATATAACTGGCCGTGACAGTTCCCTCTCCCGAATTCCCTATATATACATTCTTCGAGCATCTCACACAGCTCTTGGGTGACTGCGGTCAACATCTAACATCTGCAATGCCTGGGGCACCTGAGTGGCAAGTGATCTGCTGGGAGGGCGAAGAACCAGATATCCACATATCAGGACTGCCATCGACCGAGCAGGCATACTGGTTCAAGGTCCTCGTGCCACACGATAGGATACTCGAATACACGAAAGCCAAAGTGAAGCATGGGAAGACCGAGACCAAGCTCAAGGATAAACGCTCGCATATACAGTGCACCATATGCAAGTGGTATGAGGAGTTTCCTGGCAGCACTAGCATAGGACGATGGGCGCCCTACGGACAGACGCGCGCGGACTGGGATAGGCTGCCTGCGAGTAACGGATACTACACGTTCTATAGCAACGCTTTGGCTCATCCTATCTCTGCCGATGTTGACCATTACTTCGCCCTGGAGTTCTTCGCCGGGAAGCATACAACCACCCATCCACAGGCATGGTTCCAGACAGATACCTTTCTTGTCTAACCCCGCAGAGGTAGACGTATGCACTTTGTTGGTTAATAGGATAGGTGCCCTGCTAATGAACGTATAGAGTCCTAGATGTCAAGTCAATCGAAGGCAAAAGAGGACAGATATCGAGGTAAAAAGGGTGTATGACAGGCGGACCGCAGGTACACAGAGGTGGCTTTTGACGTCCATTTGCTTGGCACAAGACCAACCCCAGAGTGTAGCCATTACGTCTATGGAGCTACCGAGCCTACTCTCTATTCACCGGGCGTCCGTTTCTCTTGTTCCGGGTGCTGGGTAGTATCGATGTCCTTGATCCGGTCTATCGGGAATCGGGCTACTTGGCTAGGTCATAGTGCGCACTCTCGTTTAGGGGCACCCGTATTCGTTTATTCTCACCGAGACCTCCGAAATAGGGGTTGAATTGCTAGTCTATTGTCGGACATGTATAGGAACGACGGGGTGGTAACCAGTCGTTCCGTCTCACACACCAATCAAGAGGCGCGGTTAACGATATTTACCAAGTCTCCTTCTTTTCTCTGTTTTCGCTACGGATGTGAAACGGTTATAGCACGTGTAACGAAGAAAACAAAATCTGACGTAGTGCGAGAGATCAGTATCCGGGCCGTGACAAGCCTGCCAATCTGAGCGAACGACGATATCTCGGCCAGTGTAGCCTAGATTTGAGGTGAGGTTGGTTGCGCAAGAAGCTTATATGGGCACTATGGTGGTACATGGGAGACCCAATCCTATCTTTCTGCTGCCTGGACAAGGCAGACGATTCTCAAATCAGGTCTTTGCGCAAACGGTATCGTGGTACATTGATTTGGTTATGTCGGGAGGAGAACCTCTTTGTTAGACATCGTCACCCGTGCGCGGGCTACTACATCTGAGAGCGGCAACAAGCGGCTCTTAAGGAGGTCCTTGAAACTTTTTGTCCATGCTAGTTAGTAACTAAGCAAACTTCCGAGTCCATTCCCCCATGGAATTGGAAGTCATCTGTTGACCGTAATTCATCTTCAACAATACCCAGCATCATGACTCTTTTGAGACCCCATAAGCAAACAGCGTCTCAACATGAACCAGCCACGCGCACGGGTACAAGGGATAGACCCAAACCAGGCTGGGAAGGAGACAGATCTATTCCTGCGCGGCATATCGTGGGCCTTGTGCTTCTTCTCGGGCGACAACCCGCATGTGCAGGAGTTCCGGGCACCACAGGCAGGCGACCTGACCAATCAATCGGTATCGGTACACGTCCCGTACCACTACGTGCACCCGTTCGCGGGCTACATCCGCCACGGCGCTGTGGCCCCCTTCTTCTCTTCCTCCTCCTCCTGCCCCCCCTTCGTCATCGGCATCGTCCTGGGAGCCGTATTTCAGGGACCCGGCCGGCCACTGCAGGCTCCGCGTCTTCAAGTGCGACGGCCGCGGCCATCCGCACCAGTGGCCGCATACCTTCTACGCCATCTGGGGCCAGCGCTACCATGACAAACACTTCTCCTTCGACGCCGTGCTGCCGCTACGCGGGGAGTTCGAGCCCGGGGTGTATTTTATTGATTGCGAGTTCTATAACGGACAGTTTGAGTTTGATAGTCCTGATGCGAAATATACTACTAGGGTATTTGATGTTGTGTGGAGCGTGAGAAAAGGAGGAGGGAGATAGGTGCATTGAACGGTGCCCGAGCGCATAGTTATAAGCCCAATTCCGAATTCTTAATGAGGACTCGAAGGACGACTCGGTATACCGTTATCATAATGTGGTCCTGGCTTGACACGTTTCGTTGGTATGAGTTGCTCGTGGGCGACGAGAGTATATTTTGACGTACTGTCTAAGTTCGTCTTTATATTTCGATTGTTATTAGGGAAGGTCTTCGCGGACTCGTCACACTTAATCACACTGTAGTAGAGTATCTATTTCTAGCACATCTAATTAGGAGAACTTTCATGACATCTAGTAGCTACTTGAACTAGGACCCAAGAGAAAGAACCATCTCTGTTAGCATATTTCTCATGATCCGATTCTTATCTGCAAATGCAAAACTAAACGACTGATTCACCCTCGATTGTCCAATGTCGATTATCTCACTCAATATGCTGGTCATATCGACATATATCGTAACGGTTACTATAGATCGGTGATGACTGGGCCCGAAGCCCTTGAGATTGGAGTAATAGGGCTTACTACATCAGTATCTGTCCCTATACATCTCAAACATGTCTGAGATCTTCTGGCCTCTTGTGGTAAAGAGAATAGCAGATCAAGCTAACTTTTCCTCTGTATTATAGTTCTAGAGATGGGAATGAAAAATACCACTATAATATGTAACGGAAAGAAATTGTATTGAGGAAATCGATAAAATGGGTAGATATTCGTTACTATATACAAATTAGGGTCTAAATGGCCTGCAACTCAGCTTAAAGGAGAAAGGGGCACGGTTTATGAAACAAAACTGCTCCTACACACATCATCATCTTATACCCTATAGCACCCAGAACGATAAAACCACATTTCTTAAACCAACCGATGACTCGGAGTGCCCAAGAGAATTGTCCTCTCCTCTTCATCGGCATCACTTGTCGCAGGGCTAGCCGTGCCCATACTCTGCTCAGTAGCGGAATGCAGTGAATGATGTTCATTTGTGCCTTGCAGCTCTTCAGGAGAAGCTACTGAAATAGAGGGTATTTTTCGAGAAGCCCGGGCAGATCTTTTCGAGCTCATAGCTTTCAGTTCCAGGTCAGTCCCGACATCACCAGAAGAGGCTTTTAATGTCTGGTCAGCGCGCTCCGCCGTTCCTGGATCTACTTGGGGACAGAGAGAAGACTGTTGCTGTGGTGGAGGCGGTTGCTGTTGCTGACTCATGGAAGGTGGTTGCTGTGGTATAGATGACACTGTTTGCTGGCTTGAGGGCGTGGACGACTTCTGCCGATTTAGTGGAAATTTGTCTTTTAGTCGTACTAGTTGACATCGAACAGCGATCATTAAACCACGTAGCCACGGAAGCAGCAAATACAACGCTACGGCGATAGAATTAGATGACGGCTGGGGAGGTGATTGTCCGGATCTTCCTAGAACTCTGCGGAATATTCCACTAAGAGTTGTCGTGAAGCGTTGCTTCCTAGCCTGTGCACCATTACGACCGTTACCTTGTGAGTTCGTACTCAGTAGCGAGTTATCATCGAGCTGATAGTAGTAACGCGCAAATGAGGTCAGTATTACAATGATTAGGCCGATAGCGATTGGGAAGTATATGGCAATATAGCCCGACACGACTGGTAGCCGAGCCTGGGAGTCTGTGCCTGTTGTCGACGAGTTGCTCCGACCCACAGCGCGATATCTCCAGTCTCTCCAGTCATTAGTCCATTGAAAGATGGGCATGCCCATGATGCTCTGTCATGACAGTTAGAAATGCCTACACTTTGGTAAAGTCCGGGCTGTACCGCAACGGCCGTCAGAGGCAGATACGTCAATGCAATCAAGGAAATTGCAACGCCGAGCTTAGTATTCTTAGCGCTGATTGAGGCCTCTTGTCGGCCTAGTTGGGCTTCTAGCCGTGCGAGCTCGCTTCTGAACTAGATTGTTGCAAGTAAGGTGAATGAGGTCTTAAGAGAACTGAGCAGAGGAGCTGCCACTTACGATATCTGTGGTAAAGGAGATGCCTTCGACACTAATACGGCATCGGGCACTCAATCCATCTAGCCTACTGAGAATGTCGTTAAACCGCTCCTCGAAGAGATGCGTGGTCTCAATTTTCAATTCCAATTCTCGTTGTAGCTTGGCAATGGAGTGTGCCGGAGATTTACCTTTCGGATCAGCGGCCTCGGTATCGTTGTGTAGCGTTATGTATTGCGCTAATAGCTTCCTGACCGACGAGGTAACGGCATTGGATAGCTGGAGCTTAGTTGTATCTACCTCGGCTTCGACTCGTTTGGCGTCTTCTCTAGCATGACGAACTTTATCAATCAGTTTCCAGCTAAACTTATCGTTGCTATCACTGGTAGCGTTGCCTTTTACTTCATCTAGAAGTTTCTGGTAGTCTAAGTCCTGTTTGATGGTTAACTGGTCTAGGCGATCCAGATGTAGCTCTGCACAGATACCGAGCATCAGCAGTGGATGTCCCACAGCATCTCCCCAGCCTCGAACTAGAGACTCTATTTTGTCGATCTGGTCTTCGGAGCAACCGACCATGATGGCGAAGGTGACGTTCTGGGTTTGGAAATGTGTTGCAGCGAGAGCGAATGCGGCATATTTAGGAAGACTATACCGCGGACGAGTCATTGCTACGTGCATCCACAGCCTTTCTTTGAAGTTTCCGTTGAAAGAATATGTGCGAGGTACTGAGGTGACAGAGGTTATATTTCTAGTCACTACTCTGTCGTAATGTCCTGGCAAGCGGAATGCAGTTGCGACTTTCTTCCAATTGTCGTTACTAATAAGGGGGAGGGCAGTATAGTTTCCGTGACTCATAACGGGAGACGGCCCTGCTTTGATCTCAACCTTGGCTGGGGCAGGAATGAAGCTGTAGAAGCATGCGGGATTAGAATTAATTCAAGACTTCAGAATTCTGAACATATGAACGCAACAGCTGTACAGGATACAATATCCGTTTCTGCGAAATGATCGGTTGCTTAGATTTTCATCCTTAGGTATTTTATCGACGACCTGCTCATCAAGAAGGATTAGCTTCAACTTCTACAACCAGTAAGGTTCTAATTCTGTTTCGAATAGGTTATATCACTATTCAAGGTATTCATATATTATAATGCCCCCGTATTAATAGAATGCCCTTTAAATTAGCCGCAGCTGTGAAGCAATCCCCAGCTCACCTCTAACCATTTTTCCCAGTCACTCTCTGAGGATAGTATGTGAGTTTTAGGCGTGCCGTCATCTACCTGACAAAAGTTCAGCGATTCGTCAAAGAGCAGTAGGCTCAAGTAGTCTTACCAACGAGTCTGTTTTTGCAGAATATTCATAACTAGACAGGACGTGGCAAGACCCGTTAGTTTGACCACCGCAGGCGAAGTGGCGGAGGCGTAAAGGAGCCACGAAAGGGTGGGAGTTAGGAACCCAATCCATGAGTGGCCTATCCTTGAGAGAAGCTACTGATTAAATCAGCGTCTTTAAATTAAAGAGACTCGAGATAGTTAAAAATAACCTTAAATCTCATAAGATCCAGATGACCTTCTCGTATTTCGAAATTTGACGCCGCTCCCAAGTTCAGCCTCGTTGTGCACTTTTGATGACTGGCGATTGGCCTGCAGCATTACCCCGCACGAAGTCGGAGAAGCTGAGGCCTATTCAGCTGTCAGCGATAGAATCTACGCATTTTGTGAGGCTCTGAAAAACAAACAATTACAGCCAGCACATTCCGCCGGTAGACGCAGTCCCCCATCTAATTCAAGAATCAGAAGTACAGTTGCCATAGGCCCAACGATGGCGAACTGGCAGATCCAGAGTCTACAGGAGGCGTATCTTGACGTGGGAGCAATGATGGACTATCTAGCGTCACTATTCCCAAACAGAGAAGACTACGATGTAGAGGTATGCTACTTTCCTGATGCGCCGATTGCTTCTGCCCATAAATTGGAGAACCGGTACTAATGCATAACTTTGTTAATAGGAGAAGGACGGATATTTCATCATTGCCACAAAAGATGGCTTGAGTGAGGTGAGGAGAAGGGATTTAAAATGTCACTCGGTCTTACTAGCTAAGCGCAATTCAGCTGCAAATTGAGGAAATCCAGAGGTGCATGCGGCATCCATCTATTGCTGCTCGCAAGGCGACCAAAGAGCCCGAGGCTGCAACAAGCGGTATGTCAGGTGCTACCTTAATGCCGGGAGATCAGTTCCTAGCAAAGAACAAGTCCACAGGGGCACAGACGACTACTAAGAGTAGAGAACAACGAGAGGATACCGGTGACCTGGTTGCGACAATAATGGGATCTTCGAAGACTGGCGAAAAACAGTCGCCGTCAAAAGATAGAAATGTACTGAGTGGTTGGAGGAGGAGTCTCTCTCGTGGAAGCCTCTACAGATCTTGAGGAATATGTGAATGATTTATACGAACAAATAGGAAACAGTTGTACACGAACAACGCATTTATGTTCAATCAATACGCTGGCCATTGATCTTGAATCGGGCAGAATTAACTGTAGAAAAGCAGTTTGGATGTTGTACGGAAGCCTACGCGCTGCGAGAGGCCACCTATGCGAGGCCACGCGAACCACATGACCTCTCGTATAGCCATGAAGCCGAATTACAGGGTGTCTCGGGTGAAGCTATTCAGAGACTAAGACATACGGCTAAACCTTCTTATGAAGGAGGTTTAGGTTCGCGGGACTCCTGTATATAGACTAGTTAGCCCCAAGGGACAAAGGGTCCTTTGGAGGGCTAAGGGTCAGTATGCACTCCTAGGATATTATTCTCATATTGAGTTATTCTCCAAGCCCTGTATTCAGCCCTTGTGATATTGGATCAAGATGATTCATGGATGCTATGGAAATCAGGGAGGCTGGTAGCCTGAGGAGGTTGGGTACTTACGCCCCACACACACCTACTATATATTAGGAGGTACCACTCCTCCACACTGTACCTAGACTTGTTCCTTAAGGCAATATACTATACTGCACCTCAACACCAATATCTCAACTGATGCAAAGTAGACTGTAGTTAGATTCCTACAAACAATGTGAAATACATGTTAAAGGTTACGCAACATTTAACATCCCATGATTGGCTAGGAAATCGGACATTTTCATGAACCAGCTTGTTATTTCTCAAGTATCTTAAGTTTTATCCGTCATAGCTCACGGACCCAGTCCATTACCTAGTCGCCCGAAGCCATTACCATTTAGCGCTACCTCGATCAGGAGTATACCCAGGAACTCTCCCTTAGAGCTCAGGGCCGCCACCAGTTTGAAGGGACGGTTCTGTACCTAGAAGCAAAGTTTGTGAGTGAGATTTCGAATTGGCCACTTCAAGGTTCGAGTGAACGCTTTCATATTGCCTTGGAAAACTTCTTCCCTAAATTTCCTATCACTTTTCACGAACCGGCGATCCAGTCCTTGAAGTTCGATTTCTAGCTTCGAAGCAGTAATCCTATGATTTGGGTTCTCAGAGAGCATTCGTTTTTTGATGAGGTTAAGAAACTCTTGCAAATATTGATTACATTGCGGCATCGCGTGAAGCCGGGTGATCCATTCAACGACCTGGGGCTTAAGTTGGGCAGATAGCCGGTCGCCTCTCTCGTCAACGCGAAAGAAAGCATCGGAGTTGATGCCTAACCTGTTGCGCTCAGATCGGAATGTACAGAAGTCGGTAGTAACGGCTTTGAACCCTAGGAGAAACCATGTGACGAGCTCCAAGTAAGTGCATCCAAGCATCCAGATGTCCATTTTGCGGCTTACCTTTTTTGACACTTCAGTTTCTGGCGGTCGATAGGTAGCAGGTACTGCAATGTCCGAAACTGACACTTCCGAGCGAGACATTTTGTGCAGCGGAACAGATAGCCCGAAATCGGCCAATACCAACAATCCACTAAGTTGGGCTTCGTCTTTACCCGGTGTCTTGAACCACAGGATATTTCGAGACTTAATATCTCCGTGCATTCCAAACCCCCTGTCCCTTTCTCGTGTCGTTGCGCAGTGTCCTCCCTCGTGAACGAGTGCTAGCGCCGCTGCAAGCCCACAGCACTGCGTCGAGATCCACGGGATAACTCGTTCATCACCCACGAGCTTTTCATTAGCAGCCCAAAAATCTCGGAGATTCCCATCAGCCCAAGGAAAAATGAAGGAAGAAGAACACGTTCCGGAGTCGCAGCCATCCTGTTCTAGGATTCGGAACGACGTCAACAATTGGATCAGATGAGGATGTTGGAATTTCTGGAAGTGCCGAAGGGTGCGTAGTTCGGACTCGAAAAGATGCTCGTCATGAGTGTAGAGCTTCTTGACTGCAAAAACATCTGTCGAATTGCCTGTCTGTTTGAAGAGCCTAGTCAACATCGGACTAGCGACGAAGATATAAGAATGAGCTTACTACAATATCTCCAAAGTCATGATGCCTCGGGTGTATTCTAACCTTTCTCACCTCCCCAAAAGAGCCAGTTCTATCTGGTTGGGTGTCGGGGCCCGATTTGTCCCCAACTGGTAAAAAGGGTAAGATATGATGGCCAGTGAGGTCGAGGACATCGACACTGCGTTCAAAGCGTGGCGCTAACACGGACCACTGCATATCGAAGAAGAGGTGCAGGCCCCTTTCCGACCATGAGTCCTTGAGTAAGGCCCATTTGCCCTGTAACCCGCAGCTATTGCCTCTTGCAACGTCGTTTGGTGCATCTCCCAGGTAAGGGAATCGGTTGTCGTCAATCCCGACCTTGAGAAAAGAGAAGATGACATCGTGAGATCCCAAAAGGACGAGGATAGCAAATATTCTGAGGAATGGGCCCCGCACTTGTTGATAAATAGTCTGCACATCGCCGCCGACCAGGTTTCTGGACCCTTCTAAGGCTAGGAGAGCCTGATAAAGAGATGGTTCATCCATGATCTCTTCCAAGGTGCCGTCGGGGATGAACCTTTTGCAGTTTTCCGTTTTGACAAAGGAATCAGAGAGCCTCTGTCGCAATGAAGCAACGGCATCATGATTGGGCTGGCTATGGCCCGCCATCGCTAACGTCAATGCCGAGGGAAAGGGCTGGATGGTCTGCTTCACGGTTAACGGTGGTTCTTGCCGCAACGTCAAGGGATGTTCCGGGGTTGGGTGGGGACAGGACTCGGCGCTGCGGGCGGTAGTGTCCGTAGCTCCCTACTAGGCCAGCCGGTTAGCCGAAACCCAGACGGCTAATGGTCTCTAACATGAACTTACGAAAAGAGTCAAATCGTGCGACTTTATTCCTCTATTATAGATCTAGTTTCGGAATGAAGTTTATCTGACGTACTGGCCAGCAGAGTAAAACGAGCGAAATGAGGCGAAAGGAGAGTCCTGGAGCGTTAATGCCAGGGAGAGTGAGGCTGGGCTAAGCAATTGTATAATAAGCACTTAGTTATAGGCCATTACATCCCTAAAGTAATAGATTGTAACCAACCACAAGCCGCTCGTGAAGCCTGCATTTCGTCTTGGCATACACTAGGGCGTCGGGGCTATACGCGACAACTAGTGCATTTTCGGGCTATGACCGGTGTCTGTCTGTATTTGCTACCTTTTAGTGGTGGCAGAGTTGAAACAGCACTCACTCCCTTACGTAGGGAGCAGTCGACTTGTCATTAATCGAATGTGCACACATGAGTGCAACATGGTCAGGTAGCGTTGTTGTGATAATGACCCAGGATAATGCGATTGACAGGCCATGGACGTAAGAAATCAGAATTAACTCCTTGTTTCGGCTTAAATAAATGAACAGTGCGACAAGGCACAAGCCAAATTATGAGAGCTGACCGCTTTCAAACGACGTTTATTAAAAGACATATTTCGATAGAAACAGAATTGATCACACTTCTCTATATATCATGGTTTGAGAGTCCAGGTGCCTCTATCTCTTCTTTTCCCCTGCAGTGTTTGCTGTACCAGAACCAGAAAGCGAGCCCCTGAGCAAGGACCACGAAGAGTAAAATGCAGTTCCAGCCCACGAGTCCAAGTCAGCCTTCAACTCAAGAGTCCTCATGTTCTCAGACCATAACCTATAGCGGTCCAAATGATGGGGGCGAAGACGAGGTGGGCAACGGGAGTAGGCTCGCCGAAAGTGTATTAGAGGAATTCCTCCCGGCCTTCTCGTCCCTTACTTGCGACAGCAACGAGGCAGGCAGATCCGAACAGCGACCTCATATATCTCGGTTCGAAAAGCACATGGAAATCGAGCAGAAGTCAGACACGGATAGAGAAGACACCGTCATTGTTGACCCACACTCGTTTATGAAGTCCCATCTCCCTTGTCCATTCTACGTCAAGCAGAAACAGAAGTATCGCAGTTGCTTAACTCGCGCCGATCTGCGAGAGATCGAGGACCTCAAGCAGCATCTCGAGTCCGAACATCACCAGCCATCATATTGTCCGACTTGCTACGATACTTTTGACTCTACCAAAAATTGGGAAGACCATATTCGGCGCGGATCATGTGTGCCCTTGACTAAGTCGTGCCCCGAGGGTATTTCGACTCTGCAATTGCAGGAGCTAGCTCGACGAGACGACCATCGGGTTTCACGTGAGCGCCGGTGGTTGTTGATCTGGGAGATTATCTTTCCGGGTGTCAAGTTACCGTCACCCGTGATTTCCCCTGGTGGGGTTGAACGTATGGTCTGGTTGCTGCGAGATGACTGGTCGGCCAAAGGTGACAGAATGGTGTCTGATTTCCTAGTTAAGGCGCGGCTGCACGGGCTGCACGATGACCAGATTAGTTCTGCAACACTAGGAGCACAAATTTTTGACCTGGTGATCGATAAGCTGGTTGAGAGATGGCACGCAGAACCAGAGTGATGGCTAGGGATAGTCCTCTATGAACGGGCGCTATTGTCTTGATTTGGATAACTGGCCTGTTACAATGAAGTACTACTTGTACGGGGACTGAGGGTATAGGTAATCCTACATTCACTTTGACCCGGTGACTTTGAGCAGCTTAGCAACTAGCCACCAAGAGACACTGATAGATACACACTTCATGCTGAGACGGGGGTCTCTGACACCTCTCATACATACCTCATGTTTCTCCTCTCCCTCTCGGTCTCCAGAATGAGCTTTCTTCCAATCCTCCTCTATTACAGCTACAATACTGCTACACTTGTACCTAAGGCGTTGAACAATATCAAGTGTTTCTGCCATTCTTGAACTAGTCCACAGTTCCCCAATTGTTATAATTCGTTAAACCGGTTTGTCAGAGTGCTAATGTTTGCAGATTTTGAGCCTGCGTCTTGCATATCTTGGTCTTTATCGATCAGTGGCTCTCATTTCGCAACTACATTTGAAGCGAGGATCGAGCACTAGAAGCCATTCTAAAGTGCCAAAGTCTTCGGCCTTTGGGAGTTTCGGCTGATAAAGTTCAAAAATTGGTTGTATGTATACATATAAATATCGGGCTTCGGGATTCCGCAAGCCGGGTCATGTGTCGCGGGTTTGAAGCCAGGGCTGAATAGCTGAGCCCCGAAGACCGAGACGTTGGGCGTAGAGCGCTTCTCGTGATTGGTTAACTGCCACCGCCTCATATGTAATGGCAATATTTAATAGTTACTCTGGAAACAGATCCAAATACATGTTCGACAATCTCATGGAAGATTCACGGATATCGGGCTCAGATTGGGTACATGTTAGTTACCTAACTCTTTGTCCAGAGTGTAGTTGCAGTCCAGGAGGTCTAAGGTGGGCTGTAGTGAGCTGCAAAAGTGTTAACAGAACCAAACACCTCCCACGCCTGGAATAGCTCGAGAAAAGTTGCTTACATTTCTCATTTCTGCTCAGTGGCTTAGGTACTGACATTGGTAAGGTGGGTAAGCACAACAACAGTGCTCACCGAGCTCTTATATAAAGCTGAACTTAAGTCTATGACCCGCCTTCTGAAGTGGCAAATTCCTCATTTAAGAAGGAGTAGCCTAAAAATAAACTTTAGTAATTACCTGTTCATGGGGGCCAGAAGACAGGAGTCCGACTATGTTTTATCTCACAATGGTTGTAGATTTGGTTTGCATAGCCACTAATTAGTTCTCTACCTACTCCTACTTTCACCTTAGATAGTCTACTGTTTCTATCTCAGTACAAAGCATGCCAGAAAAAACCGTCCTGTTGCATATTATTCACATGTTTTCACAAAGAGCTGTCAGACAATCCGTTGGTTAAGAGGCCAGATCTTGCTATACACGGCTAACTTACAATCCATAATGGCCACAAAAAGGGAGATTTTATCGACCGGTATCTCCAGACTAGCTCTTAACACCGTCGTCACAACTACCATCCTCACCGCATTGGCAGTATTTCTGGCTTTTCTGCGGTTTGTTCTTCGAAGGAGGGATGCTATTGGGGCCGACGACTACATTCTAATGGTAGGGCTGGTTTTCCTGCTACTCCAACTCGTATTCGCATATTTAAGTAAGATGCCCTTATTACCTGATGTTCTAAAATTCTCTCCTAATTCTATTTCAAGGTGGGTCATTAATTGTTTGTCACAGTTGGCTTTCTAAGCGGCTCGGGATGGAGCAACGAGGAGTTGGCCGACCACCCGGAGAGGGTAACATGGCTATTGAAGGTATAGTTACTTTAGACCATGGGAAACATGCCAATGAAGAACGTACTGATGTATTATAATAGTTGGTCTATTTTCCGTCGCTGAGTTATACTATCACGGCTGTTCTAATTAAGACATCGATTCTCTACTCGTATAAGCGAATATTCGGCTCCGCCAAGGTTACTCGATATCATATCTACGTTTTACTCGGGTTGACTTGGTCATGGGGCATCGCATTCGCCCTCTCTACAATATTTCAGTGCGACCCAATCGACAGGGCCTGGCTGCCTGATAAGCCTGGGCATTGCATTAGTACTGGTCCTTATACTTGGGGTAATACAGCTTCGAATTTCGTTCTCGACTGGTTAATTCTCGCCGTACCCATCATACCTGTCCGGAAACTACTGCTTCCTCGTGCACAGAAAGTTCTAGTCGCACTTTCTTTTCTGTTTGGATCATTGTAAGTCTGGCTAACTACTTCACCCTTACCCAGTTAAGGTCTAAAACTGGTTCTAGGGCCTGCATCGCAAGCACGGTCCGCTTCGCCACAACGAAGCCGTTCGACACAAAAAATATTGGCAGTATGTCGACATTTTATCTTAGTGCTCACTGTATTGGCCCGGTTACTTACATGATTTGATGCAGTTTGGGACTATGAAGGATCGCTATGGGTCTACCTTGAGGCCCCTCTAGCAGTAATTTCATGTTGTCTCCCTTTCCTGAGGAGGCTTTTCGGGGAAAATGTTGTCAAGTTACTTGACATGGCGGCCATCCGCCGTAAAATGAACTCAGTGGATGAATCAGGAAGTCTTTCCAGCCAAGATGGAAAGATCTCAGCAGAAAAGCACGAAGCTCGTCATGCTTACACCGCCTCAGAAGATACAGACACGAACATGCTTGAGCCTATACACCCGAGCATGCGAGCTATTCAACTTACTACTACTACAACCGTAGTAAGTTGCGCTGCTGAACAGAAGGAGCGAGTGATAGGTTCTTGGTCTTTCTTGGTAGGAACAGGATCGCGACCACATGTAGAGGGTGAGTCCTCTCCTCGCATTCGTTTGTGTGAGGATACAAACCTCACCATCTGTCGCCATACTAGACTGAATTATGATTTTCCGGGTTTAACACCTCAAGAAACCGAATGTCACTTATGAAACACCCCGTCTTTTTTCGTTTGGAGAACCAAGGACTAGGCCAATGAGCTGAAAATGGAGAGGGAAGGCGATATAGCTACAAGTCTCGGTGGTGGGATAAGACACTCGAGATGTAATTACTGAAGCCTTCTGGATATCTCAATTGAGAAACTCCTATGAAAAAGCCTAAGCTCGCAGAACACGAAGTGCCTGGGACTAATGATACGGATAAGTTGAAACTACAGGAACATGTATGTGTCCACGGCAGGCGCGCTTATATATAGCTGTGTAAAAACCACGGGCCATAGACCAGGTTTTCTTGTAAGCATAATCATAAATGCTTATGCACCTCTAGACTAAATTCTAATATTGGTGAAATTAGCGGACCTCAGTATCGTATGAAGCAGATTTGTCCTTTAAGGGAGAACCTCTGCTTAGCGTACGAGCTAAGGAGATAAGGGAGGTTAAATACACACGTGCCGATAGCCTCACACAGGGGTGAAACGAGGTGTCGCAACCAATTGCCAATGGTTCCAACCCCTTAGCTCCTCTTAGCCCCTCATGCGCGGTGCCACACGCCGCTTTTTAATGTTTGCCTAAGTGTGCTCAGATGGGGTAATGAGGTAGAAACCCTTCAGTTAGAACTTTGCTAGTTTTAAATAATGGTTACGACAAGACTCAAACACCGATAGTATAAGCATCAGCGGTCTCTTGAGTAGTTGGTGCGGTGTCCAAACGTCTGGAACTTGAAGGCACAATAACATAGACTGGAAAAACGCCCAAACGAAATAGGCCCATTCTCAACTGGGCAGAAGAGCCTAGGTCACACACCATGGGGGTGGGCATAAGAACGGATAGTGTTGAATGTTTAGAACACTAACAATATCAAGGGATAGTACCACAAGCAAGCACTTACGAACATTTAATTAGGAGTAAAAAACGACCGACATCTCTTCATCGGTATTCCATGTGAAATTACACATACCTTTATTTCCTCTCTAACCCAGAAAAGAGTTTTCAAGTCGTCCGCTTCCCTCCTCACCATGGTAAACTTACAGGTCATCTCAGATATCCATTTGGGGAGCCCGAAGGCATATGACATCTTTGAGATTACACCCAAAGCGCCGCATCTAGCCTTATTGGGAGATATCGGTTACGTATCTCACGAGCAAGAGTATTTCGACTTCCTGCGCCGGCATCTGTTGAAATTCCGGACAATCTTCCTGGTACTCGGTAACCACGAGCCATGGCATTCTACGTGGGACGCTACGAGGGAAGCGGTTCGCGGGTTCGAGCGCAAAATTTCGCAGGAACGGCAGTCGTCGGCTGGCCTGGGCGAATTTGTCCTGCTGGATCGCGCTATTTACCACATTAAAGGAGAAGCTGAGGAGAGCGTTGCTATTATTGGGTGTACCCTGTTCTCCCGTGTGCCAGCCCAGTCCATGGAAGCAGTAGGCTTTGGCGTCAACGACTTCTACCGAACAGAGAACTGGACGGTGGAGGACCACAATGCTATGTTCGAAGGGGACCTGCAATGGCTTAATGAGCAAGTTCTGTCACTCCGCGGGAACAAAATTGTTGTTTTGACGCACTATAGCCCGACCTTGGATGAGCGCACGACGGATCCTAAACACAGGGCTAGTCCGATCCATTCCGGCTTCGCCAGCGATCTGAGCAATAGCTCGGTCTGGCTTAGTGGCGACGTCGCTGTTTGGGCTTTCGGTCATACACACTTCAACTGCGACTATGTTGATGAACGGACGGGGAAGCGTGTTGTGACCAATCAGCGTGGTTACTACTTTTCCCAATCCCTCGGGTTCGATGAGGACAAAGTTATCGAACTTTGATAGCAGTCATATACATGACGTAGGCGACGAGGATATTGGTACATTGGAGCTGAAATATCTCAGTCACCGATTCATCTAGAGACAATAGGCGTCCTCAAAATACCTCCACGAAGCGCACATAACGGTCATAGCTCTCTCTCTCTCTATCTCTCTCTCAGCAGAATAGATTTCTTTCGCTGCGAGCTCGACGCAAAATCTAGGCGTGTCAGTATGGACCTCGTAAAACCTGCGATGATTCGAGCAAGCCAAGGCAATGAAAATGGCAAAGTCGTGTCTCTTCAGAGGAGCCCTTGACCTTCGGGCATAAAGGCGGAGAGATGCGGGTAGCATGGAGAAGAACGCAAGCATAATATTGACAATAAGCCCCGAGATGGCGACATAATTATCCGATAGCCCTAATACCCACGCTACCTTGCAGGTGTGCCTCGAAGGCAAGAAATAGAAGAGCGAATCCGGAGGAAAGGACCAGAGAGGAGAGAGGACCCGTATTCGGGGGGAAACCCGTGATTGAGGCAAGCAAGTCAATGCTGACCCATTAAGCAAGGCTTATGCCGGCATCCTGTTCGCGCATACATGAAGAATACAGAACCTATTCCTCCTACGACGAACATTCTATTAAAGGCTTGTCTATTGGCATGTTTAATGAGCTAGGTCCTGGTAAGCGCCAGTAGCCCATTTTTTCCATTGCGTTTGCTTTATCACGTCTTTTAAGCTTTGTCTGGGGTACATCGCAGTCACTGCAGTAAGATCATTCATTAGACCACAATCCGTAGAACTACTCAGAGCCAGTGGATTGCAACATCACAATGAGCCGGCAAATTTCTTCGTACCAATTGTTCATTTATATAATATGTATGAAGCTTTAGTTAATCGCATCTATAATGAACGTGAATATTGACTTATACCTCTTGCCACTGTCAACACTTATAACCGGAAAGAAACCCGAAATTCACCTCCAGACCTTAAAGCTACCTGCATAATCGACGTTGTCATTACCGGTATGCCGATAAATGGTTCGAGATGGGTAATACAGCTATTCCTACTCTCGATGCAATGAACGGACTGTAGTATTCCTTTTCTCCTTCAAACGTGGAAGGCTTCGAAGACGGTCTACTGAGGAAGCATATCTTACGCACAGTTCCGTCATCAGTATGCGTACTAATGCTCACTCTCGGTTCTAGCGAGTACGAAGAGGTGCCATCGGATAGAACTGTAGCATTGTATAATTACACGTGCGTGGGTAGAATGCACACGAGTCGGGCATTTGGCCGTCTGAAGTTGTTATATACGTATTGGGACACGAGGGTTTTCGCGATTCTATAAGAGGAGAAATATACGTAGATCACCGGACGCGTCACGGCGCATATGCAGGTAATATAAGTCAGTTGCAGGTTGTAAAGGAGGACCGTATCTGAGAAGCAACCGGGTTAATGGAGTCCGCCAACCACTTCCTCTCCACGAGGCTATCCGCGTCTTAAACAACAGCTACCCCTTGCATACAACGCCAGACACCCAACGTTATTAGGGCCGACCATAGTGGGGGTAGTTGTGTGAATGAAAGGGTTACGGAAGGCTACTGTGGAACATCTTGGAACCACGTGTGAATTTAACCGGTATTTTGGTCGCCATTTTGGGTAATACGGAAACGCCGCGCCGCCGGGAACACTGCTTTCCACTCCGAAGAAGAGCGTACGATCAGATTCGGAGTAGACCATAGCGTGAATCTGTCCACAACGAAAATGAAGGATATAAGACGCACAGGAAAGGCCAATAAAGTACCTACGTCATCAGGCTTGAGCGACGGTAGTTGATATTAGCCAGTGACGTTGAGTGGGTGCCATGCCCGGGTTACGGGATGTGGCCAAGACGGCCAAGCTTTTCCGACCATGTGGTATGATATACGCGAGTATGCTGATACAACGAAGTAATATATATTTATGCTGTGTCCCCCGACCTTAGAGTGATCGCCTGGATCTTCGTTGAGTTCTGCAGGGAATAGATAATTAGTGGTATTAGCCGGCCGAGCATTCACGATGCCTTCTTTCTCTACTATCGCGGCTTTCTCTCTTCCCCTTGTCCAGTTAGCCTCCGCCCACGGCTACGTGGCTGGAATCACGGTTAACCAAGGGGCATGGATCGATGGGTGCAATCCGAACTGGTACTACCAACCCGCGGGTACTGCCCCTAAGACTCCCGGCTGGCAAGCGTTGAATCAAGACAACGGCTTCGTGTCTCCTACTTCATACATTTCTTCCGATATTGCCTGCCACAAGAGCGCAACACCCGGTCAAACATACATCAACGCCAATGCCGGTGATACGCTCACCTTGTACTGGAACACATGGCCTGACTCGCACAAGGGACCAATTATCAACTATTTGGCTAAGTGCAGCGGTATGTAAAATGAATTTACAACAGACCTAGCCTTAGCCGAGCTCAGGAGGACCCCTAGTACTCATAAGGGTCTAGCAGGCGTTACATAACTGAGTTTAAGTATTTGCTCTAACATGGTATACAGGGGAATGCACATCTGCAACCGCTGGTGGTTTATCATTCACCAAGATTTCCGAAGGGGCTTGGTTATCCGGTAGCAACCCAGGAGACTGGGTTACAGATACTATGATTGCTCAAAACTTCACCGCCGACTTCGAAATCCCTTCTAGTCTGGCCCCGGGTAACTATGTCCTCCGACATGAGATTATCGCACTACACAGGTACGGTGTCAACTCCTCTTTTGAGAAGCAAGTCTCAGTTGCTAATACTATTACAAATATAGCGCTGGAAGCGAAAACGGAGCCCAGAACTATCCTCAGTGCCTTAACATCAAGGTTGGCGGTTCTGGATCGACAGCATTGCCAGCTGGCGAGGCCGCGACCTCCTTTTACACCCCGACTGACCCAGGTGTCCTGTTTAACCTTTACACTTCTTTCAACAGTTACAGTATTCCCGGGCCAGATGTTTGGACTGCCTAAGCCGCTCTGCCAAGTATCTTAATCCTTGGCTTCAACTGTTATCGCATTATCATTGCACTGCATCTTTGGTGGATAGAGGATTTGGGTTAGCATGCATGAACCATAGGTTTCTGCATAATGCAATTTAAATTCTATTTCGTCCTATTCGGATCCAACTCATTCTTGATGTATGTGAACACGTAACATGCAGCCGAAGTAGCAATTCGTGTCAGGTGACATACTTGTAAGCCTAATTTTGAAACCCGTAACACGATTCAAGCTAATCCATGAGGTCGAATTGGTTAACTGTTTAAAAGTGCAAATTGATTATTTACAACTCTAAATTGGTTATCTATTAGTGTATATAGGCGCTATTGCAGCCTGAGTCCATGGAAACTGAGGAGGATAAATCCAGTTTTGCTGTTGACTGTAAAAGGGTATATGTATATTGCTCGGTGGTTGAAATCCGAAGCTGGGATAATAGAGGTTGGGTTGATTTTGGACAGCGGGTGGTAGTCCCGGGACTAATGGTTCAACCCACTGAGCCTGAGTATTGTAATTCCAGTCTGGCTGTATTGGGGCATAAACAGGTAGCGTCGGTTGCGCCACCCCGATATTCTGGATTTGAGGGTTGTAAGCGTAACTCGAGTATTGGGTGGTGGTGTACGTAAGTGCCCCCTGCGTTATGACGCCGTGGCTATCAATTTGAGGGTTATAATCCGGTAGCTCTGGGGTATGAATTACGGGTAGCTTTGCTGGTTTGGCCTCGGTGGCCTCTAGCCACTGCTTTTCCGCTTCATCATCGAAACCCATGAACACTGATGAGCTGTGAGGGAAGACGAAAGGACCGTTCCCGCCCGATTCGTGCTCTTTCCCAAGCGCCTCAATTAGCCAAGTGGTAAAATGATCTTTCTTTCGGCCTGTGATTGGATCGAACCCTGGTATATCCTTATCATCAATATTCTCTCCATTAGAACTCTCAGAGGCTTGCTCTAAGTCAAAGTAGATCTCAATCATATTAAAATTTGTTTTCTCTTCCCCGAGCTGCATTGTATTAGACATATTATACTTATTTGGAAGAAATTTGCGTAAATAATAGCGTTCATTAGATCGCGGGTGTGCATAGGAGACTTAAGTGGTACGATTTACTTCTGGGTCAGCATCTCATTTTAGCTGCCTGCTTCTATAACCACAAGCAGTTGGAATTCTTTGTGCCCACGCCAACAATACCCTGTTGCTCTTTCAAAGGAGCCTAACTCTAGTTCTGCAGCTATAAATAGACGGAAATATTATTCTTGGACCAATCTGACATACAGAACAAAGAGATAACTTATGGACTTTGTTCATGCTTGTCCAAGCCAATTGAACGTCGCGACGGACTTTCGATCTAATGGCTTCTAAGGGAAATCCTAACAACGTTTCATGGTGTATTAAATACAAGCAAAAAATAATATATACAAATAGGCAATATGTGCAACCGAATAGAAAAAACCGGAGTTTGCATTCTCCCTGGCTTCTTTCAAATAAACACTTTAAGCTGCCGGCATATCAAGTCTTACAATTCGTTCTCTTTCGAGCTATTACTAACGAAGAGGTTGTTGACGTCGACGATACCACCAGACTCGACTCTGTCGGCAATCTCCTCAGAAGTGAGAGTGACCCGAGAGCTCTTTAGCCACTCATCCATGCTTGCCTGATCAGGGTTCTTGTATTCCACGGTTCGTGCTGGCAAGGCTTTGGTGCACTCTGTAAGTTGGTTGATATTATTAACGCCGAGCAAGCTGAGACGGATATATGCTCTAGCATAGTCCTACATATCGTGTTAGCTGCGTCTTCCCTGTGACTACAATGCGATAAAGATTTAGCGACTCACCGTGTTCCAATGATCTTGACCCCCTGAGCCAAGGAATGAGATCCATTCTGATGTTGTTGCAGAGTATTTAGCTAGAGCTACATCGCTTGGGAACTTAAAGACTCGCTCTGGCGTGTTGACCGTGCCGTATGTCTCCTCGTAGTAAAGCACATCCCAGACCCCAGGAGTGCTATCCTGAGGATCGCCTGCTCTAGTGACATTCGTGAGCCGCTGCTGGCTCGTCGTATGCGCGCCGAGAAGCGCAACGAGGGAATGAGGGCTAATCGTCTTGTCTCGGAATAGTCGGATGAGATCTACGGCTTCAGAAAAGGGGCTTGGTAGAAGCTCTACTTTGTTCACAACAGCTGAGTCCGCGCGACCTACGAAGGACCGAACTCGGGGGCCGAGGGGGCAAACCACGGTAGCCACATTGGCACCCATTTCTGAGAAATGTCAGAATTCTATCTTTGAGAGGAAGTCTTTGGGAGTGTATAGGACTCGAGTCACTGGAGGTTGACTAGAAGAATAAATTCTGCTTACTATCGAGATGTTAATATCAAATTACATGTTATGTCATATCAGAAAAAGGAAAAGATAAATGGCATTCGTTACACGTACCGGACTAGATCGGCCATAGAGATATTGAAGCCTTTCTGGTTGTGCCATTCGTCATACCAATCGATCATCTGAAGGCACATGTCCTCTAGGCCACCGTTTTCCGGAAGGGTATACTCGTCAGTAAGACAGATGGATCCATCAGCGCCTCCCCCTAGTTCAGCAGTGGCCTTGGACCAGGCCCCAGCATCGTGAAAACCGAGACGGACAGCCATTCGCGCCCATTTGGTGCATCGGCCTGACTCCCCTCGGTACAGGTCGGTCATCTGGTCCGCGATGTACTTCCAAACGCAGCACGTATCTTCGGCACAGGCCGTGGAGTTCAACGGCGGAACGTCGGTGTAGGAGATATCGCTCTCAGGGGCGCCGAAGTTCATCAGCAGGTCTGTGATATCGCGACCTACTTGGGTCAAGTTTGAAGAACTCAGCGTGATAAGGTCCCCAAGTAGCTCAAAGGAATCGTCGCCCACATCGTTGCCGACATTATCGAGATCTGCTGGATTCTCGGCATCAATTTTCATCAGCTGCTTCATTCTGGGGAAGCCTGAGAAGGCATCCACTGGGATCGATGCGATTATCGTCCCTAGAGCTGCAACGACAGTATAAGAGCGCATGATTATGTAAGTTCAAAGCTTATAAGATAGAGACACATATATGAGGGATACTGTCGAATCAGAAGGAGTGCATTAGAAGCCTCAGAATTGTGACGGCGTGCGACGAATATCAACAAATAGACTGGCTCCCTTAATAGTCACAAGTATTCAAGTAGAGAATTACATTGTATGATACTCAACGGCCGTTTGGCTCTACCTGGCATGGTCTGGCCCATCTCAACACACCACATCATGAGTGCTACAATATTCGCCAAGAGCGACTACGCCAGCATATTGGAAAGATCGCGTCTTGGCCAACCATCTCTCGTACCCGAGTCAACTATCTTTTAAGGCATGATCGCGTAGACTCACACCAGTTCGGCCTTAACACCGACGCTATAACAAGGGCCAAGGCTACGCAAGGAGCTGAAGCGAGCCGCCTCGTCGAATTCGTGCTGCGGGGCCATCAAGCTTCCTGTGAAGCTGCCTCGTCAATTTGGATACTGTCTGTAGACAATGATAGAGAAATGCTATTTGCCAGAGGTGTCGCAAGAGCACGTGTTGTGCTGGGGAGGGATGAGGCACCTTGAAGGGCCAGAATCCTAACCCCGTCGTTAAGCAGCATTCTCCTCGAAGCCAAGAATTCTCCAATAGATCAACACAGCAATTATCCCAAAGCGAAGCGATTACCGACCACGAACGGCTTGCTTGATAATCCGTAAGTGTAGAACATGGGTGTCATGAGGTCAGGATTAATCAGGTGCAAGCCCCTTGAACTTCGATGTTACCATCTGCAGGGGGAAGCGGGAGAACCCACGGACGGTGCGCACCCCACATCGCGTAGAGTATTCTCCAAGTTCCAGTACCCTGGGAGGAGATTCTATATACCGTGATGGTGTGATTGTTGAGTGTGATTTTCATCAATATCTACAGTTTGCGAAGTAAGCCTAGAGTATGTTTAATTGTCGAGATCTACTACTTCGGGAGATCGACCGTTTCTTTCTGCAAGACCTTGCTAGTCTCCGTAAAATGAAGCTGCTATATGTTCGCGATATAGGGTCGGGATAGCAAATATGTAGGCCGTAGCTAAGCCTGTAGACGGAGTGTGCAGCGGTTGCTCACCTTGGCGCCAAGATGGTGTATGGAAAGGCGACGAGTTCTTGTCCACGATCCATCACCGGCCACTCCCTGAACTATTCAATGCTAGCCTTCTCCTTCCTAGGTAAGCAATGAATTGGCAGAATATGCCATCGGGCTTAGAGACAAAGATAGAAGCACAGCAGACTCGTCCTGGTTGATCTTGTTCCTAGCGCTAGCTTTGCGAGGGCCCTGTCGCCGGCTAGGGCGGGGGTGTAGATCGAAGCAATATTGGACCGCGGATGAGATCCGTTCGTATCTTGAGTAAAGAATTGATTCAAGGACCAGGGTGCCTGAATCGATCACATCATGGAGCACATGCCACTTGTTCGCAGCGGGAACTAGAGCACTCATGGGCAAGGAGGACCAGGGTTCTATTCATACTAGCTATATAACTTCTATCTTATAGGTATCACTTACACCTCCTTATATGCGGAGAGGCTTATCATTGCCCTCACAGGGTCTGTAAGCCGGCTTGCATCGCTTTGATGTAGGAGTAGTCTGATGAGTCCTCTCCCAAACTCCACGCCACTATCCACGATGTTAGCAATCATCGAGCAACGTGACCAATCGAGAGTATAGGAGGCGAGACTTACTGATACCACCCAGACCCTTCCCCTTGACGATCTGCTCGAACTTCTGAGCGACGAAGGCCGGCGTATCCCAAGTCCAGAAATAGGACGTTGATGGATCCCAGTACCACTCTCCACCCTCCGTGTCATCTGCCTGGCCGCTCGCAAGAACAGGGACGCCTTCCATGAAAGTCTTCGCGCCGGACAGACCGGTATCTCCACCACTGGCGTCTTCAAGGACCGCAGTTTCACAGCCAACGGGCTCTGTGCACTTTTCGATAGTCTTGAAGTACTTAGCATAGAACGCGATACCCAGGTTCATCTTGGCTGGGTCCATGCCGAGCTCAATATACTTATTAACAGTGTTGAGCGACCCTTGCACTGAAGAATGGTGTTGAGTCATGTTGTCACGTCTTCGTGGGCTCGGTTAGCACAGCACTTCTCATGGGTAGATGAAGCGTTTTACCTATTCATGAGATCGTACGTCATGACCTAATGCTGGATTAGTACTATCCTTTGGGGGCTTCGGCTGTTCTCTTGTACTCACATTGACGACATCAACAGCATCACTGATGGCGGGGACCTTATTAGCAGTGAAAGCGATCATGTCCCTCTCCAGGCCAGGGACGGCAATACTGAGCTCCTTGTCGCCGATGGCATCTTTGACGGCTTTTAAGAACAACGGGTAGTTGTCGATCTCGTCTACCTTGCCCGAGTTAGGGTTCGTCTTATAGTCCTCCCCATTTCCGCCAGGGTATTCCCAATCAATATCTACACGTATTTCCTAAGGTCAGTAACACGCACATGACAGGCAGCGAAATCTTGCTAACACTTACCAACGCAGTCGTAACCATGCGCATCGAGAGCCGCAGCAACGTTCTTAGCGAACAGTGCTCTAGTCTCCTCAGTTTTTTGCCCAGCAGAGAAACCGGCAGTGAAACCCCATCCGCCGACAGCCAGACATATCTTGGTACCCTCGTCGAATGAAGCACGTAGGCCACTGGGGTCCACGAAGGGCGTGTAAGGTCCTGCCGGATCGGTGGTGAACAGAAGAGGGTCGGCGAAGGCAGTAATTACATGAGTAATTCCGGTCGTGCTGCTTTTTGACGGCGATGCCGTATGCCACTGATCGTAGTACATGGCAAACCTGGGTGTAGCAGCAGCAAGACCTGCCATGCTGGTTGCCGCCAATGATCTGGAAAAATGCATGATCGGTCAAGTATACAATGCGAAGGGAAAAGGTGAGTGACTAGAGCAAGACGCTGGCGACGGACAGGCGAGGTCTTGCTAATGCGAGCTGAGGTAGAGGAACCCGTTGGCTTGAGCAATTCATCTTCTTGACAAGGCTTGCTCGCCTGAATATATATACCTATCACTGAAAAATATAACCGAAAACGAGGTATCTCTCAATTGTTTCGTTGGTACTACAGCCCCCCACAAGCCGGCATGTGCCAACACTCATCCTACCTGTCCTACATATGAATACTGGCTGGAGATTATTAGCATCATGTTACTTGAAACAGTTTGTGGTAGTCGACGCTCCTTTGGGTTCTGCCACCTTCCCGTTATACCTACATCGGTAGTTGTTGGTAGGCTCTTAGCATCCTCTGGATCCATCAACAGTTTCAGAATAACTATCGCAGATCACGGCGATCATCGCGCAGTTGATCTGCGATCGGACTCATGAGATCAAGTCACAATAGTCATTACCTACCACATTCCAAGTTGCAGTTACGGGTGATATATAACACCTTAGACACTTTGGCGACTATCATATCTTATCAAGATTAACCAAGCCCTTTGACATTCCAAGTCTCAAAGCAGGCTTTATACCGAGTGAGAGTTTGGGAGAGCCCTCATACCATACAGTGGCGCAGATAGCTTGGCAGCCACACGAATATCCAACTGTACACACTAAAGAGATTAGATAGGAGTAGTGGCACAGCAACATGTTGATCAGCTGGAGTGATACATACATCCTATTCTGGTGGGCCAACGATCTAACGTTTACTCCAAGACCTGTGCGCAAACCAACAACTGATGCAAGATCGTTCCACTTCCAGTGCGGCGAATATCCAGGAGAGCAAAATCAGACACGCAAGTGTCCGCTGGGATCGCGCAACGATTCGAGGATCCGAGGCTGAGAGATGGATTCCAATCGGTCCGGAGCCCGCGGCAATGGTACCAGTACTGCTAATTTACCCTAACCTCAATATGTTTAACTTAATAACCTGCTATGATCGCCGGTAGTACTACCATCGGAATGGGGTATCTACCAACCTCACCTATCTGCATCATACCAGTACTGTATGTCAGAGCCCCATTGAGATTGGTAGGGGGGCTACAAACATATTCGAATAGGATTAGCAGGTAGAGATGAGAGGTAGCTTCTGGACCCCTCGTCACATTGTCTAGCACTTCGAGATATGGTGCTGTTGTAGCCTGTTGGCACCTTGAGGATCGGTTCCGAGCTCCGGGATGTATAGATTATGGCCCATTGTGCCTAAAATGAAATTCATATCAAAAGCATATCCAGTACTTAGTGGTTGCGATTGTATTTATTTTCAATATTTAATGCAATAGCCCTTACTTGCCATCATGGGGGTATCTAAGTCAATCAGCCTAACCCATGTGCTTGGAAATACCATAACGCCCGTTTCAACGCCGGATTGAAATGTAATGCCGTTTTGATTAGCTCTTGAGTTTCTGCTCTTTTCATCGATCTCGGTCTTGAGTTTCTGGGTAATAACAACCGCCCGCAATGACGAGGTTCATCCTGGTGCATTGCACCTTTAGGACAGGTGTCTTCTTCGTAGGGAACGCGCTGATTTGGTCAGGGGTGATCATAACTTCCTTGCCTTTCTTCTTTCCCGTGCTTGGGTTGCCAGTAGGTTGACTGACCGCCCCAGCTTGCTTGCCATCGCCTTGTGCACCTGCAGCCACTATCGTACTATCACCATCCTGTTGATTCGCTGGTCGGCTGCCCTCAGCGGGCATTTCAACATCCCACACGCGGACTGTGTTATCTTGGCCACCTGAGACGAGGACAGTACTTTCGACACTAAAGCTCAGAGACCATATACCACCTCGTCCATGGCCACGGCAGCGCTTGATTCGAGTTGCTTTTTCGATGTCCCAAAGAAAGATATTACCACCAATATCGGCCGAGGCAAGGATTTTTCCATTCGGGGCGCATTCGAGTGCTGATATGTAATCCGTGTGACCAGTGAAGACTCGCACACATTCTCCCTTAGCCATAGACCACATCCGAATCGACTTGTCCGTCTCGTCTGAAGCAGAGAATACGTAAGTCCCGTTGGGGTGCCATGCAACTGCAGAAATCGGAGTATCATGGCCGATAAAAAGTCTTAGGGCAGAAGCATGATCTTGGGCCCAAATGCGAACCGTCTTGTCCCAGCCGCCGGTTACAAAATAGTGCCCCTGGGGGCTCCACGATAAGCTCGTAACAGGACCATCGTGACCCTTGTAGATACAAAGACAGGTCCATATATCCAAGGACCACAATCGAACTTGGCCGTCTGCTGAGCAGGAGAGTAATAGTTTGGAATCGGTGTCTGGCTTTTCCTCGCCTTCGTAGAGATTGCGGTCTATGTTAGTAATTGCATCGGAGAACGCAACAGCATACACTGGAGCAGAATGGCCGATAAGTTTCCGATTGTTCACCTTCATATCTTTCTCTGGTGGTAAGGAAGACTTCAATGCCTTCCCGTCAAGAGACCATACCCGAATATAGGACTCTGTAGTCCCCACCGCCACAAGCTGCTGATCTTTCGAAAAATCTATACAGGAAAAGCTGGTGCCAAGGTCAGAAACAAGATATTTCAAGTGAGCGAACCTTATACTTACCTGCCAAGATGGTTGTGGAACGTGAACATGCACACGGAAAGACCAGGTCCGGCGCCACCAGTGCGACCCTCAATTCGGAAACGGTCACGGTTTTCGCGCACTTTCTGCATTTCTACCACCACATCTCTAGCACGGGAAGGGGGATATGGTATATCTGTCCGTTGAGGGGAATCTCCAGCCTCTTTCTTAATGGGGTGCATTGAATTGAACTCATCAACAAGGGTTGGTATACCATCCTTGGGTGGATGAAGGCGATCCTCTTCCTCTAATTCGGCAGCTACGTCGTCCCGCAGTTCGCCGTCCAGCGGCAAGGGGCCTAGTTTCAACGCTGCTTGGTTCTCCAGGATATCGCGGTTTGTCACGCCGCTGCGACTCGCAAGACCAGGTATCCCTTCTTGGACATCCACGTCATCCAGTTCCTGGTTACGAGCGCGACGATAGATAGCCTCAAAACTGAAGGGCTCAATCGGACCACGATCGACAGAGTCAACGCGGCAGTGCTGTTGAATGATATCTAGGACAATAGCCCCGGATTGATCTAACTCTCGTTCTAAGAAATGAAAGAGATTTCCGGTTAGTGATTTGTTAATGGGAATTACGTAGCGATTCTCCCGGTAGAGTTTCGCCATCGAATTCTCCTGCACATGAGGAGCCAGCGTTATGACCTCCAGCCCTCTCAGCTCATCTATGCGAGAAGTCTCAAAACGACCACGACACTTTTGCATGAACTCCTTGGCATGAGCACTCGATCCTTGTGCTACGAGTCGAAGGTAAGAGTAGACGAACAGTGGCCACAGAACCTTGCCTAGTTCGAACTACAAACGATGTGAGACGCGGAATTTGGTGAGCGAGGGGGGAATATTATAGTACCACTTACCTTGTACAGGTCAAGGCCGTTGTCAACCCATCTCTCGAAAAACTTGAATGCGCTCAGATATTTGCCTGCAGGATATATTTTGTCTGATACTGAGACATCGCCGTTCTGACGAGGACGCCCACTCTCATCCAGATCTTTCACTTCTTGGCGGAAGATCTCCTCTGTGCGTTTATACCCTTTCTTAAGGAGATAATCCGTAACCTATAAAGACCAAGTTAGCAGATTACACTCCTCCGCTTTCAAGCGGGAGTTTGAGAGAGCCTAATAAGCAGAGGTAGTTATTTGATGAAAAGACAGTGGTAGGTGAGAAGATAGACTATGTGGTCGGCTCGGAGTATATGGTTACAGCATTGCTCGTTTCCCTCTAAAGAACTATGTCGATATTGACAGGAGAATGAGTCGTTTTCAAACCCATGGGCTCACATTATCCATATAATGCGACGTAAAGTGAGATGACATTGAGGACCAAAGAAAGATCTTGCAATATAAACATGAGACTTACAATTTGATTAAGATTCTGAGGATTACTGGGCGGTGGGACCACGGGTGGCGGGATTGCTGTTGTCGATGTTACTGGGGTCGTTGTTGCCGTTGTGGTCGGCGCCGCAGTAGTGGGCGCGGTCGGACCAGGAGTTGTTGACGCCGCTGCTGGCTGAGGCGTGAAGCTGGCACCCGACGTAGCGCCAGCAGAAGGGGGCCCAGCGTTGGACATGGTAGGCGACACCGTGAAGCTTGAAATGGCCAGTTTCCAGAGAGACACGAGACGAAGATGTGTTGATGATTGGCGATTCGCGTTGCAGATAGAAAAGGGGGAGCTGCATGCACAGGATACTGGTGTTAATGATGGTGATTGAGGAGGCTGAAGTGAAGTTGAGACCTTGGCTGTGCAGTTTGAGGCTCAAAATGGAGGATGCGGTTTAACTCGGCGCTAGTGTAGTGATACCTTAAGTAGATAGCTTATAAAGGCCTACATATGGCGCGGTTATGCGGCAGTTAGGTACCCTGAGTAAGTACCTTAGTTCGGTAGGTACCTAACGCAAGGGGGCTGGGCTGGGGTTCAGTAGCGCCCTTCCCTGGAGTGCCGGGGACTGAATCGCTGCACTATCCACTTGCACTTACTGACATTCTTAACATAAACAACTTAGAAGACACTCAACAATTTGATGCGGGAACAACCTCACTAGATGCGGCAATATTGTCACCTGATCCTTTGAATTACCATAGAATACAATTTCGCCAAGGGAGGTCTCAGCGGCGTCGCTCTCTGCGCTCTAGCTTAACCAGACTATTCCGGTTAATTGAAAACCGTTCAACCAACCCAGTTTTCACCGCGTTACACGCCAGCTTTCCTCATAATGGAAATCAGCGGGCAACAACCTTCATTTGTTCCGTTCACTAAAGCGGAACGAATAGAGCAGCTGGGTGACATTGACAAGGTATGTCCCGAGCGATTCGTGTTATTGCCTTTCTTTGCTAAAATCCGAAGAAAATCGTCAGTCTACTGAGATCTACCGCCCAAGCACTACAATGCCTTGGGAGGAGGGTAGAGCCAGATGGAGATGTTGGAGCGACCGATACCGATCCGACTCAGCAATTCAAGGAATCTATGGATGAGTTTATGAAAACACTGAGAACGGTAAATGTGGGCATGAAACGCCAGATTTGGGGGTTGGAAGAAGCCGGCATCATCTCGCTCGGTAAGAAGGAGGTCAGCACCAAAGAAGAAGGAGGCGAAGTGCAGGCAAGCAATGCCCGTACCGGACTTCTCGAACCAGACGGAACCGGAAAGATTGGCGGCCTGGATGTTGGTTGGCTAAATAGCCGAAGCAACAAAGTCGAAAAGGATATGGAGGCAGATCTTTGGCAGGAAGCTGAAGATGTTCTCCAAAGACTCATTGCACACCAACGGCAGCAGGCGAACGAAGGAGTTGACGATATGATGATATCCTAAAATTCATGAGCGATGGGCTCAAAGCTACAAGGGAACCCCAGTGGGTGGTAGGGGCAAGCGTCTTGCTACTGTGTTTTTAAGTTCATGGAAACCGGGATACTACGCAACAGAAACACAATTCCGCAAGCAGAGATTCAGTTGAAAAGCCGTGGTACGTACCATATCAATATCACTTTCGGCTTTTACTAAGCTATATATGCTAGCGACCCTTAGCGGACAACGGATGACAGGTACAACAGGTTCACTCTTGTTGCAACGACCTGCTTAGAAACTTGTGGACAAGGTAGGACGCCTTAATCTTCGTACAGAGGGCAAGCGAGCTTCACTGGGCCGATATGTATGTGTTGGTGATGGGGAAATAAACCTCCCTGGTCCGCTAGTAAATGTCTACCAACTCATTTACCACGTAAGCAAGGCTTAGGATGCTACATGTTATGGCCTTTACAACGACAGCAGGTACTTTCAGCCTATCCTTTAACATCGGATATAAATAAAATAAACCATTGCGCCCGAAAGACCCTGTGCTGAAATTATAAGCAGCTTCATAGGGTTGTGGAACTTCATGGTGCTTGTCGAGTATGACTACTGTGTGTCTCTCAAAAGAATTCTGAACACGTCAATTGAGAGCATTACACAAATTTACAATTATGTTGTTCGAGAGACAGTGCGGATATAAAGATTTCACCCTCAATACTAGATACTTCAGCATTCAAATATCGGTAATTCTAGCATCTCGTGGGTAGCTTTGCTGGAGGAATAGGTAGATGATCGAGACCCCACTACCTACCCTTAAATGATTACATAAGTCGTTATAGTGGCAGAGACCGGCTAGTATGCTACACCAGTACACAGAGAGAGCAGGTGCGTCAGCTAGCATCAACGGCTGTCTGCGGCCTCCAACTAACTCATTATCTACCACAGTACTTCTTCGCCCCAAGTCCACCAACGACAACGGCGCCCGCTCTTACCTCCCTCCAAATTAATTGAGCACCTAGAGTCCAGTAGTATGGATTTAGGAGAAGCAGGCGACTCGCCTTGGGGCGGTAATTGGCCCTTCTACGAGTATTCTTCTGCCTAGTGAGCTAAATGTCCTTTAGATGTCCCTTCGCAGTCCAGCTCGAAGCCCGCCGCGTCCGACTTTTCTCAAGGTCTGCCATGCCTAGTCACGTTTCTTATTTGAAGAGACAGTCACTGATGTCTGTAAATCTCCAGACGGCTCTTCCAAAACTCAAGACGCCGAGCCCTCGTCCCAGCAGTCGCAAACTTCCACCAAGTCGTCCACAGGCCGAGGAACAAGGGGTCCGGTGCGTCGACTGGTCGCTCAGCCCACAAAGCTTGAAGCCGTCGACGATCCTCTAGGGCCACTGGGTCCCCTGGGCGGAAATGGCGGGCCAGGCGCAGACTCGCAGGCCGACGAACCTCCAGTGCCACCCCTAAAGGAGCAGGTTGTCATTCGCACCACAATGCCACAGCCATCGCAACAGAAACGGCCCAGCCCAGGAGATCCCCATCGCATCGACGATGACGACTATGACCGACCTTCCGGTCCTAGACCACCACCCCCTGTGCAACCTGCGCAGCCGAGTCCTGTGCGAGCAAGTGGTCAACCCAGCGTTAGTATCGAACAAGCCGCGAAGCCGAGCTTCCATATCACTGTGGGCGACCCCCACAAAGTTGGAGACCTGACAAGCTCCCATATCGTCTATTCAGTGCGGACAAGGGTATGAATAGCTTATTTTCCTGCGGGGTGACGACGTGCTGATATTGGCTACCTAGACCACATCCAAGGGTTACAAGCAACCTGAATTTGAAGTGAAGCGGAGATACCGCGACTTTCTCTGGTTATACAATACAATGCACGGAAACAACCCCGGAGTCGTGGTGCCCCCACCACCCGAGAAACAGGCCCTCAACCGCTTCGAGAGCAACTTCGTTGAATCCCGTCGAGCTGCCTTGGAGAAGATGCTGAACAAGATTGCCGCACACCCAACGCTGCAGCATGACTCGGATTTGAAGCTCTTCCTAGAGAGTGAAGCGTTCAACGTTGATGTCAAGCACAAGGAGAGGAAAGAGCCTATACCAAGCGAAAGTAAAGGTATGCTGGGCTCTTTTGGTATCAATGTCGGTGGGGGTAGCAAGTTCGTTGAACAGGACGATGTGAGTTGATCAAAGCGCATATGGTGTCACACGGAGTCTAACTTATAATACAGTGGTTCCACGACCGCCGTGTCTATCTGGACGCGCTAGAGAACCAGTTGAAAGCCTTGATGAAATCGATGGACACAATGGTCAATCAGCGCAAAGCAATGGCAGAATCCGCGGCTGATTTTTCTGCTTCGCTACACGCTCTCTCAACCGTAGAACTGAGTCCCACGCTTTCCGGTCCACTTGATGCTCTGTCTGAGCTGCAGCTCACTATACGCGATGTGTATGATCGACAAGCTCAGCAGGATGTACTCACCTTCGGTATCACGATTGATGAGTATATCCGCCTGATTGGAAGCGTAAAGCAGGCTTTCTCTCAGCGCCAGAAGGCTTTCCACTCTTGGCATAGTGCGGAGAATGAGTTGCAAAAGCGCAAAGCCAGCCAAGAAAAGCTGCTCAGACAGGGTCGATCCCAACAAGACCGTCTCAACCAAGTAGGTGCTGAAGTAGCTGACGCCGAACGTAAAGTACACCAGGCACGGCTGCTCTTTGAGGACATGGGCAGACTCATGCGGGCTGAGCTTGACCGATTTGAGCGTGAAAAGGTAGAAGATTTCAAGTCTTCTGTTGAAACGTTCTTAGAAAGCGCAGTAGAGGCACAGAAGGAGGTAAGTCATTTTACTCGGTTATTTTCTTTTCGCATTGTTCTATCGGGCTAACGACGAAGCAGTTGATTGAAAAATGGGAAACTTTCTTGATGCAGCTTGATGCCGAGGATGATGAAACGGTTTTCTATCGCCCACCGGTTATACAAACTGCCAACAAGGCGACAGGTCGTGGTGACACTGCCGTGGACCGAGCCAGGGCCACCATTGATGAAGATTCAGACTGAACATCCCTAGATATTAATTTTCGAGCGTCTGCTTGGTATTTTAATGTGTTGGTGGCCGGATCGCAAGAAGTTTAATGGATGGAGATGGAATCTATACATGTTTGTACATATAGCTACAATAAATCCTCAACGCCTCTAATTAGCGGACGGAAACCTCTAGTCCCCAACCATCAATATACACGGGACAGGTCACATCGGAGGAAAATATTGGCCATCAGTTGCAGGCGCGACTGTCTCAAACCCCCACCGCTTCGGTGGTTGTACTACTCAGCCGTCTCGTTCCAATCCAAAGCAGCCAGCCAATATAGTCATCATCTCCTCACTTCTTCTTTCCGCGGGGTGGCGCTAAGTGGGCTTCCGACGCCCCAGCGGCATACCCAGCAATCAAATCGGCCAGGACATCACCACTTCCGGTATCCTTAGCCGCACCGGCATCCTTCGTAGCCGTCTTCGCCCCCTCCCCCTGTCTCTGGGGCGTCTCCTCAGCGGTTTCGACGGCAGTGTCCCAGCCGCGGCCGAAGCGCTCGCGAAAGGCGGCCAGCTTACCGGCCTCGTCGACCTCGACGTTCTGCAGGCTCTTCTCGTGGGGGTTCCACAGCGCGTGGTTCCGCGTGTCCTTGGTGCTCTTGTACATGCCCAGCGGCGACGCCGTCCGCATCGTGAAGGTGCTGCCGTCCGAGAGCTGCACTAGCTGCGTGAAGGCGTAGGGCCGCCGAGGCCGCCGGATCAGGGTCGCCGCGCGGCTCGGGGTGTAGGAGAGGGGCGTGTGCGAGGGCGTTGATGGTGTTGTGTGTGGATGTGAGAAGGGGAGGGATGTTGTGGGACGCCGCGGGAGGGCGCTCGGGAGTCTTGTTGCCATTTGTTAGGTTTGGTTTATTTCGCTGAGGGAGAGGGTGGTCTATATGAATTTGGGATATGTCGAGACTTGATCGGATCGCTTGAGTTGGTCGGATCGCAGCCCGCTGTGGCGATGATCGTGCCGTAAGAATGTGCTGCAACCTCCTGTTGTACTTGCGACCTTGCCCTCAAAGTCCAATGCACACTGCGCCTGTCGATATTGAAGCTTGTAGATTCGATAGGTATTTGAAGCCCGTCGCCAGACTTCTAGAGTTAGTACCTAGGATTTTAGGATGATCAGCCCGCCAACAGCCGCCCATAACTTCTCACTGCAATACCAGGGTCTCCTTATCGCTATCGCATACCCTGTAGTTCGTTACCTAGTATGCAGTGCCGCTACACCCTTGTCCCATAGCTCTTCCAAAAAATCGAATTTCTGACGACATTGCGCATTGCGCATTAATCCTCCAGCGGACTGGTGCAGATTCACACCAAGGATCCAAATTTTGGCTTCGACTCTTTTCTTTGCCATTCATGGACTGAGATGCAGAGTATCCGTGGCCTACGGCGGGCAATTGCGTCCACGAGCCCACGTTATGCCTTGCTTTATTCCCCGCGTCGGCGCATCGCGAGCTCCGTTCTTCGGCGCAGCGTAAAACAGACACTGCGAGACTACCATGAAACCGAACGGCCAGCTGCGCTTCGAGAAGGAATTAAGGCCCAGCCGGGTACAATGATTCGGGAGCAAAAAGTTCATACTTTCAGAAAAATTGTTAGAACTACAAATAAAGACGCAGACAGTCGCAATCCGACTAAGGATAAGCTTGAAGATGCTGGCGTTCCTGAAGAGTCAGCCAAAGGCGAAGACCCGAGCCAAGACCTCCGAGACCTCTACAGCTCCGTGACGGCCACCATGGCAAAGCTCCCACACCCAGCCGTCGTCATCACTACTCTCGGTCGAACATACAACGCCCAAGCAGCAGCTGGGGTGCCGGTCGAGGAAATGCGACATCCCATTGCGCGGGGGGTTACTGTCTCCTCCCTCACGTCTCTATGCATCCGACCGCGGCCCCATGTCATGTTCAACATGACGCTGCCCAGCACCATGTATGAAGCCCTCATTACATGCAAGGACTTTAATGTCCACGTTCTAACGCCCGACGAAGCTGGTGCGCGCGTCGCCCGCGTATTCACGCGTGGTAATCGCTTGCCCCTGCCACATACCGGAAGAGCCAAATCCTCTGAATCTGGCTTGGATGTCGATGCCGACCTGGGCGTGTTTGCGGGGCTGAAAGACGAGGGCTTACATCATGTCGAGATCGCGAATCGGGCCGCGTGGCACGAACAATTTCGAAATCATAAACAGAGAAGTCTTTTGCTCACCCCGTCTACACGCCATGGATATTATCGTGCATTGCCACATCCGGAGGCCGCCGAGCCCGTGAGACAGCTCCATCACGTGCCGTGTCTGCGGTCTAGGGCAATCACGGAGGTGCTAAACTGCCGTCTGGTGCGCACAATACATCCAGAGCTCCCGAACGCCGGACAGAACGTCATCGTAATAGGCGAGGTTGTCGGTGTTACATCCCCTACGGAGTCCAACGGGGAGCCTGATCGAACTCCTGTCGCCTTAAGCTACGCCAACAGAAAGTACCGGTCAGTTGGAGACGCAATCGAAACCAGATGAGGCCAGTGTGCTGCTGCGCGGCCATTCCAAGGCGACAAATTGTGTCACAGCCATGACTATTTGACGACGACTAGTATGATTCTAAGAAATTATAGGAAGGACCAAATACCAGGGAAGGCGGGCACAGTAGACGAAAACAGATACGAAAGAAAGTATGAAGAAAACGACGGCTCTAACGATGGTGGCAGCTCGACACTATCCGCTATAGAAGTGGAACACAAACAACAGTATCTCAATGCTTAGGTTTGTTGGCTTATATGTCGATTCCGTCTTCAGAACCAGGATATTGAGCTACCCCTGCCATTGCATCAAGTAACTGCCGGTACTTCCTAGAGAATGGAGACATAAGTTGCTTGATTTACCCGACCGGCCATGGAATTTTACATTTGGCCGTCAATTAGTTCATAGGTAACAGACTTGACATAGTGATAACCATTGTACAAAGTCACTGTAGTATATATGTATAGACGGCTGTATATAGAAAAGAATTGTCGCTGCTCTGGTAGAGGGAACATTATATTCATCATTCATACCCAGACTATCTGTATCAGTAGGAGGCACATTGGCACACGACGCCGTATCGTAGCGTTGGGAGTCGGAGGATTTAATCCCCGTCATATCAGCAGTGATGGTTTAATCTAGTCTTCTATTACTCGAACGCCGGCGATTAGACTGTATTTTAGCTTCCCTTCTTTGCATTTATGGTTTCGTCAATCCTCCTAAGCCTTGGGTGTCGACTACTTAGGTCGATTGGTGAAGGTTGTCCCCAGTTCAGGTTTACATGCTGACCACCACGGTGGGCCAATTGCAAGACCAGTAAACATCACATCATCTTTCACGAGAACTTGTCTCAACTTGGTCAATACCACGCAGGTCGGAATGCCTCGCTGAGAGTCCGGACCGAAGACGCCACTTGCCCCAAAGCCATGATCAAGGAGCCGAGAACAAAGGTCAAAGCCGTCATAAGGCTGAAGAAGAATACCAACTCAACGATGGCCAGGAGCCAGGCGGCGGCATTAGACTTTTTTGGCACTGGTGTCTCGTGGGGATTTGCGTAGGTGTCCGAGTCAGTATCAACCCTGGCCGTAGTTGCTTCGACGTCAGTAGGAGATGGTCTTCGTCTTGTTTCGTTGCCATCTACACCTCGATCTGTCGCTATCCCTTCTTCAAAACCCGAGCTTGATGGGCGCATTCCTCTCGCAGTCGGAGCCCGACGGATATGTGAGACGTGCCTTTCATGTCTTTCCCAGTCCCAGGTCATTGTTGCTCCTCTCTTGTCGTAGGGTGATTGATAGGTGCTTGATGTGTGATGTGATGCTGTGAGAGTGGTTTCTTGATGTATTGGAATATTCTGGATTGATTCTGGAAGTGTGGCTGTTTTGATGATGATGAAGAGGCAGAAATCTGAGATTTGGGAGAGGATCTTGTTTATATACGTGTACCTCAACGAAAGCCTTCATCTTCTCGGCGAGGTTGAAGTGTTCGATTGCGGCGACTGAAAGATGAAGACGAAACAAGACATTGGGAGAGAGACTACTGTGTCAACATACTTCGGCTGTTCAAAGAATTGAGCAGTCTCACTTTCATATTGTATTCTGTGCTGCCAGTGTATCGTAGAGGTATGTATGTGTTCTCGCTGTTGCACCGGCGGCCTGTCTTCCTTTGTATTCTGGTTCTTGACTGTACAGTCTATACTCATCCTTTTTGTTCTAAGGACATAACATCGTAGCACTCTCTAACTAGACAGGGCGTTTCAAAAGGCTTAGCTGCCTGACTAATTACTGTAAACTTCAATCAGGTCTTTTTGTCTCAACCTGTTGTCTAGATTATGACTTTCCAAAAGCACAAATTCAAGATGCGGTTGCTTGGCTACAACACGGCGTAAATGCTGGACTGGTCTAGCACGTAATTGATTTCAGTCGTAAGTTGATATCTACTGTATTAGATAAACCCAGCGATAACATTTATATGTCGCTTATAGATATTGCATATAGTTACTAGTTAAGAGCATTTATATAGAAATAGCTCGAACAACAACCTAGGTAGAGCCTGCTATGCCTACCAGCATGCCTTTCTAACTCCAATTGCCCTTGAAGTGGTGTAACACAAGGCCTCCTTAGCAACAATGAAACCATTATTTATATTGCAAAGAATCTACTGTTGTTAAGAAGCTCTTCCCACGGCTTCATTGTATATTCTCTTGGTCCTAGAGTTGTACTTTCATTATGAGAGTGAATCGCTTAGTTACTTGGCATAGTATCTGACCTTTTTTCAATGAATCGAGGAGTAGTTTCCCAAGTAAGCCACTTATAAACCTCTCCCACTATCATAAAATAATTGTGTGCAGAGGACCTGAGTACTATGTAAGAGAACCTACAAACCCTAGCAATAGCTATGAGCGGTCATGTGAAGCTATCCAGCAATTATTATTATAAGGAAGGATACCAAAGGTTTGTTTAAGAAAGCATCATATTGCCTGACGAGGGTGTTATAGTATAGTGGTTAGTACGACACGTTGTGGATATACAATGGTATACAGCAGCGCCGTGTAGACCCAGGTTCGATTCCTGGTAACGCCAGATACCTGTGGGTTTTGTTTTATTTGCAGAGCAGCATTCTATCTTTTTTTCATTGTCCTTCTTCTGCCTTTTGTGATTCTCTTAATCTTTGCTTTGATTATAATTTTTACCATACTAACAACCACCTAGCTAGGTTATTTGGATGCAGCAACATACACTGTTGAAAACTTCCACTGTTTCCCTGCAAGCCGTCAATCCATGACATGGACTAAGCCAGACCTTAGATCGGACTGAGCATACTGTAGGAAACATATACTATGTTGAGATTATTGACAAGCTATGTCTATTCTCGATACCCAAAGGCAAGGGCAAGGGCCGAAGCACCGAGGCATCAAGTCTAATCGGTAAGGTATGGAGAAATTCTCATGTTTGCTGATTGATGTAACTTGTCTCCTTTTGGCGTGCTTATTTTGCTCATGCTTATGTAGAGTTGTTGTGCCGATCCTACAACCGCCATTATCTGGGGAGAAAGGAAGTGGCTGCTACTACATATGACGATAGACGACCTGAGCTCTACAGGAACACGGTCTCGTCCGCGGCTCTAATGGCAGTCTAAACAATTCGCCTATCCCGATTGAGCCAATTGTTCAGGGCCCCTTTACCCCTTTAGATAATCCAGGTACCCGGGGATGTTGACGTAAATGCGAATTTCGGTCATCACATTTCGGCGGCATAAACAGCATATAGCAAACTGATGACGTCAACCCCGCAACGTTTCGACGAACCACTGTGCGAAAATGGTGGTAGCCTAACTAACGTAAGACATAGGGAGGCGCCTGTAAATGTATCAGCCTGGCTAAATTTGGGTGGACGATACGGCAGGGTACAGCTGTGAGGTGCGCCGAGGTCCCGGAGCGTGGGGCCAATTCTCTATATCTAGCTGTCCCTAATTGATGCTGTCACGCATTGCGCTTTAAATAAGTCCTAATTATGAGCATTCTACCTAAATGTTAACACCTCTCCCAGTCAGACAATTTCTGTCTTGAGTTGCTGTTGTTGGTATTGCCCTTAGGGATTCCTCCATTTCTCTATTCCAGCTAACCTGACACTCTATCTAAGCTTTGTGTTATTATTGGATCTACCGACTACCTGGTATTGCAACAACTCGGCCGGTCCCCTTCTCACCCCACATCCATCACCACCACCCATCTATCGTTACCTTCGTCATCATCTACTAGCTTCATACTTATACACGCCATCCCTGACGAAACTCAGCACCGTCGTACCGTAAGTCTACTTCCGCCGCTTCTACCTTGTCATTGCACCCATTGTTTACCTTATTTAGCTGTGCATTGCCTCCATCCCGTTGGCCGGTTGGGGGAGGTTCAGCAGTTTCAGCGGGTTCAGGGTCTCCGCATACTATCAGGGTACTTACCTATATTTACTGCTGATCGATTGTGCGACTGCGCGACGGCTCTGGCATTGCCGATTCACCTAGCATCACCAACGGCGGCATAGCGAAGTCGCGACTCAACTCGCCTCGGCGCTGCCACGATCGGCACCATGTCGTCCACCAACATCGAGACCAATGGCGGCGCCCACGATCACATCCTGCGCCCTCGCCCGCGCAAACCCCAGCACTCGCAAGTTGTCGAGCTCAACAAGCAACGAAGCAGCAGTTCTATCAACGGCCTTCTCGACGCGCCGCACGAGCTGGCCTCGAATGTGACGAGGTACCTGTTATACATTTGCTGCCACCCTCTACAAGGACACACCTCTGACTCTCTCTCTCACAGTGGTCGTTCGACTCCCGTCGCCGAAAACGCGCCGGCCTCGACCAAGGCCTTGTCAAGCGCCCGCAAGCAGGTCCGCGCCGAGCAGCGACGACGGCTCTTCCCGACCACCGAATTTGCCTCGCGCGTCTCTCACTTCGACCCGAACTCGGACTACCGCGACTTCCATGGCTTCTTCAACCTCTTCTGGATTGGCCTGGCCATCATGGGCATCACCACCATGCTGCGTAACTACAAGGACACGGGGTATCCCTTGCGCGTGCAGATCTGGGCCCTGTTCACCGTCAAGCCCTGGCACTTGGCCATCGCCGAGTTCTTCATGGTCGGGAGCACTGCGGTCAGCCTGCCGCTGCATCGCCTGTTCAGGAGGAGTCGCGGCGCCTTGACCTGGAATAAGGGCGGTATGGCCGTCCAGAGCATATACCAAGTCGTCTGGTTGGCATTTTGGATCGCCGTGCCTTTCATCTTCAACTGGACGTGGACTGCCCAGGTCTTCTTCGTTTTGCACAGCATGGTGCTGCTCATGAAGATGCACTCGTATGCTTTCTACAATGGCCACCTCTCAGAGACCGAGAAGAGGCTACAAGACCTCGACCAACCGGGCAGCGCCTCGAAAGAACCTGCCTACACTTACCCCACGGTCGAAAACCCCATGGGTACCCACAGACATAGCGACGCAGCTCTTGACGAGAATAGCGACAGCGACGGCGAAGCCCTCTCCCAGTTGCGTGACGACCTCGCTCGTGAGCTGACAAGCCCCATTGGCAATATCACGTACCCCCGTAACCTATCTTGGGGGAACTACATTGACTATCTTCTGTGTCCCACATTGTGCTACGAGTTGGAATACCCCCGCACTACGTCCATCAATTGGACGAACCTTGTGGCCAAGATAATTGCAACCTTTGGCTGTATCTTCCTCCTGACGGTGATCTCGGAAGAATTCATCCTGCCTGTCCTGCAGGATTCGGCGGCGCGGCTCGGCAACACCGCGTCGGCAACAGAGAAGCTGATGATCCTTTTGGAAGTGGTTTCGTGGCTGCTGTTCCCTTTCATGCTGACCTTGCTCCTCGTCTTCCTCGTGATATTTGAGTATGTCCTAGGCGCCTTCGCCGAAATCACGCGATTCGCGGACCGCCATTTCTACAGCGACTGGTGGAACTGCTCCGACTGGATGGAGTTTAGCCGCGAGTGGAACGTGCCTGTCTACTCATTCCTGCGACGCCACGTGTACGCGACCTCGAAACCTAGTATCGGTCGCAACAAGGCCACTTTCGTCACTTTCCTCGTCTCCGCCATCGGTCATGAAATCGTCATGGCCTGCATCACCAAGAAGCTGCGCGGCTACGGCTTCGTCTGCCAGATGCTGCAGCTTCCTATCGTGATGTTACAGCACACACGTTGGGTCCGCACCCACAAGACAGCCAACAATGTGCTCTTCTGGATCAGCATGATCTTGGGTCTAAGTCTGGTAAGTCATTCTACAGCCATTCATACGGACGTCAGGTTTCGTTTCTGCTTTGTTCAATTGTATGTGACGTGTCAGTAGAGCTAACCTCGATAACACAAATAGATCTGTTCCCTTTACGTTTTAGTATAAATCGGTAAGGCTCGAGCTCGGGATCTAAACACGGCAGATAGACATTGATACATTCATCCCACGAGAGAAAGACTTTGAGGGTACAAAATGAAGCAAGCCTACGTGAGGATGGAATCGTAATAAGACTAGAAAAATAGGGCTGTATATACTGGCATCCACGTTGACCGTGCTTCTGTTTTCGGCCTTTTCCGCTTTTATTTGTATGATTACATCGCGAAGATACCACTATGCAACAAACCTTCTCATGATTTCTCCAAACTAGTATTAAACTGTTTGTTTATCTTGAGACGAGATAAAATAAATACCCAAAATATTCAACAAGCAATTCACCTACCAGCCTTGTTGGTACTCATGATCGTGATCCTGACGACCAGCATTTCAACCTGCATAATGACCAGGGTACATAGATGAGAACAGCCAAACTAACTGACTCCCTTGATTCCCGCGTACCAACAACATGCTGTACGGCCCCCAAGGGTGAATTGTCCACGCGCGTATCATTTGTCCTACGTTTTACGATCCAGGCAGGATAGATGAGGGTAGGGATAAGCAAACAAGCAAGCAAACAAACAGATAAACCGTGGAAGTACCATAGACATGACACCCACCCGGCTTAATGAGACATAATATACCAGAACACGAGGAAGAAAGGGAGTGAATAGGATCGATTCTTTACCTGCTATTATCTCCCTAGTGTATGTACGTACCACCTACGTTACGTACTTTTCGTGAGCACATGGCTGGTTTAGTCACGATGAAGAACGCGAGTTGTGTTAAGTTTATTCTATAATTGAAACCCGGATTTCTAGTCAACATTCTAATAACTGTAACCCAGAAAGGAGACGGATACACAAGATACATAAATAGAGAAAGTCCTCCATAATACTAGTATATACAACCCTGTAGTGTGGTCTAGTATAGCAACCGTGCAGTAGTGACATTGCAAATCACCCCATTTAGTCTATACAAGCAAAGCAGTACAACTTCGTTTCACGCCAGTTTAAAGAGAGAGAGAAAACACAACGAGAGGTAGAGAAGTGGTAGCAATAGTATGTATATTGCTCGGTTGATGATTTCCATTCATTCATTCATTCATAACGGGCAACCCGCTAGCTACCACGCAAAGAAGAGAAGAACTGCGCTATGTCATATATGTATGTGCGTGTGCGTATGTACGCTTTCGTCAAAGACTCCTCCGTGGGAGTGAGGCTCCCCAGTTATAGACAACTGGCAGCCATCAGAGATATGTATGTCGCTTCATAGCCCGCCCGTCCTCTCAGCTTGTGTTGTGAAAATGAGTGTTGGCAAAGTCTAAATGAATCCCACCTCGTCTTCGAAAGAGAAAGCTCTCAAAGACAGCTTCACCAAGAAACCAATACCAAATAAACAGAACCATGCCCACTGAATAGCCCAGAGCCGTCCAAGAACACGAAGCCTTGTTCTCCCGATAGATGCAAATGTGACTGTATAATCTGGTATAGTGTGTGCATCGCACAGAGCACAGGAGACGAGGAGACAACCAAAGGGGGAAAAGAAACCAAAGTACGACAGAAAAGCCGAGTATCATATTATGATTTGTCATGAGTGTCGTAGAGCTGTCATAGCCCGAATGCTAAGAACAGAAGAGCCGGTCAGGAACTATAGCATCGGCGTTGTAGTCCAGGAAGCAACACTAATAGTCTAAGGTGATTCTCCGTCCCGTAAGTTCTTCCCATATAGTTAACCACTTCGCACCATGCAATGAAAAATCTCCAATCAAGAAGTCGTCAAATCGTTACTGCATTTCAACGAATTCTGTATGTGCAAATGATGCCAAACAAGCCATGATGCCCGAAACGCCAAATTCAACTCTCCCTAAACCAAGGCAGAAACCCCAACTCAGAAACGCCAGGTATTAGATGTCAAAGATACGAGGTATCTAGAATATTCTCACTAAGCGTAAATATCTGGGGATCGGTATGATCCCTTGTAGGGAAGATCGCTATAATTGATATCCCGTTCATCGAATTGCTGCGAATACTTGATTCCGGAGAAGTGATGAGATGGCTCTTCATCGTAGTGACTGTAGTCACGGGCATATGCTTTGTGCCCTCGCTGCACACGCGCTGATGAATTTGGCATGACATAAGCTTTGCTCGTTTTGTATGCGCCACGTGACGGTTGTTCGTGGTATTGCTTCTGACGTATCGGAATGCTCTTCGTGCCGCTGCCATCCACCGCGTATCGAGTGTGCGGTACGGCCTCGGGAGATGGATTTCGTCGGCTCCGTCGATGACGATGTTCCCGGTCGTCTTCGGAATCCTCATCCGTGTATGTGGGATGCGTAACACGTGTGCGACTGCGTTGGCGCTCATGTTCGCGCTCTGTGGTTGGATACCATGTTTCTGCGCGACTCAGCCCCGGAACGGGGATAGGGCGAGCATAGCTTTCAGTATGCGCACGAGAGAATGAAGGAGCGGTTCGAGGTGATCCAGCCTCCACGATAATGGGCTGGTCTCTGGACGAGCTTGACTTCTTGTGTGAAGACGTCTTTTCCCTGGATGATCTCGGGTTGTCATGCGACATGCGGCGAGTTGACGGTCGCGCTGAGGATCTCCTGGCTACGTCCTCTTCCGACATTTCTTCCGGCTCGTGCACCGGTGCGGGAGGCGCGAAAGGCGCAGCCGCCGCAGGTGGAGGTGTTGGAACCATGGGCGTCGTGTACATCATGGAAGACGACCCTTCAGTGTATGTATGCGAACGAGTAAACCCAGCCGGCGGTTTAGCGCCTGACCTGTTAAGATACCGAAGTGCAGTTTCCATGTTACCGGAATATTTCCTGGTGCGCTCTGAATGCGATGTCGACGGAGGTTCTACGTCTTCCGGCCTGCGGCTAGTACTAGACTTTTTCCTTTCGGTCTTGGGCGCGGGTTCATAAATGACATCATCGTCAGATGATTCCGGTGCATCTGACGAGGATTCCTCAATTATTGGTTGTCTCGTACGGTGCTTCTCGGCCGTGGCGCTCTTTCGTTCCTTCTCGCGGTCTTTCTCCCGATCGCTATGTGCCTTTTTCTTCTCTTCCTTTCGTTTCTCTTTCTCTCTCTCTTCGCGATCTCGCGCTGCTCGCTCCTTCTCTTCTTTACGTTCCCTAGCTTTTCGCGCCTCTCTCACCTCTCTTGCCTCTCTCGCTTCTCTTGCTTCTCGCGCCTCTCTCTCCTTCGCTCTTTCTCTTTCGCGAGCCCACTCCTCATCTTCTTTGCGCCGACGGCGCTCTTCATCTCGTTTGGAAGGTTTTTCTTTCTCATAGCTCGCAGTTTTCCGGGCATGTCGTATAGCCTCTTCAAATATCCGTGGGTCTGTAGCTGTGTCTTCCCAGGACCGAGGTGGTGTTCTGCCATAAGGGCTCGATTTTGCGAACGTGGTAGTTCGCGGGGAAGCCTCTTTCACATGGTAAAAAACGGGATCTCGTTTGGGTGTCGAAGATGTTGCCCTTGCGGCGGAGGTCTTGGCTCTTTCCCTTTCTCGCTCCCTCACAAGCTCATATGCCTCAGCTCTACGGTCGTATTTCTCACGTTCGACTTCGTTGCTAAGTAGCTCATAAGCCTGCTGTACTTGCTGGAATTCCTTCTGTTTCTCCTGTTTCAGAGTAGGGTCTTGAATCTTGTCTGGATGGCATTTGAGGACAAGCTTGCGGTGGGCAGAGCGGATTTCCGGTATCTGGGCATCTCTAGGGACTCCGAGGATTCTATACGGGTCGGGAGGAAGAACAGTCATGGTGATTAGAGAGGCGCAGTCGTCCAGCGAGGGCTCCAGTTACTGAAGTTTCCACTCTAGTAACCTTGTCTAATTGTTACGAAAGCGGTTGACGAATAAAGCATAAGAAGCGCGAATGGTGATCAAGCGGCTGGCGTTTGAAACACGTCACGAGAAAAGAAGTCGACGTGAAGAAATGGTAAATAAGATGGTACACAGCCTGCTAGCCGCGGGCTTTACAGACAAATTTCAAGCCAGATTCAGTTAAGAACTGGCTTCGAGAGAAAGTGGGACAGCAGAAACGACGGTCCCAGGGCAGAAGCGCGAGGTGGAAGGTTAATCGTCGCGAGCAGTCGTGCTCTAACGCAACGCAAACGATCGATGGGTCGATCGAAGTGAAGTGAAGTAAGTAGTAATTGCGAGGAGGGTATTACTAGGAGAGTGGATAATTCGGATTCAGACGGGCAAGTTGGAGGGAAGGAATGGACAATGCCTAGTGATAAGGTCACGGAAGAGGAACAATAAGAAGGTCGAGCAGCCAGCAAGGACTAGAGAAGGAGGAACTCGAAAGAAGGAGGGGGGCAGATGCAGTATTTGTTTGGGGATGGGCTTTGCGAGTGAGTTTGAGGCCCTGATGGGGGCGATGGGGGGGAGAGGATGGGGGTTTCTTCGGAGCGCTCTGGTTCTGCTGTGTCACCAGCCATGCATGGAATGGGATGTAGGCAGTTGAAAAGGTACACCTACTTAGGTACAGGGGTACATGGTCATACCCCGTAGACCACGCAGGGAGATAGGTACAGTAGTGGTGTAGCGCAAGTCAAGATCGAATACAGCGTTCAGTCCACTATGTGATCTGTACCTAGCATTAGTTAGGTACACTACAACCACACTACAATACGTAAGATAGGTAGAGGGAGTGGGTAGTGGTGCGGTCCGGTGCGGTACCTCCCCTGATGCGATACTCAGGTACCCTGGCAGGAAGCAAGCTAAGCAACAGTTGGAAGCCAGTGGCCGGAACTGGCCACTGCAGGTGCCACACTCTGCTGGGTCTCCCAAGTAGCTAGTGCGTGTGAATGGATGGACAAGCTACCTTAGTGTAGGAGGTATACTACCTACCTACACAGGCCGGTACAGATGGTAGGTAGCGGGCGGAAGGAGGTATCTACCTGCTGGGTTACTTTGCCGCATGTACCTACACTACCAGTACTGTACGTACCTTCAAATACCACTTGAGTACACTACGTCTTGCCTTCAAACCTCCTAGGTAATAGCACGGCCCTTGCTTCTTCTGGCACGTCCAAGGGGGATCTATCTCTAAGTTGCCGCTCGACAACAGCTACTGTAACCGGTGGTTTGTTAGCGCATCTAGTCGCTTAGAGCGTCGCTGTATTCGCCTCGCTCAACCACTGGGTCCGCTGAAAAAAGCCGCGGCTCCCCTCCTAGGCGGATCTGGCTGCGGCGGAACCACCTAGACTGCAAGACAAGGGGTCGGGTGACCTCGCTCGTCACAACGACTGGCTGCGAGTCCAAGTACCCGTGGTTCAGATGGCTCATACATATAGATTTGGACGAGTAATTGGAACGGCGGGATACGTCTCGTCCTTGGCCGACGCTCGTTATGAGTTCGCAATGACGGCAATACGCATACACGTGTGTCATGGAAGAATAACCAGGTAACCGAATCCCGGACCGGTGTTGGACAGGACGCCGGGCTATGGCGTTTTGTTTACTGCGTATATGTGGGAATATGGGGGCAAGACGGAAAACCAAGGACCCGTAGCCCTCGACCCGGGGCGGTGCACATGACGTGTATACTGGCCAACTATTTCAGTTCAATCCCAGCTCAAAAAACAATAATAGTAGTAGTTGCAGTGGTAGGCTAGACCAGAAGTCACTGCTGATAGCTGATGATGAATGGTGAATGATGATGACTTGCTAACTAAGCGCATGGATTCAACTGCGGATTTGGACCCCGCCAGAAGCCCTTCGTATTCTTAATGGAGAGGCCGAAATATGCGATGCTGTTACGGGCACTAGGTATCATTCACTAGAGTCACAGCATTTGGTATTACACAGGATGCACGGCGTCGGAAACGCCAGAAACACATCCAGATCCTGTAGGATGATTACCAAATCACAGCACAGCTCTTAGATAATACTACTAGTACGACAGTTATCGGCAGAAAGCCGTTCGTGATGAGATGAAAAAGAAAAGGGTCGTCCCACGGCGGAACGATAACCCAGTACGTACTAGTAGTAGACGGATTATGAATGTTGGATAATTTGTAGTAATTATGCCCAGCGAGTAACGCTTCGCGCGCCGAAGCGCCTGGTGCTCGGCGTGAGCGAACCACTCGGCGCGGCGGAGGATAGTAGATGAGTAAGACAGCGGGCGAGTGACAAGCACCGAAAGAGAAAGAATATCCCCCGGATTCTTAGTCCGGCAGTTGGATTGTCGATCTTGGTATCTACATAGTGAGCGAATACTACGAGGGACTGCCACAGAGCCCAGACCACGGTAGTCCAATCAGTCTCGAGTCAGGAAGCAATAGGATAGCAGTCCCCAATATGAAAAATAAAGCTGCCTAGAGCGGGAGCGAGAGCGAAAGAGGCGAGCCGATGTGTACTGTACAAAGTGCGTTACGAGGCCGCTGAAGTTCTGGTCCACCGCAGGCCAATAGACATGCAGCCCAGAACTGGCTGGGGCAAATAGATACATCGACTAGTAGCATAGAACCGTGGGGATGAAGCGCAAGGGCGAGGTGTGGCGATTTGCGGCTTGAGGGTCAAACACATAAGGCACTGCAAGGTCTCATAACGGAGGCATGGCGAACTGTTTGATGGGCAATTTGAAGCCGGATTCCATATAATTGGACATATCTGGTCTGATGCGACGCAAGATGGAAAGTCGGTCGACCATCTCCCTAGAAACAGGAGATGTTGTTGTGGAGTGGTACCCGCCGTTTGGGCTAAATGGAGCAAAGGTGTACTGTAAGCGTGTGGGCATGCAACTGAGGCAGCTTGAAGAACCAGCGGTGAAGCTGAGGAGCGTTTAAAGATGCTGTGAGAACCGCCCTTCTTGGCTTCTCTACCAAGTACACTACCGGGCATCTAAGTCGTTGTCCGGTCAAAGAAACAAAACAGCCCTCACCGAATGTCCGTTGCCCCAACAGCGATTAACTACTAGAGACAGGGTAGGCAAAATGAAGGTATCTATCTTTCGGTATACATTTAGTGTTTCTGAAGCATAGATAACCAACGATGCATATCGCAACGCATGTGGTAACTAGAAACGGTGATGGTGAGCCTACCTACTGTAGGAGACCCTGGCACGGCAGCGGCACCAATAGCAATGCCGATGGGCTTTCTGAAGGGGATCCGGGGGAATTGGTTTGCAATCCACACTTGAGGAGGCCATGATGCTGGGCTACGGAGAATTAATCTGCTTAGCAGTTAGCCTCTCTAATCGATGGGCTATGCAGCATCGTATACGCAGAAGCAGTGAGATATTTTCCAAATCCAGAGACAGTTCCACTCCGCAGGTTGAATGGATGAAATGGCGACTGTTACATGCATCGCCAACTCCAACTTCAGCGAACAGAGACAAGAAGATACGGGAAATAAAGACGGCATCAAGCGCCGACACCTGCAGGCGACAGCTGCGTGGCAGTCTGTTCTGTGCCTATCCAATATACGTCTATAGATTCACATTGAAAAATGCACCTATACGTCAGTTTTGATAAGAGTGTGCCATACCTACTGTCCCTCCTCTACCTATAGCTTCTGTTTGATACGCCATGGTTTTGACACCATTTGACGTAACTTTGGGCATCTGGTTCCAATGCTTTGCTTAGCTTTTGGGAGTCGTATAGTTGGACGAGTCTGGTGTGCGCACAGGGAGGGTATATGACATTGCTTGTTCACCCCCTAGATCATAAGGCTTGCTGTCCATCGAGACGTCGATGCACGAAGGAGCTACGATCACGATCATATATGCCGGTCGCATAAGGTATCAAGCATATTGCTTGCTTGCCTGCTCTTGCTCTGTCTGTGTGCCCGTATGTGATGAACACCATCGTGGCACGTTCATGCCGAATTGGCGTTGAACAGCTTCGAAGTGCTTCTACTGGGCATTGTCGCGCGCGGAGAGTATGCCTCTTGCCCATTTCGAACTTTTCCTGCAGCAGCTGATCCCCGCCGCGTAGTCTCATGGGTGCATATGATCCTTGAAAGTGGTAACGGCATCTATAACAGACTGCGACTATTGGAGGGCAGGGTCCCTGGCTACGCTGTTGGTATCCATACAACGCCATACAGACCGACCGGCATGCATAACCCCTCAGCCAACCAGGTGCGAATCGAAGGTTTCGATGCATCAGCACTACGGTACGTACAAGCCCTCTCTGCAGACGGCCAGTTGCAATTGCATCTCAGGTGCAAGGAGGTGCAAGGCCGATTCTGAAATCTGAAAGGTCGGACGAGTGAGAGTGAGCCACTCGACCTGGCATGAGAAGCAGGTACGCTACACACGCGATGGTGGTGGTGGTGATAGATGGGAAGGATGGCATTGGCAACACCTATCAGTCCTTTTCAGTCGACATTTCAACCTCGTTCCCTCGTGGTTCTCGCAGCTGTCCGGCTCTTCTCCTCAATCTTTCCTCTTTCGAGAGTAGGCTTGCAGGAGGATAGTTGCACGAGGTCTCAGCATCCGGCCGTGAATTGCGGCATAGCATGGGTGGTGTGGACGCTCGCTGGAACGCAATGGGTTAGGTCATAAACGAAGAGGAGGGGCAGGAGGAGAAAGCTAAAGGGGATCTATCATTTAGGACAGGGTCGGAGCCAATGGGAGTCGAGCGAGTGGGCAGAAAGATCTGTGTTAACGGTGCCAGATTGCAAGCTAGCGGCCACGCATCATCACTTGTTTCACTACTACATACGCATTCCATTGAGTTCTCTCTGTCTCTGCTATGCTTTGTGCTAACTACTCTCGCGCATGAATGATAGTGACAGATGAGAAGACGATAACAAAGCTGACAGGATATCTGACGGGTCGACCATTTGGTGTAAGACAGAAGAATCCTCGTCTCCAGCTCTCCACTGTTTCTATCTACAGACCTATCTAACCTACCGTATTAGCCAAACTAGTATCTAAGGTGCGCATCGGAAGACCCCTATCCCTCTGCTGTACTGTAGATGATACGGTGATGCACAGATAGCTGGCCTCTTATAGGGTCGCAAATGTGCGTACTTAGTGCACAACACCGCTGCTGGCCGGACCAGAACAGACCAGATGGGCCAGACAAGCCAGCCGGAGAGACGAGTGGTGGACGAGGGGAGCATACGCATCCACCGTCCCCTATCCACTATCCCACATGAAGCCAGGCTCACTTGGCCAGTATCGGCGGTCAACGTGTGAATTCAGGGATAATGCAGGACATCTGCGAGCGGGAGCGAATCGCGCTTATGCCACTGTTCCGCGATTTCTCTCCGACCTTGTTTGATTGCCAGTTGATCCATGAACATCCCAAGCCTATTCCGGTGCCCGTCGAGGGGCATTGGCCGGACTGGTCGTCACGACGAGCTCGACGACGACGATGGGCGCAGTCATGAGGTGAGCTTATTTGATAAATAGCCTGCGCTCCGCTCGATCTTCGCCAGTTCTCCGTCGTGCTGGGAATGATGTGCGTCTCTCTCCTCTCTTTCTCCGGTTTGCATACCCGCGACAAATACTGTATGTAGGCACCGCATGCAAACAGCACAAGGGGACATACAGATTACCCGAAATCCCCGCGGTCAGACACGGCTTTCCCAATAGGACAGGTTGGTGGGGGCGGGGCTTTGTGGCTCTCTTCTGTTGGTCATACGGATTCAACAACTCGACAGCCAGACGGCTTGGAAAATCGACCAGACGAACCATATTCCAGAAACTCAATTGAGCTCTGCTATTCGAGCTAGTCCCCAATCCGTCGAGCATATCCGACGCTACTAACGACTATTTTTACGTCGACTTTTTATTCCTTGGTATACCTAGTATTCTACGTCTTAGTAGGTAGTTGTTGCTCCACGGCGAAAGTGGAAAATCTAAGGATGAACCTAGCAGTAGTGCGTAGTATGGGCCAACAATAACACCGTGAACTCTGGTTACCTCTCTCTGTAAGCGAGTCTAATTCACCTCTGTACATCCCTATTGGACTATTTTTGTTATCCCTCTATCTTCCGTTTCATTTTCGCTCTTCGTTATTCAAGTACAGGTTTTCTTGAGGCTTACAACCTCATTGTGGTGTTTCATTGGCCCGTCTCACCCACTGCCTATGCTTTTGATAAGTGTGACCAGACGTGTGTGACTTACTAGAATGCCTCGCCAAGTCACCCACCACCATCACTGTCACGCTTATTTCGAGCTTAACAGAAAACCCCTCCTTATAGGTTCTGGTTCCGCTATGCATTTCACGGGGACATACTGTAGGCTCTTCGACTTACACTAGACATCACGTGTCTCACCCTCTGACCGGCCTAATAGGTATACGATGCAGCAAGTGATATAGCTGCCGACATTTTGCGTATTTGACATGGATCAACCCAAATGCTACTGTAGCAAGGTAACAAGGACCATGCTTGTGCCGTGGTACATACCAAGATAAACAGCCGCCATTCGCAGGAGGCACAGGATGTGTGCCTGGGACGGGACGAATGCCTATTTGTGCCTTTGACTTGACAGGTAAGGATCTTGCAGGCTGTCTACGCAGTATGCCATCTTGCTACCACAACCTAACAGTACACACCTCGATGCATAGCGGTGAGAAAGCTGACCGTGCTAGAACCGTGTGCAGCTACTAGGTACCGGTAGTCTACTAGTATACTATTTGCTATTTGCTCTCGGTCCCTCCCAGTATTACTATCTTGCGACAGTGGCGATGCAACCAGCCAGTAACCAAACGGTAAGCCCCGTCGTCTCGGTTCTGGCTAAGTTGGCTGGCTATACCTACTAATCTAGGTATGTAGATAGCTCGATGGGCACTGTACTGTGCTCAGCGGTACGATACTCGTATGGAGAAGCGAGAAGGTGGTCTCCTCTCTTTAGTAAACGATTCCCAGCCTATCCGGATCTACCCAGATCTACCGGAGTCTATCCGTCTGTCCAATCACCCGCATACCCTACGCTAACCCGCTGGGGAGCTTTCACATGTACGCACGCATACACTACGCTTAGAATGGGCAGTACGTACGGTACACTGCGTCGTCCCAGCGAATAATGATCCGGAACCTTCACGAATTCTGTCGTTGGTCCATGGTCAAGCGCCCGGGTATCCTATGTCACCCCATCTGACCACCCACCTCTCCTGCTCACCTGAGCGACGTCTCCTGCTTCCGGTGTGCGCCCGATTCACTGTACCGAGAAAGGTTATTATCCGAATCATAAGATCCATCACAGGGTCATCAGCACTACATGTCTTGAACAAATAAAAGTCTTGCTGTCTATCTTTCCTCCCTTTTCTCGGCTTTTGTTTCCTGTGCGCCCATCACGCCAGCGGAATCTACCGCCTTCAATCCAAGTGGTATTGAGCATAGATATCGCCTCAGTTGAGACCAATTGATAGCATTCATACAATTGAATCGCATAGAATTGCCCTAACCAGTGAAGTGTAATTCAAGGCGGCTTGGAAAACCGCAGGTCTGGAAGGGAAGCAGCGTAAGCGTAAGATACAGAGTATCATAGGCCGGGTAACGGAAAAGCGAGTCTTACAACGCCAAAGCCTACAAGCAAGGCTCTATACAACTTCATCAAGGCGGAGTAAGTAACGAGAGTTACGGGCTAAGATCAGCACGGTATAAGCGTAGCACAAATCTACTCAGCCGAATCCAACAATCTGTGCGCGGCCTAGGACGCGTGCGATGTGCAACTGTGATAGTCAACCGTATAGGCCAATCCCCTCAGATCTTACTCTCTTACAGCAACTCCCCGGGAATCAGACTCACATCGCCCCTCAGCTTACGTACATCACTTAGAGCCATTACAACCGCTTATGTATTTTACATTCACATATCCAAAAGTCCATCCGATGCCTAGCCAGCTAGTAATCAACGCCATCAAATGGACCGATCGGCAGGGCGTCCACGGCCCGTTATTCGTCGCATGTGTGTGTATTGCGTGTGTATGTGTGTGCCATCCGCGGGTTGCTGCTGCTGCTGCTGCTGCTACATGTCTTCTGCATCCCTACGTACATAGAGGCAGACGCAAACTGACGCTCGCCGGATTTTTAGATGATCGTTGACATCATAAACATGGTCAATTGACTCGAATGGATTGTTTATTTCAGACGCCATACACGTTCATGCCAGACATTTGGGCAATACAATTTGTCCCCGATCTCCATCTCTTATGTCATCGTACATCGTATTTAGCACTATTTAGCCTCACGCAAGTGTGAGAATATCCCCAGGGCTCATGTAGGTAGCTGGGTTAGTTTACTTACCCTCTTGCCCAAGCCATGCCCGAGTCGCATGCGTACTATGCCGCAACCTGAATCCCGACCGTCGTTGGGAGGCGTTCAGCTAAGGCAGCGATGAATACCTGCGATGCTCAGAGGTCTACGGCCTAGGTGCCTAACGAACGCTAACTGCCAATCCATATGAGGCTTCGCCCTGTGAATCATAATTAATTAAAAAAACGACTGCAGTGATGTCAGTCAGTTGGTCAAAGTGCCGTCATGCTGGATCAAACAAAGTCTTGTTGCACAGGGCCGCCCTAAGTCCTCAACCGTTCTTTTTTTACTAGAAGGAAGTAGCACAACATCGTTGGAATAGGAGGTGGCGGCTAACGGTGCCGCCATGATGAATTATCTTCAGGGAGTGTTTCAAAGGTCTTTTCACGGATGGCTCAAGTTAATACTGTCACACCCGAGCAGTAGAATCCTTCGTAACGGTATGACGAACTCATAGTCATGACAGACTACACATGGACATCCGCCACAAGTCGTGGGCTCGACAGGGCCAAGGATCAAGTGCCGTGAAGACAGGCCTTCCGAGGCTAGAGCTGATACAGGGTTTGTATGGATTTCGCCAGGCCTCATCCGACAGGACTGGGAGAGGCTGGGAGAGAATCAAGCGTAGTACAATGTGCTACCATACCATGGGGGTGAAGAATGTTCTAGATTGTTCTGTGGCTTCGTGCTTCAAGCGTCCAGGTCCAGCTGTCTGAATTATGCCTCTGCAGCGGCATACACCAGTCAATTGTATAATAAGTTAGCCCTTCATACAGACTCACTCGTAACGTTGTAGCTATTCCGAGAGGAGTATCACAAACCAGTTGTAGGTGAAGGTGGCGGGCTTAAAGACGAGAAGTATATGACAGTGCACATTGGAATATGAAGCAACTGACATTCATTAGTACTATTAATGCTTCCTAATGACTAGAGCTTCATGCCTGATACTTCGGACCCGACATCTCTCTCATTGAGGATGCTAATCATATAATTGACGAATAACTTCAAGCCCTGGCTACTCTCGATATCTACTCGCACCGAGACAGCGTGGCAGCGACGTTAACACAGATAAGTCAGATGGTAGCTCACTGATTCATTCTAAGTTGACGTGCCGCCTTGCATGTAAGATGAAGCCATAGATCATGGTTCTGCCTAAACTTTAGCCATTCTGTCAGGGCGGGAATAAAGAGAGGTGTTGGGATTTGCGGCGTATTCTAGAAGCTGTGCAAATCAATTCGTTCCGGCGCATTGCGTGTTCTTCTTATAATCTGAGTACAAGGCTTTGACAACAGAAAATAACACGACTTTATACAGGCGGCATTACAACGCTGAACCGTGTGAAGAAAATATGGTAGTGGTGATTGCTCTGAGCTCAACTATTAAAACTTATATGCTACACTAAGCCAGAATAACCTCGTCGAGGTAGTTTCCCAGTTGTCAGAAACGGGAGACTAACGAGACTATCACACATCTAACATTGTCGAATTACACCTTGGTTTATTAGGAGTAGTGTCAAATGCTAAGGTATGCTGTCAACAAGCAGTACATCCGGAGATGATTTCGAGAAGAAGAAGAAGGTGGTGGTATATGCAAAATTCTATTAAACCTACCATATAATGTATGTGTACATGTATCTTACGTCTGTTCGGGTACTGCTACTCCTCTAGGCAATGGGCTCAAGTATATTGAGGCTCTGCGGCTATCATCTAAGTTTCAGACAGGGGTTCAAGCACGAAGAACCATGAAGGAAGCTGCTGATATGTGTAACGCACATATGACCTAACGGGGATGAAAAACCGTAGCCTACTGACGGACTATGCGCCCGGTCATCGTGAAGAGCCTCATCGGAAATTTTACCCCGCCCAGTGGCTTTCATGCCTTCGAGATATCGTCCTTTCTGATTCGCCATGTGTGTACCGGGCCATCAGCAAGCCCAAGGCCTGTCTTACACTCCATGTCCGAGATCACCTTGGAGAACCCCACTACACCCGCGCTCCTCCCTCTTCAGCCGGGCGTCTCGGATGGAGTTCCGCTCATCGTAAGCTGCATTCGCAAGGCTCCGTACCCTTGCTATGCGTCAGCGTGCGGCTCTGCGTCCCCCCACACAGGGAGCTCCAGGTCCACGACGATGGGTTTGTTGAGTTTCCGCGGGCCCCCGCCTGAGTGCGGGTAGCTGGAATGCTGGATGGCACAGTTCACGATGCACGTCTCTCTGCGCCCAAGCCGTCCGGCCAGTGCCACCCGGTCGCTCCGCGCCGAGTCCGGATTCTCACCGAGACTAAGGGTGCCGATGCCCGGGTAGGCGACCTCGGCCTCGTCGGGTACTTCAAAGCCCCCTTTGTGTCTATCGTACCAGTCCTTCCGGGATTTGTCGCTGGACAGACAGGGGCTCCCGTCATTATCCAGCAGCATGCGGCCCTTCGCAGTGAGGTCTACAAATGCGTTTTTGTCACTGTCTGGGTTGGGATCCTGCCAGGTAGTCCGTCCGAGCTCCGCATACCGGGCATTCTTGCTCTCAAGATCCCAGCGTACGCGCTCGACGCCCCGCGCTTCGTGGATGTGGCCGCATAGCGCGAGACGCGGCCGCACGCGCCAGAGTTCCTGGCGCAGGATCTCGCATCCCGCAGCTTCGCGCGAGCGTGATTCGTCGCAGTGTGTATGTGCTGGGCCATGCGTTATCAAGATATCTGTGTCGAGAGGTATCTCCTGCCAAAGTGATTTCGCGGCCCTATCATCATCCTCGTGCCGCGGATACTGAAAGGCCCAAGCGCCACCCCAGGCCGGGCTGTAGGGCGAGCCAAAGATAGAGAAGGTAGTGTGCGGGCCGGAGGGGGAAGCCAGCTTTATAGTGCGGCTCTCGTGTAGTAGGTAAGTGAGGGTTCTGGATTCCGTGAGCAAGGCCTGGCAGTCCTCTGGTACTTGCGGTATATTGTTATGTCTGTAGGATCCGTAGGTATTGTAGAAGTCCGTGTCTAGGGTCAAGTCGTGGTTGCCTGCCACTACGATCTTGCACTCGAAGTCAGCCTGCTCGAGCCACGTGACTTGCTTCGAGAGCTCGCTGAAACTCCCCTGGTTGGTGAGGTCGCCACAGTGGATTAACACGTCCCCTTTGGGAAGCTTCACGGTGCAGTTGTGAGTGTCCGAGATGCAGACGAAGCGGGTTTTCCGTGTGCGTCTGGATGGTCGTTGTAATGATGCGTCTGAGTCTGCCATGATTTGCCACAGACTCCGTTTTAAGGAAGCTTCAATTCAGGGCTGATATACGCACCGCACAACATGAGCATGTGTGTATGGTTTGTAGGTTTGCTTGTGGTGAATATATATACTTAGGTAGGTAAACTGAATGAACTATAGCCTAAGGTAGAAAGCACGGGTGCCTATGGAGGCTATGGATATCTGGACGGCCCAGAAAAGTCGAAGCTTATGCTCGCGCAAGTCACGAATGACGTAGCTTCAGCTCATATTTAAGAGTATTCAATTCTCTCGATGATGAATACCTACCTAGGTACCTAGCAAGGTAATCATAGACTTCCAAGAGGTATTGGTGTCGCATTTATCCTTTCTTCCAATTATTTATGTAAACTGCAAACGCTGAACAAAACGTTCACATTACGCTGTTAGTTCCCTCTCTCGGTGAGATGAATTAAGTGCTTGAGTAGGTAGACATCTAGGAAATTTCGCAGACGAGCACTTTACCTGACTCTCGCGCAATCATCCGAAACCATCCTACCGATGCATTTTCGATGAGTAGAAATGCCGTGGATATTCCGAGAAGCTCGAAGCTACGTGGACTCGGAGGCTTAGGAGTTGCTCAGACTATGCGACGTGGAACCAATAGAAGGAGTAGCCATATCATATGAAAACATTGCGTATCAGCCTCACTCATTAGGTATAGGCATTCGTTGACGCCTAAACGCGGGTCTCGTGAACCATGATAATATATATTAGTTCATGACGCATAGCTCAACGTGATGAAAATCGCATCGCTGGGGCGCATGATGATTGATAGCATAGAAACTGGGAGACAAAGCGCAAAGGGGGCAAGCAATCTTTAATCATTGTACTCCGTACAATACCTGGAAGATACCAGGATACTTGTGTACACATGTAAGTGCTATAATCTGTTCCCTGTCGGTAATTGGCCGTGTTTTACTATGTAAGACCGTGTCCAAGGTCTATCTGTGCGTTGGTACACTACTGAGTGAGTAGGGAGATAGAACCAATATTTGTATACTAAGTAATTGCAGGACCCTGCATCGTGATCTATGCTATAGATACTTAGGCATATAACATACTCATTTCCGACTGACTGGGGCAGTATACTGGGGGTCATATCTACACGTGTAGAAGTAGCAGTATACGTACGAATGAGCCCGTTTGCGGGCCAACCCATCTGAGTACATATGTACTTGGAATGTGCGATACGATACCCCAAATGGCGCTCCGGTACTATCTCAATGGCTCTGTTCAGATACCTGAGGGCATTCAAGCGTGTAACTGAAACTGCATACTGATGCCTATGCACCGCAATCACGAGTTGCCAACCAGGGAGGACATTGTCACTCATATTGTAAGTCGAAGTGGGGCCGAGCTTGCTGGGGTTTGTGTTAGTTTGATTGGACCGCCGGTGCTGCCCGTAGTCTTCCTGGGTCTTGCTGCCAACCCCCACTCGGCGTGCACAATACTGAGCTCACGCTACTGTCAGTCACCCTGTATCTGCGCCGTAGGCCCTATAGGCCCCCCTGTAGGCCCTGGGCCAATCGCGTTAGCCTGGGCAGTCCGCTTTCATCTCTACCTCCCTAGCTAGCCCAGGATTGCTTCTTTTCATTCGTCCGCCCTCCTTTCCTGGCGAATGACCGTCCTATCTCTCCAACGGCCCTCTGGCGTCTGGTCCGGTCTTGTCTCTTTTTCTTCTTTGCAGTTCTCCTCCGCCCGTTTCCGTATCATTTCTGATCGTGTTCTTGTCTCATGGGCTTCTACTTTGCCTGCACAGCGGAAGCATAGGCACTCCTTGCCAGCTTGGCGAGCTCAGCGAAACCTTGGGCTGGAGCGTGACCGAGCATTGTCCTCTCCTGCCGCCAAAGGCCGGGTCTTGCGGCCAATCGAAAACACGCGACTGACGTATTGTCTGAAAGAGTAGTTTGCATGCTGTATTGTATATGATGGTCAATGCTGGCGTGATTGTTACCAGATCGCGGATCGCGTACTGATACTTGGAACGACTGTGGGCGCCAGCAATCACTCACCTCACCATACGACCGCAATATAGCGAGTTCTAGCTCTACGTCGAGCTGTAGGCCTACGCAACCTTCGTGGCTTTCTTTTCCATTATCTGGTCGATAGCGTCCAACCCGTCGCGCATCTCCATTTCCTCGTTTGTTTCCCTTCCGTCTAGATATCGAGCTGGCAGTCATCGTATTAGCTTGCGACTACTTCACCACACCCACCAGTTTATGATTCCGCCGCCGATCGCCTCTTCCCTTGGTCACCTGGAGACGAAGTCTTGCGCCATCCTTGTTTCGCTTAACTTAAACCTGCGAAGTCTTTACTTACAGCCCAGAACCGTGCTGTCTCTCGCCTCACCCAATCGTGGATTCAATACCAAGTAAAACAGGCTCGACGAGCAAGCTGTTATCGGTGGTCTACGCAGACGGGCATGGCTGCTATCTCAGCGACTTCGGGACCTGCGTCCTTTGGCCGCTCGAGTGATCCGCAGGATGAATATGCAGAATGGAATCATGGGAGTCATGCTTCGAACAGTTATCATGAGGTGAGCTCGTGCCAATTGTGATTCTGTCTGCTTTCTCGGATATATACACAATTTGGACCTAGAGTGGTCCAGGTATTCGCAGGATTGCGCATGCTAACAACTTTCGTCGCTTGCAGGCATCGATGAACCACTCCTTTCCGGATTATGAAGGCCTCGCTTCCCCACAGAGTGCTTCACTATCGCAAAATGGGACCTCAGAGGGCTTCTTCAATCTTAGAGGTATGCCCATATGTTTTCCGCTTCATTTTCCCGTCATGATTCATCATTCCCTAGCCCGCACCGGTGCAGCTGTTAGGCAATGTGGAACCAACCACTAACACTCTATTTCAGATTCTCGTAGTAATAGCCGCGCTGCTGCTCCACCTCGAACCAAGCGTGCGAACGACGGCACTATTCTGACATACGATGACGAAAATTCTAAGTGGATTCACCGAGATAAGCTAGCTAAGATCGAGAGCCAGGAATTACAAGAAGCTGGGATAGTACTACCCAAACCAAGGACCCAAAGCAGATCGAGACGGGATCGTAGCCATAGTCGGCGGAGAGGCACTACGGATTCTTCCGAGCAGCAGTATATGCCAGTATCTCGAATGAATTCCGATGCAGGTCACGATAGAACGCCGGACCACGAGGTCCCGAACTGGGATTTGCGTAGGCCTGAAGAGATTGCCGAGGATCCTGGCGAATATTGGGTCTCGAATGATTCTGGGAGAGGCACACGCATCCCCGTAGCAAAAGTCAGCCCGGCGCCCATTCCTTCTGATTATATTGCCCGAAATGCACCTGTGCAACGGAAATCAAGCTTCCCGCCATATGATGACGAAGCTTCTATCGCGTATCCAAAGACTAGGTCGCGAAGTAACAGCAGTGCGAATGTTCTTGACGATTCGCCTAAGGGCCAGCCTGGAAAGCGCTCTGTGACTGATGGATCGCCAAAGAAGACTACCACGACAGCGCCACGTAAGACTTCAGCACCAACGAAGCCAAGTGCACAGGGTCGCCCAAAGACTCGATCTGGCCCTAATGGTAGAAGCACTTCTGCTACGCGACCATCTACTCGCTCTGGCGAGTTGTCTCCAAGAGCTCCCGAGGGCGATCCTCCATGGCTGATTTCCGCGTACCAACCGGATCCTCGTTTACCACCGGACCAGCAACTTCTACCCACAGTCGCAAAGAGGTTACAGCAAGAAAAATGGGAACAGGAAGGGGCGTTTGGGAGCATATATGACAAAGAATTCCGACCCCTAAACAAGGATACGTTTGCCAAACCACCCGAAGTGGAAAAGCCACCGGATACCGAAGAACCTCAGGACGAATGGCCGTTGAAACCTGATGCTAGGGTACCAACTCCAAGCCGTCCTGGGACGAGTTCATACTCGACCATGCCTAAGATACAAGACGCGCCTACCGCAAATCCGCTGCCCAGCCCAAGGCCAATGCAGCAACTACAGACTCAAACGACAGCAGCCGTCAAGGTGCCTGACCCTCCAGAACAACATGAGGAGAAGAACGAGAAGGACGGCTGCGGGTGCTGTATCGTGATGTAACATGTCTGGCACAGTCATCTCAGCATTCCGTCTATTAGCCTCCGATTTTTGTCTGACGTCCGCTTCTGACGTCCGCTACCGACGACTGAACTTCCCATGGACGACTTATGATCCTCTTCCATCGTGCTATACGCAGCATTGCATATGTTTAATAGTCATTCTGGTCACATTGCACCTGTTTTCTTTGTTTTGAGAACTCTATCCCTTCAATCCATACACGCAGACCTCAACCGATATACGAAAGTCCAGTCAATCCGGAAACCCTGGATTGACTCTGGACTCAGAGACCACACTGGGACAGTGTACGTTCCCTAGTCTTTTCGGCCTGCGACAATATCGGCGTTACCGGTTTGGACAGGGGTCTGGAGTAGAGCGGCAAAATACATCATCGTCCACATTTTCGTTATTATTGTTTATAATCGGCGTGCGGACCGTCGCCCGCATTACTGTATAATTTTCTTCTAGTGCATTTGGTGCATCCTTCTCTCGGGACACTTGCTTCGCCATCTGCTCTATCATGTGCCCTATCCTTCGCAAGGGCAATCATCAGATGCTTTCTTGTCTGGGCTACCAATGAGCCAGTGTTGTAGTCCACTAACCGAAACTTGTTTCGCGTGTCTGGCGAGGAGACGGGGTAGCCGAGGTGTTCAGGGGCCGTTTATTCTTTGTGTTGTTGCATTAGCCAGGTGATTTTAGATACCCCACCCGGCGGAGGAGAAAACCAAGGTAGATAGCTAAGAACAATAACAAGAAAGAACTGAACAAGACAATCTTATGAATGAGCCTGAAGTGACGTCGAGGTCCTGGTTCTCTCTACGCAGGTACAAGTAAGCCTGCGGTTGGTCATCTTAGGGATGATGGTCAGATCCTAGAGGAAGGAAGGGGAAAGGCACAATGTCTTGTTCTAATGTATCTTTCCCCTTGAGTGCAATGCTCTACTGATCATCTTCCCCACAATGTTCACGGGAGTAAGCTATGGGCTGAAGAGAGGTCATATTTCTGTACCCAGTAAGTATCACCAGCAAAGCTGCTATTGAGAATATATTTGGTGCCACCGAGGGCAAGCAGAAGACGGCGTATCTGGGGGAAGTCTTTAAGCAAGTTACACGATTCGAAAGATGACTCGGTATTTTGACGAGTTCCGGACAGCTTTTATACAAATCCGGACACTACCATGGGGAATAAGCAAGACAATCGGGCTGCGTGTCAAGGCCGGCGGAACGGACACTGTACGATTAGTGGACAAATAATCAGACGATAACCAAGCATGGCACTGATCGGTTCAAGAGCTTAGACTGTGTGTAACTTGCTAGCCGAGTCGGCAGAAACCGAACCACAGAAGGCGAGCCATGGAAAGGGATTGCTAGCGCAGAACCGAGGACCGAGAACCGAGAAAGCTGGCAAAGAAATGTGATTATCTAGAGATTAAAATACTCAGATTCCGACCTGTAAGTATTGGTGAGACTTTTGTTATGTTCGATGTGGGGAAAGCCCGCCTTCTATTGACGATTCTTTCTATTTATATAAATTGAAGACATATCGTTACATTTACACGCCGCCTCGTCTAGACGGTTAATGCCACCTACAGCAGGTTAATTAACCCCGCTAAACCCTATCATGCATCTCACCAACAACAAACAACCGGACCAGGCCGGTGTAGGAGCGCGGGAAACTTCAACTCTTCTATCCCGTAGGCAATACTCTCATAGGGTTCACTACATAGCTAACGTAGCCATCATCTTTCTAGAAAAATTCTCTATGTCTTGAAGCTCTAGATTCTCGTACAGCTTTGGCTGCAAAATCTCCTTTGCATTCCAACATGATATAAAACCACCTGCCCACTGCCCTCGGCAGAAACTGATAGCTCGAGCTTATGGCATCGCGATTGTCTCCACGGGCAGTACGACCTCGGAGCCTGAGATGTCATGGGTCACCTACCAGGCCGTAGAACGGGAACTTGTAGTATACAATCACCTTCCAATGAACATACAGCATTTCTGCTCTCCATTCTTCTGCTAGGAAGTCAATGTATTAAGCATTACGGCACAAGCTAACAATCCGAATATGCCGGTGTCCGCGGAAGATGGGTGCGGCCAGCTCCTGGAACCATTGCTTGACTATGGCTGTTCGCATTGGAGAACTAGCAGTCAGCGCGCAGCAGACTTGTACAACTCGGGAGTGAAGCTATGGCGAAAGGAAGATCTCGTGGATATTGAACAGCAACTCGCCCGGTCGTGTGCCGCTGAGAAGTTCACGGTCCGTCGTATTGACGGCAGTATAGCCCACATAAAGAACCCAATGTTTGGGGTTCAGAAGCCAATTTGGTAGGGGCTTGTTGGTCTTTATCCTATCCTGTTTAGGAGAGGGAACAGTTGATGCTGAACTCTATATGCTACTCTTTAGGAAGCCTTATGTCAAGTTCCAAGAATACTGGCGTCTCGTTCGTTCCACACCGGACGGTCCACCCGAGACCTATCACTGTACTTATCTCGTCGACTGGACCAACCAGACGGTGCGCAACTACGAGGGGTCTATCGAGAATGTGTGGTCGCTGTTTGAAGCCAGTCGACGACGGTGGGATGCGAGCGCAACTTGCGCGGCACTGACGTCGCAGCTTCGGAAGCTCTTGGGCGGAGATGGGACCGCGAAGAAGAAAGTGACCAAGATCGTCTGTTTCGGGCTAGGCGACTTGAACGCAAAATCACCTGATTGGTGGAGGATACAGAACGAAGGCAAGCCAGGAGATGAGCGGGAGCCGGAGACGAGCATCGTGGAAGATGCCCTTCTTCACCACTCGATTGCGCTGACGATGGCCGACATAGCCCGTTCTTATGCTGGGACCGGCGAGGAAGACATGGGGGTGGGGCTGCTTACCCAAGACCCAGATTACTCGGATGAGACGAAGGACATGCTACGCACACTCGGGTTCGAAGTCGTGGGGGAACATGGGGCCGGAGGCTTTGCAGAGCTGGATGACGAGGCGGTTGTGTTCTCGGCTTTCGCTGCCGCGCCGGTGAAGCAGATCATTGCGGATTTCTCGCGGCCGGTCGCCATCATCTGCGCGGCGAGTACCAGTGCCGGGGTCTTTGGCAAGCCTGGGTAATTACCTCTCGAGTCCATCTGATTGCGCTCTGTCTACTGCAGCGATCCTAGCTAACGTGTGCCGTACTTGCCTAGCAAACCATACGCCGACCCGGAATCTCCGAGGACGAAGCAGATGTGGAAGGAGTACAAAACGTCAAGGTTCCCTGTTCAGTCTACAGAACTTGAACTAAAAGGCTCGCTGCATCAGTTGGTAGTATACGCAAGAGCTGGAGATCGATCGCCGTGCAGTACCTACCTAGGTACCTAGGTATGCAGGTAGTTATGGACCATTGCTTGACCCAGAACCGCCAGGCATATATGTGCAAACAGGAAATATGCCAGAAAGACGCCTCGATTTAACAGCCATGATGAATCACTCCATGTTAGGGAATGCACGAAACAATATTCGTTGCATAGGGGTAGTAGGTTACGAGACGGACAGATACTGTAATACTGGAATCAAAGACAATATATAATACTTTTGGGTCTATCATCTTGAGAGACTAATTTGTGACTGTCGTTCTGACCTGAGTCGAAGTGTCTCACAAGAGCAGGTGAGAATTCTTTATCATAACGGCACCTTGAGCCCATATTGTGGTCAATATTCATAAGAGATGACTATCCCCTATCTCCACTCCAACCATATCGTACTGTCTGAAGTATCAATAAAGGTACTATCAAAAGTCGGATTCTTCTTGTCATTGATCAATGCGTCCCTGGATCTTTTGAAAATCTGTCGGTTTTCTTTCCGTTGTGCGGAATGTGCTGGGTACGGGTAATACCGCTATCGGCACATTTATTGCGCCAGTCATCGCCCAGACAGCTCTTGATAGTATTACAGCCTGCCCCTGAACACTATCGGCGTGAAACACCTAGATAAAGCTGTTCTGCGCAGCCGTATACTGATTCCACCTCGCCTATCGTAGAAACCATATCACTGAACCGGTTTATGCATTGGTTGCATGGCGCTGAATATGTTGTTCTATGTTGTCGGCGTGCTAGATTACATTACAGGGCTACGAGGCTGCTGCATCACGAGTCTGTCATAGGTTTAAGAGGGAAAATTGCCGATGAAGCAAAAGGATTCACGGCTTCCCTTGACTACAAAGCCGCATTATCTGACCAAGGAAGCTCGGCCACAGGAGGAACGGCTTGGTTCTTTTGAATTTCATTGTATTCGCATTAGGGACCATGTCGTCGCCCCATCAACAAGCTAATGGTGGCGGTTGTATGGCCAGAATTCTAACAATGATTCACACGTCTAGTTTAATCTATTCCAACGTAGACTTTGTTGACAATGGCCGTCGACTATTCGTTTCCAATATTCCACCGATGCTTTGTCGTCGTCATACCTGGTGTTAAAAGGATTCTGTATAATCGGCTAGATACCCTTGTAATCTCCATAACTTCATCTGAAGATCCGTTGTGCGGCGACCTGCTAGCATGAACAGGAACCCGTCTGCCAATATTGTAGATTTTTCTCTAATTTCTGCCGCGGCCGGGGCTCCCAAAAGCATAGGGATGTTGTGTACTGCCACAGTACTGGTTATATTTTCTTTACTAATATCATAGGTAGCAAATGGCCCTGGCTGCGCTTTGGACTGTGTGGCTTCATCGGACTCAGCGGTATCTCCTAACCACAATACTGCACCCTGATGCTTGTATCGGATATCGTCCCAGCCATAACATTTCACGATGTAGTACCGGCTATCTTCGGTGCATAATCTGGAAAGGTACAGAAGATCACCGACAATATCTCGCCGGATCCGATCAAGAATAACGGAATCCATATCTTGGCGCCATATGGCCTTTGAAGCGAGATCCACGTAGCGAGAACTAGAGCCGCCAAATAGGCTCTTGGGCTGATTTTCATAGCCCGAATTTTTGACGGTAAAAGCGGAGAGGAGATCTTGCCTTGCAAGCACGTACGCCGAAGGTCCATAGGGTTTAATGTGGTAGGGTTGGACGTTAGTAGATCCTTTTGGTCGGGGTATCCCCCCGGAAACATCCGACTTCCCGCCCTCTGATTTAGCATTTTCTTGCTCATCGCTAGTGGTCTCTTGTTGGGGTTCAGAAGCCTCATTCTCATTCCATGCCAAACTGTGTGGCACCCACCATGGCTGGCCAGTTTCCGGGTGGGCGATGAGGGTGAAGTCTTGTAGGAAAAATGAGGGTAACCGTGTTCTTGAAGCGGTGCATTGACGTATGGGTGTGGCAAGAGCCCTTGCTGTTATAACACTGTTAGCAATTGTAAGGTCAACATTAGACTGGGGAGATGTCGGGGGTAAGGTGGTGGTGCGTCCCAAGACACTCACCAAAAGGATTCTTGCGGAATTGCCGCTCTACTGAGTTCGTGGCCTTGCCCTTTTTCGCCTTCGGTGCCTGATGGCGTGTGGTGGCGTCCCAGTAGGAGGGGTCCATGATGGGCGATAAGGGAAGGTGGCCGACAGCGGTGTCTATTGTCTTATTGTCTTGATCAACGTCGAAGCTCGGAGACGTCGTTTCCGGTATTATGGGAGAAGCGGTGTTACGGCGCCTCTCGGTTGAGTTGGTGTTCTTGGTGTTGGTTGAAGAGCAGCGCTTGGTCTGCTTCCAGCCAGCGCGCCAGCATTTCTGCTGGGCAACTCTGGCACTGCTCCATGGCAGTGCTGTACATGCTTTCATAACCACATTTGATCGCCTAGGTGTGGTGTCTTAAGCGGTGGATGGGCGAGCCGGTGGAACAGGAATTGGAGACAGTGGAAGCTGATATTGAGCACTTATCTTTATCGTAGCTATGCGCTTAGGTAAGCCTAGGAGCCAATGAGGTAATACTGCATATGCCTAAGTTGCTGGTAGCTCCTTGGCGGTTAATAGTTTACATCTCACTGCATGTCAACTGCTTCGCACCTTAATAGAACACACATTCCTTAGCTAGGTGCTTAGAGCCATCAGTTATTGACGACACAGTCAATTGCCGAACCTTCACAGGCGACAAGACACGCTCTCAATCGCCATATCGCGATGAACTGTCAACGCTCTGCCTGGCGGTTGGTTCGAACCCTGCCAATCAACCATGCTAGGCCCTTCTCTCACGCCTCATCAAGGCGATTGCAGTTCCAGGCTCCTCAAGGCGCCATTCCTTTGCCGTATATAACTGAAGTCACTGTAAGAGTATCAACTATAGCTGCTCCGTCGGTGGTAGGCTGACCGTGCAGTCCGGTGGCTGGCGAACATGTTCGTAGTCAATTCGAGCGCTCCGACTGGACGAAAACTGATTTTCTACGCGCAGACGATATCTTCTCAAAGTTATTGCAGGTATGTTGAGCTCCCGGCTAGAGATGGCCGCCGAGTTGATGTTAAGGGACCGCCAGGAACGTATCATCTGCCTCAATGGCGCCATCGATGACACCGTCTCTGCCTCCATCGTCGCGCAACTGCTATGGCTTGAATCCGACAATCCAGAAAAGCCGATTACCATGTATATCCACTCACCTGGAGGCTCCGTCACGGCAGGACTCGCCATATACGACACGATGACCTACATTCGATCGCCAGTATCGACGGTGTGCCTAGGCCAGGCGGCATCTATGGGTTCGTTACTGCTTACTGGTGGGGAGAAAGGAAAGCGATACGCCCTGCCACATAGCAGCATCATGATACACCAGCCGCTTGGCGGAACCCAAGGGCCGGCGAGCGATATCCTGATTTACGCAACTCAGATCCAGCGTACCCGGGAACAGGTCAATGAAATATACAGGAAACACCTCAACGCTGCGGTTGGACATGAAAAGTACACGCTCAAAGAGATCGAGGACATGATGGAGCGGGACAAATATCTCACTGCTCAAGAAGCCAAAGAGATCGGCATTATAGACGACATTCTCACCCGGAGAGATGATAAAAAGGCACCAGACGATGGCGCCACGAAGAAGAACGAGAGCCAAGCTTCATAGGGCTGGGAGTATTTTGCCCCTTGCAGCTAAGAGAGCCTAAGTGGGAACACTGTTTTAGCCCTCCGCGACTACTGCGTGGAGCAACTTTTGTGACAACCTTTGGCCACGAATCGAAGATATAGCCGCGACTTGCGGCATGGAGAGATAAGAGGAACGGTGACAAGTGGCGCCAAATCCGCATCAAAGCGCGACTCCTTGACGAATACAAAAGAACCATTGCATGATACACGAGAACTTAGATTCGGTGCCATCAATACTGACTGGTGAGCCACAAATTTGCTAGAAACCGAAAAAAGAATTGAGTAGAATATCAAAACAGTAGAGGATGATATGTGCTGTGATTTACGGGGGTCTTCGTGGGTAGCCTCCAATACCACGCTTCCTATCTTATTATGATAGGGCTAGATAGGTACGTGACATTACTTTGTGGAGTTCGAGTGTTTGCTTCGACAGCTTTGGTAGAGTAGGCAAGTGGATCTGTGAGTTTTGGTTTTGATGGTCCGATGATCGATCGGGTCCTCGATCGGATATGCCTCGTGGCAGCAGGGAATCGCATCCCGTAGCCATTTGCTGGATGTCCATGCCGAACAAATCAGGAACCCCGTGTGCCTCTTGTGGCTCACACGCCATCCCGAGATGAAGAGCAACCTCAACGGCAGCACAGAGTTGGGCCTGGAGCAAGACGTGATTGGCCGCCGATGGTTCCCAAAGCGGTAACCAAGGACTTTTGTCCAGATCAAAGCAGATCTGCCAGGGGATGGGACTCTGGGATTCGCTGGACCGCGGGCAGTGCGCGCGGGCCCAGCCTCTACACTACGGTAGTTGTCCCGCGCGGCCGGATAGCGCTCATGGGGGTGGAATAGGTGGAAATGGTGGTATGACGGGATGAGGGGGGTGGGGGGGGGCGAGCAGCCAAAACCGACCCAGGAAGGATCACGGCTTGACGGCTTCAAGTAAAGCCGTTGTGCAGCAGAACACCCCTTTCGACCCTGCATCTTTTTCGATTATTCTGCATGGAAGTTTTCTAAACCTTGTCTTGTCTGAAGCAGCCATTTCTGGGGCCCTTGCGATGCCTGCTCTCTTTATTCCAACGTCATCTAGACCCGGAGACCGACCCATCCTGGGCGCCTCTTTGTCTTGCAGCGTCTGCTGTGATAGGTAGCCATTGTACCGCAGTCTCAAGATCTCATAAAGAAGGGTGGGTGTGACTGGAGCGGCGACACTCGTCCAGAAAGACGAAAGACGGGCAACTCCTCATCAGGACCAGATCCGATGGAACCCATGCCACTACCGCAATCGTGTCTCCAGCAATTTACCAGCTTTGTTGATAGGCGATCTGAGATGCGGCCCTGTACCAGCACCCCGGCGCACTCGTATACCTGGTTATACTAACCTTAGTACATACTGTAGCAAGCAAGCGAGCGACCAAGCAGAGACAGCGAAATAGACGTTTCACTGGCCAAACGAAGGTCGTGGTAAATTGATTGATTGATTACCTATTTTTCTATTGCCTACCCCACCGCGCGAGATTGGAGATCGATCCCTTGCTTCCCTCTACTCGTACATGGTACGACGGGACCCCCTTGATTCTATCGGTGATTTCCAGCTCCCCTGCTCGTCTATTTGCTATCTATTTGCTGTTTGCTCTGCGTTCTGCGTTCTGCGCTCTGCATCTAGACTGGTCAGTTACGTTACCTACAGCCTCCAGGCTACACCACGCGTGTGCTGTACATCTGTACCGCTGTATTATATTATTATATTGCGCCCGCCTGTGATTTCTCTTTTCCATCCAGGAGCCTTCACTGCAGAGGTATTTTCGCATCGACCGAATACAATAACTAGGTCACCTGCTAGCAACCAATCTCTTGGCCATCTTTGCTTGAGGGCACCGAGCCCGAACTCCCGCCATCACCATGAACGAGTATATCTTCGCCGCCAACAATTATGTGCCAATGAGCACGCCCAGCCCGGCTCTAGTGGTTGCGCATCGGTCTCAGCGCAGCCCTGCTCTACCCTCTCCAGTTCTCACGCCACCGGCGACTCTGTCGCCTCAGTCTACTCAATCACCGCCCGCGCAAACACCTCCCACTCAACCTGCTGTCATCCGTAGCCATGAGCTCGAGCCAGTCAAGCCGACTCCGACCCAGATGCAGTCGGTCTTCTCGTCGCAGACAGGCGAAGCATACCGCTCGCAACAACACACGTCCCAAGTATGGGAATCACACAAGGCTGAGATACGCAGATTGTACCTGGACGAGAACCGGCCACTGAAGGAGGTCATGGCCATCATGCGTCAAAGAGGGTTTAGGGCTACGTGAGTCACCTGTCCGACGATGTAAAAGCTACAACCTCCTAACAAGATAACCAGTGTAAGAATGTACAAGTCGCGGTTTGACAAGTGGGGATTCAGCAAGAATAACAGCAAACGCGAAGTTGTCACGATGCTCCAAGTCCAGCGCCAGCGAAATGCTCTCGGCAAACGGACAACTTTCCAACGAAACGGGCGCGAAATCGCTATCGATGCCTACCTCAAGCGCAAGGGAATCTCGCAATACGACCTTGCTGAACCGGGTATAGCCGAGAGCCTTCCAGAACATCTTCGGTGTGTTACACCTCCGCCCGAAACACCACTTATTATCCAAGCAGGAGGCGCGCTCTCGTTGCAAGAACTCGTGCTTCAGACTACTAGAGATTTGGCATGGAATCCATACTGCCCTGCGGACTTTCCTCTCGTGACGTCTTCTGCCGTATATCGTGGTGACCCATTACGGTGTGCTATTACGGATATAACGAATGCAGATTGGTTATTCCACGTTGGTCATTACGAAAGAGGTGGCGTAATGTGTGAGCAGGGCTTCAAGGCATTACATTTAATGGTCACTCGCCCCTCCATTTATGGACTCCTCCACCTGATGTTGTTCCACCTTGACGCCTACAACAAAGGTATAATAAAAGAGGTATGGAGATACTTAGCTGCATACTCCGCGACCATCAAAACCGATGGGCCCCTCGCCCGTCTATTCCAGGGAATATCCAAGTTTATCAATACCCATGATTTCGATGAATACTGGAATCTGATCTTCGAGTGTACCGAAAGGCTCCTCCTTATTGACGAGCAAAGCTCAGGCCTTCCCGAAGGGACAATAGCCCGGCTTTATCCCTTAATATTCATTCCGCGCGCACACCAGTATAAGGTAGGGCCTTACCGCCGTCTTCAAAATAGGTGCGATTGGAATCGTTTGACTCAGGGTACAAAACCACGAGTCCCTGAGGAAATGGCAATCTACGAGGCTAGCGAACTTTTAATCTTGGGCACACAAAGCAACTGGCAAGGCGAACGCGTTCTTGAACTCGCTGACTCGATACTCGAGAAGACAAAAGGTGTCCAATATAACGTCGATTTTTTCAACTACATTGCTTTCAACGCTCTTGCGCACTATTATCGCGCAGACTTCAAGCCAGAGGACTCGACCAGCAGCCCCAAACACCAGCTCTCTATACAATACATGGAGGAAGTCTGCAAATTGTCGGAAGGCAAATGGGACCCCGATCTAGGATATTTCATGGGCGAGTTCGAAAAATTGGAAACTTGGTATCGTGAGGCAGGCGATACGGTGAAGGCCGATGAGACGCACACCAGATGGAGACGCTCACTCGCATTGATACCGAAGCAATGGGAAAGAGTACATCAGGTTCCGCTGCATTAGGAACACTACGGTTTGGTTACCTCTCTTGCCCCAACAGGGCTTAGAGCAGGTCACTGGGTAAAGAGTACTCCAATAATGATAAGTCGTCATTGTAGGAAGTCGCACAATTATTTGAGAGGATTATACACCCCTTCCGGGTGGCGATCTCAAATTGGCACTCACTTCTTGGACAGTCGTTACAATCCATAATACAGAACCGAGCTACAATCCAAACGCAGCCGTTAATTTCGTGAGGCTATACACATGAGATCGACTCAAGGTCGCAGTCTAGTATACCTGAATAGACCGCCACGAGCCAGTGGGTGTGATGTGGGGGATCCGAAGCCCGCAGATTCTAGGAATATGAGACCAGCGACGCCACAAACAAGACTAGACAGCTCAGGCGCGTGTCACGATTGCACCAGTCGCTTTGGCCCTAGCTCCTATTGGAGACTGCTCTACAGTACGTCTCGGGCATGATACCCAAGTTACGATTGAGGAGTACGTAAGACGAAATGCAGATATCTCATGCAAGACGCAGTCAGGTGTGGGTCAGGATTCAGTTGCCGAATATATTCGGACCGTTATACCCGCCATTGTTTGTTATTATGATGGTTGTAGTTCATTGAATTTCGAAGCGAGAAGCCTCAATACTACCACCGGTACTGATGCTGTGAATCGAGATGTGGTAATACAATACTTGCTTGGTAAACAGAATGGTCGGACGGATTACATCATTGTCTTCCCAATACACTGTGTCCATCTAAGACAAGTTTGATTGTTCTCAGTCACTGACCGTTGGGGCTGGATTTGGTGGCCATTGAAACCGCAACTAGTTTCCAACAAGCTTAGAAAAAGCGACACTGTTGACCACTATGAGCTACTGTAGGCCAATACCTAGGCCAGTTCGGTAGTACCCAGTCGATCTACTGTATCAACTTGCACGTTGGTGCCGATATACAAAGACAAGGATAAAACCGGGGGATGCAGTAAGAATGCAGCCAGCCGAGCTTGACACGTCGTTATGCACTACACTACTGCACACTTTTTTGCTTCTTTTGCTTCGATTGGTGACCTGGACCCCCGCCAACTCGTTGTTTGCTTGTCCAGTCTGTTGGTGGTCGATGTCATCAATCACCCTGCGTGCATGCGGCAACCTGCGTGAAATAGGGGGACGGGAAGACAAGATAGGTTCGCATTAAAACAAGCCAGCAAGTGCAACGTATAAGATGTCGTAGTATAGACCTACCGGAGTGAGCGAATTCAAGTTGGGTTGCTTCAAGACTGTCTCAACTCCTCGATGCCAACATAAGCTACTCTAGCCGAGAATCGAACTTTGAGGGAATTCCTTTGGGAAGATACCTTCTACTGTACGCTACGCATACTGTGTGTGTAACGCCATGCTCCTAATTATAGATCAATACTCGGTCGGCAGGCAGGCAGAAAACGAAGAATACTTACTGATAACTGCCCCCAATGTTGGAGAACGTAGCATGTGTAGCCAATCAGTTGAGTTTGGAGAACGCCCCGTGGCACTCAGCAAATGAGAAAGACGTATGGCGCACGAGTGCCGAACCGAAGACAATGTCGGTCCCGAGAGGCCGGTACAGCCGTTTCGTCTCCCTGAAGTCGTGGTAAGCCTGGTGGCTGGCACCCACGTCGTAGCGTACCGTTTCCAGCACGTCATGATAGTGTCGATTCCACTGTTATGCGAGCAATAGCAGAAAGTAGAATAGTCAAGCCACTGTCTTGCCTGACATAACTTTGTCACTCTAATAATACGAGGGGTAGGGGTCTCGAACTACGCTGTTTGGGACAAGGGAGGAGAGTGTCTTAATTATCTATCATCAGCTGGAAAATATAAAACAGGTGGCAAGCTAGAATTCAGTTTGACACAACGTGGTTTGAGCTAGGACCGACAGCTCATAGAGTTAATTACATATAATGCAGCTTTCTTCATGGAGAATAGCGTAGATGTATATCTACAAGAATAGACACTGCATATCTTATATGCCGAAGGCGAACCCACCGCTAAGTACTTATTCATTGGTGTAGTACATGGCGATATATTTGTAGTTCTCCCGACGCCCACTGCAGACAGAACCCCTTATTCGCAGCACATGTAGCCACGGTCTTGATAAGAGGCCCCGAAGAAAAGGCAAATATATAAATGAAGGACCCCATCCCGCGTCGCCGATGAGCCCACGCGCGGCCGGGAAATAAAGGCCCGAGAGAGCAAGCCTACCTGCAAGCCTGCTCGGCACGAATGAAATTAATTACATGCAGCGTATGCCGTTGATGACGTATTGGGATGAGGAGTGATACATAGAGTATCGAGGAGCGCAAGAATATATCGCATCGAAAAATATTGAAATGAGAAGTCTGATCACGAGATATATATTATACCATTGTGGCGTTGGCGACCTAGATAGAGTGCTTGGTGTTAGAGGATGTCAACTGTATTCAATGGCACATTTCCCAAACAGTGATTAACTTCTACGTGACTTCGTGTGAAGGCCAGTACTCCTTGGACACCTAGTGGGACTGTAGTCGCTTTCATCTTTCATAAAAACTAGCTCAGGTGTAACAATAGAAGGGTGAATTTGAGGGTAGTTGTGTACTCCATGTCGAAAAGTTCCCTCTTCCTCTATATGGCTCTCGAGCCGGTCTCATACTACACTTTTCATGTGAACTAGCATAGCTTGTGAGGATCGTGTTTAATGTAGGCTTATAGACTACTATGTGCAGCACTATCGGAAATATGTTCAATTCTACATAACAAGGTAGATGTCCACGGGTTGTCTCCTTCGCTTTGGATACGCTGTCAAGTAATAGATCGATCCCCAGCAGTCCCCTCGTGGACATGGCAACGTGTCGCTCCCCACAGCTATCCCAGCTGTCCGTCTTGTCTTTCACGCAGTGTTTTCTTGCCTGATAAGTCGAGATCTTTTGTGGAAGACAGCAGGACAAGATTCAAAGTCGAGTAGGGTGTTACAATAACTATGTGAGAGTATAAATGACCGCTGTTCAAGACCCAAAATATTTTAATCTCCAAACCCCTAGACATTCTGTATGACCCAAAGGCAATCGCAGGGATCGTCGTAAACTCTGTTAGAACTAGTATACTGTACATTCCTAGCTCTAGAGGTTTCTTCCTCTGCTCGGTTAAACTATACATCTTGCTGTCATCAGTGCAATCGGCGCGCCTGACATGGGTCGAGTCAAGTAAGAGAATATAAACCTCGCTATGTGTGCCCTGATTCAACCGACGTTCCCCTATCACAGACCATTTCGATGGCTCACCGGTAAAATAACTGGCAGAGCAAATTTTTCTTTCAAAGGCATGGCCATAGGCATTAGGGCGGTTTCCGCTCTAGGGATGCTTAGTACGCCTTGAATCGTACAAATTTGTTTGCACTTCTTTGGAGGGCAGTTCGAGTCTACGCCGATTCCCCTCTTCTCTTCTCGCTGTTTGGAGAAGGGGTAAGGTATTACCGCGCACGGCAGTATCAGAGCTTCCTTGAATAAGAGATTCGTAGGCTCATGTTCAATGACGACTTCACGCAGAAAGCTCTACGTCTGAAGTCTAGGAGGCGCTGTTCAGCACCTTAAAAGTGCTCACTATCTTATTAGCTTCCTATTATCCCCTACGCGAGGTTGGGGAGATATTGCGAAGGGAGATATAACTATCGGAACCCGAACATAGACCCAATGCTCTAATATACAATACAATTGGGGGCATAGCCGTTGCTTTATCCGGTGTGTATACATCAATCCCCATACATCGCGACGTGAAGCACAAATCTTTCTCTTAACTCTGTTGATAATGGCTCGGGGGAGGTTATACATCCGGGGGTCTATCCAGGCGACCACAATCCTATGATAGCACGTGGCAGCAACATATTGCTTCCAGGATTTCAGGCCTAGGATACTGGCAGGACCTAGAGTGGTTTCGTGAACCGGCAGTTTGAGTACCGTTATAAGCCAATGCCAGGGGCAAGTTTCAACATATATAAACAACTGATGCATATTGGAAATCCTCATTGGGTCTTCACAATTCCTAGTCAATTGGGGCTGATATTGGGTCACTAGGGGAAATCCACAAAGATGAAGCGCGTAGACTACCCTATTCAACACAGTGTTTTCAGATCCATTAGTCCCCACGATCCAAGTCAACTCGCAAAGAGAAAGCTTGCCATGGTCCGGTAAGTTTACCCAAATTCGAAGATTGGCTCATAGTAGACCGCTTGTATATCTCTCGAGTCATCTGCCACCCAGGCAAGCCCGTCTAGTGTTTCTTCCTGGTTGATTTTCTTTCGAGACGCCATGAGTCTGCTCACTAGTACTTAAAATCTGTACTTAGCGACGCGAGAACATATTTCATCCTGTCAAAAAGGTAGCGTTTGCCATTGGCCGCTATATGGCTACCAAGGAGTTTCTTAGCACTCGTTTCGACTTGCTTAACGACCTATGCCTTTTGCAAGCGGAGACGTCAAGATCGGTCTCAAGCTTCTCGGTACTCTTGCACTCTGCTTGAAGTCGTATCGAATTGAATTCCTAGCATGTTCACATTGTGTATCGGCGATCTTCATATCAAGAGCCACGGTATGTGAGCCGGCGACGCAGGAGCTGATATAAACGCTGGATTGGCTGACGAATTGTTCGCGTGGGAGAACCATATAAAGAACTTGAAAGCTCCTTCAGCATTTGCCCCTGGCCGCGTCGAGGCGTAATTTTTGCAGAGAATGTAGAGACTAAGTGCTCCTAGTCGTCAAAGTCACTAGCAGCAGAGACAATGCTCGCCACGTTGGCAAACTCTCTCTGGGGATGTTGCTGATATCGCTGACATACCATCTCCCATTGCGGCTTCATAGAGAGTCTTTTTTCAGACATCTCACGTAGTTTATGCTCGAAATTTCATCCCTAGGTAGGACTCTGCCTCAGTACACATCGATACGCGAACCAAACATTTCTTTAGTTATCGCAGATATGTCGAATACCCCAGAATGTCCTGGGAAAGAGCTGGCTCGAGTTTCTCGATGAATATTGATGAGCATGTGCGGCTCGGCGGCTAACAGGCCTTGGAACCAGATTGGACCGGTATTCGTTCTTGCCACCGGACTACCTACCCGGGGTGGTGGGGGGGTTTGATAACGTGCTGGAACTGACCTTTTGTTCGGGTCACTCTGCTGGATATTTGGGTATAGTGGTAGAAGTGTTGTATTTTCCAGTTAGAGCATTAAGGTGACTAGCGGCCACCTCACGGCCCAGGCAGGCAAGTATATACAGCCGTAACTGCCGCCTTTTTTGTTTTGCTCGAACGGCCTTGCTTTTTTTTTATTTTAACAGAGCTGTAACATCGTGTTATCCTTTAACATCGCTGTAGACTTAAAACTATACAGCCTGAAAAGGTTGGAACTAAAGTTTTCTGGCCATAATATGTTAGAATAGCTCCTCTGTACAGGAAATGCAACACTTGCAATATGCATGCAACAGAGTGATCTAAAATGGGGGCCTCCCCTACGGGTAGTTGCCTAGCGCAGATCTATCAACCAGCCGAGCTTCTAGCAACGCCGGTGTATATACAGCGGTGAATAGAGCGACAGTAACAGAGATTCCAGGCGGACATACCTACTTAGGGCCAATGAAAAAGATAAGGTTGTTCAGATAGAGATTGCCCTTTGCGGTCGTTAGATTATTAAGACATCCTAATTTAACGATCGGTCTGTGGATCAGGACACTGCATGATGCCCCTTGACAGTTCCATTGCCTAGCATGTTCTTCTCAAAGTCTGCGCCATTCACAGCATGTTGAGACTTCGAGGCCGGAACAGGGAAGAAAAGAAGGTAAGAGAAGAGGTAGCTTGGCCTGGGCATCGTGGCTCGTCACCTATTTCTGGTGTCAGTGCACAAAATGGCTACATTCCGAGATCTAATCAGAATCTAACCTAAGCGGTTAGGTTATTTATCTGCCTGTTTGGGTCACTGAAGGTAAGTGTACCTAACGTAAGGCAACTACTGCATGTGTGTATGTAGATACATGTTAGGTACCTGCGGGTAGATGCATACATGTGCTAGGCAGCTGAAGGTAGCAATCAGCCTTGCGAGCCAGGGGGAGGCACCAAACAGAAGGGATTGGACTACCAATGTAAAGTAGATTCTTGCACCAGGCGGGAATCTGCAAGATGGTACTGTTGCTTTCTCGAAATTCGGAGAACACTGCCACAGCCGCAACTGTGCTATAATTCGTCACGGCTTGAACTCATATAGGTTAGGTAGGTACCTACCTACTGATGTAGTTTGTGGTCTATACTTACCTCTGTCAAGGCACGAAGTGGGTATTCCTAGTGCAGAACTTCTTACCTGATGTAGTGGGATTCGCTACCATATTTTGTCCAAAACCAAGTTCGATATTGGACTGCCTCTGAACAGTTAGACAAGCTGCTTATGAGAGAGAGAGAGTATGTAATGTCATAAAAACACTTATAATTGACTGATTTTCATGTTCTACTTTTCTTGTTGTTACCTGTCGGGTGCGTATCTGAGTAGGTACATTTAGGTAGAAAGAGTGTGACCTTAAGGTCTAGACAAGAATCCTCAAACATATGGTGGTACTCAGTACTAGGCAAACGCTTGCCAGGCGGGGCGGGGCGGTTAGGTGAGGCAACGAGGGGCAGGGAGGGGCAGGGCACAGGTCAATGGCCAGGGGCCCCCATCCGGTGGGCTTGGTGGGCGGCTTAGTTTGCGGTTCGGCCAATCAGTGGGGCGGGGAAAGAGGTCGATAGTGGCCGATAGAAGTTGAGGAGCTGGTTCTGGTACGTTCTGGTTGCCGGGGTTGCGAGTCGACGCCGCTTCCGGCCAATCACAGGCCTTCCAACTGCAGGCTGTGACTGCCAGTCCGTAGAATTCGATAGAATCCAAAGCCTGAAAAACTGGTCTGTGCTCGGTCTCAACCGCCAGAGCAGCCTCTACAACTTTCAGATATTTCTCTGCCCTCGCCCTTCGTCTTCCTTTCAACTTTTCCTCCATCTTCAGTCAGATCAAACACATTCCTCTCCTGTACACCCTCTTCAGTCGAAGAGTAATTCCCTTAGATACCCCTCAACTGTCTTCCTTCGCTTGCTTAATATCCGGTAAGTCATATCGATACTGCCCCCAAGACTGCACTTATACGAACCCCAACTCCCCGCCATCGTCAGCCTCGCCTCGCACTCAAACCCCTTCTACACAAACACCTTCCTCAAGACAATACTGCGTTTTTTCAGTTGGCTGTTGCTCTTCAAGCTTCGTCAACTCAAGAAGACGAGATTTGAGCTACTTTCTCGCTTCTGCCAGCAATTGTTCGCGGAGAAGACGGTGTTCTTCAATTTGTACCCCACTTCAGCTTCTCGCCCAAGATTCCATCACCTTCCCTTCCGTTTCACCCTTCGATCCACGCCAATCAACCACAACTTCGCATTAGACCTGAGTATTGACAATCTTTCTACAGACTTCACATCCATCCTCCTCCCACATCGCCAAGATGTCTGAGACCTTCGAGTTCCAGGCTGAGATTTCTCAGCTGCTGTCTCTCATCATCAACACCGTCTACTCCAACAAGGAAATCTTCCTGCGAGAACTGGTGTCAAACGCATCCGATGCTCTGGACAAGATCCGATATGAGGCTCTGTCCGACCCCAGCAAGCTCGATGCGGAGAAGGATCTCCGTATCGACATCATTCCCGACAAGGAGAACAAGACCTTGACCATCAAGGATACCGGTATCGGTATGACCAAAGCTGTAAGTTTCTTTTGCCCGCCTGATGCGTCCCTTCAAGAGACGTAACAAAAGGCTAATGGTTGAATCAATAGGACCTTGTCAACAACCTCGGAACGATTGCCCGCTCGGGTACCAAACAATTCATGGAGGCTCTCACCGCCGGTGCCGATGTTTCTATGATTGGTCAGTTCGGTGTTGGTTTCTACTCTGCCTACCTCGTCGCCGACCGGGTAACTGTCGTCTCCAAGCACAATGATGACGAGCAATACGTTTGGGAGTCATCTGCCGGTGGCACCTTCAGCGTTCGCCCTGACACCGAGGGCGAGCCTCTGAAGCGTGGTACTAAGATAATCCTCCACCTCAAGGATGAGCAATCCGAGTACTTGAACGAGAGCAAGATCAAGGAAGTCATCAAGAAGCACTCCGAGTTCATCTCCTACCCGATCTACCTCCACGTCACCAAGGAGACTGAGAAGGAAGTTCCTGATGAGGATGCCGAGGAGGTTGAGGCTGATGATGACAAGAAACCCAAGATCGAAGAAGTCGACGATGAAGAAGAAGAGAAGGAGAAGAAGGCTAAGACGAAGAAGATCAAGGAGACCACAATCGAGGAGGAAGAGCTCAACAAGCAGAAGCCCATCTGGACTCGTAATCCCCAGGATATTACACAAGAGGAGTACGCTGCCTTCTACAAGTCACTCTCCAACGACTGGGAGGACCACCTTGCTGTCAAGCACTTCTCCGTTGAGGGTCAGCTCGAGTTCCGTGCCATCCTCTTCGTTCCCAAGCGCGCTCCCTTCGATCTCTTCGAGACCAAGAAGACGAAGAACAACATCAAACTCTACGTCCGTCGCGTCTTCATCACTGATGATGCCACTGACCTCATCCCTGAGTGGCTCAGCTTCATCAAGGGTGTTGTCGACTCTGAGGATCTGCCTCTCAACCTCTCTCGTGAGACCCTTCAGCAGAACAAGATCATGAAGGTCATCAAGAAGAACATTGTCAAGAAGGCTCTTGAGCTCTTCAACGAGATCGCCGAGGATAAGGAGCAATTCGACAAGTTCTACAGTGCTTTCTCCAAGAACTTGAAGCTCGGTATCCACGAGGACTCTCAGAACCGCCAGACCCTTGCCAAGCTGCTGCGATTCAACTCTACCAAGTCTGGGGATGAGTTGACTTCGCTCGCTGACTACGTCACTCGCATGCCCGAGCACCAGAAGAACATCTACTACATCACCGGCGAGTCTCTCAAGGCTGTCCAGAAGTCTCCCTTCCTGGACGCCCTTAAAGAAAAGAACTTTGAGGTCCTTTTCCTCGTCGACCCCATTGACGAGTATGCCATGACCCAACTCAAGGAGTTCGAGGGCAAGAAGCTTGTTGATATTACCAAGGACTTCGATCTCGAGGAGACCGAGGAGGAGAAGAAGGCTCGCGAGGCCGAGGAAAAAGATTACGAGGAGATGACCAAGGCTCTTAAGAACGTTCTCGGAGACAAGGTCGAGAAGGTTGTCGTCTCCCACAAGCTTGTTGGATCTCCTTGCGCCATCCGCACGGGTCAGTTCGGTTGGTCTGCCAACATGGAGCGTATCATGAAGGCCCAAGCTCTCCGTGACACCTCTATGAGCAGCTACATGAGCTCGAAGAAGACCTTTGAGATCTCACCTAAGTCTCCCATCATCCAGGAGCTGAAGAAGAAGATAGAGACTGATGGCGAGAATGACAAGACTGTCAAGTCTATCGTGCAGCTTCTGTTCGAGACTTCTCTGCTGGTTTCTGGCTTCACCATTGATGAGCCTGCCGGATTCGCTGAGCGTATTCACAAGCTTGTGTCTCTCGGCCTCAACCTCGATGAGGAGGCTGAGGCTGCTGAGGAGGTCCCCACTGCTGACGCTGCTGCCGCCGAGACTGGTGACAGTGCCATGGAGGAGGTTGACTAAGCATATCACGAGTTTATGGAAACGGGAATCAGAAAAGTTCATTGGCGTTCGGAAGGATTTGGTCACCTGGTGTTTTAGGCACATGGTTGATATGGCGCGAGAATATTTGTCTTTGAATCTTTCATACCCTCATGGGATCTGGAAGTCTTCGGCCAATTTGGTCAGCTCTGGTCCACTTCCACTTGCTGCCAAGACTGCTTGGCGCAAGATTTATGTACTCTACAGTGATGCCCCTTTATGAGATAGAGGTCGGAGTAATCAGTAGATGAGAGAATGAGAAATGTTAATAAAGTTAGTAAGAGATATCGTTTTGCCATTGTGATTTTGCAGTCATCCCATCTCGTCTCGCGTGCTGATTTGAGTACCATGCACCACGAATACGGTCATACTTGATCTTCCGTCATGACACTTTATGATCTTTTTGATTTTCACTATGAGTTGGTACAGTATCGATAATTGCCTTTTCCTACAGGATTACTCAAATCAATTATTTCCGACTCCAGCATATTCAAATCATACTTCGCTTTTACCTGTCCGCCGCTTCCACAGATACGGCAGACATTCTGTGTTTTTTGTTTTTTTTGGGTTCTTTTTTCTTTTGGTCGTACGGGAAATATAGGAGGTATCTACATCATGCCTTGCAAATAGCGTTCCAGGCCCCGACGAGAGTCTGATTGTTGTTTATGAAGGTTTCGGGGTCCATGCTAGGAGGTTATATGCGTAGTCAGCTTTTACCAACGTTCATGAATTTTATATTGCTCTGTCCCTTATGGGTAGTAATGATAGACGAACACATCAAGGGTAGGTAGCTATGTAGGAAGACATGGAAAATGCCCAAGGAGAATCTGGACTTACAGCTCATCATAGCACTCGCAATATGATCCGACCTTGCTGTCGGCGTGCACGAAGAAGCTGCCGCCTTCGCTTTTGTTGTTGCAGTAGTACTCGCATTTGAACTGCGCGTAGGCAAAACCGGTCTCAACGGGCTCTGGGACACCGAAAGTCTGTGTCTGGGTCATCAGCGCGGTGTTGTTTTCTGGTTTAGTGACGTTTTGATTCGGTTTTGAGACCCTCATTCTCATACCACTACTGGTTCTCCTTTCCTTGCTCTCTGTCGCGCTCCGTTGGGAAGCCCATGTTTGGTGTTGCGAGCATCGTACTCTTCATGCTTGCTCACGCTCGCGTTCTTCTCTTGTCATCTTTACTAGTAATTATCTCTCCTTCGTTTGGACCCTATTTCAATCTTTTTCGTTTCCACCCGTACGTGAGATACCAAACCCTGAGCCCCGAGCCGCAAACCAAACATAACCATATGTTATGACTCATATGGCAAAGAAAACGACGAAGAAGAAATTAGTGACTGAAGTACTTACGTAGGTTCCAACAAGATGTTGGCGAGCCCACCTAGGTTCCGGCTGATATCCACTCACGATAGCACTAGCACTAGGTGTCGCTTGTGTGTAGTATAGAATTGGGTACCCGGCTGTCGTGGTTGGCGTTCCGTCTGTACAGGCTGTTGCCGGCACGACCGCTGTTGGTTTGGACAATGCTGCGCCGAGCGCAGTTGCGCTGTAAGCAAGGAAGGCGAAGTAGACTTTTATTGATGGCATTCTCTTAGGTTGAGAGGTCTTCGTCAGGGCAAAAGCTGAATAGACAGCACCTCCTAATAGAGACGAGAGTAGACTAGGTGGCTGAATAGTATATGTATGCCTTTAGTAGTGAAGTTGATGAACTCTCTTCGGTCTTCGGATGTGAGCTAGCCGAATATCAGCTTAACGTCATCTCTCGTGAATTGAGAAAGAGCGAAGCTTGTACAGATAACATAAAGCCTACCAAAGAATCAGGAAGCGAGACGGGTGGGTAGGCAAAGTCGTGGTTCCCCTCGGCACATGTATAGAGAGAGAAAGAGAGAGGACGTATAAATCAACCAGCATATCATGTCCCACTCGTCCCTGTCTCTCTCATATCATACATTCTTCCTACTCGGCTATCGACAGAAAGACGACACGATGTTACATTACCACACCTCCCGAATACTGCGCAACGAGCCGCCCCTGGAGAGTGCGCGACTGGATACGTATTTCCCTCGATAGCCGCGCCGATAGTGATGCCTCAATATAACATGTCAAAAACTGATTATGCGAGGTCCAGGGAGTGACCCGAGCCAGCTTAGCTCGGTGGTCGCTGAACCGAAGCAAGACGTTTCATAGAGACAGAGAGAGAGATGAAAGAACGAGACACCTAAGGTGTGCCGGGGCAAACTTACAATAGAGGCGCGACCGGCAATGAGATTTGTTGTCGCTCCCGTAGAGCTAGGTGTATATCAACCCATGTCGACGACCTGTAACACGTTCTTCTGACTGGTCGTCCAATGGTCTAAATATATGGATGCTGAGGTTTCATCCATACGCACGTACATATTGCCTTCCGGCATGTTCACGTAGGACCGGCCATGCTCCATCATGAATAAGACGAGGCGATTGGCCCGATGGACCACAACACCAATTGGCTCCATCTAAGCTCACACTAACTCATGGTGCACTAGCTATGACAGGATTATCGCATGAGTAAGGGAATTGGGAGAAGGGGAGTTAAGTTTAACTCTCTCCTGATTTTAGAAAAACACTAGAAGATCTTGGAGAATAGAAACAAAAGCCCGTGGAGCTCCAACAACAAATCAAAATAACGGGGTACCTACCTCGCAGAAGCAAGACACGGCCTCATGCGTCTGACCGACAACCAAACCGGGTATTTGTCAGGAAGAAATAAATTTGCCGGCGGAAACATGCCATCTATCTGTCAACCCTATTTTAGCATGCTCAAATAACATGTCTCTCCTCAATATGGTCTCATTTTGTCTATCTGTTCTCCGGTTAGATAGTCGAGAGCGATTCATCGAAGATCACCCACAGAAGGAGGAGAAGGACAAACAAAATTGATTAACTCTCTATTCTATTATAAATACTTTCAATTCAATCACATTTGACTCAGCATAGAGTAGAGAAAGCAATACGAAAGGAGAAGGTCGCACTGGTTAGTCCTCCCTCCTTCGTGTCCGCCAAGTAAGTAAAACATCAAGATGACGGAATCACTGACTCATGCTCTAAAGAAAGGAAGAAAGAAAAAAAATTATACGTCGTACTCTGTAGGGTAGTAAATGAAACGGGCTTCGTCGAATATGATCGACAGGGAAGCATCGACGTTGGTAGCCGGCAGCAAACAATATAGAGTTTCTCGGAAGTTGTCCCAAACCAGTCAATGATCGACAACGGCAATCTGTAGAACGACTTGCCTAGCCCTCGTTTCTTGTCTTGGTCTACCTTATCACACCGGACTAACATTTTGCACATTTCGTTGCACTCTCACACTTTGTCTCTCATATGTTACTCACAGGCTGATTCATATGCAACCTGTATTTAACACCCGGAATACCTCCTATTACGTTACGTCCATCGGTAGGAATAATCTGAGGGTCTATTTCGCAGAGGACGAAGGACGAAAGGTCAATGAGAATACAATTTAACGCCAGTTATGCAAGGTATTATCAATACATAAAAAACACTTAACTCAGCCCTATTGCGTATTTGTTCCACACTCGAACAACTGACCGGCAGCTTCACATGAGGTTGGTACAATTAGCCCACTGTGCATCGTCCGCCCTGCCCCTCTTGATGACTACTTTAAGAGAAAACCAATCCTACCGGATGCCGACAAAAACTGCCTTGGCAGATGCTCACGCCTTAAATGCCTTGCTACCATCACACAAGCCTGTCGAAAGTTTCGTAGGAGCAACCCATGTTGGAAGATACTGTAGTGCCTCATCGTATGCAGGGATTGTGCCAGGTGTGTTGGCATCATCCCAACTGCATTCCACGTATCCATCAATGCCGCTGTTGTCGCCGACGTTACCATCTTTCTCCCATTCAACGTCGACGATCCAAGGCGTACTCCAATCCCTGCGATAGAGCTTGATCTTTTCCAGGCCCTTATCTGGAATACCACCAAAACGCTCATCCGGGTCAGTCCCACCTTGGACTTTGAACGTGGAAATTGGTTTCTTAAAAGTAATTCCGCAGGACCTTGTTTCCCTTCCATTGATAACAAATCTAGCTTTACTCTCACCCTCACTCCGCGTGATATTGTAAGATAACCAACTGTCGTAGCCCTTCTGGGGTGGAATCCCTGGTGGCATAGTTTTCACGACGTTGGGCGGAACATCTGAACCATCGTAAGAGCATTCGTAGAGACCATTGCGCGGACTGTTTGTCAAATCACAAGTTAATTCTTTGCCCATAGCAGAAGGCAGATCTGCAATGGCCTTCTCAACATATTCCTGCAATCCGACATAATGCACGCGGGATAGACCGGTGTCGAGGTTAACACTTTGTTTGAAGTAGATCTTGTACCGACTTTCCACAGAGAAGGGGAAAGCTACAAGGTTATAGATCAGAGTGCCAGCAAAAACAGCTAGAAGAAACAATGGGATGTGATGCGTGATCCGATGGATGAATGGAGTAATTGGTAACAACAGTAAAATGCTGAAGCATGCCGTGATTAGGTAGGGTACTAAGAGGCTCCCTCCATCCGGGCCGGTCTGAGCCACAGCTGAGACCAATAGGAGACCGTTTTGGGCAATCAGTATAATGGGAAAGGGTCCTAAAACCAGGAATTGCAAGAACCATGCCCAGCTGGGAAGTTTCGCAGACCAGAGTTGCTCGGATCCATAGGGGCCGTTTTTGTCCCGCGTAGACTTACGATCAAGTAACGTGCTTGCCCTCCTGTACGCTGCTCCGAAGGTAGTGTGAGTGCCTCCCATTAAAGGCGTCGTTTCTGAAGGGCCCGCCGCAGGCTCGTCATTAACTTCCTCCTCTCCAACATCGCTCGGACCATCCGTATGAGGAACCGAATCAATATGCTCTACCACTACAGCGCGTAGGGTCAGTAATTGCCATTTTACGGTGTTCTGTGTGATTCAAAACAACAGCGTGCTTGTAGGGTATGATATGAACCGAAGAGCAGCTTCTATATTCCTAAGATTGTCACGAAAAATGGGCCCCATGGTGACTTACTGTGATCTTCGCCATGGTCGGTGGCATCATGTGCTACGTGGACACGCTCTGCAAATGACATCTTCGATGGGAGTGTAAATAACTCGCAAAGTGTGATTACTGCTGCAAGAAACGTAGCCGCATGGAAAAAGACAAAGGGGTATCCCGCAGCAATACGAAAACGGTCCTCGAAGACGGTATTGGCGACTTCGATGAGCCATGAAATGGCGAAGAGCCAGATAATAGAGTAACCTCGGTGTAAAGCGCTGGGCCTCACAGCGTTTGCGCCCGCCATGACGGTCCAAAACACGAAATAGAATAACGACAACATCATGGCCCATCTGTGCTGTTGTTAGCTAAAGTTTCGCGTACCGCGCTTATGTGACAAAGTGGATATACGACTTACACGGCATATTCGCTGCTGTATATAATAAGTGGATTAACCTTGGTGACTAGGTAAGCAGACCCTACCACCAAAGCTCCTGACACACATAGAGCAAAGGGGAATCGAAAGATCCCTTTTCGACCGTCGAGCCTGACTGGATCCAGAACGGCTCCTTCGTAGGGAGACACCGCTGCTGAGAAGAAGTAATATTTCCCTCGCCGCACTAATAAGTATGTTATCGCAGCAAGGATCAGTGGCGTAGCAATGAGAAGCGTTAGCGACCATGCAAAGAAGGTTCGCAGCTCGAAGACGGCGAGGGTTTTGCCGAAGAGGTCGAACCACACACCAGAATTGCCCCGGCCGCTAGGAACCTTGTTGCGATCTTGGTCCCCTCGACGTCCTATGAAAGTCTGCCCGGTATTACCGGAAAGAGATTTCATTGTGTGCAAAGCGTTGCTTAGCATGTGCCACAAACTTGCCCTGGACGCGTGTTTTGCGTCGTCTTGGTTGGTGTGGTACCTGGCACGAGGCCTATAGAAGGCCATATCAAGTCCTCTCATGCCGTACACGCCATTAAAAACGATGTAGTCGGTATTACTCTTGATCGCCCCAAGACCAAAGGCATCTGATGATACGACGGTACCAAATGGACTGGGACTTCTACGATATGCAGCGGTGACCTCAGCATCTGTGGTTCGGAAGAGGGTCGCGCGGCCCCCGGCTCCGGCTCCTTCGAGGTTTAGAAAAGTATGACAGAAAGGCATAAACGGATTGTGCCCGAAAGCTTGCGCCCCCCACAGAAAGTCTTCTTCATTATTGTTGAGTAGAGCCACGATACCTCTCTGAGGTTGGTTCTCGGAGCGGGAGAAGTAGTCAACCAGGGCCATCACAGTGATACAGCCCATGCCATCGTCGGTTGCTCCATAGCCGGTAGAGACGCTGTGCCAATATTAGCATCCTGGTCGAGGTGCAGGAGAATCGGGCACGCACGAATCATAGTGAGCGTTCAGCAAGACGCCACCCTTACCGATCACCTTCTCTACCCTGTAGCCTGGCGAGACATCTTCCCACCAGCGGCCGGGAGGATCGTCTTTGCCCCGGACATAGACGATAATGTTCTTGCCCTCAAAATAGGCGACCCTGTTGGTGGTAGGGTTCCAAACGGAGCCAGAGGTTGTTACGTTAGAGATAACGTCTTCGAGAATCACCAAGTCAGACTCATTAGCCGAATTCCTGTTCCTGATCTCGTTCAGCTCAAGCAAGAGCCAATTGTGAACCTCATCATTCTGCCGGCTGTTGAAGGGATGATATGAACGTGACAGCACAGTCAGGTCTAGCCATGCTTTTGTCAGGTCCAGGCCGTGATATACACTCGCGTTGCCGGGGGGCGTGGGGACAGTCTCGTGGATGATGACGAGTGGGATGAGCAAGGCCAGGTAGGTAACGGTGGTCCAGAAGCCTACCGGAAACGGCTGGAAGGCCAAAGGGTTCGATAGACCCATTACTAGCAGAGGATGTAGGCAAAAGGATAACCAGCCGACCTATGAGAACGCGACACAATTCGGGTCGTGTGTGATAGAGACAATCAGGCTATACAACGACGGGGTTGAGCTCCAGCTCTACGTTGCTCTGGATAAGTGGGGAAGCAAGCTTCCCAGTAGTAGGTATCGACAAATACTATACCTAGGTGTCGCTGTATGTAGCAGTTAGGAAGCTTCAGTGGAACGAATGTATGCGAGGCACAGGTAGGTAACTCCAGCTGAGCTAGCTGGCAGGGATCAGATGTATAATGCTTGTAGGTACGTACTTAAGTACTTAAGTAGATAGGTAACGGATGATAAGTAGAATTTGGGGGGTGGCCTATTTGATTCTAATGGTATATGAAGTGACACGATGAATAGAGCTCATTGTCTACCTAGGTAGGTAGTAGGTGGTAATTACCCATGTGCATAATTGGTAACTACTTAGCGCAGTACATAATAGACGGGACGAAACGCGTTAAGAACTTGAGACTTCCTCTTCCTCTTGCAATCCATAGCTGTCGGAGAGGATGACGCCTACTAACAGAATAATTAGACTAATATGGGCGCATTCTTGGCATCGGTGCGGGGAGGGGTGAGTACCTACCTACATATGTAGGTAGGGGGAGTATGTACCTACCCAGGGTCCTAAGTGAATACAAGTTCCCGCCGCCTATCGTCAGGGACCTACGTAGTAATGTATTGTGGCGGAACAAAACAGCATATTGTAGAAGTTCTACTGCTATACAAAACGACGTCTTATAAGACTCTACTGATCGACTTTCAGAACACACAAGAAAGCACTTATTATTACACTTTACTTTTTTTTCTCTTCTGTCAATTTAATAGCTATGGGTTAGTCCTAGTTGCTTGATCGTACACCGAACTCCGCTCATCCCCTTCATCTTATTGAAGATCAACCCTCCAAATATGTACTACGATGCGATACGATGTATACGGTCGGGGCTCACAGGCGTTTCCTAAATATCATGCCGCCCGGGCTAACGTAATCCTTGTGGGCGTGGTTAGTGAGCAATAGCGAAATAATTAGTGTGCGAAACATGGATAGATCCGTGATATTGTCAAGGTTAGTATCCGAAAGTCGAGACCGTCCGCTCTGCCACACGCTAAGCACCAGGAGGAGGTGGTGGAGGCTGGTCGCTCGGAGGGGGCGGAGGAGCACCATCAGCTGGCGGCGGAGGTGGAACAGCACCACCGGCGTATTGCTGGATCAGGGCGTTCAAGTTGCCAGGAAGCCCTGGAGGTGCGCCCAGAGGGTTTGCCGGAAGACCGGGAGGCGGTGCCATTCCTGGAGGTGCGGTGCCGTAACCAGAATAGCCGGGATAGCTGCTATAACCTGACTGGCCGTTACCTTGATTAGGTTGATGCCAGGGAGCGGCTCCGGGAGCAGATGATCCATTGCCGTAGTTTTGGCCAGCATAGTAATCGCCTGCTTGGCTGTCGCCGCCACGGTTGCCGCGGTCGCGCCAAGGGGCGGTACCACCACCGCCACCGCCGCCGCCACCTTCGTGGCCACGGTCATCGTTGCGGGAGCGCCAGGGAGCAGCTGCACCGGTTGGGCCACGCTGCCAAGGCTTGCTGTCGCCGTTTGTGTTATTGTTATTGTAGGAGCCTGGCCCAGCTTCGATACGAGCAGGTGCTCCGCCCGATCCACCACCAAGCTCTTGCATCAATTGCTGAACAAGAGAGGTCAGTCACTGTGATGATAGTCTTCGAAGGCAACGGGAAAGAGGAAACTAACCTCGTATTCACGGTCAACACCATCTCCTCCGCCAATGCGGCCAGTAGCAGCACGAGGTCCATCGTTACGCCAGCTAGCACCCTTTTGTCGATCTGGGCAATCTCGAGCCATGTGACCTGCATTTCCACAAACGCGGCAGATGATATTTGCAGTGAAATTCTGTTTCTCCGGACAGTCGTACTTTCTGTGGCCAATCTGGCCACAGTTTTGGCACGCCTGGTTTTCATCATCACGGAGCGTACCGTTCAGTGCTGCGAGCTCACGAAGCTGGTTCCGCTTGAGTTCATTCTGCCCTTCGGGGATCGAGGCAGCCTAATGGCAATTTAGTATTTCATGTAAGGTTCGAGGGGGGGAATTTGATGAACTTACAGTTTCAATCACGTTATGAATCAGCTTCTTGGCTTTGTTGACTTTTTCTTCAGTATCTGCCATGATCAAGCAGTGAAGATCTTCCTCCTGGTTGCTCGCGTGTGCAGCATCGGAACGGCCTTTACCTTCCTTTACGGAACCTTTTCCGCGAATGGCAATCTTCGCACCGGATTCAGTTTCCATCTTCTTCAGAGTATTGCCACGGGGACCAATAAGTAAACCAACTTTAGTAAGAACAGCTAGTGTTAGTACGAGTCACAAGTTAAGGACATGGGAATATAGTTAGATGTCGCCAGAGCTTCCACGTTACGAATAGAGTTGAGACGGCACTCCTGGCAAGATCCCGAACAAGAAGGGGCAAGGATATGGTTAGAAAGGTTAGAGGGTTAGCAATCTCACTGAAGTTAATTTCCGGGTAGTCGTTGACCGGCACGTAGACTTTTTCTTGAGTCTTGGTCGGTCGGCGGTAGTCCTGCGGTGGGTGGTAGTTAGGAATGGTCTTCATGGCCTTTTCAATCAGCTTGTGCCGTTCGTCTTCTAGACGCTTGCGGTAACGGTATTCTCGAGTATTGACACGGCGACCATGGTTATCGTACTGCGGTGGGGGAGAAGGAGACCTGTAGGGCGCGCGTGAATTAGTAAAAGGACACAGCATCTTTGGGCCAAAATGGGCCAGTGATGGGGCAAAGCATTACCTGTCACCGTCAGCAGGAACGACATCGTCGATCCTCAGTTTCTGGCTAATCTCTTCGATTCGCAGATGCAGTGTGTAAGCTTCAAGTTGCTCGCTGGTCATATTGGCCACGATAGCAGTGGGAAGGCCCATGAGCCCAGCTGCTTTGTTCTCGGAGGCATCACCCCATCTGTTGCGTTTTTTGCGGCGGCGCGGGCCATCTGCGTCGGTCCCTGTGGAATAGCGCAGTTAGAATAGATATATGTAGGTCGATGAAATAGAACAAAGAGGGCACTGATGGAAGGTGATGCGAAGCGGCGAGATACTCACTAGGCTCAGGGCTGCGACCGCGCTTCAGGTCGCGGTCGCCATTGAAGGCGCCGTCAAAACCATCTCTACTGTCTTCTCGCTTCACTTCATCGACATCTTGGTCGCCGCCGAATCGTCGCCGCGTGCCAAGGGGGATGTTGTTGGAACCAGTAATGCCTTGGTTTCTCCACGACATGGTGAATGATGCGGGTTCAGACGCAACCTCTTAATCGCGCTCTATGTTCTCTGGGAGGATAGATTTATTGCAGGATCAATGCGGTTGACTTGGGGCGAAACTTTTTAGGTCCAAGCCTTTGAGAACAGTTAGACCCATTTAACCTAGAGCTAAAGGTCACGTGATGATAGCAACCCATTGTACCTACTTTGTTCTATACCTGCCTTTGTGCCTAGGTGCCGAGGCGGTCTGAAAAAAGAAAAGAGACACCACCTGGGCACCCCCCCCCCCCCCTCCAACCAGCCACAACAGCCACACCACGCAAAGCTATCGCAGGAGATGCCTAATAAATGAATTAACAGAGTGCCAAAACGGCTATTAGATGTAATTAACGCTGGATGTCAATATACTGGCTTCTGATAGCTTCAGAAAGGGGTTGTTTTGGGTAGTATAGGTGGTGTGGCTGGTGAAGGGGGGGGAGGGGGGTGTCTTAGTTTTTTTTCAGACCGCCTCGGGTGCTAGGTTAGGTGATTACTGTGTTGTAAGAACCGATCTATGGGCAAAACGTCATGCAAAGCGTGCATCTTTGAACAAATCGAGACGGGTCAGTTCAAGATCTCTTGAACACTGATCGCGTATGTAAAGAATTGATTGCATTGGTCATATGGATACTTGAGTTCCTGAGGCTGCACGTCGCACGTTAACCCTTTGATCACCTACCTATATACATGTCTTACAAACATGTGTGCTACCTGTAATTACTTGTAAACATCTTTAAAGCATCTCTTTCTATGATAGTAAGCAGGCTACCGTAGTGGCATCCAAGGCTTGATGCGTAACGCAGGTGGAATCGGCAGTCGCCATGCTTAGCTCACTCACCCCTAATAGTTGCCTTTTGTTTTCCCAGAAGTCCGCCTAGCCATTATCGCCTCCTGCAAAACAGGTAGCTATCCTGTTTTTACCGCTTTCCAAAAGATAAAGGTGTTGCTAATGCTTGCATGCTCGCTTTGCACATTGTCTCTAGTGTCCAGTGAATAAGCTATATGGGTCCTTTCCAAGTTTCATCATATTGGCGACAACGAAATATGTTAACATCTCTTCTCCAATTAATTTCCCAATTCTAATAACCGCATGCGCTACACAGGCCTAGAAGGGACCAGGAGAAAGCCCTGTAAAGCTGTAAAGGTCATCGTATGGCTATTTGAAGAGTACGGCTCTTGTGTGAACTCTCGAGAACTAAGTGACTTACATCTCTAGCCATAGATGGGTCGCTAATAGCACCATCTGCCAGCTTGTTTCCACAAAAACAGGATATAACACTAGCAGGGCGGCCGGGACCTTGGCTTTTGTCTCTTGTTCTGATTCGGCATGCAAGAGCATTGAAATAGTTATATAGCTGTATACCAGATTTCAGGAACCAGGCCTGGATGGATGTAGCTTTTCAAATCAACATCCCCGCGGTTTCTTCCAACGCTTTATTCAACAATTCCGTCGCAATCGGGTCTTGCGGATGTATCGCCAAAGCTTGATGCAATACTTCGACAGCCAAACCCCACTTTCCACCCTGTTCCATGTATATCATCCCTTTTGCAGCAAAGACGGCGGCATCTTTGCCACCCTGTCGTAAGACTTCGTCAAACTGCTCAAGCGCATCGTCATATTTCTTTGCACGTCGGTAGGCATGCGCGAGGTTGGTTCGCGCCGAGAGCCAAGCTTGTGGCTCCGCGTCGATGTCCTCGGCTACCTCTAACGCCTTAAGAAATAATGTGGCAGCTTCTTGCGGTCGATCTTGGTGATAGTATACAACTCCCATCTCATTGAGTAGTAAAGGGTCTGTCTTGCAAAGGCCATAAGCCGTTTTTAAGAACTCATCAGCAAGCGTCATGTTGTTCAAGGCATGGTTTTGCATTCCCAGGAACACCTGAGGCAGATGCGTGCCCATAAATAGCCGAGCGGCCGTCGAATATGCCGATATGGCTTGATCATGCTCGCCTTCGGCCGCGAAGGTGTGGGCAAAGCCAATCCAGGCAGGCCCAAAATGCGCATCCATCATGCTAGCTTTACTAAAATAGCGTCGCGCTTCAGCAATTTTGTCGATTGCAAAGTAATAAATTCCTACCGCGAGCCAGGCGCACGGCTCTTCAGGGTGGTTGTCGGCAAGGTCGTGTGCGATCAAGAATAAGACATTCTTCATCTTGAGTTCAAACAAGCATGCAAGGTGCAAAGGATATATGCTGAAGTTGTATTTGTCCTCTTCGAGTACGGAGCTCGTTATAGCCAAAGCGTCCTTATATCTACACTGAGTGTATAACAGATCTGCTCGAGCTAACAGCAGATCCGGATTTGAGGCAAGATTATAGTGGGTTGACAAAGTCTCGCATGCCGTAGTAAATGAGTCGGGATTTCGATATTTAGAGAGCCTTGTAGTATAGAGCATTTTAGTGAACTCGGCAGCTTCCTGCGAGGAGGAAGGATCGGCAGACACCTTTATGGCGTCGAAATTAAGAGATTCCAGGAATTGCCATTCTTCATCTGGCGACATCAGGGAGTTCTTCATCAGCTGCTGAAAGGCTTCAAAGCATTGCACATCGATACAAACAGCGTCTTTGTAGCATTCTTTAGCTCGATCGAAGGCATTCTGCTTGGCATAGCAGATACCTCTGAGATAGCACATGGCGGCCTCGAACCGCCTATTGGCCGTTTCCTCGTCTGATGGGTCATCCCGACTGTCTTGGGCCCTGGAGAAGCCGCGGCCCACGCCTGCCGTAGAGCGGCCATTTGTGTGCTGTGTTTTGCGCTTAGTCGCAGGGTTTAACATCAGATCTGGGGAGCGCTCTCCGAGCACTGCCAGAGCCTCGTCATAACGCGATTGCTTGATGAAGCAATGGGCGGCCAGATACTGACACGACGGATTCCGGGCAATGAGATCCTGCTTCGAGAGGAACGCTTGCGCCCTTGTATAGTTGCCCGTGGCAAAGTGCACTTGTGCTAGCCAGAAAGCATCATTATCATCGTCTATTCACACCGATTAGCATTTCACACGAATTTCTGAGCGAGCAGCGAATGGGTAGAGACATACTTGTGAGCGCTAACAGCTTGTCGCCGATGAAGATGGCTGATTCGTATTGAGCTTTATTTAGGGCGTCTTGCCTCCATTCGCGAAGGAAACTTTCCATGGCGGTACAGACATGGGCCTGCTGACATGGGCCTTGAAGACGATGGAGTGTTTACCTATTTACAGTGAATATGCACTGTCCACGGCTCTGGGTGGCCTTAGGTAGGTACTCCGCCCTGTAGAGGTACAGTAGGTAGGTGCTACTATAGCTTCCAGAAGACTGTTAAGCTGGGCTCTAGTGCGGCAGGCGAAATGTGGAATACGTCAATAGTAGTAAATGAGGTTGTTACTTAAGCTTACAAGCACAGATACGTCCTTCCATGTGCATATATTTTTTTTTGAGACGCAAACATCCATTCAATGTCAGATGGATCTATTAGCAGGTCCGCCCTTCTTCGCTTAAATAATTATGTACTGAAAGAGGTAAAACTATCTCATATCTACATACTAAATAGCTATATTAGGTGTAGTCTTATCCCTTTGAGTGTCATATCGGCTCTGTGACTTAAAGTGGAATAATGGGGCAATAGATAGATTGTCCAATCAGATAATTTACATTGAGCCAATACCCATTATTCCACTTTAAGTCACGGAGCCAAAATGGATATCAGGTATGTCCTCACATTATATTCATCGTTCTAAAGTGGTTGTTTATTTGCGACTCAAAGAGCTATGGCCGAATGATAAAGTTACCACTTGGCAGTCGGGATGTATAGCCCCCTTTACTGATCTGCTTTCCCTTAAGTTTGATATTCGAGCTGCTCAGAAGTGACTGCCTCAAAATATTGCACATGAAATCGCTAGCTCCCACTGCCCTTCCGCGAACCGACGCTCTTCGGCCCCCTTTTCATGAACTTGGTCGACAAGGCGTAGCTTAATCATTTGCCTCTCGATAATCTGATTGCGTGGCGTTGTCGCTTTCTGCGTGTGGCACTTCGATTCAGTATTCGAAGTATCACTCACAAAAATATCGTGTGCTTCTTTCTGATATAAGACCTATAGTAGTAAGCAATCGCTTACTTGGCCTTTTTCGTAAGAGTATTGTTCCTATTAGGAGATGACCTATGATATTCCGTCACGGAGGTTCTAAGTCTACAGGTTTCGTGAGCGTCATCATGCTTCATTCCCTGAAAGTAACAGACAATGTTGGTCGCTAAACAGCTCATCTTGAAGCTACGATCGAGTATAACTCGAAGGTTTTCATCTTGTTGGGTCCCTGAAGATCGACAGGCATCGCCCAGCGAACGCGACGGCGTGTTTTGAGGCCACCAGCAAAGCCTGGGCAATTAGACCATGTCCGGAATTTTGTGGCCGGATGGACGCAGGTCCCTGGGGAGAATCCAGCCTCTTATCTTACGTGTATAGACTTTGGTGAGTAACTATTGGATTACTGGGAGACCATCTCAGTGTGCTATTATCGCAAAGTGAGCGATATTTTGACATTTACTTTTTTGTTTCAGCTCCCACTTCCTAATGCCATGGGTTGCAATCTACTTGAAAGTCGCCCAATTCACATGGATGCCGACGTATCCGAATCTAGGCACATTGAATATCTTTAGCTAAATAAGATGCTCCAACCGCCGCAGCCAAGAATGCCGAGACATGCCGCTCAGCGGACCGCCTCTTGGCAGGTGCATGTACAGATGAGGACGCACGACTCTCTCGATAGCTATTTGGTCGTCAAAAAATACCTTCGCCGCACGCTAGATACCTACCTAGCTGGGTAGGTATGCATATACAATGCACTATGAGCTGCCGTCAACCGAGTTTTCGAGTAATGCGCGAAGTTATTCGAATTGCTGCAGGTAAGCGAAAAGCGCTTTCCAAGACAGCCCTGCCCGTCGGATGATACGAATTTGTCCTCACTTTCGCCCATCAAACTGCGACGCTCTTTGCAGAGTAACGAGACTGGATCGCTTGGAATCCTTGAAGATGTGTTGCTTGGACGCGTCATATTCAAAGCAGAGAGATAGCCTTCCTGTTGGTCTGCAGAGTGTGTTGGAGCAGTAATGACGTAGGCCCAGACACCATTCTTACGGGATCACCAGGGGATGTTTCCTTTATTTGTCTACTTCGCAACCCATTAACCTGAACATGATGCGGGGCAAGGCTGGAATGGAATGTTTGTCCGAAGTTCATTGGGGCTGCAAGCACGAGGGATGGCTACTATATGCCCAGTTCCACTCCCAGCTTACATGGAAGGTTGTTTGGTCCTATGTAAATGGGTTGATAAGGTAGGGGTAGAAGGAGAGTGCGGGTTGCCCTACCTCCTACCTACCTCCTACCTACCTCCTACCTACCTAGATACATAAAGATTGCCCCCAGCCTCATGGCAATTTGAGAAGAGCATGTCTATTGACGGATTCTACAATGACGAAGGATCGCGATGGGACTCCCCAGTTGGCCCAAGGTACTGACGGTACTTGCGTTGATATTAGCCTTGATCGGTACGTCCTTCCAATTCCATTGCCAGAAAGTTTCTTGACAGCTGACAGAAGATTGGTAGGTGTTTTTACGTATAACATCGTTGATTACGAACTGTACCCTCGGATTGGGCAGGCACAAAACAGCAATGGCACTGATAGCCCTAGCAATAAGACTATCGTAGATGTCAAGTCTCTGCGTGTGATGTTCATCGGGGCTTCGATAACCCGCGGGGAGGTATCGACGGGCAACCGGGGCTATAGGAAGCTTATCAGGGATACTCTTGTATCCTCAGGAAAGGCCGTGAACTGCGTAGGCTTCAACCGCTTCGGCGACTGGAAAGATAATGACGTCGAGGGCTACAGCGCTAACCGAATTCGAACGACCACTAAGCACGCGAACCAATCGGTCCCAGCGCTTCAGCCTAATCTGATACTCGTGCAGGTCGGCACTAGCGACTGTTTTCAAAACGACGATACCGAAAATATCGGTCCCCGGATGCGGATCCTAATAGACATGATGCTCGAGGCAGACTCCGGAACAACGGTGATTATGTCAACGCTGGCCACAACACCAGATCCGAAATACGAGCCTTGCATCCTCAGTGCCAATACACAAATCCGGCAGGTGGCCGATGATCTGATGCGCGAAAATAAGACCATCGCCTTAGCAGAAATGCACTACAGCGAGGGATTGCCTAATCGTCCGACAGAAGCGGACATCGGGCCTGACAATATCCATCCGACCGACGAAGGGTATATGATGATGGGTAACATCTTCTTGGAGAAGATTCAGGAGGTTGAAGATAAGGGATTTCTCCAACTGCCTTTCAATAACAGCATACCAGACAATGGTGACGATGGGCGAGAGGTGGAAGACGAGCTGAAAGCTAAGGCTCAGGCTCAACATCCTATCAACACGAAATCAAGGAAAGTAAGAGTCTTGAAGACATAATATGATCGTGTATTACACTCCCCAACCGGCGACTCATAATATACCCCGTACACCCTCTTTCATACCGTGGATTTGGGCGCCGGGTCACGAGTACGACTAGGCGTCTCTAATCATTCTAGAGTGAGGCGCAAGTTCGCAAGCATGCAGATGTACGATATCCATTATATAGATTCGGCCCGGGATATCACTATCAGCATTAGAAGATTCATTGTGACTTTTCCATTCCAGCAACACATGTGCACCCCTATGCCGACATGGACGTCAGGAACATGATGACTTTGTCCTCAACATGTGTAATATTGTCAAACTTTATCTGTCATGGGCGCTATTACATCTGGACTCCTATACTCAGTTCCCGAAGTGGCCGCTGATGAACATCTCATTTCTCTGAAGCATGTCATCATAGTCATAATCGATCATAATAAATATCCAGCCCCAGAATGTAAAGGTCACCGGGGAGCAGGTTTTTCTTCTATAATTATCTATAGCCCGACTCATTTATCTGGGTAGCAAAAGCCTGGACTCTACGCGTTCTCAAAGTAGATATAGATCGAAATTGCAAGACTGTATCACCATTTGCTTCACAGTAAAGAACGAAAACATCGAAAATATAGTTTGATTTTGCATACTATTATTGAAGACGGATGCTCATATTGAACGGTACATCTCACCATAGTAACTACTCTGGCTAGACAGCCATCCATCCATCTATCTATACACTCAGAAGATTTACATTTCTCTTACAAATCCCCCAAATTCTAGTGCCCGAGCCAAAAGACGGAAATCTCCCATCCGTTTTACTCTCTGGAAATATCGCCTTTACATGGGCAAGCCAAACATCAGAAAGGCAATCAACACCAGACAATGCATACATGGATTAGGAAAAAGGCCAAGACTGCAACCCGTAACGAATCTTAGCGTCATCCGTCCACCTCTCCCCGAAATCAAAAACAACCCGTCACGAAAACACCTGATCCGAGCGCCGAAGATAAAGACAACGCAAACACTAAATAGCAAAAAGTCTTTCCTCAAGCAATACACCCCTCACTGTAATACCCTGTTCGACTCCCTTACAATGTTTGTACACAAAGTTTTGACCTGAATGTCAGATATTCAAGATTCCTTGAATATCTTCCGTACGGTCCGCTACACGTCACAAGATATGACAATGCGCACATATTGAATGCAGAACCTTAGCCATTCATGTACCAGGCCAACGTAGGCGCAAGCCGTCAACCCATCGGCTATAGAGAACATCGGAGAGCTGTTTGCAATGTTCCATGCCGGGCTGAGGCTCGCGACCAGGGTACTTAGCTTGCAGCGCTAATTTCTCAGCATCTCGTTCCTGCTTGACAGCCTTTTCAGGACTACCAGCGCCGGTATTCAGTACCGCAGCACTCTGACGCCTCCTATGGCTCTTGAGGTGCGGATTGTTGGCAGCCATGACGAGTTTCGTTGGGCTCGGAGGCGGGTTGGCCGGTACACTTTTAATGATCACCGTTCCATGTGGCTTATCCGAGTCGACGGGTCCCGTCGAAGTGTCCACAGTGTTTAAGAATGCATTAGACAGCTTGTTGTCTTGTGCGATAGTAGAGTTGAGATTGCGGAGGAGGTGGTACGCCCCCTCGGGATCAACGGCATCGAGAGCGGCGAAGGCATCGGAAAGTTTTGCCAGAGCCTCTCTCTTAGCCATGCTAGAGGTCTGCGCGTGAAGCTCTGCGAGGGTGGGATCGAGGGCTTTCGAATACAGACGTCTACCCAATATTGCCTCCTTGCTAGTCACCTCGACCGCATTCGGATGCTTATTCTCATCTGCAACCTCATCAAAGGGACTAGGAGAAGAGGCACGCCCAGAGTTGGACCCATCAGAAGGTACTCTCCGGAATAAGCGCTGTGAAGAGCCGGAATTGCCAAATGACATATCCGGTTGTAGTGGACGTCGCAAGGCTGGAGCAGGCGCATCACGTACGGACCTACTGCTAGATATGTATGTCCCGGATGGCTGTCTTAAAAAGGTGGATTTCCGCATAGTTGAAGGTGCTGGAGAAGATGGCTGCAGAGGTGCGTCCTTGAGATCCATTCTTCGTAATGCCTCTTCAGTAGAGAAGATCGATGACGGTTTCCGTGACTTAACTGTTGATTTCCGCGGCGCGACCGATCTTACTGTGTCGAACACCCACTCATCGTGCTCCACGCTCGGTGACAAGTCTTGAAGCGTTTCCTGATAGTATGGCCGGTTCCTCTTTTTAGTCTTCGTCGCATCGTAGGTCCGCCTCCTCTCGATTAGTTCTTGCAAGGCTTCGAGCTTGCCTGAAGATTTGATGAATCGATGTCTTAATAACTCCTTAGCTGAGGGCCTACGCTCTGGATCCTTCATAAGACACTGTGTTATGAAATCTTTAAACTCTCTGGAGAAGTTGCCTTCGAGCCTAGGCGAAGGGTTCTTGGGAATATGGAACAGAGCCTTCATAGGATGCAGGGCTGCGTGAGGAGGCTCTCCATTTGCCATTTCTAGAGCTGTGATACCCAATGACCAAATATCTGCCTTGAAATCGTAGCCGGATTGCTGAATTACTTCTGGCGCCATCCAGAAAGGGGTACCAACGAATGTGTTGCGCTGAGACTTGATGTTGGTGAGCTGGGCGGCCACGCCAAAGTCGGCTAGCTTAACCTTCCCGGATTCCGACAGAAGAACATTCGCCGCCTTGATGTCTCTATGGATCTTTCCTTCGGCGTGGAGGTACTCGAGACCACGGAGGAGTTCGCGGCAGATAATAGCAATCTGCGGTTCGGCGAAAGAACAGGGCTCTGGCTTCAACTATACAGGATGTTGACGTCAGCAAGAAGATCGCAAAGAAATACTCGAGGGGGTAGCTTGTACCAGGTCGAGACACGATCCACCGCCCAGATACTCCATTACAATCCATAATTTGCTCCCACGTAGAAAGCTTGCCTTGTATTGTGTGACGTAAGAACTGGCGCATGTGCTCAAAACAGAAATCTCGGCTTGAATATCCTGAATATCGTCATCGGTCGATTCAAGATCGATCTAAGTGAGAATTGGTCAGTTTCAACAAATAGTAGCCTAAGGCATGGCTTAGAGAAGGAAGACGGCAAGAAACTAACATGTTTAATAGCGACTACTTCACCAGTTGCCTTCTCGATTCCTTTATATACTACACCAAAGCTACCGCCTGTATTCATTGCAGATAAGTCAGCAACCACACTCTCATACAAATCGAGTCCGGGAAGCTAAGCATTACAGTAAAGGGTTACTTACGGCCCAGTTCTTCAAGAACCTGGTAGTGGCTGGCAATCGCCTCGTCCGCCATTTCGCTAAATGGTAAAGATGTATAAATCTACAATATTGCGCGGTGGATCGAATTGGCGACAAAGTATGGCGAAGCAGTTCGGGCTGGAAATTGGCGGCAGCCAGAACTGTAGCAACGCCGAATAGCGCAGCACAGCAACAAGTGTGCACACGCAGCCACGGAGATGTGCGCCGATGCTAGGTACAAAAAGAGCGGTGAACCGTAAAACTGTGACGACAAATAGAGAGCGCCTGTCTATTTGGAGATTCTAAGGGAAGTGTAAGCAGTCAGTTACTAGCGGCAGCTGATGAGGAAAGAAATAGGGCTCTACACGAAAGCAAAGAGCTGAGTCGTCGCAACAGCTAGCCGTTGTCAGGGAAGTACAGAGGGGCCGGGGATGGCAAAGCTGGGGCCAACAACAATTTGCCTGTCTTGGTGTAGCGTCTTTTCCCGATCGAGAAGCCATCTGCGCCTTCTGACCAATAGTGTTGCTAGGGCCGGATGCTGGCCGGACTAGGGCGGTCCGCTGTGTTATCGGTAACTAGCCCTTTCTTCTGCGATGGCCTGGGTAGGTCTGTTGCTGCGGGCCGACGATGCTTCTCATGATGTTCGTGGCGTGCAACGGGGCATACGTACTGTATGTTTGGGAGCACCGAGAGCAGAGAAGAGTCTGAGAAGAAATCCGCACAGATGCATACGGCGGAACCCCTATCCTAGATAAAGCATGCACGTCGCGCAACGTTGAGGAACATAGCATAATAGCGTTGTCTTACTGCACACACATGTCTACTTTCGGCATGCCAGTTGGCTAGCGCACCCGAACTTTACTGAGTATAGTACATACAGAGTGACATCAATGTGGCTTCCTAATCTGTCCAGGCCGTTCATTAACTACGGCACCTAAAACAGAACAATAACAAAACGTAAAGTTACTAGACTATATACACCCAGAATTAGGATCCGGTCGAAGAATTCAGAGCTTCTTCGAAATCCACCAGAGGAGTGAAATTGATGTCCTGTACAAAGTAGTGACGTCAAAATTTATGCTTTCGATGAGCTGAAGATGGCACTATACTCAGTAGCTGGTGGCAGATTTGAGCGTCAAAAGGGCTAAGTAGACGATAATAATTGGCTGCTTTACTAAACAACAGACCCACTCTCAGCTATCCGGTTACTGGGCAACCGCAAGTAGGACCCCTCTGTTTGGAAAAGTACGAAGTGACATGCTTACGCGAAGAGCTGCGAACTTACATCTCCCCATGCTTCATGCATTTTTACTGGCAGCGAGACAGTGGGCATTTCATGGTACCAAACCCTGTCCTATCCGCAGATGCATCACGAGAGCCGACAGGAACCACGCCTGTGCACTACCTACCTATGCAGTCTTTTTTACCTGTGCTCAATTCTGTTTCCAGGCTGTTTCCATCCTTATTGTGTCGGTTACTCCAGCCGGTGAAGCCATAATAATAATAATATCGCAACACAACATCTATATGCTCCGCAACTTTAATATCCAGCGGCTTTCGTGTTCACCACAGCGCTCTCACCGCTTGTCGAGCCCTGGTTGTTTATCCGAATCTGCAGACAACAAACTGCTGCAAGACCCTTTGTCCGACGGACGATGAGACTGGATCTCGTATAACCGGCGGTGACATCTTGACGCACAGCCCACAATCGGCTCGATCTCAAATTGTGGCCCGAAATCAGGCGCAACGTGACAACAATTCCTGCGCTCCAGAAGCCATCGTCGTCAGATAAACGTCGGGCGCAATGGTGCCAGCACCACCGCCCTTGCCTACACGGTTTCCGTGCTGGTGCAGAGCTGTCTATTCATGGGGAGGAGAGGTTAGTGTCCCGGTGGGAGTTAAATGCCAATGTGCTGACAAGCTGTACGTGATAGTCATCACGCGATCTAGGATTCATCGAAGGAGACTTGATTGAATGTCTGAACGCCGGCGACGGCTCGTGGTGGACCGGAAGGTTACGGCGCAACAAGACTGTTGGCGTCTTCCCATCCAACTTCGTCGAGGTATTGCCCGATGATTTCCGGCCCATCAGCAGGTCGATAAGCCCGTTGACCTCGAGCAATACGCCGAGTCCGAGCAGCAGCTTACAGAAAGCGAAGTCGAAACCGTTTCGCAAGCCCTTTGAAGCATATGCCAAAGCGCCCCATTACACGACAGCAAAACAACCCGAAATAATACGGCAGCCCTCCTTCACGCCGCCCAGGAAAGATTCTACTAGTTCATTTCGAAACAGTGTTCGCGAAAAGCCTGCGCATGCTGCTACGCCTCCAGAGACACGTGAATATCTCTCGAGAGCACCGTCACCCGTGCCTCATCATGCATACCAACGTGCTGCCTCACCAGCGCCTCCAGTAGGTTCCTATCATGCTCGTGCCCCTTCGCCGGCGCCTCCTGTTGGTTCCTACCATATTCGAGCTACCTCGCCAGCTCCACCGCGTATGCTCGAATATCACCACAGAGCTCCTTCACCCGCCCCTCCAATGGGCTCTTATGATTCCCGTGCACCCTCACCAGCACCTCCTATTAATTCGTACCACGATCGAGCTCCCTCTCCAGCTCCGCCGCATGTTTCTAGCTATAGTCAGAGAGGTCCCTCACCCGCTCCACCTCATGTGTTCAGCCACCACCATAGAGTACCCTCACCGGCACCACCGCCCATACAGCACTATGAACCGCGAGCTCCCTCACCTGCGCCTCCGCCACAGACGTATGAATCGAGAGCACCATCTCCTGCTCCTTCATTTAGCTTTAGACCCTATAGGCCAGGAGCAGAGCGCGAGTCGCCTCCACCACCTGCTCCGCCTCCTCACCGCAGTCTCATTGCTCGAGGGAACTCAAATGCTTCCTATGATGAACGGCCTCGTCATCAAGGATACCATACACCGCGTGCAATTTCGCCAGTACCACCATCTCCTGCGGGTGCCGGCTTCACACCTTCCCCACTACGTGAGGCTATGGATGGTGTAATAGAACAGCTAGATGCACTAGGTGTACCACGGCGGAGTGGCTCTCCTGAGCCCTCTTTCGACCCGTGGTCGCCGGAGTCCTTTGACCTTGTCCACCACCGGTCCCGAAAAAAACAGACAAGGCCTCAGACGTCAATGGGTCTTGCGCACCAAGATTCTGGGTATGAATCATATAGTGGTGGTGGTGAGTCGTCGCAAGAGAACACGATCCACAGTGGATACAAAGACGAACATCCGCTTCCTCAGCTGGACAATTATGTAGAAAGGATGGAGACCCGGCTCCGAAAGATGCACCAGCATAACTTAAGTCTGGGCAATGATAGAGATCCAGCGCCGCCTCCGCCACTCAAAAGTCATCAGATCAGCCGACCCAAATCATCAATGGGTGATCATCCTACAGAGCGTGGTCTGCTACGAAAGCAGAAGTCATCTTATGATGTTGGACTTATTGGCAGAACAGCGACTACAAAAACGAACTCAACAAATGCTTCTTCTGGCAACCAGAGTAGCACAACGACGACTAGCACTAACACCCAAAGCACCAGCCGAACTCTAATGAGCGGCATTTCTGCTAGTGGGATCAGTTCTACAAGCGCAGGCAGTTTGGCTAGAAGGAATCGAGCACGAAGTGTCTTGGACTTCAGGGACGGCGATGAAGATTGGGACCCGAATCGACCTACCACACCATTCACTGGTGTTTCTTACCATCCAAGTCACTCGACCTCTGCTCTGAGACCTAAATCACAAGCTGGCTTTAACGACGTGGGTATTGCTGCCGTCGGGGGTCTTGTTCAGCCAACGGAGACAAAGCCGAAAAGGGCGAATTTCATTAAGAGAATTTTGGACGCAACAAAAACTGGCGTCGCTTCCGGCCGAAGTAGTATAGCGACAGGGACAGCCTCGCTACAGTCGTCTCCCACCAAGCGCTCTAAACCTGATGGTATCACTGCAATTGCGGGCGGTCTAAGTACGACAAATCTGGGCCGAGATGCTGCTCGTGATATGGGACTAGACAATGGCATTGATTGGGTTCAGATCCGGCGTGACGTAAACAGGTCCAACACCCTGAGCAAGAATGAGCGCAACGAACGACGTGATCGTTGCCAGATGATGGACTATCTCGCGATAGACCCGGTCGATGAACTTTACGAGAGTATCGAGGGAGATGAGGGGGCGGATGGGCTTCCAGTTCGCGAACCGACCAACTATCAGATTCTAAATCTCAGCCAGGTTGACAAGAATTCGCGATTCGTCAGCAGCTTACCGCCAATGACGACCTCAGTAACACTTGCCACAACTTACGTTTGCCGCCCCTATCGAAGCGAAGTCCAACGCCTTCGAGCTATTTTTGTCTGGGTCTCTGAGCAAATCACCTGGGAGGAAGACTTTGAAGGCGAGGTTGATACTCGACGGGTAATTCAGACCAGACGAGCATGCGCCGAGGAATACGCCGTTTTAGTACATGAGATGTGCGCTGCTATTGGCATACACTCCGAGATAGTTCGGGGCTATCTGAAGACGCCTGGTGAAGTACCTGAGACTAGTATTATGCCTCGCCCCAACCATTGGTGGAATGCTGTACTTGTTGACGACGAATGGCGCATAATGGACTGTTGTCTTGCGAGCCCTTCCAATCCTCGTCGTGGTCTTTATTCGAATGCTAGTAGCGGGACCGCAGAGTTTTGGTGGTTCCTTACAAGACCTACAGAGATTTGCTGGACGCACATTCCTGAACACCACGCGCAACAACATATCTGTCCGCCTGTGGCCCATGAGACCCTGCTGAATTTGCCCGGTGCTTGTCCACCTTACTTCAAAAACGGCATTGCTATGGTCGACTTCAACACATCGCTAACACGAATCGAGGACCTGGAAATGCTTCATATAAAGTTTAACGTGCCGGAGGATGTTGAGGTAGCTGGAGAAGTCGAGGTCCGAACTTTTACGCGTGACGCAGATGGAGATTTCTTCGAAAGTGGCGAGGTTGTCAAAAAGCGAGCTCTAGCCCAAGCGGAGTGGTACAACGGTGTAAAGCGCTACACGGTAAAAGCGCTGCTCCCAGGAGATGAGGGCACAGGCATCTTGAAGGTTTATGCGGGCAAGAGAGGTCTGATGCATAGCATCAAGGATATCCCACATCCTCTTGCCTTCGCGCTCCCTATTATCCACACTGGTGAGAATCCTCCTTACGAGTTCGTCACACGCCACCCGACGCCTCACGCCCAACGTCACGACATCTACGTCGTGCAACCGCAGTGTCAGCGTCTTGCTTTGAACAACACATTCGTTTTCGCCATTCGACAACACCCATCCAGCCTGGGAAATAGCGCCTCTAGCAATCCGGGTGGCACAAGTCCAGTTCCTTTCGCGCGGCCAACAAGTGCCATGAGCATGACCAGCAGCGCCGCGGCATCGGCCCCTAGCTCAGCGACTGGAAGTATAGCAGGGAAGAAACCAGCCAAATTAGCGATCCAGACTCCTGGCGGCAAGATCCTCCGACTTATGAGAAAAGAGGAGCGAAGAGGGATTGGAGTCGGCGGACGCAACTTTGGCGGCGAAGACGAGGTGAGCGACGGAGGTACATGGGAGACGATCATCAAATGCTCTGAGCGCGGTGTTTGGCGCGGTCTCGTGCTTGCGGATCGCACTGCACGTTGGTGCGTTTTCGCGGAGTGGGTGTGCGTGGGTTAAGTCGTCTTTCATCTCGTTCATGTAAGATGGTGAGCCGGTGTCTCGAAGGAAGATCGTTCGACCAAGTGCTCGGTTGGTTTTAACAAGGTTTGATATCAGGTACGATTGCAATATCTCGTGCATTTTGCTCGGCGTTCCGGGTGGGCAAATTTGGGATCTCCTGATGTGTATTCAAATGGCGTTCTGCAATTCGGACGAGGGCACTTGTAGGGTAACTCATATTAGCAGCCCAGACTCTTGGTTGCATGTTTGGAGTTCAACCTGGTAGTAGTTAACTTGATGTAGAAATAATTCACTGCTACGACATGATAGTCGTAAATGAGAAGCACTATGTTAATTATTACCCTTTCTTCTTGGTATGTGATGTGTATTGCTTCTCGATGGCGGCCAAACGACCCAGGCGATCGAGGGAAATATGAGTGCTCAGCATCACCAGGTGCCTGCCTGTTTTTCACTTGAGCTATAAACCGAATACGATACAGGTGTCAAGGGCATTACCAAAGATAATTGCCTAGAATCTTGCGTGGTTACGGTGTTGTCTGTTTGATGATGATGCCACCAGCTGGGCGGCTTTCTTCCGCCCGTGCAAGTCCTTGCCTGGGAGTGAATGATCTTTCCTTCATCGAAACACACTTAAGCACTTATATACGCACTTGCCGCAACGAGCTCGGGCAGATCTGAGACAGCCCTCCAAACTTTGATTCCACTATAGAATTCCTTGAAAACCTCTTCGTGCATGTTCACCAGCTCTACATCACACGCCTATCTTCCTACGATACATACCCCCTATTTTCTGTCCCTATGAAACATCAATCCAGACTGTTTAGCACAAGTACCTTGAGAATATTGCCATGATACAATCAGATAGCCCTAGTTACTTTATTATACGGTTGAGTAAGTCGAGCTGCAAACAATGTCCGACCGCGCGACTATCAGAGGATCGGTTAACATTGACCGAATCGAGGCTCCCGTCACCATAAAATCGTACCTTATGTGCGCTTTTTCGGCATTTGGAGGAATCTTCTTCGGCTACGATAGCGGCTACATCAACGGGGTCATCGGAATGCCGTATTTCATTCGGCAAATCGAGGGTCCAGATGCTACGATTCTGACCGGGTCTTCGAAGGCGATCATTATCTCTGTCTTATCACTTGGTACCTTCATTGGTAGGTATCTCTAGCCTTGACCTACTCTTTCTATTATTTACGGGATGCTGACCCTTTTGTATCTCTTTTCAGGGGCGCTTGTTGCTAGTGACTTCGCTGATTTAGTCGGCCGGCGGACCACCATCCTCGGAAGCTGCGTGATTTTCCTTATAGGAGTCATTTTACAAGTGGCTTCAGCCGGGTTACCTCTCCTCGTCGTCGGTCGTGTTATCGCTGGCCTCGGTGTTGGAGGCGTAAGCGCAATACTCATCCTCTACATGTCCGAAATCGCGCCTCGTAAAGTCCGCGGGGCCATCGTGTCTGGCTACCAGTTCTGTATTACTATTGGTGAGCATACTTCTTCATGCCCCTCTTCATAAAAGGTGCCGTCTTCTAAAACTATTCCCACTTCACAAGGCCTACTGCTCGCTTCCGCTATCGACTACGCAACCCAAAATCGTAACGACAGCGCCTCCTATCGGATCCCCATTGCGGTTCAGATGGTCTGGGCCTTGGTCCTCGCCATCGGCCTGTCTTTCCTTCCAGAGTCCCCGAGATTCTATGTCCGCAAAGGGAAGCTCGACCGTGCAGCCGATTCCTTGTCCCATCTCCGTGGCCAAGCTGCAACCAGCGATTTTGTGAAGGACGAGCTCGCTGAAATCATTGCCAATTATGAGCACGAGCGTTCGCTTATGCCTGCAGGTGGCTACTGGAGCACGTGGCTTATGTGTGGCCGTGGTTCTTTGAAGAAAGGGTCCAGTAATCTTCGACGAACCATCCTTGGCACTACTCTTCAGATGATGTCCCAATGGACGGGAGTCAACTTCGTGTTCTATTTTGGAACAACCTTGGTACGTACAACAATGCTTAATGCGAGCTATTCTGAGGTTATCTTGAAGTAAAGGCTGACATTTCATAGTAGGTTCTAAGACACTTGTTTCACAACAGCCATGTTTATTCCATCTATTACGATCTCGGGTTCGATTTAAGCAATAGGACATCATGATTTTGAGAAAGGTTAGTGTCAAGTAATGTAATTCGAGCTAACAGAGAAATAGTTTCCAAGACTTGGGAACTATCCAAGACCCATTCCTTATCTCTCTCGTCACGACTCTCGTCAACGTCTTCTCAACCCCCATCTCCTTCTGGGCCATTGAGAAGGTTGGGCGCCGACCACTTTTCCTCTGGGGGTCGATTGGCATGACTATCTGCCAGTTTGTCGTCGCTATTGTTGGAACGATCACACATTCCGCAACAGCGCTCTCGGCGATGATTGCGTTCATCTGCATCTTCATATTCTTCTTTGCAAGCACTTGGGGCCCAGGCTCTTGGGTGCTCATTGGCGAGATCTTCCTGCTTCCCATCAGAGCTCGCGGAGTTGCACTATCAACGGCAAGTAATTGTGAGTAGTGGTCAATGAATCAGTTTGCATGAACTACTATGAGTTTACGATGGCCTAAACCCAACGGCACCTTACTGACTGTCTACAAATTTCCCAGGGCTATGGAACTTTATCATTGGCTTTATCACACCTTACATGGTAGACAAGGACAAAGGCAACCTAGGCGCCAAGGTCTTCTATATCTGGGGTGGTCTATGCGCTACGACGATCATTTTCACATGGTTTCTAGTTCCCGAGACCAAAGGTCTCACGCTGGAGCAAGTCGACATGATGCTCGAGGAGACAACACCTCGTACCTCGGCTAAGTGGAGGCCTCGTATTACGTACAATGCAGAGAAAGAAACTCCAGGAAGGAATGCCCTCGATGGTGAAAGAGCTGAGAGCAAGGAAGGGGATGAAGTTGGTGGAGCGCCCGGTAAGGACATCTATCTTCCTGTTCTGTAGAACTAAGTCTTGAGTGACGTTTGAAGTGGTGTGCTAGTCTCCCTGTTGTTGAAAGAAGGTGGTTATTCGAGGTGGAACTAGTGCGACAACGACATCATGTACGCCGATTGGTGACGCGGCCTTAGCAATCTGATCACCTATTGAGCACAAGAGAATTCATCTTCATGCACTATTCAGAGACTGACACTAGATAAAGGATTCTTTCAGACAAACGGAAATTTTAGGAGACGAGTGGCTCGCATAGATACTGGCTGCCTCGTAATGGCGGGGGAACTAGTGAGTGTACATGTTTCACGAATGCCACGAGGCTTAGTGTCGGGTCCTTCAGCGACCTAGTAAGAACTGGGCTTGGAGATACTGGCATTACTAGTATATGGTGACGTATAAACGCGCTGCCGCTTTGCGCCTCGGAATGTGGCGTACAGAGCGGACCGATCCGCAAGGCGACGCGGAACCTCAGTCCGCGAAGATTTGCGTCGACAGATAGCATGCGCAGCAGATATCGTTGAGTTTCCGGTACGAAGAACGGCTCCATGCCTCTCTCCAAGTGTGAACCTCATACGTGAATTCAAGGCCGGCCGGCCCTGGACTAACATTTATCCAGACAGTATAAACAAATAGGGCCTTGAATAAGCCATTCAAAGCGCATTTACTGCACTACCAGCCTTGTTTCCCATCGTGAACATAAAGAGGCTTTACTAGTGACCTGAACAGGTCCGTCGCACTTTTTGATTCCCCAATCACACGAACTCGAATTACTCAAACCGACTTCAGAGTTTAGGGCACGTAGATGACGTGGCTTGGCCTAAGGCGCGTCTCCAGAGTCTCCTGAACTTCAAAACGCGCTTCAAAAATTCGGAGACACATAGACCGAGACGCACCCGCGTTCGCTCTAGTTAGAGCGGCCTCCTTGTATAACCCATCAGCAATCAGCCTGTCAGAGGTTGACGAGGAGAAACCGGAAATTTCCAAGTTTATTTCTTCCTTTGAGGTAAACCATGACCCTTAATCACAGGAGGTAATAATGATTGAGAATATTATAATCAGACACTAGCCTACTGTGATAGGCTGCGAATTCCCTCGTGTAAGTCTGTTAGCGTACGCCGTAACACACGGGAGGCATTGACGGAATGCTGGACATGACAACGAAAATCGTCTCCTGGGGATTCTCATTACGTTCGCAAGCAGGGCGACCACAGCATTAGCTTATACATTCAGCCGGTGGTCTTATTCCGTGCCCAGATAGGCGACTGAAGACTCGATAAGATGAGCCGAAACGAGCTGTTTGCGTACGCCAGAGGGGCCAAGCGTTTGACGTGCGGTACCAAGTGACCAGCTGACAGGTTCTTTAGGTCTTGTTGAGTATTTGATCATTACCATTCGCGGATTGCTAAGGTCTGCGCCCTTCATGCCTTGAGGACGTAGGAACGAGATGTACTGCATAACCTTTAGAATGCCTCGACTATCGTTGCAATTCATCGCGGGGACGTAGATCCTCCAAGACGCGGGGGAAGCTAGGTTTCCCAAGATGTGAAAGAAGTACTGTACTCGAGCATGGCACCGAAAAAAAATCCATGAAAGCCGGTTGGGTGTGACGGATGGTCCATTCACCCGCATTCTGTCGTGCTGCTCACCTTTCATTTCTGAGCATGTCAGGAACAAGGACAGGAACAGGCAGGCTGTCTATACCCTGCAGGGTGACGGATGAACTATGTGAGTGTAGCGCTCTTGACTTTTGTTCTTCTGTATGATGCTTGAAACTTGAGGTGATGAATAGGAAGCAAATAGCGCGTACCCGTCAGCATTCCAGCTGTCGAATTAAGAAACCCCCGACTGATTACAGAAGCAGTTACTAGATACAATTAACCGCCAGTAAACTAATCGTATCCCGTGTCCGCTCATTTCGAAACGGGGAGTACCTTTTTCCGTTGTAGTACGAGTGGGATGCGATATTTGCGCAACATTTTTGTAGAACTGATCATAGAAACTGGACAGCGTTCGTGGTAGGACTAGGAAAAGCTCACACGACATTTGGCTAGCAATATCCTTGGTTGTTACATTGCGCCTAGGTCGTGGTCATCGGAGAAGAAGCCTTACATTGCAACGACGCCAAGGTCCCCGGGATTGCATTAGGTCTCAAGACTCTCATCGGCCCGATACTTTCTACAACAGAGGCAGATGAAGACGTCTCCCATCTATCAATATCCAGATAAGCTAAAGGTAGCATAGAGATCCACGTAAGGAGTCAAGGCTTTTTCCCAAGGAAGCTTGTTGCTTGTTAGTATAGCTGACCCTTGTTTAGAATCTCCATGAAAATCGAAAGAATTGTACAGTCTAAACGGTATAGGTGAGATGACGAGCTGGGGCTGTGTCGGAAGTAACAGCATGAGATCGCCGCAATGTGACATCCTAGGCTATAGCAGTGCGGATAACGAATCGTATCATGCAAGTAATTTGGTGGAGGAAACGGGAAGTAGGACAAGGCCGATGATAACAATCTAAAAGTTACATACAGGCGATCACGGTCGTGCAGCCCGGCGGTTTGGCCCATTCTTGCAAATCATCAGATTAGTAAAGATACAGAATAGATACGCAGCTAGAATACGCGAAAATACCAACATACCTACCTATAACGCCAAAAAAAATTCGGCATTCGCAGTAGTCACAACAGGCCGTGCCGCGATTTATAGGATGAGGCTGACCTTTCCCAGTAATTTTTTTTTAGTTATCCTAAAGACCTAGAGACGTCGACAAACTCAACAACGAATATCAACGGAGAATAGACAGGTCTATACATCTTTCCGAGTTGGAAGAGGACTGTCAGAAGCTTTTTCTTGCATCAATGTAACATCGAGTCTTGAATATGCCGGAGCTAGCTGGATGTCAATGCGGGTGTCTGCACCGGGACACTGCCGCCACTCTGGAGTGGCTGGCTGTAATAGAAATTCTGGGTAAGATCGGTCGAGGAAATGCTTGGTGTATGTAAGATACCCAGCCAGCACTAGCCTTGCCAGCCAAGTCGAACTAGTTCTCCAGGCGCTCTGTAAGGCCGAATTTCCTACCGTCCGTGCGGTTATCATGTCAAGAAGCAAGTTGCGCTGATTCTGTTGTCAAAGATCCTCTTCTACTGTAAAACCAATTGACAGACGAGTGTCATGAATACCAAAGTGCGAAGGTGCCTTAGCAAATCTCATACCTTGTAGGGTTGTATTGTGGCTGGCGACGATCCCGCTTAACCGTTGAGCCCTGGTAATTTCTCGCATAACATGCCTGCCATTGCAACTTGTCTGGAGAACCCATGGCCATGAAAACCCGATCGGCCACGATCAGTCTGTCAGCTTGGATTTGCCAGCCCCTGCTTGGGAGGCTGCAGTTTCTGCGACAAGCCCATGTGCACGACACGTAGTAGTCCGCCTAGGACACTTGAATGAGGATGAACATGCGCGACGAACACGCTGACGCGTGTGAATCCATGGCTATATGACCTCTAGTTCGCAAACACCATAGTATCCGCAAGAGCTAATATCTGTGAGTGGCATTATGAAAGCAAGAAGAGCAGTTTGTGATGCTCAAAATGTAAAGGCTTTCAGACATAACACCGGAACTCGGCTCTAGATATGATGGAGTCAAGTCCTCTGGAAGCCCGCTTTATGCAGCGATGTGGTGTGTGAGTAAGGCTGTCTTCATTAGAAGAGCGAGCAGCGAGCGGCGAAGCCACCTATGCACACCCTCAGTCTCGGTGGTGGCGCGCTTCTCCATCCCTCACTGTGCATCCCGTGATACTTCTCCTCAATTTTTTTTGGTACGTACGCCGAGTGTAGAAAGTAGGCGCCAAACGGAAGACACCCAAAATGCGAGCACCAAGCAGCAAGCAACCTGGCGACTTGCTTTCTGCTCGGGCTCCCGTACAAGGAAGACGTGTCTAATACTGTGTATCCGGCGTCTGAGAACGAAATAATAATATGGGCCTTTTCGCTGCCATATCCACTTCTGCCCGTCCAGATGCTTACTTGTGCGACTCGCGCATGTGTTGCACTTCGGGCAACGGAAAACAAGGCGTGGGATGTGGGATGTGGGATGGCTCTACTAGTATAATACCAATACGTAGACTACATGGGACACACGAGTAGCGGTGTTTTAGGTCCTGGCCCGCGATGACGACGGCGACGGCGGGGATGACGACGAGAGCAGAGGCACAAGGGAGCAATCCAACAGGATGCCATACCTAAGATGAGCCGTGTATTTTTGGAGGGTGGTGATCGAATGTTATCGCGCGGCGTTGGTGGGGATGGGCATGGGCAATCTGCTGAAGCACGAAGCCCGGGATGGTCTTCTCGAGACGATTCCTCGAATGGCTGGTGCAGAGGAATGCGTGTTCTGGTTACTGTTCAGGCGTTGAAATTGATATTGAAGGGGGGATATTCCCACACACATGGTACGCCAAGTCCAGTATGCCTTCGTCGAAGACGTAGACTGCCTATCTTGGTTAGTATAACCGCGGTGTGGATGCCGCGGCCCGCATATACTCCAGTTTTGTAAGTCTGCTAGTGCGGATATATATGTACTTACGTATATGCATACGCCCAACGTACCGACGAGAGCTATGTACCTACCCAGGTACTGTAATTTACCTATCAGCTGCAGGTACCATGCTTCGTGGAGTGCATTTTCTGGAATGTAATTCGTACATAGATTTGGCTGTGCCCGCCGGGCAAATTAACAGAGGCTCTCGTCAGAGTCTGGATGACTTATCCAGGTTTGGATAGAGTGGGAATAGATCACAGGCACGCGTGCTACGCTCGATTCAATGTATATACTACACTACGAAAACACACTCTTCGAGCTGCGCTGCTGTCCGTGCTGCCATTGGTAGTATTTGACGCCGTTGTGGTGGGATCTGCGCTTGGCATAATGTACAGTAAAGGCGTAAGCGACTTAACTCCAGCAGCCCAATCAGGGGAAGGCAAGAAGAAGAAGAAGCAATTGGAGCGAGGAAAAAGCAAAGTAAGAGAAATCACCTGTCCCCTCGCCATTCCTCATCTCTCGTAATGGGCTCTGAAACCGCACACTCGACACAATCGCCGTAAGGAAAGGCATCTAATCCCTGCTGCTCATTATTTCCGCGACCTGAGAGCGCGTCAGCCTTTCGAGGCGAGTTTAGAAGTCTATTTATAAGTGACGAAGAATACTCTAATTGTCGTGTCTTCGTTAGCCAAGAGCTAGTATACTGTAATCCTACAATATCGTCGAGCCATCTGTCTCCAATTGGCACTTACCTCCCAGCTACTAAGCTGTGAGATCAGTCGGCCTCGTAGTAAACTGGACTGGCCTGCACAATACTGGGTCTCGAGCATACCGGCAGCACCGGCGAGCGTTCCGGCCGAAGGCTCTTCGCGACTTTCTCTGGTGACGATGAGAGCTCGATCCCCTTTCGTGTAGTTTTGCGACCCGCGTGTTTTACATTTCAATAATCTGTAGTAGCCCCGTACGTGGAGAGAAGAGCACGAGTTGAAGTCTTGTCCGCTACATGGTATATCCCAGAGTAATGCATTCCGAATAGTTTTCTGTGGTAGCAGCTGAGAATGCATCATCGGCAGTTGAACATGACAACCATGTTCAGGCCGTCTTCCCGCCAATGATGAGCGGCCTCTTCTATCTCCATGCACGGGTAGCATAGTGCCAGCCAAGATAGTAGCGACCGCTTGGGCCGGTGCCTGAAGCCTCATTGGAGCTGCAAATGGGCCCTCCATTGGGCCGCTTTTAGAAGACTCTGTCTGGGCCAGCCTAGTATCGCCAACAGGCGCCACACGGCATTTCGACTGCCCAGATAGTATACGCGTGGACTAGTCTAGGCGGTGTACCTACGCGCTCTTGTTATTAGCTGCGCGAATCTGGGGAAGCGAGTGCCAATGAGTCTTTATAGGCCATTCCTCCTCCTCGATTCGCACTATCCCCGTACGTACGTACTGAGTATATTAGGTAGTGCTGCGATAGCGGATTGACCTCCAGCCTTATAAATATTAAGGATTACTGTTCTAAAGGTATCCTTGACAATTGTTCCGACGCTGCACGGATTGGCTAGTGGCGGCTGGCTCTACCGAAACGTGTAATGAGCGATCCTCGGGTACTGCTGGGGCACAGGTTACCTGCTGAAGCGATCAAGTAAGATCTAGAATCCCCGTGATATTCCACCACCCTTACGGAGGCAATAGAATATGTACTAGTGGCCAAGAGGTATTGTACGGTGCAAAGAGCGGAGAGACCTGTGCTGGGTATCCACGAATGGGAGTGTACCCGAGAAGAAACGCTATGTAGTATGGAGAAGCCGGTACTGGTACCCAGAGAGTATCCACATACAGTGTCAACCCGGGGCCGACACGGAAGAGGTCCAGTCCGTCTGCACTAGCCGGGTAGCGGCCCGTTCTATCCCTTGACAGCTGAAAAGCAGCTGTCGGTGCTTGGAGATTCGGGCACGCCTTATACAGAGAGATAGATAAGTAGGTTAGGTAGCAATAAATCGGTAACATTGCCTTGAGCAATCTGATGGTTCCGAAGATGCGAAGTGCTATATACCACGAGATTGTCATTCTGAAACCATAGAAATGGCGCTTCAACTGCACCTCCCCGGGGGTAAGTGAGTATACCCAGTTGTCCTCTGACTTACTGTAGCGTACTAGTGCCTCCAGTAGGTACAGGCGTCACTTCCGTTGCTTTCCAAGTCAAGTTCCTCTTTCGGAGAAGCCAGCCGATACACCGATATGCAGGTACCGCAATACGCGGCCCACTCGGCGACGACGATCTAAAATCACACCCCTCTTCTTTCGTGGTGATATCCTTCGAGTCAACATGATGTTGTGAGATGCTAAGTTGATACCTGCCCAAGGTTAGTATAAATGCGAACTTGTATGAACACCATCTGACTGACAAAATATACGACACATCCATGGATGTCGCTATGGTCACCCCTGTACATGTACCTAACTAGATAGGTGCATACTTCAGATTAGGTATCGTTTAACTGCATCTACGAAGTACCTCATTAGTCGTTGGTTCTAGATCAACTTACGCAGGCAGGTCGTATGCACGTGCTCTGATACAGACTTAGGAGACTAATTAGCAGGAGTCATCTTCCCATTCTACAGTACTACCGCAGCAGCTAAAGTACAGTATGTAGGCATTGTAGGTTGGCAGCTTACCATCCCGTACCTACTAGTCCTCATCTTCTTTCTTTCTGCCCTCCGTCACGTCCCATCCGACTCGCTGGCTGCTGCTGCTGCTGCTGTAGGCGATTGCGGCGGGTGTTCCGAAATAGGATCATTACCCATATGTCGATCAAGTAGACTAGGTGATCGACGGCTGCCCACAGATGTTTTACAGCATTGTAATAGGTAAGTACCGCGTTCGTGTGATCCATGCAGGTCATTTGCCTTGGACTGCCCACGGCCACTGAGCTGTGTGCCCCTCTGTACGGTATGCTCCTTGCTTGTCAATCGCGCTCTCTCTGTTATTACCAGCGTCGTTGGTAATATAGATTAGGATCAAGCCACAATGCCGCTGGAGCTCAGTTCCGAAGATTGGGGGCCTGACATATACTGCAAGGCCGAGTCGACGCAAGCCTCAGTGCTTGACTCTGGCAAATGCTGCTGGTAACTGGACACTGGACATTGGATATTGGACACTAAACGCTGTCGGCGTGATGTGATGATAAAATGACGTTGTTGTTACTGACGATGGTTTTTGTTGTTACTGCTGGTGATAATGATGGCTTCACCACGTCGACGACCTTCAGCCCTAGCCTGTTTCCTTGTATTCCATGGAATGGGCCATGAGACAGTCAAGGTTCATGACTGGAATCGACCAAAGAAGTCTTCTCTCGTCCTCTGTTCACGGCTCCATAATGGGAAGCCGAGCCCGTCCGCACACGTCGCCGTGTACCCATTCTGCTGCTGGTCCCAAATCTTCGCCAAACTCTTGGCGCGATGAAAGTGTCTCGCAAGCGCGCAAACGACCGACCGTCGATTCAGTCTCCCAAGTATTCGACTAGTAGGCGCACTACGTACTAGTACTCTCTGGTTGCTGGACTCGACAGTGGCCGACCGCGCCATGGTACCGATGGTGTGTCCCCATTCAGACCCATGTCGATTTGAGCCTGCAAATCGCCCTAGGCCCTGATGAAACCGCAGCGGGCTGATGATACCCTTGCTGCAGAGGTATATTCCGCCGGCACTTCTTGGCACCCATACCTACCTACCGAAAATTCATTCTAGGCTATGTATGGACTTCGCAGGCCTGGCCGTTGAAGCCCCCCTTTGCACATTTGGAAGCGTCCTGATGGTGCTGTGCTGCTCGCTGTCGGCGCCGACAAACCACCAGGGCGGTGTTTTCTGGGTTTCTGTACAACATCTCATCTCCCACAAAAGGCCTGTTCCTTGTCCAAACTCCATCGTCGAAACACCTCACCACCTAAACATCTTGATGGGAGTGCTACTCCACTCGCAATCCCTCTTCTTTTTTAATTCTCCCTCCGCGCGGCTCGTCCTGGCGGGCCATGGGGTCAGAGACCAGGACGTGTGCCGCTACGATACAAGCACGTTCACGGTATACCTACTGACTGCACTACACAAGTGATGAAGGAGTTGGCTATTTGATGCCGTCACACCATGCCCCACCAAGCTCCGCTGGTAACACATCATATCAGGCTACGGCTCTTCGGAGCAACTCGCCACAAACCCTTCAGTACCTGGATCTAAGGTCATAGGCATACCAAGACTTTTCGTTCTTCTATAAAGAAATCGAATACTTTGTAGGCAAGTTCCAGTCCGTCGCTATCAAGTTCTAGGGCTCCTATTACACGATGCCGATATCATCTCTCTTCAGTCCAATCGACTTACATGATCTGCTACGCAAGAAAAGGCCGATTTACCTATCGTTGTGCACAGGCAAGGGCACTGACTGTCGAGCACACGGCTTGAAGCAGACTAACTGAACGCGTTCTCTGGCTTGGATACTGTAGACCTGCTAGTAAGCATAAACATTGCGGCTTTGTCCCCTGGCCAGGCGCATACTGGCCATTTGACAAGGAAGATCTTTGTGATCTCCTCATGGTTGACTCCCTGCGGTCACTTCTGGGTTCACGGTCGACCGTCACAAATCAACTGACATCCTTGCGCATTTCGTGGCCCACCCACTCGCATGCTATGTCTGCTTCGCTACCGATTCGGATGTGATCCTAAGTAAAAAGGTATCGAGGCCATCCCCGCAGATTCAAATGTGCACACCCACCCAGATATCTCTATTCCTATTGGCTTATGTTCTCAGCATTCTCAACTACAGTTATGGGTTCATCCGCCATCTCTCTACCCACCTCATATCCTTCCTAGCCAATGAATGGTGCTTAGATGTCCCAGCCTGTGTGTTATACTTGCCTTCGCGTGCCGTTGGATGTATATTCGGTTTCTCTTTCTGGTGTAAAGTGGATATAGAACCATTGCCTCATCGTGCAGACGTGTCAGAGCTACAGGACTATAGCCATGCCTCCCTAGGAAGCCTTCCATTGGGCTTAGATAGGTACCACGTCTCAAGGTACCCTTCCCTCTTGTGCGGTGCTTCCTAGACTAGTTGCTGTTAACATTCCGGTCGCTTGGGGGCCGTGACGGCAAGGGTCTTTCTGTTAGTCCTAAGGCACACCACCATGACACGGCATTAGCCATTCAGCCGAGAACCAGACACTTCAATGTCGCTCGAATTCGGAGGCTATCTATGCTATCGTCCATGACACAGGGCGTGTGGCTCAGCTGTCTCCATATACGGTTTCTTCACTACGACCTTGGCTGGGCCAAATACCGTACACCTCTTGGGAGACCTAGCCGTAGAACGTCCTTACTCCAGTCTCTTCCCAATACCGCTACCGTATCTGGTCAACACCGTATCAAATAGCTCAGGCTAACCCGAAGGGAACCAGCACGGCTTTTGGCCGCTCTCCAACATAGTCGCAGCGCGTGGCGCCCCTGTTCTACGTCCGGGTTCACTCAAGGCATTTCTCCGTGAGAGGGCGGTACCGTTCGGTATTAATCCCACCTCCTGTCGCCTTCAAAGAGCAAGGGGCTCCCTCGTAAGAGTACCTTTGCTGCAGCCACGGGTAACCAACCCTCCAAGGCCCCATCCGTACATAACGTTGGGTCTGCCACTACTTGAACATTTTGAGGCGATCAACCCCACTAGCCCAAGCATCGTTCGAGGTCTACATTTTATATGCAACCCGACCCGAACCTCGCAACAGGCTTTACCAGCTTCCTTTCCACTCGGGCTATATATCCATCGTTTACCCTCTCAGTAGCCTTCTTGTTATAGTTCTTCTTTAAGCTGGTTAAACTCTCGTTCGATAAATGGCCGGCCATACTTGACGAAATCTCTACCTCTACTCCGCCCATCTGACTTTATCCTATTTCACGAAGGCAGATAGGTGCGCACTTGATAGTGTATTCGAAGGCGACTCCCAGGAGGATTTCCCAGCCAGGTCGTATTCTGAGCCCGTTTTGAGGTGACTTCAGATCTGAGGAAGCACCTTTTCCACTTTGCAAAGCCACCGCGACAACTCAATGTGATATCAGCCGGATCTAACGGCCATCGACACAGTAGTGGTTGAAGCACGACAGCTTAGAGACTTTATTCATATACACAAGACAGTCGGCTCGCTTTTCAGTGGACTTTACAGTTCGATTCTTATACCACAACTACTTAGCTCCTTCTTGTTGCCGCAACGCCTTTCTGGAAGGCTGTCGAACAAGACAGCACAACCTCTATATCATACAAAATCGAGGAACTGCGGCAAAATATTTCCCAATGCTCCTTACTAGGCTCCCGGAAACGGAACAAAGCCACTGGTCCAGAAAATTTGAGACCACCTTTCACAAATCTACCGGCCTACGCATGTCCAGCTACGACGGCTCGCTCTCCACACAGCCTGATTGGCAAGGGCATTATTCCTTCCTTCCACCTGGGGAGAGTAGCATTTTTAGGCAGCCCTTTGAACAGGTACCAAGTTCCAATAACGACAATGACGTTACATCCCAGCGACGTTCCTCGAATATCCAGAATAATAATCTGGACGCACATGTCCAGGCCAGTTCAAGTGCTTTAAGCTCTCCAGCAAATCGCCATCGTCTTCTTGATCCCTTAGGCTTGCGACAGCTTAAGACCGAACCCACGACTCAAGAACAGCCAAATGTTTCCGGGACTTCCTATACAATCAAGACAGAAACCGTCCATGAGGAACCCCTTACGTCTACCGAAGCTGCACAGATCACTATTGAACCGAATCAACCCACCTCTGTACAAGCGGCAAAGCAAGATCCTCACGCTAGCCTAGATGTGAGTGGCAATGAGGAGGCGACTGTAGGCAAGGAAGAAGACGAGGAAGTTGTAGATGATGATGATATGATAGAAGGGGAGGGCGAGGGCGAGGGCGAAGATGAAACTCCGAGCCAACCGCAAACTGCGGCCGAACGAACCGCTGCCCGGAGGAAGATGAAGCGATTTCGGTAGGGCAGATATCCCCCAAGTCTTCAAAACTTAACTAATATTGTACAGGCTTACGCACCAGCAGACGAGGTTCCTCATGAGCGAGTTCGCAAAACAACCCCACCCAGATGCAGCTCATCGTGAACGACTATCTCGCGAGATTCCAGGCTTAAGCCCCAGACAGGTTCAAGTCTGGTTCCAGAATCGGTGAGGACGGTATGGTGATCCCTAATCATTGTTGTTCTAACGATGCACAGGAGAGCTAAGATCAAGCGAATGACGGCTGACGATCGAGACCGAATGGTTAAAATGCGCGCTGTACCGGATGATTTTGACAATGTGCAAGCGCTGCACTCTCCTTATGGGGCAGTGCATCCCCTGGGAACACCCATTACACCTCCCGTGGATTTCGGTTCGTCTTCTTTCACAGATCATATTATGCGGCCGTTGCTGGTAGACACGATGAGGCGCGATAATGATGATCACCTTTCGCCGACAGGACTCAGCCCTGCATTTGGTAGTATTGGATTCACGCCTTCTGGAACGATGACCAGCTCCGACATACTTTCTCCTCTTTCTCCCTCGTCTAATGACAGGGGATATTATTCGAGTCACTTGTCAAGTCCGCTTGGAGGTTCTTCCAGAGCGTCAAACCCCTTTGGAAGACAAAATAGTTTAGATACAGGGGCTCAGTTACACTCGCAGTCCCGGCAACATATACGCCCTCTTCAACCACTTTCTCTTCGGGAAACGATGTCGAGGTCTAGATCGGATAATTTGCAATCGCCACTCCGATCAAGCATGTCATGGAAGGGTGATTCTATTAATTACGCAGGTTATTCTGGTGGTGGTGGTAGTAGTAGCAGCCCTGGAGGAGCTGGGAGGCATACGTCTGTTTACCAATCAGATCCGAGTGGGAGCAGCGCTGGTGGCACCTTGGGCTACGATACAGGCTCCTATACGAGTGAGAGATCCGCACGATCCGTTCAATGTCTGCCCACTTTGCTAATGAAATCACAGCCTCTGGGTTGCAATCGTCAACCACAAATATAAATTACTCAAGCCTTCAACAACCATCGCAGACCCGGTCCCGTCTGCGAGCGGCTTCTGCTACCCTTCCCCTCGGCCTTGACTTAAGACACCAATACCGTTCTTTCTCATTGAGTCATGGTCTTCAGCCCCCTAATCATTCCTCTACAACCCGAGCAGCCAGCACTGCACTATACGGCACCGCATCAGGCTACTCTACGAGTTTTCCTTCCGCCCCTCTAACAGCACCAATCGATTTTTCGCTTCCAAGGACACCTGGTATAAGAAGTTCTATCCAGGATTATTCGATACCACAGATGAGTGCGCCAATCGCACCTCCACACGACTTTACTCAGGCGCTGCATGGAAACGTAGCTGGCTCGAGTTCTAGGACGCCAATGCGAGATACTTTCGGTGGTGGGCCTTTAACAATGGGCCAAAGTCAGGGGCCAAATGATAAAGGCGATGAGCATTCTCATGATGGTCTGAACGCATCGGGCACTAGCCTGAAGCGCAAACGCAGCTCATTTAGTCTATCTCAAGTGCCTCACACGTCTGGTTCATCGCAAAGCTCTCAGTCATACGGACACACCACTTAGAAACAGCGAGAGTTATGCACATTCCTTTCTGTCGCGAAAATTCGAACGATCAACGACTCAGTATTCAATAGACTCACTTGGTACGTCTACCTGGTGCCTCTCGATATTTTATTCAGTTATAGTCCCTTGACATCAAATACTCCCCATACCAACTTGTGTTATTATATTTTACGGACTCTATGTTACTTATGAATTGATTCGTCATCGTCATATATCTTTCGGTTGACCTCGGGATAGTCGGAGAATTGTGCGAATAGGGGGGAGTCACCGGTACTAGCTAAACGGAAAACGTTCCACACACGTGAGGGGACGACTAATGAGACATGGGACAAAACCTTGAACCAAGACGGCCGGCCGAACAAGCTGCCAATCCAGAAATCCGAAGTGCCGTTAGCAGAATATAGAAAGTCACGATGGTGATGCGCCTAAGGCTCCCATTGCTATCAAACATGATGACTGTAGCCCACGAGCCTCTAGGCATTGGTCTTTGTATAGATTTATATACCGTATGCGGGCACGCTGATATAATCGTTGCTTTGGCATCATTGGCGCAAGTCAGTTCGCGGTCAGGGCGTCGTTACCTTCAAGTATGTCCAAGGGGACATGTGTATTGGGCAGAATCAACACCATAATTACAATTTACCGGTGAGAAATCGTAAAACTAGTTACAGTCCTAGAGTGGCATTTACAATGCCACTATCCCACCTAGCCTCGAGTTAATATTTTGAGTGCCGTGGATGCGTAACTCGACGTCGCAAGACTTTATTATGATTTTGGAGGAGCGTGGAACGCAAGCCTATTAGTAGTTAATCTCGTTTGAAGATCCTGTCCCACGTATAAATCACCGAGCACTGTTCAATCAGAAAGTCCGGCCTCCACAAGTACTGTCGGCCCTTCACTCGGAACACAATTGGACTCCTAGGTTTCTGACACTCGACTGGTCATTTTAGAGTTAGACAGCATTTCAAAATACAAGGTGTTTGCTCAGTTAAATATGCCACTACTGTCATGGTGCGCGTTTCACTATGCAAGCATATACCCAGCCCAAAATCTATATACTATGAGCTTTTGTATTCCGAAGGTGTGGCTCTAATCTAGCGCGAATTGTAGTAGACAAGAGGCCAAAACAAGTAAACATCATTTGTTTCAAGAACACAATGCTTTCACAAATTGCGCTCTCGACAACATAGCATCGAGTCTGTTATGGCAGAGTCTTGTCAGAATACAACCATAGCTCGCTGACTACTGGGAGAGACGTCAGGCCGGCTATCCTAGATAGGGTATGGAAGCACGGGGGGAGCTAAGTCTCTTTTTCCTCGCTCACCCTACGTTCCAGGTGCAACACTTTACTGGGGGACTTCAAGGAGGAATACAGACGCTGTGTGACGCCTCGGGGATCCTCTAGGTCCATTGGGTGTGACACATTCAGTCCACGCGAAACGCTGAACCCTCCCCCATCCCCAGATACTACCCTAGCACTACTGTAGACATGACCCTGAAGTTCTTCGTAGATGGACGCTAGCTATAGTAACACTCCCTTGATTTGCTACCCTGTCGGACAGGCTTTGAGATACCACCGCCGCGCATCCCTCCACAGCGTTACTACACCCTATCCCAACTATATAGTTGGATTTACACGCGCCAGCTCGTCACATAGCACGACAGAAAGCCGGCCAGTTGATCAGGTCGGAGAGTCTTGGCCTCTACTCCTTTCCTCGGAGCGACCAGATGCAGTTCCGGTAAAGACGCTCAAGAGGACCGTATGATATCTTAGGAGAATGGAAAGATAGCTGCGATGCGACGCTTGGAAAGTCGAGTATTTTGGCTAGATAATGCAGCAGCTACTTTAGGCTTCGTCATCAGCGCGTTGAGTGGATGAAAGCGCTCTTCTGGCTTGTTTCTCTACTGCCGGCAGACTGGCCTCGACCTCCATTCTCACTGCATCGTCGTCACCCCATGTCGGTAGCTTGGCGGTAAGGTACCTGACAACCAAGTCATCCAGCATGGAGGCTAAGGACGAGCACATGAGGCCCAAAGCCTATGTTTCGGCGCGGCCTATTGCACTGCTTTCTGGCCTACGTACTCATGCATACTGGTGGCAATGTATGCTACGTCTGCGGGTGTAGGTCGTACTATAGCGTCGCACCCCACGAGCTTCAGCGGACATCGTACAGCACCACCATGCAGCCACCCTTCTGCCGTTCAGGCACCGCCGCCACCCTTCGGAAGCCTCTTCGACTCGAACCTGGTTTGGAATAGCCCAAGGATACCCATGGGCGTGTTCCTGTTCAGCCACGGTTGGAGGTCCCGTCTTTGCGAGACCGGTTCCTCGTGGGCGCATAATACATTCTATCACTCTCGTCGGACTGCGATACCCTTCCTTGACATAACCTCCGCGGTCGTGCCTCACGGCGCGTGTCCGCGGGTGTTGTGCCAATGTTCATGCAGTCATGTGTACATGTGTGCGCGAGGATCCATGTTCCACAGGCTCCGAGCGCAAGCAGTTGAACCTGAGACCTCACTTCATCTTTACAAATCTAGGTTGGGTTCGAACGAGCGCCAACGCCGCTATTAACAAGGGACGAGTCTAGGACCTCCCTAATCGGCTCAGCCCAACCACGTACCTAACCATGTGCATTGTCCCCAGATTGGCTTGACTGGATCACGTTGCCGAGTGTTGGATATAGGGACATGGCGGTGGTGGATCCCCATTAAAACAAAGTTTGGTTATTTTCTGCAAGTCGCCGTTGAAAACCGAACCAGGGTTATAACATGAGGCTTTATAGCTCCCCTCCCACACTCCAATCGAGTCACCGTGGATCTTCCCATTTTCCCCTCTTTGGGGTTTGACGTTCCCGGGCCCCCCTTGCACATCTGCGCGTAGTTTACTATACCGGCTCAGCAGGTATGCGCACCCCTGATTCCAGTGTAGATTGTCCGAGCTGGTACTCGTCATCTATGTATCGGTACACAGGGGTAGCACTGTACTTCTCTTCGGTCCCTTGTCAGCCATGCCAGATCTCTGATCTAGTCTAGACTTTTAGCTAACCTTGTTTTCCGACTCCTTGTCAACGAAGCACTCATCTAGATAGACTAACTTAATAGATAGACTATGAGGTAAGCCGGTTCGCCTTTCCGGGGGCTTGGCCGAACCACTGCAATGACTACATAGTTAAATCGCCCGAGATGCCATACTTTAGTAGATCTATTATTTAAGACATGGCCTGAACAGAGCTCGAGCTCACTAGTGGTCGACGCGATGTCAATCCACGGCCAACCACTAAGCCTCGAGCGACCTCTTATGTGCCGTGCAAGTTCTCAAACCCCCCACGAGATTATGCTTGTTGAGAAACAGCGAGAACTTTCAGGATTTCAGTCTTGGTTATTCTGAATAGACGCTACGCTCGGTTCGAGCGCGCAGTGGCCAGGTCAGGAAATTTGAGGGATTACCAGCGATTTTAGGCAAAAAGTCAGCGTCCTGCGACCAGGCCGCTTACAGTCAGTCAGGAAAAGTGTTTTTGGGAACAGGCCCGCGAGAGGCCGCGCTTGCTACTCGGTACTTCAATTCGTCACTGAACTTCGATGAGATTCGCACTACAATCCAGGCTTTGGGTATTTCGTATGCAGTGCGAATCTGGTCGTGGTATCGCAGACTTTTGAGAGACGGCCGCTTTAGCCCGCAAAGCTCAACATAAGCGGCACATTCCGGTCAGGAGATAGCACGTAGGTTTATCAGATTCGGAACCACTTGATCCACGCCGAAGATTTTGGCCAAGACTCGGTACTTGCGATGGAGCTATACATTCAAGAGCCGCCACCTCAGTTATGCGTTAATGATATTGCTTGGGAGCTGTACAGCACCGGTAACCGTGTAAAAGTGAAAATGAACAAGAATGTTTTTGCGAGGTCGAGGATAGTTCACAGCACTCTGATATGCCTAGAAACACAGTATCCGAAATAGACCTTATCACTAAGGAAACAAGTATACACTTCTCGAATAACACGTAGAGATTCGCCGGTGTCATTCATAACCCACCATCTTGTCGGATTTGCTCAACGACCATCCATGTCTCTGGTATCACCACATGACATCACAGCGCGGAAATCCCCAAGGTGGCATGGCACTCTGTTCACGAGTGTGGCAGACAGTTCGTATTAACTTCATAGGGATGCCGGCTCTGGGCGCCCGGTTTCTCTCAAGTCGCTGCAGCTGATACTTCTCGCCGGGGTTATCCCCATCCCGGCTGTATCGGATAGCATATACACTCTATTGCCAATGCGTCTCCACGGCCAGTGAATGCAGGTCAAATTGATTACACCGAGAGCGCACATACCAAGCTTTCAAATGTCCGGGGAGACACGGGGCGTATGCTGTGACGAAGAGAAGTATGTAAGCAGGCTCATGCCTCTCCCAGCCTCTCCAGATACGTGCTACAAGCATGATATCTTCAACGACGATACAGTTCTGAACTGATAAATTCAGGAATTCGTAGGCCCCAGTATAGTGTTCTAAAACCCCACAAGTAGACATATCATTAGGTCTTAGTCTCGGATACGAGGTTTAGATCATACGAACCGAGAGCCAAATATGAGGAAATTCGAGGCTCAAGCCATGTAGCCCGGCCAGTCTCGCGTATCCGTTCATCCTGGGTAACACACTGGCTTCTAAGTGATTGATGTCTTACACGCATGGGAGCCTGCAGCACGGGTGATTACTCCGTCTATCTAGTAGCAACACAATTGCAGGTGTGAGCAAGCTTGTCAGTATCATAGAAAGTACATAGGAAGTACCCAGGCAAACCCCGCGGCTACAGAATGCTGGGGAGGGGGCGGTCTGCTATCATATAGTACCAAACCCAATGTCACGTCGACGTATCAGGAGATACCATGACGGTATATCGATATTAGACGGTCAAATGATGTGTAGTCCAGGGGGTTGGGCCTTGTGCCCATCCCTAGCTCTCCCGCGAGGGGCGATTAATAAGAGGAGGCGCTGGCACAGACAAGCGACACAGGCGCTACCTAGGAACAGGTAAATGATAATCCTCCGCTCCCACCCATCAAAGCGCATCCTCTTTCTCCGCGTCTAACCCTGAAGTCACCTTCTGTTTTCGCCATCGTGTGCGGCGGCTCATATGGGGATTGAGGGGGGCTAGGTTATCAGCGAAGCACGGCAGTCGTTTGCTCACTCTCTCTGTCGTGAGTCTGTAGTGGCCTGACGGCCCAGATACGTACAATAGTCTACGGAAACAAGGAAACGGTTAAGACAGTGAGAGATGCCTCTATAGCACGAGCCCAGTGAGTAGATATTTTACCCGACCGTCGAGATGAGCCACTGCAGTGACTCGCGAAGGGGTGAGAGCTGTCGAATTTTCGTTGCTCTCAATTTTTTTCCCTTCTACAACATCACTAGAGACTGGTACGAGAGAATAGAATACTAAAAGCATCATTTGTTGAATCTGGTTCGATACACAGCCCTGAATAAATAGATATCATCTATCACCATATGAAATAGATTTCGCTGCTCGTTTATTCGTAGATGATCCCCGAATGCCAACGTGCTCTACCTTAATGAATTCAAATTGACCTTTATATCAAGCGAACCTCTAGCAATGACTTTAGCGGGTGAAGTCAAACCATGCAGAACACGGCAGTGACCGGGCAAGTTGGATCATTCTTCTAACGCAAGGCATAGAAATGACAGACTGCGGAGTGCAGATGTCAATAAAAGTAATTACTTCCCTATTGCACCTTAGAGGGGCTTTGAAAGTGCTTATGTTGTTTTTATGTCGATGTTGAAACCAAATGCGTTAGGGGCGTGAGCGATCGCCGAACTCAGGGGTTGAAGCTATCATCAGGCTGCCTGTGTGGTTTCAGCTCTCGCCCAAACAAACATGCCAACATATAAGTACATGATCCAAAAAAGCACTCCGGTAGTCCAGTTTCTGTGATAGGAATGTACGAATATCCTGGCCTATTCCACAAGACTCTCGCCATTGTCAAGCCCGTTCAAGTCTGGCCAGGAGTCAGCGGCACTCTAGACAATGATACGTTCCCCTATTGTGTTCTCCCGGCGATGCTTTAGTAGTGACCAGCCTTCCTGATCCCGTTGGGTTTCTGGATTTCCCAACAACATCATTAGCTCTCTTCGGTCCTTCGACATCATCTAGATGACGACGAAGACATTTGAAGACTCCGCCGGAAGTGAAACTCGCACCTGAACAACCGACTACCTGTACACCACCCTACTTTTTATGTTTGTCAGAGAACCCAATGCCAGCCGAGATTCTCTGCGCCTCCCTCCAAATTACTCGCTCCTATTTGCTAACTATCGCGTTCTTGTATCATCGCAAGGAGTAAAAAACGCGTCTAGATGTTAGTTATCACGTCCAGCATGTCTCAATACCTGACACGCCACGAAACTACGATGCGACGATATACAGCTCTGTGTTTTCGGAGCTAGCGTAGAACCACAGCAAATACTAGACCCCCATGCCCACGGTCCACGACGGTTGCCTTCCACCGCTTGCTTGATAATCCACCTGCTTTGACTCGAAGTTCTCTGACATGGACTATCCGAGGAGCACTTCTAGACCAGCAGAGTCCATCTAGGAACAAAAATAGCAAGGAACGCAGACCCATTCAGCCTTCTCAGCGCAACCATGCAAACATATCAAACCACGAGCTGTTTAGGAAAAACCTCATGCTTCTATACGGTTCATATTGGCTGTCCCGGCACGAACACGATATTATTATATACACATACGATACACCTTGAGTAACCCGCATTACAGTGCACCACCGGGACAGGGAGATTCCCAAACCTCTGAAAGCTCAGGCTGTTGATCATTTACTGGAAGAGCTCCGGTGACTTCTTGCCATTGAATTACAACCTTACCCCTAGACGCCCAAGGGGGATTATGATGGAAGCCGACAACACGTTGATCTACAGTTTTTCATCTCCCGTCTGGACCAGATTTGCTGAATCAGGATTTCTTCCAATCTTGCCTGGACGACGACACCCACGGTTCGGAATCTCGACGTCAAAGTCTTGTACTACGGCTTGCCATGGTATTGAAGCATCGTCTTCGACGACCCAAACTACTGATTTGATGCACTATGCTTTGGCAATCCAATCGCGATGTACTGGAAGAATAAACACTTCGTTGGAGATGGACTCGTAAGTATGTTGCTCTAAGTCAACCTATAATGAATAGCTTCACAATAAATTCGGTTAGAGGCAGGACGTCTATGATCTTGGCTAAGCAGATGGGAGACTGACAAGCTTTTGATAATATCGAACGCCCTATTTACAGGTTAAGTAGCTCTCCTATTGTATCTACCATTAGTATAACCTTTAGTTTGCCCATAACCAGTGAAATGTATCCGAGTGACGATTCCCAACTGCGAAGTACGTAGACTGGTATCTTCATGTCCTTGTGTGCCAGACTACTAACACATTTCTATTCCTGACAACCAGCAGAGGTGTACCACGGCTATTGAACAGGTATTTGTAACGTAGAAGAAGCTGCAGTTTGCTACCCGAGTACGAAGGACCCAATCAGAACCTTCGACGAGGCCTTCAACTAGACAAAATTAGACGAAGAGCAGTTTGAGATCAGGAGTAGATTCAGCAATGATTTGGAGAAGACCAATAATTGCTTGGGTGGTGATAGCGTCGATTTTAGCAAGCACTAGCCGAACTAGCCCTCCTAGAGTGAGAGGAGCTTAACAGACGCCATAACCAAACCATAACAAGGATGGGCTGGCAACTGGCATCTGGTGGGCGTGAACGGGAGTCTCTGGTATATGATTACGTCGGTAGGGCAATAAAGACTGCTAGAGGGATTCTCCAATGCATTATCAAGACGAACGGGAACACAGACGGCATTTTTGCGAAGGCGTAGAGCCCAGGGACGTAATACCTGAGTCGGCGATATCTAATATTTTCGCATTCAGGTGTGTATGTACTTTGTCTAATTCTCTCCTTACACCTGCCCTCCTATCAATATACTCGTGATTACGATTTATATAGGCTACTGATTAAATTATAGAACAAATAGAAGCTCTAGACTCCAGCCAACGCTGAGCACGAGTGTCGAGTCCAGACGAATAAGCACTGCTTTTTCATGATTCACCTCTCATTGTGCCCAGACATCCGGCCACCTGAAGTCCGATGATTCAACCCCTCGATATCCTCCCCTATTTCCTTACCTCCATTCCTCCCCTCTTCAGCAAGCCGCTCCTCGCTCTTCCCCGTATCCGTCTCTCCACCCAGGATCCCATTACTAGCCTCCACAACGTCCTCGCTAGGCTTCTCGTCAGAATCCGAAGCCGCACCGTACGTACCGCCCGCGCTCTCCATGGTGAACGGGCTAGCGGTAGGCGCGTCGAGGATCCCCAGCTCGCGCGCAGTGAAGAACCGCGGCATGACGAGCGCGCGCACGGGGATCAGCGCGAAGATGAACACGGGGAAGCCTACGGCCGCGATGGTCTGCGTGATGGCGAAGGTGGCGCCGAAGCCGACGAGCTCGATGGTCACGAAGGCCCAGACGGCGCCGCGCCGCCGGATGCGGCCGAGCGGGTGGTTCGTGGGCGTGAGGTTCTTGTCGCGCAGCAGGTACAGCAGCTTCTGCGTGATGCCGTTGGCCTCGAGAGCCTGGTATCCCATTATGAAGAACAGACCCGCGAGCACGGCCTGCGGGATGAGGTGGAGGACGATGAGCAGCGGGCCTGTTGCCGTGCCGAGCGTCAGGAGTCCTTGCGCTAGGTTTGACACCCGTTGCTCGACGACGTGGGTGCGTTTATAAATGTGGTGGCCCTTGGCTTCCGGGTTGTTCTCGTCTGTGTCGACTTCTGCCACCGTGACGCAGAGGGATTCCGTGTGAAACGGCGCTTGCGGAATCAGGCCGTTGGGAAAGGGTAGGCCTAGGATCCCCGCCACGCCAGTTGTTAGACCCAGGAGGAAGAGATCCCAGTGAAAGCCTGCTGGCTTGCGGAGAGGGAACTCTGTACCCTGCGCAATAAGCGACGATACTAATCCCCGTCAGTTCCTTTTCTTCACAGCTTCTCTTTCAGTGAGGAGGGGGTTCTCTTGCCAAGCCATACTACCCAGATAGCTGGGGTTGACAACATACCATTGTGATCGAACCAAAACAGAATAGTGAGAAGAACCGCAAACGGGAGTGCGAGGAATACTTCCCTAACTTCGATATCCCAGAGCTCCACGAGCCACGGGCGATCCGCTGTGGGGAAGAAGGGGCGAGTCGTCGGCAGCCTCTCAAGCTCAACGGACTTCATGCGGCCGAAATGCACAAACCCCGTAAAGAAGATGACAGTAAAGGGCGTGCCGTAGTCCTTGAGGAAGACGCGCACAGGATGCCGGAATAGCGCCGTGCCACCCAGCTCGCCGCAGATGTACGCAATGGCGAAGACGAGCAGCGCCACCGATAACGAGAGATAGAAGGGTGCGCCGTCGCCGAAGCGCTCAAGCACTTGAATGCCCTTCTGCAGGTAGATGAAGGCCACATAGAACCCAAAGATGTCGCAGGGAAACCTCGTCACGTACTTGAGCCAGTTGCACGAGTTGGTGACTGCTAAGATCCAGTGCAGAAGTACGGCCCACAGCCCGATCCAGCACATGAAGGCCAGGTAGTTCGTCCCTAGGGGCGTAACGATGTCGTAGACGGTGCTAGAGTCTTCGATTAGCGCAAGGCAAAGGGAGGGCGGGATATTCTCAGACACGTGAATGTGGCCTGCGGAAGGGGAGTATCACGGGGATTCATACTAATTGAATACAGTAATGGGACCCGTGACTCCCACAATCACAAGTGGTTGACAGGCAATAATCGAAAAGACCACGGCGCCGAGTACAGATGCCAGCAGTACCTCATTGACGCCATATTGCATGTGTGTCTTGGTGAACATATCCAAGCTGAAAGCCAAAGCGGGTAGAATACTATTAATTATATCAGCTTCCAATCCCACATCATCTGTTGTGACTACAATTGATAAGTTCATCCCAATATCTCCCACCAAGTTTAACAATGCCGAATGAAGAAACAATAGGGCGGCATACTTGGCGAAATACATGTATACGGTAGCAGGAACTACACGGTAGTCCCAGGCGTCGACCCAATCGCTCCAATAATAGGGGGCACGGCGACGAAGGTCGTTGACCATACCACGGAAGAGGTGGATCTTCCACCATCTGGGCCCCGACCGCGTCCTCTTGGAGCTCGTCATGCTACGGCCATCCGGCGCACCAGTGTTAGCCCTGGACGCAGAGCCGGGAGCGGAGATCCTGCCGTCGACCATATTTGACAACGACGGCGGCGGCGTTGGGTTCTAAATAAAGAGAGAGGCACACACAGAAACACTAGGTCTTCTTTTTCTCTTGGCTTTTACTGCAGGAATATGGCTGGCTCAGCGTAATTGGTCCGCCTGTCGAGGTGGGCTTTGACTGACCGATACTCGACAAATTCTGCAGTGGCTGCTTTTAAGATGCGAGAAATTGTCCAAAGATAACCATACGTCTGACGTCTAATACGGCGACAAGTAAAGCGAGCCAGAGCTAGCCGAAGAGGTGCCCTCGGACCAATTAATGGTACAGCATATCTGTCAGATGATACACCGCGGGTTCCTCACCGACAAGGCGGTGTTCTCCCGAGCTCCAAGTCAATAACAACTGAGTCGGCTGAAAGGCTCGTAAAGAATGCGTATACGAGTAATATATACTGTTGAAGAACGAGAGGATGAGGCTGACCATGCAGTGGTATTTTTGTTATCATACCGAGGGCCAGTTAGCGCACCTCTGATTAATCTCATGTGAACTGCCATGTAGGTTTTTATATACTAGACTCGAATTATCATGGCGACCCACGGAAACCCATGGCGGCAAATCCCGCCTTGCGCAATCCGGCATCTTAGTCAAGACTTGATCGGAATGGAGATTGGCGAGTGGATACCGCCGCACCCGCTTCTCCACAGGGGTTATAATTCGGCACACCTAAGGTAAGTTAAAGGTAAGGTATATATACCCAACCAGAAAGCTGGAAAGGAATAAAACAAGAGGAAAAAAAAAAAGAAAAGAAAAAGAAAAAGAAAATTCAAACCTTAAACGGTACAAAATTGCAAAAAGTCAAGGGTTGGTCCAGTGCATGATCGCTCGACTTTGCAAGCTTGAGAAGAGGGCAGTAAGTACTACGTCGCTCTTCTGACATCACTTGTAACAGATACCTGAATGATTTCTTCTTTTCTTGTCTTAGGTAGCTCTACAGCAGTTATAGACATAAGCCGAAGCCTACCAGTACTAGGCATCTACCTCTTCACGCTAAACCTAACTTGGGGCTCAAAAGGGCTCCCGGGCAGAATTTCTGAAGCCTAATGACCACTGCCAATGTAGTATATTCCTGGGTAGAGTAGGTAGGTATAGCAATATTCTCAACTTACAAAGTTGCTACGGAGTCGAGACTATTTATCTGATCACCATAATAGACGCACTTTGTTGTATCGCGAGACGTCTATTCTATTGATACACAAATCGCTACTTTGTTGTACTATTTAACTTTTTCCATCCTTTCTTTCATCCTTTCTCGCTTCGCCCTGCTTTCCACTCATGGCCTTCGAAAATAGTGTAACATAAATATACATGGGTGTTTTATGTGTGGTGTGTGCTTCAGTTGAGTTGAGAGCTTTGTGACCAGTCATTTGGTCGTGTATGGCGCTAAGTAACAGTCACCTCTCTGTCCAAGCGCCCTCTAGCCAGTGCGAAGCGATTTCACGTGATGCCCTGCGTACGCCTAAATCATGGTCCCTTATATACAGTGTGGTGTCCTTTGCGTAGTACTTATGAATATCACCTTCCATCCTTGCCCTCCAGCTGTTGAAATGCGGCTGGAGCAGGTGAGGGTGGGTCAGGTGAGTCCGGTAGAGAAGGAGATGATGGCGGCTCCGTTGGATTCGTAGGTGGCTTCTTAGCCTCCTCGCCGAAGTACTTCGTGAAATCATCACGGTCGTCGAAAGGTCGTGGGCCCAGCAGGCGGACCATGTCGTCACGCACGAGGACCTCCTTAGTCAACAACTCCTCAGCGATAATGCCAACCTCTTTCTTTTTCTCGATTAATAAGTCCTTGCATTGCTTATAAGCCTGTTCCACAATGCGCTTGACTTCCGCATCAATCGTCTGGCCTGTCGTCTCCGAGAAGGGTTTATAGACTTTGCTTTCGTCGTTTTGGAAATAAACAGGCCCAACCTTTTCCGACATACCCCACTGCGTCACCATAGCTGTAGCCATCCTCGTTACTTTCTTGAAATCGTCGCTAGCGCCTGTTGTGACGGTAGGGAAGTGCAGTTCTTCCGATATTCGACCGCCCAAAGTCATGGCCATCCGATCCATCAGTTGGTTGTAGCTCATGAGGTAAGCATCGCCTGGTAAATACTGAGCGTAGCCTAAGCCCTTGCCACGAGGAATGATAGACACCTTTAATAAAGGATCGGCGTATCGGAAATACCAGCCACAAATGGCATGGCCCGCTTCATGGTAGGCGACCGTCTTCTTTTCGGTAGGATCAAGAACTAGGGATTTGCGCTCAAGGCCTCCAATGACACGCTCAATAGCTTGCTCAAAGTGTTGTAGCGTAACAGTGGCGGCATTGCTCCGTGCAGCTATGATTAATCAGTTCAAACTCCCTTAGGTTTATTCACCAAGTACTCACCGATCAGAGCCGCCTCATTGACGCAATTGGCAATGTCAGCACCTGCGAAGCCTGGTGTCAGTGAGGCGAGGCGACCACTCAGATATTCCATGTCTTCATTGGTCACAATCTTCTTCAGGTAGACCTTGAAGATATCCTGGCGACCGGCCATGGTTGGCGCATCAATGTTAATATGTCGATCAAAACGGCCAGGTCGCATCAAAGCCTTATCGAGAATATCTACTCTGTTGGTGCCAGCGAGGACAACAATCTGTTCGCTCGTGTTGAAACCATCCATCTCCGTAAGAATCTGGTTTAGAGTAGCCTCCCGTTCATCGTTGCCGCCAAATCTCTGGCCTTCTGCACGAGATCTTCCGATAGCGTCTATTTCATCGATGAAGATGATGCATGGCGCATTCTTACGCGCGGTGGCAAAAAGGTCGCGCACTCTCGAGGCACCTACACCTACGAACATCTCCACAAATTCAGAGCCACTGACGGAGAAGAAGGGCACTCCAGACTCGCCGGCGGTGGCTTTTGCGAGCAGTGTCTTACCGGTACCAGGTGGACCGGCAAGAATGGCACCACGAGGGATCTTGGCACCTAGCCTCTGGAATCGCTCAGGTTTCTTCAGGAAGCTAACGAACTCCATGATCTCCTGCTTCGCTTCATCCATACCAGCAACGTCAGAGAACTTTACCTTGATGGCGGTTTCGTGACTAAAACGTTTCGCCTTGCTCTTGCTAAAACCAAAGATACCGCTAGAGCCACCGCCACCAGGCCCGCGGCGACTAGCATATAACAACAGACCAACCAGCAGAACCGTAGGTCCAAATGCTAGGAGGAGGTTCATTAGATTGCTCTCACCAGCATAGCTCACCGGGATCCTGTCACTGCTCGGGATGCCAAGTTCGTTTTGAGCATCTTCTAACCGCCTCTCAAAAGCGTCAACTGAGGCGATAGAGAAATAGTAGTTGAAGCCAGGACGCGTAGCAACGGAGTCGGGATACATAGACTGAGTGGCCTCTCGGTTGAGTTCCACGATGACCTTGTGGCCCACGACAACCATCTTTTCCACGAGACCTTTATCAAGGAAGTTCTTCCTGAGCTCTTGCCAAGTGATTTCCCTACCCGACTCCTCCGACATGGAGCTGTAGAGATAATAGGCAACAGCCGTGGCAATGGCCGTAGTGAGCCAGTCATTGTTTTTGAATGGGCCGTTGTCATTATTTGGATTAGGTGGGGGGTTCGATTTAAAGCCCTTGTCTTTCGTTCTAGGATCTGGTTTGCCTTTGTATGACTTTTTACTCTCCTCGCCGTTCTTGCCTACAGGCTGGCGGTTGTCGCTTGACTTGGAGGACGACGACTGCTGGTAGCTCCGGGACGGCCGAGACGTCTGATCTTTGTTTCGTGCGTCGTCCTCTTCGAGCTCAGCACAACGCCAGGCCAACTCGTTGATGCCTTTCAAGAGCTTTGGAATGTCGGTGATTCCAAAGGCCTTAGTCCGGTTCTTCTCGACCAAGTTATACAGGATCCGCGGCACTCCTGTGCGGTTGATCAGTTTGATCATTCTCTCGTCCACCGCAGTATTCCCCCACGGTTTAGACTGCACGATAGTCTCAAGCATTTTGATCTGCTCCTCGGTGAGGTAGACCCAGCCCTCGGGCAGCGGATATCGGGCGTCCTTGTCCTCGGGAGAAGCCTTTGGCTCCTCTGCTTCAGCAGGCCCCGGAGAGTGGGTGCTCTGTATTCGTGGCTTATCGGCAGAATCTTCTGCTTCCTTGTCGCCGTTTTCGGGAGTGGGCTTGGGCGGCTTATTGTCGGATGAATAGTGTCGACGAGAAGGGTGGGCGGACCATGCGGCGGCGGTGGTGCGCACGAACCGGGGTGATCGGAGGCTCGTACGCGATGCGACGTTGAACGGGTGGCCAGCGACCCGCGCGAGGCTGGTCGTCCGCCGCAATATGCTGGACATGCTGGGCGATTGTGCAACTCGTCGACCGGGCCGGAGCAGGCGGATGTTTTCTGTCAAGTGGTCGAGAGGGCGAGATGTGGCGTGCGGGTCGACTGCGAGAGTGTGCTATCGCATAGGGGTAGCAACCCGACCCAATAAGCCAGCTGGTTGCACAACCGTTCCCGTTTGTCTTCGTGCTAGATAGCGCGGTCCCTGCCACCATAGAATCGCTGCTATAACTGTAGAAAGCCGACTGTTGAACGTTTGACTCGAGCTAGAGAGGTCTTGTTCACCCGGCTCGAGGTAGGTGATGATTAGGTATTAGAAAGCTTTCTGCCACCGTACTAATCTAAGGATGGTTTAGCGTTGATTTTCCCAAAGCCAGCTGCTATTGATTATGGCATCATGCTTCGGATGTATCGGATATAAAAACGAAAGGGCTACACCCCGCTGGAGCTATCAACCATACTATGCTGCGGCTTGTACGGAGTAGAGGTCATTACTTTGGATACGTCTCAATAATGGCTTCAAAAGGCCCAGTATCGCTCAGTATTCTGTAAACTACTAGGTCGTTAGTTTAACTCCCCCAACCTATGCCCCCAGGCCATGTTTTTGTCCGCGAGAGGATCCGTACCCAAGTAATTACTCAGTAGACGATTATGGGTTTATAGCTTTTTGTCATCTATTTTACATCGCTCTCACTAGAAAGCAATTACTGATGGTGCCATATACAAGATCCTAGTTTCCAGCACAAGTTACATAATATTTTCAAAAGCTATAGCATAGATAAATATCTCTTCCTTGCCATAGCCATTCCCCGTCTTTGTGACAGGTACCTCAACTACAGTCTACCTACGACAATAAACATAGTTATGGAGTTGAATCAAGGTTTACCTCCCAAATATACCGTTTCGTCCCACATGTCTTTCCCTTTCAGAATAGTTAAAATACGTTTGACGCACGCCTAAACTCCATCTCTTCGATCGGCCCCTCTTCTAGGCTGGGAGCGCAATGGTATCAAATACAACTTCGAAGAAAAAGAAAAAAAGATGATTATGCCGCTTTTGGAATGAGCTTCCTGCTCATGCCATTATATCGATGCTCTGCCGTTTCGTCGTCGTACGGTCCGTTCATTGGTTCGGGTCCTAATCCTTCATTTGGATCCGATTTCAGATTCTTCCCTATATTTCTCGTCCGAACGCCTCATCTTTATTTTTGACAGAAAATGTCATCCCAGCTCCAGCCTCACTTTGGTTCTACGTCGTACTTCCATTTTCGAAGCCGGGATACGGCCCACCCGTAAATTCGGCCCAGTCCCAGTCAAGCGTCATAGGCAATTGCCAAAGGTCCTGCGGCAGCGTGGGCTGATATCCGGTTACATTGTTACCTCCTGCTGCGGGTCCTATCCCGTTCGCTCCAATGGCACCCAGCATCGTCGAGGGAGACGCCATGGGCTGTCCAAATCCCGTTAGTTCCGCAAACGACCCCATATCCACCTGGTCAAATTGTTCTGATGGCCAGCCGCCTACGTCGCCGCGCGGTGCTGAACCGTTCGACGAGGTTGCTGTGTTCATTGGGCTATATCCGTTGCCATTGCTGTTGCCGTGTCCGTTGGCCTGGGAAGTGCTGTTCGGTGTCGTGGCAGCACTAACATTGTTCTGCCGGTTCTGCTCGCCATTGAACTTTGGTGAGAGCTGTGCGACGCCTGGATTGCCACTACCATTGCTGCCATACATATTCGACGTTGGTGTTGAGGTGGATGAAGACGGCCGTGGTGTCGTAGTAGATGCTAAGCTGTAATTAATGTTGTCTTTGGTCTGCCTGGATAGATCGGCTGGCTTCCTCTTTTTTCGTGACACTGCTTCCTTTTCGGCCTTGTCTATCACCACTTTGGCGATACGCTCGAACTCTGCACATACGCCGAGCATGCGGTAGACACCTCCAGTCTCCGCTTCTTGGCCCAGCGTCGAGAGGAACGTTACCACCAGGTTCATGAGGCGTGTATCAGATCGTGCGCGTGGATCATTCGGATTCTGCAGAATGTTGCCGAATAAGGTTACCAGAGCAGAAACCGGAAAGTATAGAGCCATCCTGTATGCATGAGTGACCGTAGCAAATCCCTAGGGTATAGATATACGTACCAGACACATGAGAAATCACCTTGTGGAATGTATTTAAGCAAGGCAATCGTGGCCCTCGCAGCAGATGCACAAAGTGCAGCCGAAGAGAACACTCTCGGGTTCAGGGGTCTCGCATTTAAGCCTTGTATGGCAAAATTTGCCAGCCGACTTGTCCAGAAACCATGGTGTATGGACATGCGATGAATGGTAGTAAGGGCGTTGTAATAGGCGAAATGAAGCATAGCAATGTGTAGTATTAACGGCGTATGGGACGCCTTTATCTCGTGCTCCGGACGGTAGTCAATGTCAATACTATCCTTCCAAGCCTCCAGCTCCTTGTCGAGTTCTCCGATTGTGTATAGTAATTCGCCGTCTGATAGTTTCGTCGCCTTTGTCGAATAAAGCCTCTTGTAGATTCGGCTCTCGATCACTGCTAATTCGCACATAACACGGAATAGATTCATCTTCCCTTTGCCGTTAGCTAGAGGAATGTTGCCTATGTGATCGGCCGGGTCAGCATCTGGAAGCTCAACGTTCATATCGTCATCATCTTGTGCGGGCGGTCGACCCGATCGAAGACACAAATCCTTGTCCAGCATGTATGCAATCCAAAACACCCGCTTTCTCTGCTCGATCTCGATGGGATTCAAGTTGAAGCCAGTGCCACGCTTATGAAGCCCAATACTGTGTGATGACCTAATGGCAGCTGCCACTAGTAAAAACGTTGGTTGAGGATTTGGCGTTCCTTGCATGAATAAAGCCATGCCAAGTAAGGCTTGCACGCTTAGAAGATCCGTGTTGCGCATAGTTAACTCGCTGAAGACTCCCATGGCGTTTTTTATGTAAGCCCATGATTTCTCATCTTCTTCCTGCGGTACCAGGTTGCTCATAACTCGAAGGCGATGCGCAATGGCGAAAACACAGTTCAGACTCGCCCACCAACCGGATCCTTCGTATGGATTTGACGAATACTGCCTTTCAACCAGGTGCATGAAAGTTGGTTGATGAAACAGTGGGAAGATACAGTTGAAATTCTCGAAATAATCTTTCAATAGAGACAAGGCTTCTGGCTTAGGCGGCAGTTTCCGGAAAACGGGGCGGTGGAACAGGTCTGAGAAAACTTCTTGCTTCCACTGAGTCCATTTATGATCGTCAAGCGACACCTCCGAAATCATTCGCTGGAAGGACGTATCTCCTATCTTCTCGTTCACCCATTGAATGCCCTTTGGCGAAAATATCGAAAAGCCGGAAGATGATCCTACCGCAAGCTAATCAGCGCTGCCGTTTCACGCGCCACGTCCTCACTTACCAATATATCTTGTCTCGCCCTCCTGGTTTGTCACCAGCGAACACATCATTTCTGACAACGCTTCTACTTCCTCCTCGGTTTTCACATCGGATGATGGGGAACGGTCCCTCCCAAACTCTCGCTCCTTTGTCGGCTCGGGCGATGTCAACGCGCTCTGAGGGGCCGAGTCCAGACCATCAGGGCCAGAAGTGGCCTGTGATGGTGAGGTAGGATTTGAGTGTGATGCTTGTGAGGCAATAGATCCATGTTTCAGCTGCTGTTGTTTCTCAGCCAGGCGCTTTTCTAGAGTCGCAAGATCTGTCGCTTCGTCATCCTCCCCTAGGAGGCCTTGGATGAACCCGTTAGCTTAGTTCAGCACTTACAGTGCAAAAACGGTGCCGGATGAAGCAAGACATAATAGGCACGCATCGCCAGGAGAAGGTCACGCACCAGACAATCTAAGCAGACTTTCCATACGGGCAAGGCGATTCTCAAGGCCCTCTATATACTTGGCGCTAGATTCGTCTTATAAGCATGGAAACCGTAGAAATATTGAGCGGGTTACAGTAGCACCATACCCTTTGGGAGGACTTCGCTTCTTCTCGACCTGCGTGAAGACGCAATCTGTCTTATAATTGATACAATGAGTGCAAGCTGGTAGCTTTCCGTCGCACTTAATTTTTTTCTTTCGGCACATATCGCAGGCCTGTGATATGAATCGCGGCGACGTTAGTCATCCAGCGCAACCAGGAACGCTCAACACTACCCATCACTAACGGTCGCTTTGGAAGGGCCGGAGGCTCACCCGTGCAATTCTCCTCCTCTTTGCCTCATTAACGTCATCAAGGAGCGCCGAGGGGTCAAATCCCATCTGAGCCGCGAGCTCCGGGGGAAGTACCGGGAGGCCATCGTGACCATATGGCCCAAAGATTGGGGGCGGCTGGTTTATCAACGGCGGAGGATGCATACCTGGAATCTGGAAGGTTCCAGGATCACCCCTGAGATGGTCCATTGTGTTGTGAACACCCGAGTCTGTCTAAAGCAGTTGTGGTTGTGGTTGTGGTCTTGGTCTTGGTCTTGAGAAAGGCAGAGGAAAGGGAAAAGGAGCAGACAAAGCAAACAGTGACATATGCGAGGGGCCGATTGATTGATTGATTGATTGATTGGCGCGCGCCGAGGAACTAAGGAGCTAGGTCTAGGTAGGCATGGAACAAGTCTGGAGGGTCAAGACAGATGGAGGATGTGGGAAGAAAGAAGGGTAGCTCATCGACAGGTATGTATCGAGCCTGGCACACATGACATGACACAACAACTTAGGTGGGATTCGGCTTTAAGCTAGAAATTCTGAAGAAATCGCCAGTAGGGGCGGAGTAGGGGTAAGTTGTACTGTAGCATAGTAGTGCTCCAGGCTGTGAGTCGATATCTTTAGATCCCGCTTGTGCATTAGTAGACTAATGACCAATTGTGCCATACCTTAGTGTATTTAGTGGGCAACAGCCACCTTCACTAGAGTGACAGGTACAGCTGTACGTACATGTCTACACCTTTGGGAGCACGTTGTATACCAGTATTTCCACAAAGACAAATTTACGGTCCAGATTAGAGAATGCAATTTGGGTTCCTATTCACTCCGTAGCATGTGCGTAGGGGGCTGAGCGGGCTGGATGCCAAGTCGAGGCAGAGGTACGGTATCTTTTCTTGTACAGGTCAGTTACTTGATGTAGGTAGTTGTAAGCAGACTTGGATATCCTTGTGCTCGTACTCGGGTTAGGTACGGTAAGTACTCTATAGGTATCATTGGGGGAGCCTCGATGCGCCCAGCAACATGGCAGTTATTAAAAGACCACGTGTGTTCGCGTAGTACTAAAATATCGTTTAGATGACAATAAAAAGAGACACTACATATCTCTATCGTAGGCAGGTCTGTCCATATGGCCAACCACCTGTACGTCTTGTCTTGGAAGTTTATCCCTACTACGTAAGTCCAAGATTCAGAGACTGGCTAAACGCCGCACTATTCTGTAGAGGTTACAGCGATAAGAGCAGGTAGGACACATGGTAGTGGGGGCGGATAACCAAGCAGCACTTAACTTAGGTAGCCTAGACCCTAGTGTAAGAGCACAGGTAAGAGGATCACTGAAGGGAAGCCCCTGCAGGTCCGGATATTCTCCGATTCTCGTGCAAATGAAGACTTCGAAACCCCTTATCCAGACAATGGCACGGTAACATGCACAGACCGGGCGAATCAAACTCGCATCTCAACGTAATGCCTACTGCAGTATGCTCATAAATGTGCCCAATATAGGCCAAGGCAGCCGCTTAGGTCGTATGTAGGTAGTTGAGCTTCTAAATATTAGCACCTACACGGCGGTTAGATACATGTAGGTTGGTTAGTCAGTTCGGGTTTGTAAGCGTGTTACATAAGTATTCAACAACTCAGCTAAGCCCTGTGAACATTCCTCCGCTTTACTCGACTTCCGTCAATAGGCGGCGTAGGAGAAGGGGATGGGACGAGACTCGGCCAGTGATGTGTTCAGGCCTCCTTGAGTGTTGGTGTGTAGCTTCGATGGATGGGTGCTCGCTTGATCGTCATGCCTGGTAACCCCCGGCGCTACGGCACCGACTCCTCGCTAATTTGATGGTGGGAGGGGCAGGTACCACCAACTCGCTGTACAAGTAAGAAGCCGCAGTAACACAGCATGGTAGGAGGTACCCACGCTGCGACTGCGATGCACGAGAAATCCTCACGTAGGAGTTTTGAAGGCAGTAAGTACCCGTGATCCATAATTATGTTATCCGATGGGTAGCAACCGAGGGGCACTGCATGCACGTTGGCGGCGTTAAGGATCTCCTGCCCATGCATGTAACTGTATTGCTTCTATGTAAAGCCTGGCTTTCTCTGCTCAGCCTTCAGAACGATATCGGTGAATATCATATGATCCCCTCTGTAGTGTACTTGCATTTCGTGAACAAACATTTTGGCCCACCGCCTCATGAAAGTACGTGTCCTACCTTGCAGCCTTGTTATTGATTTGTTGAGTACCTCTGCGGCCGGAGTTCCGTAACACATCTTGATTTGAAGGCTATACATCCTATTCGTGCAGTGGTAACCACACCAGGCGCTCCCATTGTCCTGCATGAAGCGCCCAAGTCGACGAACAGACTTCCGTGTTTCAGGTATCGCGTTGATTGTCCTTGGTGTCAAAAAAATGCTAGGGGCGGGCAACTCTCAGATGCCGACCATCTGAACGATATCTTGCAAGAGGCCTCAATTCGAGAAGCCAATCACATTCAGTGTGAGTCACCTAAGTTGAGTGAATGATCACATGTCGAGCAGAAAGGATTTGTCAGTTAGGGTCAAAGCGACGTGAGATCTGGGGGTTAGGCACCGTGGGATGGGGGTTACGTCTGAGAAGTCGACCAAAGTCACCTCATGTTTCACGACCGTCTCATACTACTCTTTTGCTTGACATCTTACCCTGGCATGATCTTCAACTGTAACCCGTAGGTATAACGGCACTTTAAAGCCCGCCGAAAGACCATTACAAATCTTGCAATTTTCTGGTAGCTGTCAGAGCCCTCTCAATAAATGTAGGTCTATAGCCTCCGTAGACATATATAAGCAATCATGGGAACTCGGTGAGACAAGACTGGATTATTCACAAAGCAGACAACGAAAGCATTATTTCCTTCAATAGATTATGAGGTCCGTAGACTATGTCATCTCAAATGGCTGATCTTCGATACTTAAACCGTTCGAAGTTTCATTATATACAAGAAATCGACCTTAAAACAGATCTAAAGTGTGACGCTTGCCCCTAACTTTCTAAGTTGTTCGACGACTTAATTTATCCAAATGAGAGCGTCGAAAAGCATTATCAGGTGGGAGGATGCAGGCAACGCCAAATGAAGATAGTCATTTCAAATGTCTTCCGTAAACCGAGAGAAGGATACATGAGATCGGGTTGACCCGTCCTGAGGCAAGTGGGAGCGCCCCAGCGGGTCCGGAGGCAGCGTCGGAGACTCGACCCTATTATCATCGGAGAACGGATCGGAGAATGGGCTCTGAGCCTCAACCGCCGTCCGGGCAGGACTCGCATGGAAGACAGGAATACTCGTCTCATGCAACATCGGGGCGCCTACGGCTAATCTCGACAGGGGTGCTTCTCCAAAGAAATTCTGTGAGGCTCGATAGTCGATCGATTGATCGCTCATCATAGTCGACCTCGGATCCGTGTAGCCATCACCACCGAACTGTATGACAGGAGGTAATTTCCGGCCGGAGATTTTTGCAAACCCTCTTTCGCCGCCGTCGGATGACACCGTACTCCTCGAGAAGCGACTTTGACCCGACAGGTTAGCGAGCGCTGCAGGAATAGCGAATGGAATGGACCGGCGCCGTTGCGACATGCCACCATCGCCCGTGGGGCCTCCGCTTCCTCCTGTCATCGTAGCACCATAACCTTTGTCTTTTCCAGGCCCCTGTATGAGCTTCATACTAGACTGGCGCTTCTTCCATCTGAGAAGAGCCGCTGCGAGGAGCAGGATGATCGCAAGCCCAGATATTGCCCCGACCACGCTGCCGGCAATGGTCCCTGCGGATACATTGCCGGAATCTGAACCGGAATCGGTAGCAGGGGTCGAGACAGTAGGAGAGTCACCGCCGCCGGTTGCGTCGGTTGGAGAACCTATTCCATTGCTGCCGTTGGTTAGGGTAGCGTCGGGCTTGGCGGTGCCAGTAGAGGTTACACCAGTAGATGATTCCGACGTCGACGTTTCGTCTACTGATTTTGTAGATATCGATAATGAAGGATGCGACGTTTCTGAGCGGGTACTAGTTCCGACGCCGAAAAGTGTGAAATTAGCATCGCTATCAGTAGCAATGCTTTCAACAGTGAATGAATGAAGAGAAGCAGTTGAGTTGCTAAAACCAGAAGATAAAAGAGCTATACAAGCGTTAGACTAAGCACGTTGAAAGGCACGGGTTATACAGACTGGAATTGGATAGGCCACTTAGTGAAGGAAAGACTGGGGCCGCAGACAAAGGAGTGGATGTAAGAGGCGCATAAGATAATGTGGGAAACGAGGTATGCATAGAAGATACCGAGGGTGTTACGGTCGGTTCTTCTAGGCTTGACGAAGAGGATGACGACGATGGGTCTGCGACACCATTTCCGCCGTCGCTGACACTACTACTCGAAGTTGTGTCTGGGAGGCCGGTGGGCGAAGGCTGGTCGGTGGTACCGGCGCCAGCAAGCTCTGTTTGCGTGCCGGTGACGACAGGCGTGGTCGGGTAATCGTGCGGCAGGGTCTCAATTATAGTCGCACCGGTCTTGTCGGTTATTTGGAGAACGGAGATGGTCTCGACGATGACGACGACGTCTGAGGAGTCCTGCGTATCATCATCCGAGGTATCGCGCGCGCCGACTGCCCTGTTTCTCTGGGAACGAACGTGGTGGAGGTGCTGGTGGTTGTGCTGGTGTGACGACTGTCCGGTGCGATGGTGAAGATGCGTGTGTCGTCGTGATGGTTGCTCGTGGTGTTCTTGGTGTTGCCGACCGAGGTCCCGGGCCTGAGGGAGTGAAGACCCGGAAACCTGATCGGTCATCGCGCTGCGTGGCGGTGTGGAAGGGGAATACGAGGTGTCTCTCGATAGATACGCTCGGAAAATCTGGGCGGCGTCTGCTGACTCGCTGGTAATTGGTAAAACGAATGCGCTAGGTGGTCGATCGTGCGGGGACGTCCATTATCATTACTACCTCCTTCTCTCTGTTTTCTGTTCTCGCGCGGCTCTGTGTTCGCTGTCGCCTCGTCTCTACCTGTTCCTCATCGTTGTTATTGTTGTCGGCGAGAGTCTGGGACCGGACATCCGCACCTGGAGGTTCGACGGGGTTACCTGGAAAGGGAGAAAGGGAGGAGAGCAAAGGGATTAGGTTTCGCTAAAGGGTTGTACCTACTATGTATAATAATACAGTAACATGACACTGCACCACAAAGACAGACCAATAAACTAACCTACCCACGCTACGCCGCATTCTAACGCTGGCAATTTAAAATGAACAAACATCCCTTGGCCCCTTCCAACAGTGGGACGCCGTCGCGTCCAACTCTGTCCAGCCTGTCCAGGTGGGCACGACGGGCACGATGGGCAGGGCAGAGCCCGGGCCTTAACCAGGACTACACTAGCGGCTCTCGGGACGACATGCCCACGATCGTTACTGATCTTTTGAACTCATCTCGCTTGCTCTATGTGCGAATGTACATCTTTACAATTGGGGGATGTGTGGTAAGGGGGCCGGGACACAGACGTCCAATCAGAAAACATGGCCTTGCCCTTTTCATCAATTAGTGCAACCATGACCAGGGGTCACCTAGTTTATTTTTCCGTGTTTCTGTCCGTGTACAAGAACAAATAGCGTGTCCAACGGCTGATTGCGTGTTGTCTCTCAAGGGTAATGCATGTAAACACAAGCTAGCATACCTGCGTAGGTAGTATTAAGCATAACCCAGCACTTAGTGCACAGATTAACTGACTCCATTACCCCCTTTTTTTCAGTAGTGCAGTATTGTATGAAACTGTACATTCTTCTTGCCCACGAGTTAGCCACCCAAGTGGTTTGCTCTGTCACCTATCGTATCCTTCTTTAGCAGGTATCAAAGACGGTGTCAAGACATGTCATGCAGGAAGGCTCACTAACAGCGTAGTAGGGCTTGGCGTGGAGGATAATTGCATGCAGCCGTATACGAGACATCAAGATCTCGTATTATTCCAGGCAGAAATGACTTGTGGGAACCACGCGCAATAACATGTCCCAATCCTCCGTCATCGTCCACAATATTCCACTCGCTTCATCAACTCGAGACGGGAGAGATATCGTCGTGGGTTGGGTACGTCTATACGTGGGACTCGACACGCAACGCGAGCTGTATCCACCCACTATTATCGCAAGGGTTAGGTAGTTTGTTTCTCTGAGACTGGCTTGGACACTGTTCAGACAGAAGCTTGGACGATAAGTCTGCACTGATGTGCAACACTTATAGATCCCGGAAGTGTGTGGATTAGCTCATTTACCAACGTTGCTCTCAGAGACTGAGCCATATTAAATGAGGTTGATCATCGGCAACATGTGCGTCATGATCAACAGTTGAAACCAAACTACCGCTGATACGCATACGTGCCGTTAAGGAGTAGAGTACACTACCTAGGTAGACCATATCTGACCGCCAGCATACAATTAACTAGACGGGTAGATACGTAATCGCGAGAATTAACATATGTAACAAGGCCGCCATGCTGCTCGTTGTAATTGCTAAACAGCTCCAGAGACAGATGGACAACAACCGACACTGCATACTCCGTATGAGATGGATTTGATCTGCATATTCTGCAGGTACTTACTGCCTCCTCTCCTGCTACCAACTTGCGTATCAGCAAAACTTTTGTTAATCAGTCAGGCAAGTAGGTGCACAGTATCTAGGGAGGTACTGTATAAAGCCGCATGCACTGATGACGTGAAATGCTTTTCGAAAGGGTCCAGCAATGATATGTGCTCTGGGAAGGGATGGCCCTCTATTGGGTATAAGAACAATACCTTATCAGCTCCCAGTAACCTACTAGGGGCAGGTAATCGGTAAATGCAACGAAACGGCCTGGGCCGTGGCTGTGAGATTGATCCCTACTGTCGTCATTCGCCGCGTGTTATTCTTTACAGATACAACCAACAAGATACATAGATTTAGTATCACATAACGTGCGAATGTTTCTGTCGAGAGCAAACTTGATGAGTCGACGATATTTGTTGGGTATCATTAGATATTGTAAAATAGCAGCCTCCCGGTTCCCATCCACTGAAGCCGCGAATCAAACCATGAACACCAATAACTCCGTTCGAGGCCAGGATATAATAACAAAGGTCTCATGCGAAAGCCACCCTCTTCTTCTTGGACTTGACGTTCGTACCCGTAGACACAGCGTCCGAGATACCGTCTTTGTCGTCATCGCCAGATGTCTTATTCCGTTTCCTCTTCTTGCGCAGCGAATCTTTCGTCTCGTCGAGCCTAGCCTTCTTCTCCGCCTCTTTCTTTTCAGCCTCGAGACGGCGTGCCTCCCGAATCTCCTCCATCTGTCGCGCCTTGATCATCTTCGACTCGATCTGGCCATCTTTCTCGGCTTGTACCATAGCTAGAATCGTACTCATGCTCTCCTATTTCGCCATCGTAAGTGTCTGCACCAATTGTGCACGTCCCCGGTGGGACCAGATATCAACGCACCTTGTCATCGACAAATACCTTGCCCTTCTTCTTGCCTTTCGGCTTTGTGACGCCGACGGGCGTGATCATGTTTAACTGCGGAATTCCCAGTTCCTTTTCTGTATAAACCTTCTTCTTTTTCTTTTTAAGTAGATCGGCCATTGTCCGGCCCTTCACTTGTTTCCCTAAAGGCGCGGCCGGAGATTTCTTCTTCGACTTGGAGACGCCATCCGAGGAGCCGGACTTGATCGCAGCATGTTTATTTTTTATCGTTTTCGTTCGTTGCGGTGCCATGGCGTATATGTCAGTGCATGTATATACACAGGCGTTTGGGAAGGTGAGAGGTGATCGTTATGGTGGCAGCTGGGAAGCTCTAGAAAATATTTTGGGACCGAGAGCACTTATCGATAGCATGGCCGGGAAGGTTGGCGGGCAGGCGGGGCGCCGAGACAGGGGCCTAGAGCGGCTCAAACTGACACGCTAAGCGAAGTAGTAGGGGTGCTACCAGTAGATTAGGTTGAGTACTGAATTATGTTAATGGACATCTGCTGGTTGGTCAATCGTGATCCAATGGCCTGGTTTTCAAGACCGATAGTCGGGATGCATGTCTTAAAAAGTTGAAGTTGGTAGTTACAACACAAGCAAACTCCCAATTGCTCTCCACGCGCAAAATTATCGACTTATTACACTCTTTCTTTCCCCTCACTCTTGAAATTTGTAGTCGCAATGGGGTCCACGGAAAAACCACGTTGGGCCGCTCTCGCCCGAGACACCAACGAGACCAAGATCCAGCTATCGCTCAACCTCGACGGCGGTGCGTTCCCGCCCGATACAGATGCACGGCTCAAGGCTGCGACAGAAGAGGGCCACGCCAGCCAGTCAAGCAAATCACAGACCATCAGTATCAACACGGGCATCGGCTTCCTAGACCATATGCTGCATGCCCTGGCAAAGCACGCCGGCTGGAGTTTGGTGCTGGCATGCAAGGGTGATTTACATAGTACGTTTGCATCTTTCATTCTCACTTTGGAAAATTGGTGTTTCGTTGTCAACTCCTTGGCTGCTAGGAGGATGGCCTTGCAAAAGGCCCGAAAAGACAGGAAGAGTGAATAAGCAAACTACCTGGACATAGATACATACATATATAAAAAGCCAAGTTCAAGCCAAGCAAGCACACAGTACTAACTATTTCCACAGTCGACGACCACCACACAGCCGAAGACGTCTGTCTAGCGCTAGGCTACGTATTCGCAACGGCGCTGGGATCAGCCTCCGGACTGGCACGTTTCGGGTTCGCGTACGCACCCTTAGACGAGGCCCTCTCGCGAGCCGTCGTGGACCTCTCCAACCGGCCTTTCTGCGTGACGGACCTCGGTCTCAAGCGCGAGAAGATAGGCGACCTCAGCACGGAGATGCTGCCGCATTGCCTCCAGAGCTTCGCGCAGGCTGCGCGCATCACGTTGCACGTAGACTGCCTCCGGGGTGACAACGATCACCACCGCGCCGAGAGCGCCTTTAAGGCCCTCGCTGTCGCCGTTCGCAATGCGACGACGCGGATCCCGGGCAAAGAAGGGGAGGTGCCTAGTACGAAAGGCACGTTAAGTGTATAATAGGAAATAAATCTGCCTTTAATGAGTACAAATGCCGAAAACAGAGGTCCCACTGTTAAAAAGCGCGTTTGTGACTTGATGGCTGCATCCTGCACTAAGACAGTAGAAACTCGTAACAAATTTCACTATTCATCCTTCGCCGTGAAACGTGCCCGACTAACTCTAACTACCGCACTCGTGATTCAATGAGACTTAGAGCAAACCACACTCGAAGGACGTAAGTTTGGGACAAACTTACGACTAGATGAGAAAATCTTGGTCCCCACGAAAAGAAAGGAAGTTGAGCCATGCACAACATTGCAGCATAATGAAGGTAAAAATTGAGACTACTGGTTGTCTTATTGTGTTACATTATTACTAGCATTAATTAGGCCGAAGAAGCATCCTATATTTACAATTTTGCAACCCGGCGTCTCTCATTCAATTTCATATCATAACCAGTAGCGCACGGCGCAATCCAAAACCGTGACCTGGGTATCAATATCCAAATTCCCTTTGTTCATAATTCTACTAGAGTCGAACATCCGCGTAGCAACTCGGGCAGCTGCTGGCCGAGCTCTTAGCGCACGTAGGTACCATCAGTGTAGGTTTGGCCACCCGTGTAAGAAGTTCTATCGGGATAAGCAACCTGGCCGTCATGTTGGAAGCCAGACTCGCCGTACTTGTTGTGGTGCGTGGCGCCAGCAGTGCTCTCAGTGTTGTAGCTAGGGCAAATCTGATCGGGATGGGTGTCTGTAAAAGGGTCAACAGTTGTCCTTATACATGGAGTGTATAGTGACTTGGGGTCAGGAGTGAAATTGCCCTGACGCAATTTTACTCGCAAAACCTCCAAGACCCCTATATCAACAGGGGAGCCAAAAAGAAATTATAGTTCATTCACATACGTTCGGGCAGAGTGTTGGGGTTAATCGCTTCTTCGGAACCTGACTTTCTACGACGGAATCGGCTGAAGAAACCACCTCGCTTTCCATAGCCGGAAGTGTAATTGTTGTCAGGGCTAGGGCCGAAACGGGACTCCTTGCGCCGATGACGAACAAGGACAACCTCGAGTAAGGCTGAGATGATGAAGAAGGCACTATTGATCGAGTTAGCCTTGGGTCCTGGCCTCTGTCGCAAGGACGGACGGAGCTTCTACTCACATCGAAATAATTGAAACAGCTAGAACAGCGCTGTGCATTTGACAGATTTGGTGGTAGCTAGGCAGTCCGGATCCAACACGATCCGACGCAGAATGCTTGCCGAAAACGGTATTGACAGTGCCGCGACATGAGCTGGCGCCTCCTCGATTCGCCTGCGCGACATAGATGTAGGCACCTATAAAAGCGATATCGAGAACGATGGCAATGGCGGATGCGAAAGGATGGCCGGCAACACAGCAGAGAAGCAACAGGCCTAACAGCGTGTACAGGACGCCTATGCCCGCTATGCCCTCAACCGCCTTCGCCCATGTCGGGATGGTGATATGGTGTCCCGAAGCAACGGCGAGGAAGTATGAAAAGAGGGCTAGCGCTACAGCACTGCTTAGGAACTGTATGGCCCGGACGAACCACTGTAGGCCCTTCAAGGCGAGACCTGATTTAGCTCCCATGGTGAGGGTGTCTGTACGACGTGGTGGTAATGTGATTGTACTCGTATGACGGAGGCACACTGATTGATCTTTGTATCTCGATTCAGGTGCTGTGAGATGGTGATGAACAGCGTCTTACGAGAATTACAGCTCAGAAGATGTAACGACTGGATATAAAACGGTGTAAAGGAGAGTAGAGCGGGTGACAGTGGAGAGAGTATGTGGGCAGATGTCCGAAATATTAAACTCAGGCAGAATGACCGAATGGGTGTTCTAGTGCAGAAGACAGTCGATCATAGGTCGATCATATGTACGGGTACCAATCCGAGGTCACAATTTTTTACTTGCTGCCTGCAAAGGGTACTGTGTAAGGTGGTGGTCAAATATACTCTTATTAGCACGCCCAGACAGTGTTCATCTACGGTTGTCCCCGGGAGGGAGACTACGATCGGCTACTTTGATGATGACGAATAATCAGGCTCATAGCCACCTTCCCACTTGTTTTCTCGAATAAAGATGTCGAAAACGTCAATCACCCGCAATAGTGGCTTTGCATCCGGCAGTGCCATGACATCAAGTGCCGAGGCTAATGACTCAGCCAGCTCTTCCTATTGGCCGAATCCAGGCCAAAGCCACAAGCTATACGTCACGCTATCCTTCTTAGGTCAAAGACGCCAAGAGACCCTGATTTTTGCTCTTGAGCCACAATCCCATTCTTGATCATCGCACATGTAAACGCAGAGGTAGAGCTACCTAGGCAGTAGTCTGTCGCGAAATAAACCGCATCTCTCGACCCCTTAAAAGTCACTTATTTTTAACAGCTTTTTGCATGGCCAAATAAAATGGAACAAATATCATGTTCGATAGTCGTATAGAATAAAGCATTCTAAATCTAGATATATTAATTTCATTATTAGAAACGTTTTCTACATCGTGTTTTCGAACAGCAAAGTCGTATCTCTAAGTGTTAATATAAAACTAACTTTTACTTAAAAGATCTCGCCTAAAATATTTTTTTTTTTTTAAAAAAAAAAAAAAAAAAGTTACTATCTTAATCTTTATATTTTGTTTTATCTGCTACTCTAATTTAGGCTTTTTTTTTATTTTTTTTATTTTTTGGTTCAGTAATGAGCTATTGAAGTGGTAAAGATTTGGTGGTCAGAAGCGTGTTGTGTGGTTTATTTCGCAACCCACTACTGCCTAGGTAGCTTTGACAGGCCCAGAACTTGAATGCGGATACTTTAGATGGTCAGTAACATTTCATATTCAATGTTAATATGCAAGTTATCCCTTCTACCTTCAGACTCCCCGTCTTTTGGAGCCATGCGGTAGGTAGTAAGTTTGGTAAGCATGGGTGGACACAAACGTCGAGCTCATGAATACGAAAATCGAAGGGAGGTTTGTTGGTTCAACTAAATTTTGAACATTTAGGTTTTTTCTGGCTTTGATGGGCAGCTAGATGTCGAGCCCGGGGTTCTGGGTCTTAAGCAAAACAGCACCATCTTTATAGCCATAACCTCAGGCCCAAGAACGCCAGTTGTATCCTTTGTACACGGTGGAGAGGGCAGAAGAGGCGATGTTTTGAAGCGCAAGTTGGCTGCCTTAACTTGAACAACATTTTCTTCGAAGCTTCCCTGCCCTTATTGTTTCGACTTTCCCTTCGCTTTCGCAGCCTTTTCTTTGTCAACGAAATCCTTAATGATGCTGTGCAAATCCCCATTTCTCCTGGCAAGAAGCAGGACGTCGTCGGTAGTAATAGTCGACCGCCCCGCATGGCGACTGAAGCTCTCCAGATCGAGAGCTACATTTTCTGGCACCTCATTAATCATTAAGCGATAAGTTCAACCTCAAGACAAAACGCACCGATTTGGGTCCAAACCATTTCTGTCAAAGCACCAATAAACTGAGGAGTTACGTTGCGGTTCCGGCGCAGCGTCTCTTCATCTACCATTTTGCCAACTGCGAACCACAATGCAGCCTTCAGCCTCTGAGGATACGCGACGCGCCGTCAGTGCAAAGGTTCTCACTTATCGTATACATGCATCGTCGCAATTGTTAGTTCGCTTACCTCTTGGACATCTTCATCGGAGTTATCCGCCATTGGTGGGTCCGCTCTGTTTCCGTAAAGAGTACAGCAGAACTCGGAGTATCAGGTAGTCGGCGAAGGCTACTCGGAAGCCAGAGACACGCGATGAGCGCGTTAAGATACCGAGCTCGTGGTTATTGATGGGTGGAGACTAAAGCTTCCCTAGGTCTAGAACTGGCCTCAAGTTATTCAGGGTCCCTGTGTAACCCAGGCAGGTCCATTATGTAGGGAGTAGCTACCCTACCTTAGGTAGCTTCTAATTTCTTGCGGGGCCGGAGCGCGCGCGCCAGACAGTTTTTGTTTTATCCCTCGCTCGCAAAACTCAAAAAGTAAAGTTTGCAAGCTCTTCCCCCAACCTACTTCACTTCATATATATATATTGTCTAAGCTACTATCCTCCATTGCTCAACTGCACGATACTAATCTTTTTAATTCTTTGTGTACTTGCCTGCCTCCAAATTACGGCAACTCCTGACGGTCGACTCGTAATAAATCGCTACACTGAAAGGACTGCTGCGCAACGAACCACCAATCCTCATACAGATACCGCACCTCGAGACTCTTCAACGGAAATATAATCGACGTAATCATGTCGGGCTCCGGCGACCTTTCCGAACTTGCCGGTCTCTTCACCCGCTTGGGCGAGTCATTTTGGGGCTTGATCTCTTTAATCTCAGATCGCATGACCACCAATGTTAGCGCCTCTATCACCAATATGACTATGCAGCAGTGGATTCGGCTTGTCGCCATTGTAGGAGCCTACGCACTTTTGCGCCCGTATATCATTAAGTTTGGCGCGAAGCATCAAGAGAAGCAGTTCGAGAAGGCCCAGCAAGAAACGGCCGAAATTTCTCCAAACCAGCTACGCGGCGAACTCGGAATCCCCGACGAAAGCGACGAGGACGAGGACGACATTGGACAAGGCGAATCGACCGGAGCTGATTGGGGCAAGAACGCGCGAAAGCGGCAGCGGAAAATGATCAAACAGCTTCTAGATGCTGAGGAGAAGCGCCTACAAGAGACCCTAGACGAACAGGAAGATAAGGACATAGAGGAATTCCTCATCAACTAAGCTTCATTCAATAATCTATTACATAACACCAATAGGAAGAAATCTATGCAACCATGCAAAATCATCATTGCCATCTTGGACGAGCGACGGGAAAATCTGGATGCTACCACCAACTTTCGCTGTCGTCCTGTGGTCCCAGTGGTTTGGTGCGCCGCAGGGCTAGAAAGTACGGTCTTGCCATTCCCCATCACCATAGAACGACACCCGTGGTATTTTGAAAAAAGTGGACAGGACAAGTCATAGAAAAGCAAAATCGGCATCGCTTGAGTGTCTTTTGTGTCATCTCATATGCGCTGTCTTCATATCCTACCGGCATATGCCAAGCATCTGCAACTGTCATATCTAACAGGTGAGTCTCGAGATTTAGCGATTATCTATGCTGCGGTAGCAACATGCGATCGATGAGCCTGAAGGGGCCTGTCAACATAGGCATCCTGATCTCTGAGGAGTGCCCACGGAGCTTATTATATACTGGTTCAGTATCGGAAAATATAGATATTACCAAGCATGTTGCACCCTTGTTTTCCAATGAAACCCTGCACCACCTAAATCGTAGCCCACCCACACCAAATCATGCATGGATCTGACTAGGATTCCAACGACGACATCGAAAACGTCGAAAGACATCTCGACCATTCTCCTGCTACACGTATGGGTTATTGAGACTTACACGTACCAAATTCCTGCAGCTGGATTAGCCGTACCACCTCCGACTATCCCAACAGGTCCTTGCGCTTCCAGCTCGCTAACGCCGTGGCTTCGCAAGCGATTGAACCTGGGATAGGCCGGTCTGTTGGCATGTTAGGAACTAGTCCCGAACGACCTGGCTATGGCCCACACGATCGTGAGATTGTCGAACAGGCATCCGTCCACTCGGCACTTATTCACAGGCCGGAGAATAATGACAAACTCCGTCGCTCGCGCAAGGCGCCGGCTCTGACGCGGCTCAACTGCCTAGCTCTCATCATTAGTTTGCAGATCGGCTCGGGCATTTTCTCAGCGCCCAGTCTGATTGCCCAGCAGGTCCGTTCCCCTGCAGAGGCCGTAGGTGTGTTTGTCGTGGCAGGCTTACTCTGGACCGGGGCGGCGTCGTTCGTCGAGCTGGGACTGCTTGTACCTTCCAATGGGGGCATCCAGGAGTATCTGCGAGCCGGCTGGGGGGATTATACGGGCCACTTGTTTTCTTGGGTGTGGGTTGCCGTGGTCAGACCCGGAGGTAATGCGGTGGTATCAACCATCTTCGCTGATTTCTTACTCAAAGCTCTACAGCCGTCCCATCCGGTTGGGCCGTGGGCTACCAAGATCGTAGCGCTCGGCGGTGTAGCCTCACTAACCGTCATCAACTGTCTCGGTGCGACGGCAGGAGCAAAGGCCGCAAATGTATTTATGGTACTCAAACTTGCTGCCCTTGGAAGTATAATTGTCATTGGGTTCACAAACTACGTGTTCGGCCATGGGGATGGGGTACCGTCTTCAGGTGCTGGGTGGTTTGGATGGGATCAAGCAGATCCCAGTAAGCCGGATGTATGGGCATCCCTGGGCAGCATTTCCACGGCCGTGTTTGCGGCTCTTTTCTGCTATGGGGGGTGGGAGAGTGCGGGCTTTATCGCAGGTGATATGAAAAATCCTGTGAAAGACCTTCCGGTAGCTATCAATGGGGCGATGGGCCTAGTCATCAGCGGGTTTTTCTTAACGAACGCGAGCCTCTACATCTGCTTACCTTTTGATGTGGTTCGCGAAAGCAAAACGGTGGCAGTGGTTAGTCGCCTACTTCTTTGCCCGGCGAGCACCGGGGTGTGTAGTCAAGCTGATGAAGAAACAGGAATTTGCAGATCGAACAATCGGAGCGTGGGGTGGGCTCATATTCACCGTCATAGTAGCTATATCAGCTATAGGTGCTGTCAACACCAATATGTTTGCAACTGCGAAGCTCTGTGTAGCCGCCTCACAGCGTGCTTACTTTCCTCCGGTGCTCGCAAACTTGCATTGCTGTTCCGCACATGACGAGGAACACTACTTTCACCGGAAGTTGACTTGGCCATTTCGGCCGCCTATCTTGGTCTTCGCGAGGCTAACGCGTAGTCTGCGGTGGGAACATTCTGTACCCGTGTACGTTTCACCTGGGAGGGCACAACGTTGGGTCTAGCCCATGATCTATGTATTTGTATTGACAAATCTACAGCTTCGCACTGCTATTGAACGGTATCCTCGCATCTGTCTTTATTCTGGTTGGTAGTTTTGCTGGGCTTCTTAATCTGATAGGTTATACCTCCTTCTATCGCCATGCCTCGGCAGTGATACGTATGCTTTGACTAATACCAAGCTAGAAATGATCAAATGTTTTTGCTACATGATGTCGATTCTAGGCATATTCATCATAAGACAAAAGATGGACAAGCAAATACCACCTGAATCTTATCCTACGCATAGGACGTACAGAACATGGGTAGGGAACCCAATTATATTTGCGTCTGTCAGCGGAGTGTTGATCATCAGAGGTGCACTATCTGCACCACTCCGAGCACCGGTGGTTCTTTTTATGGGCATTCTCGTATTGGCTATAATCTATAGGAGATTTACTTCCTACGCTGACAGAATGTGGACGCCCATGTGAAGCGGGAGACAGGGCGCCTCAACTATTTCAGGGCTGTTACACAGATTACTTACCATCGACGCAACACTGACACACTGTTTGTGAACAAAGGAAAATTTCTTACAGGGTCCTTTGGACTGAAAGTGGTCCCAATGCTGTGGTAATCCATATTGCTTGATATCTCATCGGTTCTCGCACGCTCCAGATCACCTTCCCGTGACGAAGAAAGCAATGTTGCATGCCGATCAAGGGACTGTTGAATCGAAGCTACTGAAACTCTTATCTGTAAACCTGACGCCGTGCCACTTTGGGTACCAAGATGGTGCCACGAGAATAGAGTTACAGCTTTGGCGTGCAAAGCGGTCCTACCAGCCTCCTGGCGAGGTGTGGCTTCTAGAAGTAGAGTCGATCGATCGACTTGGGTCAGAAGAAGTCGTAGAAATACTCACACCTCGGGTAGCTTCTCCGACTTTAACTGACAACGCATCAAACTCGCCATTATATGATATGATTATCTTTATCTTCCTCCTTCGTATAAGTCTGATACTAGATTTTCGACATCCGGGCGCACACCCGCCCCGAAAATGGTTCGCCGGTACACCAGGCTGTCACTGTTGCCTTGATAAACATGGAAAACTGCATATTGGATACACCTGCTGCAGACGCCTTTCCTGTCTGTGGCATGATCTCCCCTTCAGTGAATTCGGGACTTTGGTTGCTGGCATTGACAAACTGGCATTGCAGCTAGCAGTGGCGAGCCACGTTGTCTTTTAGTACCAGTCAATGGCACAATCTTTAACGGCGAGTTGTCAAGGCAAAGGGAAGGTCATGCATGCAACGGCTAGCCGCGCATGCTGCGCAACACATCATTTCCCTTGAACATCCACCACGGGCGGTAAAGTCGCACGAGGAGCTACGAGAGAGCATGGCGCTGCGTAGTACTCAAGCTCCAAGGTCGACATTCGAACCACACCACGCCAGCCTATGTGCGGTAGACGGCGCCCGACCTGTATCCGGGTGAAGCCCCGAGGCTGGAGAATGACAACCGACGGCGCCAGCGTTCAGTACCAGCGCCAGGGGCGAGATAAGAAGCAACCTGCAGCAGAATCGCGTATGCAGCATCGGGCGTCACCAACGTCGATCGTCCCGGGACTAAGCCAAGTTTGCGAGGCTGGAGGCAAAACATCGCTCGAGTCGAGGAGAGGGACACATGTGATACGTACATAAGCTCGTAATGCGATGACATGCGTATCTATGTCGATGGATCTCGACAACAGCTCGCAGAAGACGCCCAGCTTGGGTGTCCCAGCTCGGAGCTCTTCCGCATACTCGGCTCAGCACGCAAGAGGTGCGCTTGTCGATGCGAGCCCCTCTTTGCCTCGTCTGATGAGGAAATGATTAGAAATAAGCGTCGGCCTAGAGACCGGCCACCTCTGCAGATGCTGGAGCGAGGAGGACATGGTCGTCCCTCACGGAACATGGTGGGCGCCATGCTCCGATCGCACAATTAAAAAGAGGGCATCCATCCAGATGTAACGGCTAGTTGGTCCAGATTTGCGCCAGGTTGAAACAGATGTCCAGCAATACTTGATTGAGTGCCTGCTCAGGTACATTAGACTTAGTATTAGTCCAGATGATTGATGTGATGCGTGTTCGTATATCTAGCAAGACCGGCCGTCGAATATTCTTACCGTTTCTCCCACCGTTTCTCCTTTCTCCCACCTGGCATTATGCTTGCTTCATGCTACGGTGTGTATGTCTCTCTCTGCCTAATTCAGACGCTTGCGCCCTCGCAACCGAGATCTTTGCAAATCCGGACTGAGTTGTCTGTCTGTAGGGTGGGTCCCAGCCCTGCTATACTACACTGCTTGTTGCCCCTGTCCCTGCATCCCCCACTGGCCCCACTCCCCACTTCGGCCAAGACGTGTCAGGGTACTACCTACGTATTCGTCGTAAGTGTACCTACCGGGGCATTCTCAGGTTAAAGCTGGACTGCCCCGCGATTAGAACGCTTCCTTCTGGAGGGATATAACAGCCAACCTAACATCATTGACCGTGAGCTTTCCGGTGATATAAAGCTCCTTTGCTAATCCCGCTTCTCCTTCAAAATCCGGGCAAAACGGCAATCGTCGCCCTTTTCCCGCCCTCGTTTATTCTCTAACCCCCCTGTAAACCTAACTTTTAAGTCCTATTGGACAATCGCATTGGCTGGCGGCTTAGCCGTCGCTGAGAATAGTGAAGGAGGCTGTGTATGAGAGACATATCCTTCGGCGCCTGGCTACAATGTGCTGAGCCCATCCTTCGACACTCATCTCAAAATTCAAAATCGTGCCACTATGGGTGACTCTGATATCGAGACCTTGTTGCAAAGGGGCTACTGGCCGAACTCGAGAGCCAAAAGCCCCGTCCCCAGGAGGTGAGTGTTTGACGTGGGCCAGCTCTAGATTGGGCGCCTACGTCATCTTGCCGGGCACCAGGCGGGGCTGACATGTTGTTCTGCACATTGTAGTATTTCCGATTCGCCTCGCGGATCGAGTTACTCGTTCCAGGGCGACCAGGCGGTTCCAAGGAAGCTGCCTTACCACCTCAGCCCTCGAAAACCACCTCCTCCAAGCGTGGAGGATGAGAATGATGCGCTGGCCAAGGAAGCAGGATCCGTCGTGTCAAGCCCGCCGTCGGAGGAGCCACCAAATCGTGGCGACCCCGACCAATACCCGATACTGTTGCCTGTGGATGAACAAGTATATAAACACAACCCCGAGAGACGGTTCGTGCTTGTGTCCAACCCATCGGACGGATCTTCCGACGTGTCGGCCTCGGAAAAGACTTCGGGTCAGCGTCGTAGATCAGCCGAGCGATCAGTTGAGCGGTCAGCCAAACTAGATCCAGAACCAGATTTTTACGAGGCAAACACTTGTCGCAAATGCGTAGGACCTTCTCGCGAAGATAAACCCAGCAGAAAAGAGACACGGTCTGAGGGTGACCACCGTCGCAGTCGACCCGGAGATCTCCCTCCTATAATAACCGACAGTGTGAGCGACAGTCGGTCGCACGATACTCGACGGTCAAAGCCGACATCCAGGGATGACAGCCGTGGCGAGGATTACTTCTCACCCCGCGTCTCCTCTGCAAGCTCCCGAGCCCCCCGCGAGCGTTTGCTGACACCAGAGGTCATCGAACACGCGACGAATGGGCGTGATCGGTCATACTACAGAGGGGGGTCGAGCCCAGAAACCCAGAGTCGCAATCGTTCGGCTCACCCTAGTGATCAATATAGCCGGAACCTCGCGAACGACCGCAAGTATAAGGAAAAGGAATCCAAGTCAGCTCATTCATCCAGCCCTACGGTCCAAAGACGACGCACTTCGGAACTTCCCAGGTACGCCAGGCGTGACTCGAGAGAGGGATATGAAGCATCGCAGCAATTTGTCAACAGACCGTCTTCCAAGACTGACCGCCAGATCGTGCCCTCGACACATTCTCAGTCTGATCAGGACTCTAGCTCGCAACACTCCTCGAAACGGGGCCGGTATCAAAACGATACATTCTATTCCAGCGAGGATGATTCTTCCCCACGTACGGATACTGGGCGAAGAAGAACAGCTATGCCGGCGAAGAAGACTGAGTATCTGAGCACTGCTGTGGACTCACGGGACCCAGGTCGACGGAAATCTAGGGGTCAATCGCCATTGCCTTCGCCACAGGCATCTCAGACATCCTTCTCAGACCCATATTCGAGCTCTTCGAGTTCCCGCAGCTCAACGTTTCCCAGAGAATCGGCGTCTTCTCGTGATCCGGGAGATCGCACTGGGCGACATCCACCTCGCGCCTCCACGTCAAGAAGGTCACTCCCTGCAGTTCGAAACGCAATACCAGCTTCAACAGCAGCAGCGTCCGCACCAAATCCAAATATCTCGGTTGACTATCGTAACTCCCCGGTTGTCCCTCAGCCAAGGGCAAGTTTCATCGTAGATCCGAGAGTATTACCTCCAACTCCGTCCGCCTCCATCCCAGCTCAGCCGACGTGGCAACCGCCTAGGTTCGAGCCTCCTCCCCAGAGCAGCACCACGCCCAATCCACCGATCAGCTCATATAGACGGTTTTCCACCGAGGTGCAAACCGGCAAGCTCCCAGATATCCCGCACTGCCCTCGCACGCGCGAAGAGGCTGGGCATATTGACTGGTTAACGCTGCCGCGATGCGACAACTTCAACATCTGCCCGTCGTGCTACAACGCCAACTTCGCGTCAACCGAGTTTGTACACGACTTCGTGCCGGTGCCGTTCCGCCCGCGTGACCGACCATTAGCCTGCGACTTCGGCGCCTCGGAATTCTACCGTATCGCGTGGCTATTCACGCGCAAATACGGGAGGTCTGACTTAGGTCTATTCTATAGCCTGACCAAGATCGCTGCACAGGCGCAACCGTGCACAGGGCATCGCGAGGTATCACGCATCTGGTATTCAATCAAAGATCCGAGCACCAAACGGCTCATTGAAGATTTCACGGTGTGCCCCGCATGCGCCAAATCAGTTGAGGCGCTGCTGCCGAGTCTGACGGGTCTGTTCGTACCCCTCGACTCGCCCGCCGAACCGGCGCGTGGCGTCTGCGCCATGCATCACGACCTCGGACATGACCGTGGCCGCTTCCTCCTATATTTCGACATACTGGAGGGTGCAGCTGATCGCGCATTCGAAACACAGACTGCGCCGAACGTTCAGGCGATTGCGACCCGCATCCGCCAAATCGCGGAAATCCCCCCTTGCCCCCAGGACCGCACCTTATATAATGCACACTGGCACACAATGCGCGGTGTGCCGAGCATGGCGGTGTGTCCAGAGTGCTTTATGATGGTCGTGCAGCCACTACTCGACGGCCGCGAAGACCTTACGGTCGCCGGCAATTTTCATCATGGTACTGGGCTCATGGAGAAGGCTACCTGCACACTATTCTCAGACCGTATGCGCAGCGTATTCCATCGTGCCGTTAGAAAGAAAGATTTAGAATACCTTAAGGCCAAGGCCGACGAGAGGTGGGAAAAGAAAAGAGAATGTGAGGCCCGCCTCAAAAACCTTAGCCGCCAGAGTCTGGTAACTCCTTGGACTATCGATGAGAAGGAACGTATCATTACGGAGTGGAAGAGGTTCGAATAATGACCCTCAGGCCACTGGCTCCGTTTCTAGTCTGCCACTCAGGGCAACGACAATAGAACAGGGGAAAAGGAACGGCGGTAAGTAGGCCTAGCGAATGCAGTGATTTTATGTGCGGGATAGGACATTGGAAGGTTTGAGTCCGCCGCACAAGGTTTTGACTAAGAGGTTTAGGGTTGGCCATTGTGCTAAGGATTACGTTACTACTGCTAATGATATATGTATCTATATACTTAATGGATCAAGCATGCGATGGAAAAGGCTTGAATGAAGTTACGAATCTTATGAGCTATGGCTGATAGTAGCATTCATTGTTATAGATATACACTAGTATCATAGGCATTCCGCTAGTATCATCACACAGGACATTTGTATTCGAGTCACGATTCGATAGCAGGGTTCAAAAAGAATTTTTCTTTATTGCCATAAATTGATGTCACTCAGGAGAAAGAGGTTGAGTGACTAAGGACTAGTAGGTAGACGAATCCGAATAATATCTACCGACAGACCTCGATTATCGTATCCTTACTTCGAAGCCGCACATAAACAAGCCTCAAGATTAGGCACTCATATCAGCCAGTTTAAGGACCCTTTACCCTCATCTATTCACCTATCCTCAGGTCCTCAGATTAGGTCCTACCAACCTTGCTCGAGGTGGTGGGCTGACCAGCCTAATTATTCCCGGTTAACTGCTGAGGCCAACTAGCAGGGCAAGTTCCCGTGCAGGGAATGCCAGACTGCGCCTGGTTGGCGATATTCGAGCAGAGGTACTTATCCGCCGTCCTGCCGTCTTTATTCGTGATGTTGACGTTCTCGAAGTAGAAACCATCACACTATATCATGCATCAGCAGAGTCAGGTACTGGCTATCTTGTTTTTTGGTCATGATATTGAAATGGGATTCGGAAAGAAGCATATGACAAAGTGAGTCTTGATTTGCTCTCTGGCGTCACTGCTAAAGGGAAAAGAAAAGATGGAGGGTGGAATGTGAACGCGGAGAAGCAATTAGGTGGGTAGGAAGGTATTGACTTACGGGGGCGGCGCTCGAGCAGTGGATTGCGCTCGCGATATTATACCGGCTGGTCCCCGTTATGTTGATCCAACGGATATCGCTTATCTTCAGTCGGGACGAGTCGCAGCCCGATGAGCCGTAGATGCACTTTTGAGATAGCGGAACGGTTAGTTAACTTGTTTTCTACTTGTAGCTGGGGTAGCGGGTTGAGTTGGCTTCCCATCACTCACCGGCGTTACGTAGATGGGTTGGTTGACATCTTCGAACTTGAAGTTGGCAAAAGTCACGTTCTTCACGTAGCCTGTCCCCGAGTACGTCTTGATCCACGCCGCGTTTGAGCTGTGGGTGCATGTGACGTTGTCGTAGTAGATATTGGAAACGTAATCGGGCTGGGCCGCGTTCGATCCCATCGAACCTATCACGGCGCATCCGGACTCGTAGCAGTGGACGTTAGAAATATATACGTTGCTGCTGTTGCCTTTCATGCTGATGCAGTCCTGGAGATGAGATTCATTTAGCCAAAGAGTATCCGGCTGTCCTCATTTTGTTTACCCTCGTAGAGTCATCTTGATCCGTGAGTGAATTAGGGGAGGAAAGAGGTCCTTACATCGCCGCAGGTTACCGTCCAATTTTGAAGGAAGATGTTGTTGGAGTTCCACTGACGTGAAAAAAATAATTAGTATGATTTTGGTTACAGGGATCGCAAAGTGAGGGTTTTGTGTGCTTCTAGGAGCAAACTGACTGTATCTATGCCGTCAGTGTTGACTGTACTCCACTGGCTGTTACTGGTTGCGTTCATGTCCAGGTTCGTCATGGTAATGTTCTCGCTATAAGCGACGAAAGTGTCTATCAATAGATAACCGGCGTTAGCTCATCCCTTGGAATAATAAAATTTTAGCAGTAATTATGATCTGCCGCGCACACTGTCACCGCAACGTTTTGTAGTTACCACGATCCTGTTGGTAGTGAAGACTATCTATCACCCCTAAATTGCCCTTTGACATATGAAGCATTTCCTATCTCGATCCTTCTGTTGCGTATTCGGAAAAAGAAAGCAGATTGAGGAGGTAAAAGGAGAGAAGGGGGGCGGGATACTCACGCCAAAATTGACTCTGCGTCCACGTAATACCATCAATCAAGACATTCTTCGCATGCCACAGCGTCAAGCTAATAGGTCTCCCATTCTGATTGCTCTGACCGCGATTTTCATCATACCACAGCTGACCCTGTCCATCGAACAAAGCCTTCCCAAAGCCGCGCATGCGAATATCCGTACCGCCCACGCGCCAGGCAGTACTACGCGAGGCGTACGTGACGGGCAGGCTGCTGCGCAGCCAGTACTGGATGTTGGAGGACCAGCGCAGGGTGCCGTGGATCTCGATGTCGACGTTGTTGAACGACAGCGTGTCCATGACCTGGCCGATGTGGAACAGGCCCTCGGTCAGCACGACCTTGCCGTTCGTGCCGCACTGCTTGAAGGCCTGCAGGATCTGCGGCGTGTCGTCGGGCTCTTGGGTGCCGCTCATCGGGAGCGGCGTCACGGTGCACGTCGATCCCGTCACGTTCAGGGCCGCGTGCGCCAGCCCTGGTAGGAGGCCAACGAGGAGGGCGAGGGCTCTCATGGTGAACAATTTTGTACCCTAAATGGGGATCAGATTGGCATCATTTACTCGGAGATGCTAATTACTCCTAGTTCTTCAAAACTGTTACTTACGTATCTTATACAGAAACTTTGTCAAGGTTTAATGAGAGGTATTGTCATTACTCGGCAAAACGACAGCGCGTTGGAGTAGGTTCTACGTTGGACTGCGAGTACTTTATGTATGCATATATGACTTCAAACAGAAGTCGTCAGTAGATAATTCTAGAAGGTGGTGAGGCGAAAGCAGAGGCCATCGCTTTAGAAACTCTAGGGATGCTCTTGGAGGACTCTACGGCTCTAGCTACCAGAACGGAGTTTGAAAAACTCGCGATGCTACATCACTCCAGGATAAAATAGGCCCAAGTATGATAGTAGCCTTTCATAGTGGGACATAGCTAGCAAAGCAACAAGTATAAATGCTAGAGAGGGGTTAGCAGATACATGTTGAGCCGCTCGGCTAATCTTGAGGTTGCCACGCTCTACAAATTAAATATAGATGAGAAATTCTTGGGTCGGATTTCAGTGAGGACGAGTACTTTCAACCCAGCTAGATCGAGACGAGTCTATCTTTTTGGAGAAGTAGTTAGTGGCATTGATGACCATTCTTAACGTGCGAGCCAAGGTGAACTACTTCACCATTGGCTGAATCCTTTCATGCCAGACAATTTAAGAAATCTGGGGAAGCGGAGCAGCAAGTTTCGCGCGTTGGGGTCAAGGACATCGGTTCGACGGAAGTAGACTTACTAGTAGCTAACCCGGGGCCTTGAAAGATATCTCCGCTCAATCTTCCACAAAATCCGATCACAAGGCGTATTTACAATTAAAGACGAGAGTCATTGATTGAAACAGAGGTGAAGGAATGCATTGATTTATAACCGGGGCTCTAGCGCCTCTCGTCTAATGCCGTCTATAGACATTTTTCCTGATCCGTATCTAATGTATATTCTTCATGTCGTTCATCCTTCCATTATAATTTCTACTCATGCCGCCTGCGCAATCTTCTGGGGTTGTTGAGGGCCAGCGCCGACATCTTCCTCGGGTGGTGGCCTTAGGTATAAAAGTCAATCATTATGTCGAAGCGGTATTAAGAAATCATATGTAACCATGTCCAACCCAAGAAACGCCGACAATGACGATGGCAATAAATCACGATGGGTGGGTATTGGCTTCCGAATCAAATGCAACGCAGGTACGCAGTGCACGATGGATAGCTTACTTGAGAGGATCGTAGACCCTGTCCTTGATGTACTTCGTCAAGGCGACATCACCCCACTCCTCCCACTCGACCCACTGCTCTTCGGGGAGCATGCTGACACCTTCTCTCCGGGCCGCCTTCATCACCTCACGTGCGACAACGATGCTGGCATCGCGGACACGTTCTATGCGAGGATAGATGAGCCCCTTGTGAATCTCCTCTGCATTCAGAGATTCCGCAAGCGATGCTGCTGACATGTAAACCATCTCATCAGTAATCTTGGAAGCCTTCGCAAGGATGGCGCCGAGACCCAGACCAGGGAACACGTAGACATTGTTGCCCTGGTTGGGCCAGTAGGTGACGGCAGAATCACCAGACTTAACGGCGAAAGGTGAAAAAGGAGAGCCGGAGGCGAAGATGACGGTGCCCTCTGTCCACTGAACAGCTTGCTCAAAAGTGCATTCTGCCTTGGTGAGGGGGTTGCTGAGGGGGAAGAGAATGGGTCGTCGACCGGAGCCGCCCGAATCAACTGATGCCTTGAGGGCACGAACAACTGATTCTGTGAAGACACCGAAAGTGGCTGTTAAGCCGACAAGCGCCGATGGCCTGACGTATTCAATCACTTCCTCCAGAGTGCGGAATTGGTGACCGTTGTTGTCTGAACGAGCGAAGTACTTCTTGTGCTCCGGCAACTTGTCGCCTCTGTCCCACGTCACAAGGCCCTTCGTATCAACAAGCCAGAATTTGTCCTTAGCGGCCGCCTCTGAAAGCCCGCGACGAGTGTAGTACTCAACCATCTGCTTAGCGACACCCACACCAGCAGAACCAGCGCCCATGAAAACAAGACGCTGGTCGTCAAGCGGTACACCAGACAGATTGACTGCACCGATATAGCTGTGACAGATGCGCATTAGCCGACACAATATCCCTAAAGAAATATTTAAGTGAATCTTACCCAGCGAGTACGACGGCACCAGTTCCCTGGATATCGTCGTTGAAGCATTTGTAGTCGTTCCTGTAACGGGCGAGGTAGTTAAATGCCTTCTCAGTCTCAAAGTCCTCAAACTGCACAAGCATTTCAGGAAAGACATCTCGAACAGCCTCCATGAACTCATCCACAAACCCCTGCATAACGTCAGGAGGCGGACGCTTGGCCCTAAGACCGAGGTAAAGCGGGTCTTTGAGGTTGTCCTCATTAGCAGTACCGGCATCTAACACGATGGGAAGAGTTTTCTCGGGGTGGATGCCAGCTGCTCCAGTGTATAGAGCGAGCTTTCCAATCTGACATTGTTTGTTAGTGCCGTTGTAGAAGGTGACTATGGCCCAGCTCCAACTGAGAATTGGAGTACTTACGGAAATCCCCACACCATTAACACCCAAGTCACCTAAACCTAGGATGCGCGATCCATCGGTCACGACACAAATCTCGGGGTTGGGGTGAGGCCAATTCCTGAGAATCGTCCGGATTGACTTTCGCTGTTTAATTGAGATATACAGGGCTTCCGGGCGGGTATAAAGTGTAGAGTACTGCAGGCAGACATCGCCAATAGTAGGTGTATATACCAACGGCATCAGATCGCGGACATTGTCAATGAGCACTCGGTAGAAGAGATCGAGGTTTTGGCTTTTGAGGGAAGATAGGTACAGATATTTGTCGATAGGAGTTGACCGCGAGTTGATCATCTTCATACACCTTTCGACCTGGGTATCTGCATTCTCCATAGCGTGTGGAATTAAGCCCGTGAGGTTCTTGGATATGCGCTCCTCGGGGGTGAATGAGAGACCTTCACGATAAAGTTTATGTTAATAGGTTGCAAGGCGCCACACTTGGCCCGGAGAAAGGGCTTTTTTTTAATGAATGCACACCTTTGTTCCAAAGAGGTTCCCGTAGTACCTGATAACCGCCAGCGGCTGACTGTGGTACGTATTCTGTTGACTTGTTCTGTTTGACCTCGCCATAGTGGTCTTGGGCGTAGCCTCTCAGTCCGTCAAGGGAAGCCATTTTCATACGCTGTTCAATAGAGGCGATATCAACCGAGGACATGGGGTTGAAAGCAGACTGCCTTCGTTGTAAGGACAAGGAGAGGCGTTTACTGGCAACGGAAGCGGAAGTATGAGACGAGCGTCCGGAAAACACAGACGAGGGAGAGGATGAGCGAGGGGTTGATATGTCAGAACTGGCGGTGCTGTATGTATTATACGCCATTGGTTGTCGTGGACGGCCAGGTACGTATAAGAGACCAGCTGCTGGGCGCGGACGTAGAGTTGAACTATACTTGCTGGGGCCAGGACTAGCGGCACTAATGTGGTCGGTGGCTGCAGGTGGTGCGTGGGAGACGTGGGCAGAGCTGAGGGAATTCCACTTTCGGACTGGAGTGGTGCTAGAGAAAGGTCCGGAATGAGAGGGACAAGGTTCGGAAAGATGCTGGCTGCTGCTGTAGTGATGGTAGTGCGCAATGTGACCTGACGACGGATAATAGCTGGGAACGAGGGTAAGATTTGTTCTGCATCGTCCGGTCTTATGAACGGCAAAGCCAGGTGCAGGTGGACTTCTTAATAATAACGACCCAGTTGCAGTACGAGGTGGCGGACCGAAGACCCTTGTTTTGGATGTCCTGGACGTGAGACCATGGAGTTTCGCCATCTCCTTGGGAATCCTACGACCAGGGGCGCAGTAATAATAATAAAAATTGGCAATAATAAGCTGAGGCAAAGGGTAACAGTACTCCGTAGTTTCGTTGGGGTTTCAAGGGTTCCCAGGCGCCGTCCAGGCTGTCCAGGCTGCCCCAGCTGCTGGAAACAAGAGCTGTGACTGGTGAATTGTCAAGACGATATGATGCAGGGTATAGAATAACAGAGTATCATCCCAAGCCAACTCGGCTCAACACTTACAGACTTCAGACGACAGCACCAACAACCGCACCGACGACGACCACGCTGGACGAAACAACACACGATACCTGCCAACAATATAGGAACGACGCTTGTCCGGGGCACCCCAAGGTCGGTATTGCCTACACTTCAGGCTTAGTGTAGTACAGTGGACTGCGTAGGTTCCAGATGCCAAATTGCTGCAACAGCAATAGCAACAGTAACAGGGGGTGCACTCCAAGAGACCGGTGGCCCAGAACGGCAACAGGCAACTTGCCAATATGGAGAAATTGGGGTCACGGAGACGATCAGGAATTGGAGAAACCGTCAACTGACCAAGCCTCGAGAAGGTCTGAGGGCTCTTTCCGAAAAATCCGCGTCGTTTGCATTTAATTCCAATTGATGCCCAAAGTCATCTGGCAACGCATCACCGAGTCCTCTGTTTGAGGAACTCTTGACTAATAAGTTGACCATCCAACGGAAATTTCGCTGGGGTCCGGTCGCCGGCGTCGGGAACTAGAGGGAAGTGTCTTGTCACTCACGTATTAGCGGTCACGGCACACCGTCCCAACAGGACCTGCATCCATCATCCTTGTAGGGATGAAAAGTATAGGTAGTGATGCTGTCAGGGCCTAGGTAGGCAGTTAGCGTCATCGTAGCCCAATAGGACTGGCCGAATTATACTACAATTTGCATATAGTTGGAAGAATGCCCGTAACCTTGTACGTCCGCGCGCTACTACACTGCACGAAACAAATCTTGGAACGACAATGCTGTGATGGTGTTGCGATCGCGCTGTGATTGAGCCATTGGGCTTATGCGACCAGAGAGATAATGCCGCACCAGCGTGGTCAGGTCGAATGCTATTGAAAGCCACCGGTCTCTCTGCTACATCCAAGATATATATATGTAAAAGTTGTAGCTTTAGCATACCTACAGTCGGTTTGTAGTATGGTAGGTTAGGTCTAAGATTTGTGGACCCATGTAGTACATATATGTCGATGCGAGTTCCGGGCCGTTAGGTATACCGGTACCTGCGAAACCACAAGCTACTGAGTAGATTATGACAGACAGCAGATCGCCATAATGATGGTTAAACTAGAAGAGAAAGGATTTCTATCCATTTTTTTGATCTGAGAGTTATTCTCCTGAGATTCTCAGGCTCAGGGGAAGAGAGAGGAAAAATAGTAGAAAAATTTCCAACCAGCTGACAACAGACCATTCATAACCATGTACCAGATTCCTTCTTCTCGCCTCTTGTCCAAACTACGAGGTATTTACCTGCTGACCACTCGATATACGGCCTACACCTAGGTAGTAAGTGCTTATTGTATGCACTACTACCGCCGGTACTTCATGTATGTAGTGATGGCTTGAGTTCAATAGAATCGCATTGTTTGGCAGTTGGTAGCTGCAGTATATCGAAAATATCTACCCCAACTTGAGGTGCAGCATTCCAGCATAAACGTTTTCCCCAAAACCCACCAGGAAGAAAGCCGTGGGGAGTGCGCTAAGTTAGTCCATTTACTCGTTAGAGACTGCCAAGTCTACTCCCTGTTAGTCGCTGCAGCTTAGTGTAGGTAGTAGGAACCTGTTGGTCAGCCTGATATGTTTCTAATCTTTGTTTTATCATATTTTTCTCATCTTTAATGTTCGGGTCTCCATACGAAGCAAGTACCTCCACGATGTGGTTATGTCCGGACCAGGAGGAGTATGTAGGCACGTAAAGTGGACTATCTACTTACTATTTACGGACCTGGGTAATTCCCCCGTGATACCAATCACAACCCATGTCACAGGCTGGTGTATCATCTCACGACGGCACGGCCGAATATTATTTTTTCCAGATCATGTTTTGTTTTTGCCCCCCTTGACCCAAATCCGCCACCACTATCTGTAGACTATCTACTCAGTATACAGTTGACACCAGGCAAAATATAATGCTCATTGGGGGCAGACTCTCGATAGTGATACATACTGATACATACTATGTACAATTTCTATGCTCAGAACGACTTACACTAAAATCGAAGAAGGAAGGGTTCCAGAAGTACTCCAGAGTTGATGGGGCCAATTTTAGTACGTACCATGCTCCGTGGTGGGGCCCGTTGGTACATACACGCGAGCGATCCCCTGCGACCCCTGTAGGGATCCAGCATGCAAGCCCCGATTTCTTCCGATCGCCGCCCGCGCCGTGTGCGTGGGGAGATGAAACGGGTCTCGACAACATGGGATGAAGTCGCTTGTGGGCTTTGTTGCTTGGCATTCTCCAAACAGGTGGAATCAGGTATCGTAGAGAAAGAACGACTACCTACCTGTTCATGTATCTACCTACACTAAGCGCAAGGCATCTTTGACACAATTTCCCCTGGATTATACTACGACTCCTCCACAAAAACACACATGTCAGGACACTGCGGATCGAGATGTCATGTCGATAACCGCTTTACAGGTCTCCTCGACGCGCGGGAACATCCTCTTGTCCCCACCGTCCTCAAACACCTGCCTCACTCCTAGTAGCTTCACGGGTGCTTCATCGGGACGTCAAGCTTATGCAGCCTTACTGTGTTTTGCAGTTCTATCTCTTATCGACCTCCACTATCTCCCTCTTCGTGACCATGGCCGCTATGCTTGAATCGAGACCCGTGCTTCACGATCCATCCAGTGGTTATTGATTTCCAGATTAGGCAATCTATTTTCGTGCATGAAGAGCTTCCCCTTAGGGGCACTAACGTCTCGTCTCACATTCGCTTGAGAAAGACAGGAATGGCCTGTATTACTGTGAATCTACCGGCAACAGCAGTTACACCAAGGCTACGTCTCGTGCTGAGATCCGCCACGAGATAATGCTCTTGATGAGATGCTCAACCCCGGGTTTCCAACTACTCTATCATCCCCACATCCCGCCCTGATGGAACTTCAGCTTATTTCTATCGACTGTCCATCCAAGCATAAGGTGTCAAGCGTATAGTAATTTCTATAGAGCTTCTGTTCACCGATTTGGCTGATTCGGCTCGTTACATATCTCACGGGCCCCAATATCGATCATCGTTAGTGTAGGCTGAAATTGACCACACATGGTACTCTAACAGCGCATCCCTTAGCAGGGTACTATGGTACGGCTAAATAAGCCATACAGCAACGGGTCAAGTATTTTGATATTGTTGGTCGAACTTGCTGGCTGATCCACGCGCTTACACCTATCCTCACCTGTTCTCACCTACCCATGCTAGAGCAATCCCGAGGCCACAAAAGCTATTGCTACGGCAGGACAACATTAGCCATAGACGGTCGAAACTGTAACTTTCTTCTCACTCCAATTGCCGATATTTTGATGCACATGATGAGACATGTCACATACTTCGGAATCTGTTGAGACTTGGAGAGGAACTCGGTATAGCCATCTGTCAGATTTGCTCAGTCAATATGATTGACATGGCCTATAATTCGGGAAGAACCGCCTTGTTTCCATCGACTAGACCATTAGGATCACGGAATCTAGGCAATGTAGTTGAAGCATGCACATGTAGTAGCATTATGGGGGTCGCTTACCTGGGTACGAGTACAAACGGTGATACGCAGATGCATGTAACATCGCAACGGAAGCCGATCATGTCTCGGAGGGCTGCTGATCGAAATGATACCCAACAGCGAAGATTTAAGGAAATTATTGGATTGACAACTCCCTGTCCACTGTTCGCCATTCAATTATGGGGTTACATCTGTAGACGCGTAGTGCTACAGACCACGGTTTTACTCAATTAGGATCACAAGCCGACTTGGAACATAAAGACTGAATCCTAAAGGTGAGCGGCATCCCACACCGGCTCCGATCCAGAGGCACGGCGGCAAGCCTGAGCGGCCTCGATGCCTTCCGGTCATCTCCTGCAGAATATGCTCTGCTACACAGTTGTAGTCTAGTATCTAGGTTTCTACGCGGGCGAATCTTTCTGCAGCTGATATACCTGGATATGACCTCTCCCTAAACGACACGTTTTAGATGCTGCCGCCTTAAGCCAAGAATTAGACCCATTCAAGGCGCCGTAGAAAGGAGCCGGGTAAAATTGGAGCACAAGAAGGAGTCAATTGAGGCGGGATTCCCCGCCCTCTCCGATGTTCCCCGCGCGTTCTTCCACGTCTCCGAGAGCGGTAGTGAGTGACTCGATAGGTTTCCTCCGCATTGGGACTCTAGCAAGATAAACGAATTGGAACCGCTCTGCCTAACTAATCCATGCTGGGGTACTGTAGGGGGATTACAATGCATACATGTTGTGAACCTTCACTTAGCTAAGCACTATCGGTCCAGGTCCAGGCTACGTTCAGCATAGACATTGACACACCCTCTGTGGTAGCCAAGTTTGAGAATCTGAGCTAGACGCCATGATCCCGCCTGTCCGTCCACCTGTCGTTGAAGTCGAACTATCAGCCGGCAATCTTTGGTGGCTCGATCACGTCATAGAGCGAGGATCCGTAGACCCGAAAAGCTCAAAGCCAGGTTTCCGGTCAATACATATGATTCTACGGCAATGACCTCACCTGTAGCTCAACAAGCTGTAGATGATATTATCGTGGGAAGTAGCTGGTCTAGATGCTGGAAATCGCCACACCGCCAAGGCGACGAAAGCCGTAAGCGCCACGATGACTGCAGATCGCAAGTTGTCTCCCCTTCCCCAGCTCCCCGACCGTTGTTGTCCAAGAGCATTCAGACTGTTGTCGGAGCGAGACATGAATGGTTGGTCAGATACTGCAGTGGGGGGCTTCTCTCTTCTACATGTAGACGCGTAACTAAGGTATCTTCACCTACTCACGACCTCCCTGTCATATCGCTTAGTCTTATCATCTTACGGCGTTAACCTGTGGTCATTTCATCTACCTATACCTATTCGGTTTGGCAATCACCAATCCCGGGTGTGCGGTTCGGCCCTCGATTGGCAGCCGATGTCGAGGGCCCGAAGCCCGAGAAAGTGATCAAGGGGTTGAGGGGGAAACGGGGATGCCATTCTCCGAGACCCGAAGGCTATCGGAAGTCCATTTGAAGATAAACTTATCGGAATCGCGAGTGTTCGATCAGAAGATGAATGAGCTACACGGCTAGTATGAGTCCACTTTCCTTCTATGGACCTGCCAGTTGAAATATTATTCTGATGCAGAGCGCAGATAATCACGTCAGCCATTATAGATGTATATTCCAAGTGGCATTAAGAGCGATGCATCAGCTCATTAACAAGCTCTGATTGTAACTGACCTGTACAACCTGACTACTACTAATGCTGCATACTTATATGCTGCTCCGTATATGACTATATCCCGTTCCTTGCCACTGCTAGCGGTTGAGCGTACCATTTAAAGATCTATTGCACACTTATGGGGACGAGACTGGAGCAACAATGACGGTCGAAAACCATGCCGTCGCTGCAATAAAGGACGGTCTAACGCAGTCGCGTCAACGATTATGGTGATGAGCCCCTCCAGTGTCCGCATTCCAAGATCTAAATTCGATTCTCCCATGTATAGTAACTAGTGCGGACACTTACTTTTTCAGCCACGGTGTCCGTTGCGCTCAGATGGGTTCGTTGCCTCAGTTTATCAGACTGGGAATACCGAACTCGCTTGGCTAGCAGGACATGTCTCATTCTTCGTCTAGCTGCCAGGCGCGCCAGCCTGCGAACCTAAAACGTGGAAGACGGCGAACATCGCTCATTTTTTAAAGGACCACGCCTGCATGTAGAAACATGGTTTGAGCGGACTTACATATCTGCGAAAGGAGGCCATATTAGACCGCCGACCACGGCTTCAGAGTTGACGATCCCATACTTGCCGGATGTTCTTCGCTGTTACCGTCGCTAATACCGGGCCACCAACTACTGTGACAACAATAGCAGTGGCGTCTTCGCGTTTGATCGAAGGGAATCTGGCATACTCCTCAATCCTCGAAATGGATGCGCGAGCATGTAACCTCAATCGATTAACTCGGCGGCTGGAAGCGCGAATCCTGACTTCAGCATCCGTTGCTACCCGTCTGTCGAAACATACACAGGGTCATGGACGTTACTGCCACGTGCTCGCGTCTGTTATAAAAAGACCCGACCCTCGCACCAAGTTCGCAGGAGGACAAATCGATGCTTCAATCAGGAGGGCCCGTTACAGACAGCAACTCCCAGAGTCAACTCCGGTCTTCGAACCCCACTCAGGTGGTTTCCCCTCGATGCGCATTCGGCCAATGATTGCGCACAGTTTAGTGCATGGAAAGAGTATTCTATTGATTCTTGGCGCCGTAGAAAGTCATCGATATTCTACTTGCAGGTGTCCATTTAGCTTATGCGAAGCAAGAAAGGACGGCTTTGGTCATGCCACGACTCCTGAGTTTGGCAATGCTAATAGCCTCTTGAGATAATATTGAAGTTCGCGATTCAAGCGGTATCGTCGTATACGTCAGCCGGAGCAATTCTTGCAAACATCGTCCCGAATAGTTTCTATGCAGTGGAGAGTTCATTTAGGAGTTACGGAGTTCGAAAGAAGCTACTCACTAATCTGAATCGTCTCTGGTGAGCTGGTGGTGTAACTTTTTGTCCGAATGACTTAGTAATTCGAACGGTGTCTCAGGAGAAAACGAGGGGTCTTCTTTTCCCCGATTGATTCTCTTAGACAATCGCGTGGTTTAGTCAAGTGGGGTTTTGTGCCAATGATATCATATCGCTGTGCAAAGGGAATATTGGAGATAGCTTCGTTATTATATATAAATCTACCTACCTAGGCAGGCAGGCAATTATTGTGTATGCTCTCGAATTACATACGAAACGTACAGTTAGAATGCCCCTACCATTGACTCCTACTGTAAAGATGGCGACCAAGATCTTCCTGTAAGTACCACGCTCGTGGATGTTGATCGCCAAGCCTGAACGCTAACCCCTCCTTTAGGACTGGTGCTACTGGTTAGTACCCCTCGCGTCTGTAGACAGGCTCTTGATGCGGTTGCGCGAACATTATGGAGCTTTGAGTAGGATGATTCGGTGCCGACTACTGACAATTGGATTTCGCCAGGCTACATTGGTGGTGAAGCACTCTACTCTATCTATAAAGCCCACCCAGATTTCGATTTCACTTTGCTCGTGCGCAGTGAAGAGAAGGCCAAACTGATCTCCGCCCAATATCCCAATGTTAAATTCGTCTATGGCGACCTCGACAAAGCGGAGGTGATCGAGAAAGCTGCTGCAGCGGCTGACATTGTTGTCCGTATGTATTTTGCAGAGCACCCACCTTTGAAATGATACGCTCAGGCTAACCGCGATTATCAGACACGGCTGACTCCTCCGACCATGTTCCTTCCGCAACGGCTATCGCCAAGGGTCTTGCCGAGGGACACACTAAGGAGAAGCCCGGATACTGGATTCATGTGTGCGGAACTGGCATGCTGCAGTGGTATGACTGGGATAACAACAGATATGGACAGTCACCGATACCGGAAGAGAAGTAGTGAGTAAAGCCTCCTTTGAAAAGTGTTGGCGGACTGAAAGCGTCAAATGCTGGTCTTCTGACAGCCTGCGCTGACCCATATACAGCCACGATATCGATGACATCGAGCGGATCACAAGCCTTCCGCACCACGTATTTCATCGGAACGTCGACGAGATCGTGTTGGCCACCAATGAGACTGGCAAGGTCAAGACGCTAATCGTCGGCCCACCCATGATTTACGGTCCCGGCCGAGGACCCGTGAACCAGCGCAGTATCCAGGCCTACAACATGGCCAAGTTCACAATCGAGAACGGCTTTGCGCCTATCATGTCGGGCGGGGGCTCGCCGGAGTGGAACTATGTCCACATCCATGATCTCGGGAACTTCTTTGTCCTCGCCGTAGATGCCGCTCTCGACCCGGAGAAGAAGAATAACCCGGAAATCTTTGGTCCGCACGGATACTTCTTCCTAGAGAACGGAACATACAGCTGGCGTTGGTTGGCGACGGCCATTGCCGAGGAGGCTGCTAAGCAGGGTTTCATCCCCGAGGCGAAGACCCAGGAGGGCGATTATAAAAGGTACGGTGCCAACTCCAAGGCCGTGGCGGTCCGTGCCAAGAAATATCTCGGCTGGGAGCCTCATGGCAAAGACCTTAAGGACGAGGTTGCAGATATCGTGGCCTCCGAAGCTAAGAGACTGGGAAAGTAAGACACATCGTTGCTGAGCTTTAGGTGGCTAGGAGTAATATCAGGGTATCGGGGGCTCAAAATCGTTCCTATCGCGTCCGTTACGAAGTTATGGGCCGGAGGGTTAGGTAGTCAATTGAATTCATTAGCACTCTTACCTCTTCCATTCTTTTCGAACGCAACGTGTCTATGTTGATTCACTGCCATATGCAAGATCTTCAGCCCAAGAGTAAGCCTCCCAGGAGCGTGCTATGAAAACCAGGCAGCAATGGAACAGGGTCGCATCGCCAGGGGGTTTGGGCGAGGGATGAGATATGACGCGGCTTTCCGGTGCGCCAAAAACATGTAACTTGCATCTAGAAGTTGCAAGATGAATGAAGATGGTGAATTCGCCGATGGGTATCGGAGCAAATACACGACTGCTTTCGGTTAGTGCGCATAGAACAGCGGATCTTGATTGGCCGAGCAGCCATATAAGCTGAAGCAACATGGTTGTCGACAACTCGCTGGGGTGGTTCGGAACTGTAGATATAAGCCATGCCATTCCAAAATGTAGGACTTCATCGCTGTATATAAGTTGGACATCATCTAACAAGAAGATTTCGAGGATTTCTGAACTTGCATCTCTAGATCAACTAAGTCATTATAACAATATTGCAATTCACAATCTAGTAAATATGGCCAAATCCGCAGTAAAGATAGGGGTATACATCCGTAATGGTAGCCAGCTGCTAGATCTAGCATGCATCGACGTATTTCACATGATGAGCAAGGAATACCTATCAATTCTCCCCATGCTACCTAAGCATATCCCCGATCTCGCTCCTAGCGTTGAGATCCTCTACATCACCGCCCCAGAGTTGAAGTCGGAGACGGTTCCGCTCACAGCCAGCTTGAACGTCCGCGCCACACACGACATCAGAGATGCAGAGGTGCAACCGGGGAAACTAGACATTATGCTCGTCCCGGGCCCAGATCCTAGCGATAGCTGGGAGAAACCTATTCTTGACTTCCTCAAGGCGCATTCCGAGTGTCAGACCACGGATGTGCTGAGTGTTTGCACCGGAATCTACTTATGCGGTGCAGCGGGCTTGCTGGATGGCCGAACAGCGTGCGGGCCGAGGGGCCTACAGGACGATATCAAGAAGAAACACCCGACTGCGAAGCTCGTCGGCGAGAAATACAGATGGGTTCAGGATGGCAATTTCTAGTCCTGTGGTGAGTGCTACTGCTCCCATCAATATCGCGGGGGACAAATATACGAATGGAAGAAGACGGCTAACCAATGATGCGTCTAGGGGGTATCACTAATGGAAACGATCTCGTCGCTGCTTACGCCCGGGCAGGGAAGCACTTCCCTTCAGCCGTGGTTGAGATGGCTTGTAAGATGGCGGATGTAGGAGATCGCGGTCAGTTGTACTCTGAAAGCCAGATAGCATTCACACTGAGCATGGTGTGGATACTCTTGAAAGGATGGTTCAGTAAACGCCGGTAATGCCTTCTGGATTAGTGTAGGGGAGGGAAGCGTATAATGTATGATCGAAATCGGCGCCTGTAAGAGCAAGTGACAAGCCACTCATTCGGGGAATGTAGTTCGCTTATTGTTAGCAATGGCTAACAATATATTTGGAGTGATTAAACGCGTATGGGATATACGAGCGTTACTTTGTTATTATCGAAGTTTTAGTCCATTTATATGGAAATGATGTACGATAGGCTGAAGTCTAATTGTCTCCATTCTCTACTCTATACGGAAGAAGAAAGCCCCAGGTTCCGTCGTTCTATAGTCTGATGTACACGTAATATCACTGTTTGATTATAAGTTTAAGCACCTTGGTAGCTTCTTCATTAGCAGTGAATAATATGCCACCGGACAGGACAGTCCGTCCAAGGCGCATAACAGTGCCACGCCAGAACCCGCAAATCCCATCTTCGGCCATGATGGCGCGGACGGCATCTATGATCCCCGTCCGCTTAGCCTGCTGGGTCTTCGTCTTGACGGTATCGAACGGCTGCGTAGCAAGCGTGGTGACAGTGCCGGCGACGGCGCCGTTAGCAAAGCTCGTCAAGGGACTATCGACGGCGATCCCCTTCGCGCGCTCCCAGTCCTTGATGGCCGAATACGTCCCCAGTCGAAACCCCGTGGTGCCGATCTGCTTGAGAGTCGTCGCTACGTAGCCCGAGTACAGGGCGCCGCGGATGCCTTGCTCGCGATAGAGCACGGCGATGCAGTGCCACGGCGAGCGGAACCGTCGAAGTGTCCGCGCGTCGTCGATTAACGCTGTCTTTATTCGTTCGCTCGGCGTCACGGCTACCGTCGAGGCCACCACGCCGGCCAGCATCCCCGACGCAATGGATTGTGCTGGCCCGAGACGATGCGTTACCGGGTCCTCGAAGAATGATCGGATGCTGTCGAACATTAAGAACCGCGCTGCATCTTTACCTATTGAACCCTGAACAAACGTATAGCTTAGCAGTCGTCCTTCGGCTGCTTAAGTTGCTTAGCCCCGATATCTTCGAGTCTGCGTCACGCCATGGCCTAAAGACCGCATGTCGACATATGTATTTAGTCTTTCCCTTGTAGACAGAACTATGCGGTCGCAAGGAAAGGAACGAACCAGAGAGGGCTAAGGGGGTAGCCGTGCAGCACCACACTCCTGAGAGCAAGAAACGACGTACCACTATCATAGTAGAGCAGCCCTTATACAAGGCCCCCAGTCCCTCCTGGCGCGCAACCCGAGCGACCATGGTAAAGGGGTTGCGGACACCTTCGTGGCCATAGAGCTGAACGCGCGTCTTGGCGAACTCGAAGGGATATGTGCCTATTGAAAGAAATTAGTGAAATACTCCATAGTCAGGTGTATCTACTCATAGATAGAGAATCAACCTTACAAGCAGCCTCAACACCTCCCGCGATACCACCGGCGAGAAATGCCACCAGCGGCGGCGCCTTTTTGCCTTCTGCGTCCGCCGCTACCATGGCTGTCCAACCTGATCACCCTGATGATTCTCTCCCTTTTTGCTAGTTTCTTGTACCTCTCTCTGTACACATTCAACGGCCTATATTAGTAGTACATCAAGTTGGCTCTTTCGGTCAGCAGCTCCTGCTGTTCTTGGTCTATCGTGTCCGAAGGTGATGAATGTGAGATGTGGTATGAGACATGAGACGATGTGGCGCATTAAGGTGAAAGATATATGATCGGCCTCAGTGAAAAACAAGCTGCATCGCTAATTTAGCGTTGTCGTAGTAAAACAGCATATACTTTTGCTTGTTGGGTTAGAAAATTGGTAGACTAGTCAAGTTGACTTGCGGTTGATCTACACGATGCTACCTACGTAATTGTACTTCGTGGAGTCCCTGGAGGCAGAAGCGGGTCTCATCCACCTCCATCTTTTATTTAGTTCGCCACTGCCCCGGATTAAGCCTCATGGCCGGCGCCCAGGAAGTCTAGCGAAGGTGTATCGTCTCCACTGCATCTCATCTCATTCTATCTCCTATAAATGCTATCATTCAGCTAAGCTGGTATATGAGGGAGGGACAGGTATTAAGGTTACCACTGCAAATCCTAAAAGCGCGGTCATGGCACATCCCTTTCTTTTTCTATCTACAACAGCGTTCTAAGTCGCAAATGCTCAAGCTAAATAGAGCAATGGGTATCAACCGTATCATTTCTTCGTTTATATCCGTTTATCCGAACCTAATATGAGCATGGCTACACTCGTTCCATGTTCTGGACACTCGTCTCACCAAATCTTGAATAGCCCCTCATATTTACGTAGACACAATGGTTTACAACTCTTATGCCAACTCGAGACAATCCAATTATTTATACAACCCTCATGTCGTGATCAACACATTTAGAGACCCCGCATCGATAGGGTAAAGTCAGGCCTGATCTTAAAGGGCTGGTTTCGCATATACGCGCTGACATTCGTTTGCTGACTGCAATAGTTTAAGTAATCGTGGACCTGTGGTAATACGAAACCAGGCTCATTGGCGTCGCCTGTGAAATCTGGGATTTGGATCAGGTTGAAAGGTTCACTCCTCGCCTTTTCTATAGAGTCGTCCACGAGCACGGTGTTCAGCTGATTCCACGTCTCTCCATTTGGATGGCTTGCAGCAACTACGGGATCGTTCCATAGCTTCGTCAGCCGCTTGTAGCATTGTACTCTTAGGTTGTAGTCAGCTTTCGAGAGCCCGAAGCTGTCGCGACCCCAGACTGCGACGACCTTGGCGCGGTCTTCGGGCGTCAGTAGTCTTTGGCACATGTTATCGACGTTCGTGGGTCGCGCCGACGACCATATGACAACCGTGAATGTATTGATACAGTAGGAGAGGAATGCTCGCGCAAAGGGACGCTCGACGAAACGGGTGGGACTGTGACGATGGGGTCGATGAAGCAGCGTGCCATTGAGGTCGATGACGACTAACAAGCTGCGCGCGTACGGGAGTAGGAAAGGCGGATGTGATGCGAGCGCAAGATACTCCTGTGTTGGGTCGGGAACGCCTCCCGATTCCGGCGAGGGCTGAGTGATCTTATCTCGTTGTCGCCCTCGCTTCGCTGGCGGTGGCACTAAGTGAGGGGGAAGGGGAGAGTAATCTTGTTCTTGCTCTTTCTGTGAGAGAACTGGCTGATGTGGAAAGGGAATTGTTTGGCTCAGCGGGAGATCATGGCTCGGCTGACTGCCCTGCGTTGGATTAAAGGCGGGCGCAAGCGGGCTAAGAGCGCCGGGACCGAAGGGGGCGTACCCGTCATAGCCAGCGCTTCCTATCGTCATAATTGGGGCTTTATCGGCGTTGCGACTGCCGCGCGATGTGGTGGCGGTTTGTGACGTGGTTGCTGCAGGTGACGGTAAAGGTGAAGGTGATAGTAATGGCGACGGCGACGGCGATGATGGATCTGCGGTGGTGCGACTGTGGCTTTGGACGAAGCGTGATTGGGAAGGAAGTATCCTCCTATTTCTATGGTTGGTAACACTGTGGGAGAACCCGCGCATATACCCAAAATTCAGTCTCGCCCTCATCAGCGCAACTACTTGCCCAAACAGAGACAGATGGACCTATCTAAATTTCGTGAGACCTTATTGACCAAGATACAAAGAGCAAGACAATGCTTAACGTTATAGATCGGAAACAACGCTGACACCCCCGGCTTACACCAAAGAAAAACTATCGATAGTGAGATAATGCGGGACAGTGGGGCATTTATCTTATCACCGCCACTTTTTTTAGTGGTTGCATTGGTACTGGTAGAGCTTAGAAGTTCCCTGCTGTACGTAGTAAGTACCTGTACTGCGTACATCGCGATTCCGCACGCTTGATACATCGCACCGAGCTTTCGATATCATTAAACGAAATGCCGCCCGCTACATCTCATAAGCGGAAACTACCTCTCGGCGGCTTGCAGAGACGAGTACGGGCTCGGAGGGAAGATATAGAACCCGAAATAGAGGAATATAGCCAAGAAGATGGGAGCGAAGATGGCGAGTCGGACGATGTGAGCGACAGAGAAAGGCAGATGTCGGATGAGGTAAATTGAAACTCACGACTGGGTTCAACGACCACCCTGCTAATTTGAATTGGCAGTCCGATTTCGCATCCGGCAGCGAAGATGAAGATGAGGAAGAAGAGGACGAAGTAGAAGAAGACCCCTCTTCAGCAGTGGCACAAGTCTCCTTCGGCGCCCTCGCAAAGGCACAAGCGTCAATGCCTAGTATACAGCGGAAGAAAGGGCGCAAAGTGGCAAACAGCGAAGATGAAGAAAGAGGAGAGGGAGAAAAAGAAGCCGAAAGGTGGCCCTCAAAGTCCGAATCGAAGTCCTCGAACCCGCCCAAGAAATTACCCCAGCGATCCTCCAAACACGCACCGACCGAGATATCAAGTAAGCGCATGGTATCACGCAAGCGCGAGGTCGTCAGCGTGAACAAAGTGGCCCCCCGCGACCCACGGTTCTCAGCAGCGTCGGGCGCGGTAGACGACGCGCGCGCGCGCAAGGCCTACGCCTTCCTCGACGAGTACCGGGACGCGGAGATGGCGCAGCTCCGGACGGCCATCAAGAAGACCAAGTCGGCCGAGGAGAAGGAGGCACTGGCGCGGACGCTGAAGTCGATGCAGAGCCGCAAGGAGGCGCAGGCGAAGAAGGACGCGGAGCGCGAGCTCGTCGCGCAGCACCGGCGCCAGGAGAAGGAGCTCGTCGCGCAGGGCAAGAAGCCCTTCTACCTGAAGAAGAGCGAGCAGAAGAAGCAGCTGCTCCTGGAGCGCTTCGCCGGCATGAAGAAGAAGCAGGTTGATCGTACCATTGAGCGCAGGAGGAAGAAGCTTACCGCGAGGGAGCGGAGGAATATGCCCGTTGCGAGACGGGATGCCACGTGACTGGGGCGTTGTTGTGAGAAGGAAGACAAGAGTCGGCGACTGTGCTGTAATTTCCTGGTTCATTAGCCTTGGGCTGGCTCTAGGGGAGAGCCCAGTCACCTTGTATCCGGCAATGGTCAAAATCGAACACTATGAAGATCATCATAAAGCCCTCAACATAATGTGACGCAGAGTGGTTGCAGAAGTCTGTATGACATACCACGACAATGCTTCTTTCCCACTGTATCATGACAACAGAATTAATAACTGTATTATTGTCTGAGAGATGAGGTCCTTCCCCGTTCTAATACACCGTGATTTGTGCTCAAAGCCCATGCCATATAAAATACATCTAACTAATCTACACTTTCAAGGAGCAATTACCCTACCCCATATGCTAGTACACAATATCGGATACTTATATATACAATAGATAGGTGCGACACATAAAGCCCTCAACGTCAAGCGCCTTCGAGATCAGCCTTCTGAAGCGCGTTCTCGAATAAGTCGCGACACCTCACGCGACTGCCGAGTCGGGCACAGAGCAGGAACGCGCCGCTGAGTTTCCGGTGTAGACTATACGTCTCCTCGGGTGGCGGGCTAAGACGCTCGCGCACCATGATGGGGATGAGGTCCCTGACCCGCTCCGTGATGGTCTGGTCCGAGAAGTCGTAGACCTCGGGCGCAGACTGCAGGAACGGCTCCGCGAGCGTTAAGATGCTGGCCACGTGGGCGTCGAGCATGACGCGGCTCTCGTGGCCCGTGAGGTAGCCCAGACGCTGCGAGTAGTCGACGACCGCGTCGCGGTCGCGGCGCGCGGCGGCCGCGAGCAGCGAGACGTACTGCGCGACGAAGAGCTGGGGGTACTCGCGCGAGGCGCCGAAGTCGAGCAGCTCGAGCCGGTTCGTCGCGGCGTTGTACAAGAAGTTGGTCCAGTTGGGGTCCGTCTGCATGAAGCGGAACTCGACGATCTCGCGCAGGCAGAGCCGCAGGATTTGCGTGCCGATCCAGTCGCGCTGCGCTTGCGTGAACGACTTCACGCGCGTCACGCCCACGCCCTCCATGAACTGCATCGTCAGCATGTGCTTCCCGGAGGCGTGCGCATATATCTCCGGCACGGCGAACACATCGCCTTCGTCCGCGAGGAGCTCCTTGTATCGCTTGCCGCACTCGAGCTCGCGCTCGTAGTCGCATTCCCAGCCTAGTTCTGTGCGCATGTTGTCGATCGTCTTATTCAGGTACAGGCCCTTGGGCAGCATCCCGGACGCCATCAAGAGCATGGAGATGTTGTCCAGGTCCGAGTTAATTGAGTCCGCGACGCCGGGGAATTGGATCTTGACGGCTACCTTCTCGCCCGTTTTCAACGTGGCGCGGTGTACCTGTCCGATAGATGCCGCGGCGATGGGAGTCTCTTCGAAGTCTTCGAACAAATTGCGCCATTCTGGGCCCAGGCTCGCTGAAAGCACGCGGTCTCGCTGCCGCGCAGGCATGTAGTCCGCTCGATCCTGGACACGCTGTAGGACCTCCCGTATGCGTTCCGGTAACATCTTGGAGTCTTGAAAACTCATCATCTGACCCAGCTTTAGAGCCGCTCCCCTCATTCTTGATAGTTTCGCTACTAATCTTTCCATATTGCCGGCGCTAAACATAATGGAGCCTTGTCCTCCACCACCGAAACCTCTACTGAGTCCCTCGGTGAGTGCACCTCCCAACATACCTGCTGCCAAGCCGCCATAATTCCATATGCGACCCAGACGAGTCGCTGGTACTTTGGATTCTCTAAGAACATGCACTGGTGTAGAAGGCTTGTCGAGGGGGAGCTCTGCTAGGGTTTGCTGCTTTCTAGAATCTAGACCTTCTCGTGAAAGTATTTCGTCAACTATTTGAGTGTGCTCCTTTCTTATTTGTTGAGAATCGGGTTCTTGGACTTTTGAAGATTGGGTTTCCGCGGCTGGGGGTGGCGCCTCTTGCCTAGTTAATTCCGGGTGCACATCCACATCTGGAGCGGGTGATGGTGCGGGTGACGGCGTAGGTTTCTCTTCTACCCGTGAACTGGGTGAATCTCTCAATTGCGGGCTTCCAATAGCTACGTCCGCATCCGCAGCACTCTCCTCGACAGGAGATCTTCCCTGTCCCGCGGTTTTCGAAATAGATGGAAGTGGTTTCCCACCCTTATGTCCATCAAGTGTCTTCGACTCGCCATGACCAAAATCTTTGAACCAGCTAGGCTTCGGAGGTGGCACCTTCGGCCGCAGCTGGTCCGAGGCAGCTTCTTGTCCCTCGAGTAGCTGAGAACCCCGGCTCGTATGAAAAATATTAATATTGATACCTGGGGGAACTTCCTCCCGCAAATAATTTCCCCCTGCAGGCGGACTTGTGTCTGGAGAGTCCTGGCCTAGGGTCGCCTTCTCCTTCAACTGTGAAAGGATAGCGCTTTGATCTGGCCGAGGTGCTGCAGATCGTTGAGCCACTGCGTCGTCCAGGGGTGAGCCGCGTTGGAAGTTTTTCCGGTGAAGCTCTGGCTTGGGATTACTGGAGACTCCTTTAGGCTCGACTGGTTTGCCAGCTTTTGATTCCGTATCGCTGACTAAGTCAGGTTGTTTGGGCGCATCGGCAGGCGATGGTCCCTGGCGGCCTTCATTCGCCGCCTCGCTAGCAGCTTTTGTAGATGCTTCGTCGGCTTGTGCTCGGGCACTATTCCGATCATCCCGTAACGACCTGATAACACTAGACGTCCGGCCGTAGCGATCAATCTGTCTTGCGCGCAGCTCCAAGTGCTTCGAAGCTACGGACCGCGAGGCTTTGGCCACGGCCGCCAGGTCCAGGATAATATCCGCGAACCTCATCAGGATGGCTAACTACACCATCATATTACTCTATAAGAGCTCATAGTAACTCGAAACCAAGATCGCAGGGCCGACTCGGAAACACCAAGATATAACATAACTATCTAGGTAGTGTTGTCATCTATTTTTGCACCAAAAATGCATCATCCATGATCTTCGATAAGCTAGCGCCACAGTGTGGCTAGTGTCCTGGAGCCGTCTCTTTAAATGCCTTCACCCCCTCCAAACACTCCCAGGTCAGAACAACGTTTACAAGGCGATCTGGTGTATATATCAGTATACTAGTTTAATTTCTAGAGCATTTACACATTATATCATTATCACATCTGTATCTACGCCGTCTATCAGCTTCATGCTGTCCAAACTCGGCGCTAGGGTATCCATTTCCCTTAATGTATACTCAACGAGATAGCTCTCATCAACCAACTCTTCCATTCGCTTGTAATGTCTCTCTGTGTAGACCCTGAGCGCGTTGAGCACTTCTTTGACGCTTTTCTGACCCTTGGCCCCCTTTACAGACAGGCCTGATAAGCGACTAACCGGATAGCTTTTGACGACCGTCCATAGGATACGCTGTGCCATCGGCGCTGTTCTCGCATTGGTATTCCAGTCTCGCAGTCTCAGTAAAAGCAAGAACAGCTGTTCATCCGACAAGGTAGCCAAAACCTCGTCGACTGGTTTCAGACCTGATAAGCTGCCAGCATCGGGTGTCTTCGAATTAACTACCTTTTCGAAGAGTCCCTGAAGCTTGCGGGGATGGTTCAGTTGGAGAGCTAGTGTGATAGCTTCGCGGTAGGCCCCTGCGTATTCGTAATTGTCAAGCTCTTGCTCTTGTTCAATGAGTTTAAGAGCTGCCTCATTTGATGCTATTTGTGTTTCTGTTGACGTATCTTCCCAAAACGTCACAGTTGAGTCGCCACTTCCGGAAACAATCATATTCGTATCCGGGTGAACAGCCAAAGCCCAGACTCGGTCTTCGTGGTTGTCCAGGGTGCACTCGTTTTCACCCGAGTTGACATCCCATACTTTTACGAGACCATCACCGCCAGCACTCGCGATGAGTATCGGCTTCTTGGAACGTTCTTCGGCTGGTGGCACATTCAGCCAGACTACTTTGAGGACGCTGTTAGAGTGTCCCTCGAATGTCCTGAGGCATGTATAATCCGTGAGACTCCAAAGCTTCACAGTCTTGTCACCACTTCCAGTTACTACCACACCTTTGCCGGATACCGACCCTTGTTCGCCCTGGAGCACTGGTGTGTTGAGGGGAGAAAAGGAGACGGACCAAACACCTCGACGGTGGCCACGGAGTATCCCTTGAACCTCGCCCTCTTCTATTGACCAGATCTTGACCACCTTATCTTGGGAGGCAGAGGCAAACAACTGTGCATTGTTGCTAACATCAATAGCATTGATGTCCTTGTCGTGGGCTTTTCGTGTATATGAGGCCCGAATGCCTGATTTTGCACGTTGTTGTTGCTGCTGTTGCTCTTTGGGTACCTCCCACCTCTTAATGGTCTGGTCGGAAGAACCTGTAATCAAGAATTGCGGTGGGTGGTTAAGGGGGTCAGCATGGGCTTTGGATCCATCCACAGGCGGAATGCGAGGTAATGCTACGGCACTGACAGACTCGGCATGCCCCTGGAACGTTGCCCAACAAGTGTAAGAGTTATTTTTGGGGTCCACTCGCCAGATCTTGGCTGTGTTGTCTTTCGCACCCGTGGCGACCCAGTGGCCAGACCAGTCGACATCCAGTGTAATGATAATATCATCATGGCCCTTGAGCAGAGCAATATCTTGGCCGAAATATTCGGACGAAACCAGCGCAGTGCTATCGCTTGGTTCTGACACGGAAACGATACGGATGTCTTCAGAATTTGTTGCCAGGGCCATCACAGAGTGGTCCGGGAGAAGGTACCGTAGGTCGATAATGTCATCGTGCGTGCCTGATATACGGCGAAATGGCTCAGGTGGCGCAATTGTGGACGTGGTTCCCTCTGTGGGGATATTGAAGAGAGCTACGGTATGATCTACCTGCACACAAGCAATGAATGGGAAGCCTGGCTGATACACTGCAGAAACGAAAGCCTCGGCTTCAGGTTTCGTCTTCTGCTCCGTGGTCAGTTCACGACCCGTATCAGTTTGCCATATTCGTAAACATCCATTTGACCCAGCAGTATAGGTTAGCTGGCCATCCCCGATGAACCCTACTGCTTCGACCAGCTCGAAACAAGGGATAACTTTCCGTGGCTTCCAAGATCTCGCGTCCCACCACCGGATTGTCTTGTCTCTGCTAGCAGTCACCAGCGCATTCTGCGCGGGGGAGTAGTCTAGGCCTCGAACGTCGGACACATGAGTGTCGAGATTGGCGACAACGCTCCTTTTGTGCAAATCCCACACACGCACTTTGCCGTCCTGGCTACCCGACGCAAGCCTGAATCTTGCTGTGACCGCAACCTCTTGTTCTTCTTCGTCGTCTTGTGCAGTTTCGGAGCGCCTTCTCTTCTTTGTATCTGAGTCTTTAGCTTCCGACTGCTTCTTCGAGCCAGTTGCCAGCTCGAAGAACAAGAGCGCGGACACCAGGACACTAGGACCGCGAAACGTATGAGTGACATAACCGCCATTTATATCCCAGACCTTGATTGACCCATCCGTACCACCTGTGGCAAGTAAGGTGCTCGTCCTATCGACGGCCAGAACAACGACGGGGGTCGCATGCGGTCGCACAGTCCTCACCAGTTGAGGGTCTATCGAGTCTGTCGTCTGTGTCTTCTGTAGGGAGTAGATTCGCATAGACAATGACCTGGAACAGATAATGAGGTGGGAGCCCGAAGGGGTTACTGTTGAGCAAAGGATCGTCTTGTTAGTGGCACGGGCGCATTGCTTCACGGTATAGGACGTAACCCACGAGTGAGCGTTGATATAAGCTCGCCATCCTATTCAATGTCCTGTCAGCGGTTGGGTCGAGAGAGTAGCATAGGCAGAGACACTAACCCCTTCAATTTTGGCCAGATGCTTCCCGGTTTTGATGTCGGTTAGGATCGCATCCTCGCCCAGAGTTGTAGCCAAGATGCGCGCATGGTTCTCTATCGCAACAGCGCCGCCGGTGAAGATAGGCCGGATAACCTCGCGCGCCGCAAAGGTGGTCTTGAACGGTGCTTTGGTGGCCATTTCCGGGAATGCCCCTCGTGGGTGAATTGGCCAGGTCTATTTGCGAGACGGGGGGCTGGCTGGCGCAGGTGAAAGTCTGAAGTGGGATGGTAATCTCGAAATTTTTGGATGCGATAAAATACATAGTGATAGCGATAAGAAACCTAAACGCTAGGTAGCGGCTACCTTGGGCTACAGCAGACTTCCCTGGACTTATGAGCACACACATAGAGCTACACTGGGCCCTATCATTAAGGCATGAAATTTACTTTTCTTTGTCAAAGGGAACTGTCTTTCTTGTGTCTAAAACTCCTGTGCAAATCAATGTAATTGGAAGAGAAGGTTGGGAGGAGTTGTATAGAGTACCGAAACATCCAGTGCCCGCAAGCTTCCAGCACTTACTCGGTAAATCATCTTACCTGGCCTGCCTGAGCTATAACGGAAGCTTCATCCAATCGTGACAGTGCCTACGCAAAGCTCCAACATCAAATACCTACCTCACACCCAACTTACTTCCGATGTTATGCTAATTGACTCGTTTCAAATCATCTGAAGCCGGGAAGTCTGCTTGGAGCTCTTTGTTAACCGATACCATTTTTCCACCGCTTCGCCCACTCACTTTTATTGATTAGACACCCCCCGAGCAGCAGTGCAGTCTGACATCAAGGTGACTTGGCGATATAGTATTATACTATATCCATTATATTGTGCAAATGTAACACACATACCAAACGCCCAAGCGCCCTTCGGACTCTAGCTATCAAGCCGTCGGGCTATTAGGCGACAGCGGGAATCGATACAATGGGACGCCATGAGCCACTGACGTCCTTGGCTTTGGTTGGCATTTCTGTTATCTCGAATCTCATCTTGTCGCCATCGCGCTGATGATTTGTTAGGGGCGGTCGCCTTATGATGACGTTGTCGAGGGCGAAGGCGAGGCCAATACTCAGGAACCTACTCGAGAGTACGACGAGCACGGCAGAGTCACTAACGAGGCGAGCAAGAGGATGAACAAGGACATTATCCGTGCGCACAATGAAGTCATGCTTGTCATTGGAGTCGCCGAGCAGGATCCCGCCGGCTCAACCAGCACAGCAGTCGATACTACAAAGGTGCACAACGAGTACGAAAACAGCACCGGCAGGCACTTCCTTCGAGTCGGACGTGTTCTTGTTGTCGCCGGTATATGGGGCGTCCATGGTATACGCCAGCGCGTTTTGGTAGGCCCTTCTATTTCGTATTACACATCCCAACCGTCCTCACATTTTGTTAGGTGTACAAAGAAACCGCTAGATTACCATTCCTGGACATGATGCGAAGAGAAGGCAGAACACACACAGCATCACAATTGTTTTTTGCTGGAATGCCTTCATTTCTTAGCGCATGGTCGCTGCAGTGGTACTCAAGAACATCGGACCTTGTTCGAAATCATCCTTGGTAAGCCTGTGTCACGCCTTCACGAACTTCGCATTCTTACCACCCACAGGCTCCGCATCGTCATAGGTCATATTAGGTTCCATCTCCAGATATATGTCGCTATGCAGCGCCTTGACTTGATACCTGGGTCCCGTTGGTTTCCCAGCTTAAACTTCTTCGTTCCCTTCTCCAGTTCTTCACCTTTCATGGCGCCACCACCACTTGGCTCTCCGGGCGCTCAGACATTGTCCGAATGGGTTGGGAAGATCGCTATCAGTCTCGCTCCATATGCAGGATATTACTTGATTGGCTGTGCCTGGGATGTCTTGAGCTATTTCATACGGCGGCAAATACACAAAAGTCTCCCACACCCCTGGCCAAGTTCAACTTCAAATCTCCGGGCATTGGCCCCCACCAACGCTCCACGAAGACAGTCGTTTCCAGAATCTCCCACGCTTGGGGACGCTGACCGGGAGATCAGACATACCCAAGGTCCCGAGCTAGACGGTGACGCTTTCGCAATGAACGGCGAAGGTAGTGGTGAGCCCCTTCCCGTCGGGACAATCCGTCGGCAGGGCACTTTCTCAAGCCGTGGCGGAGATGATTACGCCACCGACGAAGAAGATCCGGAGATGGTGAACCCAACTTTGATCAGTTTCGATGTTGATACAAGCGAATCGACTGAACCGCCCGCGGGAGTATGGTCTGCTGAGCTTCGCCCCAGCAACAGCGCGGACCCCAGAACACAGGAAAAGGAAGCACCAAGATACGTCGTCAACACTTTGACAAGCCTCCCTTCGCTCCTGGCTGGGGATATTCTCACAAGTTCCCTCACACACGCTCTTTTAACACCATTTGACATCCTTGCATTTCGAGCTATGGCGAGGGCATTTTCTCTCAAGTTCGGTTTGCCCGTGGGCCACATGTTTGAGGTCAGCCTAACACACGGCCTAGCAAGTCGAATGGTTCTCAATCTCTTGCAAACCGAGGTGCTCAAGTTTCTCATAAGCTTTGAGGCATGGGCTGCTGTCACAGCCGTGGCGCAACGCTTTCATGTCACCGAAGAAGAGTGGAAAGAATTTCAGTTAGGGATGGAACGGGCATTAGAGGAGTCGTTTGCCGAGGAGCAAGCTCAAGCACCGAACACAGGCCAGGCGTCGTAGCGAACGAAGCTTCGTTGGCAGCCGCAAGGTACATTAGCCAGCTGTAACCCAATGTATGCGAAATGAATGGGAGTTACCAAATAGATACATATAGGCATCCATCATGCCGTTCCACAAATCTTCGAGAAGCTTAAGTGGTCCTCAGCCCACGGTGCAACTTTCTCTTTTGTTGCAACTAACACATTACATTACACATGCTTAAGCGCGCGCTGACGACTAACATACAAGATTTTAGTTTTTCTAGTGTCTACTAACCTAATAATTTATTAGTCCTGAGCTCGCCCAATAATAGCTTCTACGCCTTGTTGATATTAGGATTAGATACTGGTCGTAGGATTTAAGACCCGGTTAAAAACTTGTACGAAATGAGACTGCCAAGAGCCGATCAGACGACTCTGGAACCATTTGGAGTGGAGGCCAAGCGTGTAGGATGCTGACACAAAACACTTACCAACTCTACGTGTACACTATGCTTCTCATGCGAAACGTGCCTGTTGTTCGCTTTTAACGAAGTTGTTTTGGTAGGTGACGTTGAGAATTCGAGCAGGTCAGTACTAGTGTAGCATACAGTTGTCGTAGTTAAAGACTTCAGGTCAAGTAGCCAATCATAGCATACTATAGACTACTTAGCTTGAGCATTTGCAAACTCCAAATATCATTTAATCAATGTAGTAGAATAGGAAGTGAAGTTACAGTGAACCGGATAGGTAGGTGGGCTGCCTCATACTGCCGACACAGTTTGCAATCAGCCCTACACTACGAACTTCAACGGTGATTGCCGTTAAAGAAAGCAAAATCTTCACGAAGTATGGAGTGTAGTGGGCTGTACACTTGCAGATTGAGTAGCTGTATGATCGTCTTAGCGTCGTCTATTTAATCCAAACAAATGGGGCCGCACCGTTGCGCAACACCCAACCAGTCAAGGGTCCGGAAGCGAAAGGAGTAATTGCTCTACATCAGCTCCAGCCTAGACCATATACGAAGACCACTTACGAGATAGCAATCCTCCAACCTGGAGGATCTAAAATCACCCTGGCAATTCTGCTCCTCTGCAACATGGAGACCCCAACTACTGGGTAGCTGAATAGGAGTAGCGTATGCTGTTAATAGCATACACTACACTAGAAGTCCTAGGATAATTGCACACTCTAGGCATATGTCGTCAAATATTGATCGTTCGACCTTTTCCATCCTCATAGTTGTCTTCCTCTCCCGCGCTCTTGTCTTAGCCTGTTATGCCAACCTGTGACGATCGGTAACAGCAGGATGAGTGTTCCATCCCAGACAGAGCATTACAGCACACTCGAGGTAGCCACGGATGCAGATGTTCTCAGGCAGGGCAGATACCCGGAAGTGGCTACGAATGCGGAGCTCAGGGAGGGCCAATATCCAGAGGTAGTGCCGCCTTCGGAACCGGAGCCCTACGGCTACTACGATCCTCCGAAGCCAGAACAAACGACGCGACCCGAAAATGATAAACTATTACCCGTAACAGCGCAAGTCCCTGTGCCCTCCACAGCACATCCGTATTCGACATACCCCGAGGTAGTAGAGGGCGGTGCAAATGGGGCGGGCGTGGGCGGTTCGAAAGGCGCAAGGATATTGGGCCTCCCGCGGAAATGGTTCTGGGTTGCACTGGTCGCCGCTGTCTTGATTATTGTTGGCGTGGTCGTCGGTGCAGTGGTAGGCACGATGAAAAAATCAACAGCCGTTTCATCAACAGGCGATGGGGAAGCGAACACGAGTGATGGTGCTGGTTCAGGAGGCTCAGGAGGCTCCGGGACGACATCGTTATACGAGAATACACGGCTCGCTTCTGCGAATTTCACTGACGCATACGGAAACGACAATTATCTGGTCGTATATCAGCTGAACGAGGGGTCAATCCGTCTGTCTGCATTCAATTCGTCCGGTACAGAATGGGTTGTGTCGACTGTTATCAATGGGACGAAAGGTGTGAAGCTTGGCACTTCTCTAGCGCTCGATACCTTTTGGCAAGGTACCGCAGTAAGTTGTCTCTATCCCCCTTAAACGCCAAGCGATATACGCTCATATAAGCGTGTATTTTAAAGAGTCCCGACGTGAATCTTTACTTCCAAGGCGACGGATCTTCGACAACCATCATGTCCTTGACCTACAAAAGCAATGAAAATATATCTACGACGACAAAAGCACCAGCCAAAAACTGGAACTCCGTAAATGCCGTTAGCGGGTTCAACAGCATGCCGGGGTCTTCGCTCGCTGCCTACGGCAAGCAGTGCGATTTCTGTAACCAATACGCATATTTCTTCTGGCAAGGCCAGCAGGGCCTATATATGGCCGAAAATGACGGTGATGGGATCAAAGGCGGGAATCTCATAGACATAGAGGCGTCACCATCGACCAACACATCAATGGCTCTCACCTATTCGGGGACGCTTCAAGGAGATTCTGACGCTGTATTACGCCGCAGTATCAATCTTTTCTATCGATCGAAGACAAGTAGTTTGACGCAGTTGCGGATCGGCAACAGCATGAATATTCCCAATGAAGTGGGACGAGATATTGGGCCGCTGACCAACTTGGCGGCTTTCTCGACAGGTTTCAATGAGAGCGAATCGGACAACCCGAATCCCCTCGGCTTCCAGGTGCTTAGCATCGATCCAGATGCCAACGATGGCGTCCAGCTTACGTACCTGAAGGATAGCGCGTGGGCAACATCCGACGACGTGGTCGATGATCTAGCGGATTGCCAGGCAAAAGCCATGATGACCGCAAATACAGCCCGGAGATTATACTGTTTAGTCGACTCAGGAGGCGACACTGGCCTTGAAATCATTGAATGGACGTGGCAAGGCGACCCAAGTGATACGAATACATACCTTAACTGGGCAAAAGTTGGTCCGGTGGATTTTACAGTTAAATGAGCGGTCTTACATGTAGTTATAACATTTTTAACTATACTTTTATTTATTTTTGAAACATCTGGATTTCTTGACGGACACTGTGTATACCCGGCGAGCTCTTGACAGAAAAAGGACGGCTAGTAGACTCAAACAGCCTACTCAGTCGATATTGACATCCTTGATAGATTGCCTTGGTACTCGTTATGCTTCACCGTTATGCTACTTGACTATGTATATATCGATCCCATACTTTCCCCAAATCCAGAACGAGCTAATATTGTATCCATACAGTACACTCATATCAAGTACATAGTGGTTATGGTCTAGAGAAAACGTTAGAGCTGTATGTTGCTTGTTCTAGTTGGGTTTCGGCGTCATGTTGATGTCCTCTGAGCACAAAAGGAGGCCTTCACAGCCATTCAAGTACCAGGCAAAGCTAACATCGTGCATATTACAGGAATGAACACGAAATACGAGTCGTAATATAGCCTTTCCTGGTATGGCTGAAACAGAACGACGATGGCGTATACGAGAAAGAATCACTCATGCCTAAAGTATCTGTTATAAAATGAATAGGGTCGGTAGCCCTTCAGTACACCACATTTCTCTACGAAGCTCCCCAGTTCTCAAGCCCATGCTCTCCTATTCTCATCAACTTCTTTAACATTCTCACGATGCCGGGCAACGTATGGTTCATCGTGGGGGCAAGCAGCGGCTTTGGGAGAGCCATCGCCCTTGAAGCACTCGCACGCAGCGATAAAGTCGCAGCAGCATCGCGAGATTCGACCAAGATGACAAGCCTCAAAAATGCAGGTGCCATGACCCTGAAGCTCGACGTTACAAGCTCCGACGCTGTAGTCATGGACACAATGCAGAAGGTCGTGAATGTCTATGGAAAGATCACGCATTGCGTAAATGCGGCAGGTTATTTACTCGAAGGCGTTATCGAGGCTGCTTCGTAAGATATCACCCTCTCCGCTGGAGTCAATAATTCCTTATTTTGGAAGGATCTCTGCTCTGAAGACATGTTGCGGGAGTCTGTTTCGGGAGCATTTGCATGCGTATATGTTTTATTATATGCATGTTCTATTGCTGAATGCATGGTGCCTACCCTTTATATGCAAGTGCTCCCGAAACAGACTCCCGCAACATATCTTCAGAGCAGAAATCCTTCTAAAATAGGGAATTATTAACTCCAGCGAGCTAAATATGATATTCTTGTTGCTCGTTGTTCAATTTGGTTCGAATCGTTTCTCTCAGATTTCTCATTGTGGGTGGAGACTAACGGTTACGCCTCTCAGGCAGGAAGAAGTCAATCGTATAATCGCGATTAATGTGTTGGGAACTCTCACTGTGGCCCGTTGTGCGCTGAGATTCTTGCGTCCGCAGGGCTTTGGCGTCATCGCAAACTTCGGCAGCCTCGCCAGCTGGGAGGGTGGGTTAGCATACGGCTACTACGTACGGCATTTCCTTTTTGCCCATTCTCTCAATTAACAAATAAATAAATTCTAGGGACATGACTGACTTTTATCCATACGCGAAAGTCGACTACTAAGTGGGCAGTATCCGGATTCACCGAGTCGCTGAATATGGAGTGCCGACCGCTAGGAATCGCTGCTGTGGTAATCGAGCCCGGGTTCTTCCGGACAGAAGTCTGTTCGTTTTCCCTCCTCATCCAACGCCTTTCAGATTAAGAGAGTTTTACTCATAGGTATTACATGTCCTCAGTAAATGAGGGAGGTGGTCATCGCCTCCTCACGCGAGAGCAGTTAGAAAGCGAATACGCAGAGGCTGGGCTTGCCGCACAGAAGGAGGCTATCATCAAAATGAATAACAACCAACTCGGCGACGTGACCAAAGGTGCCAGGGTCATCGTTGACGTGTTGACACAGACTGGCGTCAGTTCCGGACGCGAGATCCCTGTACGCCTAGTGTTAGGCAGTGATGCTTTGAAGGGCATCAGAAATAAGATCAGGGCTAGGGAGATGTTGTTGAGACAATGGGAGGATGTCATCGTTAGCACGGATCATGACGATGCAAATTAGAGGGCACTGGCTGGTTTATCGAGAACTTCATATTGGCAAAATATCATGATGAAATGGCCCTCTATTGGACAGCGGATCTGTGGGTAACACATAATTAGGAGACGCGCTCTTGGAAATGTCTTTGAAAATCACCATATCTACAAACACTTCGAATCCGTGTTCGTTTATGTGATGGTGAGTCAGACCGCGGTATCACCAGCATGGGTTTTCACGGAGCTCCGTGAAATATGACCAATCAGCCCGATAGCTTTCCAGCTCTTCGATCGTGGGAAGATAACCGTCTGATTTTAATGACTGTTCGGTCAACCACCGGTATAACTTTCATCCGAAACAAGAATCCGCTGACATGGGGGGTGAGCATCAGTCTAACTACGTCGGTCGAACCCGGCCGAGCGGCGGAATTTCTGCCTGACGGACCAAGTGATTATACCGCATTGCTGTTTCATCGTCCGTCTTTGCTATAATTTCGAGCATGGATATTTTCCCAAAAGGTTAATAATGATTCCATCGTAGCATAATTTATCCATAGTCGAAGACTGAGCATGAGAGATAATGTGATACGGTAATAATAGGGGTCGAGCTGCGGGTATTAGATTTGTTATATGGATAGATATAAAGTTCGTGATACCGAACTCGAGAATGAAGAAAACCACAATAGCCACATCAATAACTTATCATATTTATTGTATTGGAATCCACGAAGTCTGATAACAACCATGTCGCAACGTATTGTTCCTCGCTGGCCCTCCACAAGTACTGACGTGCGACGTCTCGCGGAGCCCATCGTCTTCCCCTTTTCAAAACGTACGGCGTCAAACCGGTTTCTCAAAGCTGCAACATCTGAGCATCTGGCGAGTTTCGATGAAGTGAACCTTCAAGCTCGCGGGGTCCCCTCGCCCGAATTGATTCATCTCTACTCCGTCTTTGGTCGGGGCGGCTGGGGCCAGATACTCACCGGTAATATTCAAATCTCCTACACTGATCTCGAAGCACCAGGCAATCCAATCATACCGCCTGATGCCGAGTTCTCTGGCCCCCGTTTCGATGCCTTCGCCGCGCTCGCGGCGGCGGGGAAAAGCCACGGGAGTTTGATTGTAGCACAGGTCTCACATCCAGGAAGACAAACTCCTGAAGCCCTCCAACCTCATCCTATCAGTGCGAGCCCAGTCCATCTCGTCGCAGAAGGGAGCGGCCCTTTCGGTATTCCCCGCGCGGCAACTCAGCAAGACATTGATAACATCATTGAGGGTTTCGCTCACGCAGCGGAATATCTGGAGCGTGCCGGTTTCGATGGGATGGAGCTTCACGGCGCCCATGGATATCTTATCGCGCAATTCCTGAGTCCGACAACGAACCAAAGGACGGATAAGTACGGAGGAAGCCTCGAGAATCGCATGAGATTTGTGCTCGAGATTGCTGCCGCCATCAAGAAGCGCATCAGCGACAAATTCATCTTGGGTATCAAAGTGAACTCAGTAGAATTCCAGAACAAGGGGTTCACACCCGAAGAGGCCGTTGTGCTTTGCCAAGCTCTTGAAAACGCTGGTTTTGACTATGTCGAGACTTCTGGGGGCACTTACGAGAACATGGCGTTCGAACACAAAAAGGAGAGCACGGTGGCGCGCGAGAATTACTTTATAGAATTTGCAGAGAGGATCCGGAAAGCCGTCAATCGAACCAAGGTGTACACAACCGGTGGGCTAAAGACTGTAGGCGGAAGTGAGTAACTCTCTGGAATCCCTTTTCTTTCTCGTTTCAGAATTTCTTCCTCGTTTCAGAATTTCTTCAAGTCGTTCTCCGAGGCAGATTTATTGTTCTATCTACCATAGGAAGTTGAACGCTTTTCAAATGTCATAGACACAACAGTTAAACCCATGGTGGCAATTACTAACCAAATGATACAGTGCTTTCGACCCTCGAGGGTGTTGACGGGCTAGGCATTGGGCGTGCTGCTATACAAGAACCCTCCCTTGCGGGCGATATCTTGTCAGGCAAGATTACCGGTGCTATGAAGTCATCAATCCCTGAAACCAATTTCACAGGCCAACTAGTGTCAGCCCTCTAGTGAGTTACTCCCATAACGCCTTTTCTGGTCTTAGCCGTCATAGAGCATAGAATGATACCATCGCTGGCTGGCTATGACTTGAGAATGCTCAAGGCTCTGGCACCGTCGCCGGAGCTGGTCTGGAAAAGCAATTACTAACTCAGAACAACTTAGTACACTCGAGAAGATAGGTCGTGGTGAAGCTCCTCCCGACCTGACCGATCCAAAAGTCGTCGAGGAAATTCTTTCGAGTCCGATAAAAGCGTTTTAAGCGTACACTTGATAGGAGGAGAGTATCTGAGGACAATTGAACCTAGACAGATGCGTAGTGGCAATAGGTAGCTATAACTATGAAATATTGTAGATGTATGCGACTTTCTGTTCTAGTGAGGGATGAAGAATGAGCCAATTGAAGGTATTAATAGGAATGCAATAACGTCTACTTGGCGTCGTGTTTGAATAGAGCACAACTGTGAGATTTTGTAACGTACGGGTGGCACCATCATTGTGGACTTTTATAGACATTGTTCTCCGTTTCATAGCCACTGATAGTTGAGTTTCCGGAGACAGGTCCAAGATGTTGGTGATTTAAAGCGTGCATTTCAATAGACATGATACTTCAGTATGGCATGGACACTAGATGTATCTAGGCCCCTTTCCTGGCTTCCTGGTACTCTCTAAGCCACTTATCTATCTACGCACTTTCAAGACAAAGACCCTCAGCCCCGGATAGAAGCCCCCCTCACGAGCCCATCCTCCCAGGGAAAAGGAGCGACGTATTCTCCGGCGCCCGCCATCATAGCCCGTTCGAGCCACCTCGCGTAGTCCTCGAACCCGCTCGTGCTCCCCGTGACAGTGGCAGTCCTGACGCCCCTGACGTCCTCGAAGACGTGCAGGACGTCGGGGCCCGCGGCGCGCCACTCGGTCTGCCAGGCCTCGACGACGACCTCGCTCTTCCCCGAGAGCTGCGCCGTCGCCGCGTCGCGCGCGAACTGCGGCTCCGTGTCCAGCCGCACGCGCACCCTGAAGCGCGTCACGAGCGACGCCAGCGCGGCGCTGCGCACCGGCGCGTAGTACGACTTGCGCGGGTGGCTCGGGGTGAAGAGGGAGGGGAACACAGTTAGTAGGGACGTGTGCGTGAGGAAGGTGTTGCTTTGGTAGAGGATGGGGACGCATTCCGCGTACAGCTGGCGGCATGTGCGCAGGATGCTGGGGTGAAGAGGGGAGGGGGCGATCTGTTGTGTGAAGAAAGGGGCTGAGGAGGACGAGGTTGAGGAAGAGGAGGGGTTAGGTGTAGATGAGGGTGAGGGTGAGGGTGAGGAGGGGGAGGGGGACGGTGCGAGTGGAGAGTACGATGAGATTGGTGGTGTTGTGAGGAGATGAGAGTATATTTCGAGGCGAATCTCGAGTGGGAGGTTAAGGAAGGTTGGCGATGATGATGACGATGATGATGACGATGACGATGACGATGATGATGATGATGATGATAGTAGTAGTGGTGACTCTGTGGATGGCGACGAAAGCGAGATGCCATCGTCCTCGGGCTGGCTGGGATCAATATCCTGCTTCAAATGATGAGAAGTCCTGGCTATGGATACTCCATCATCAGCTGGACATCGGCTGCTTTGGCTCCCGCATGACGGTTGTAGTTCCGTGTCCGTGTCGGCGACAGGCTGGGCGGCCGCGGATGTGGAGACATCCGAATCATGGCCGGAATACGGCATCTCTCCGGTCGTCTTGTATGAGACAATATCAAGTCTCGGTGTTTTGTTTCATGCATTTGACGCCTCGGAGTCAACTATCGAGACAAACAGACGGCTTTGGGACGCTTCGGAGGCGAGCTATTACTTGGACATAGACGTCCAATATTCTCTCCTTATCGCCAGATGCTTTCTAAGGAGTCACGAGATCTCGTGGCACCATCGAAAGGTACATAGTAGATATTCCCAAGCTCTAGATGCATCTTAGCCCGCGTCTTGTAGTACGAGTGGCTTATCGTGTTACACTGATTCGCTGGTTGGACCCCTCAGTCTACTGTACCTACAGCTACTAACATCCAAGGTTCCATTGGTCCGGCCCTTAGTATCCCAGGTTTAATTATTAATCTTGCTCCTTTCATTCCCTTGTTCCCGTCACCGGGACTCTCTATTTTGTTTGTTTTCTCCCTACAAGAATCGAGGCTCAGCAGCTCTCATTGCTTAAGCCACGAAAGAGCGAAGAATTCCACTACATGCACCGAACGGGCGGGACAAAGGGGGTGGCGTTGTCGTAAGCAAAAGTTGCAACGAAATATGAAGCTTAGCGTTCTCTTTGTAAATCGAAGTGTTGCGACCCCCGCGTACTTGTCTCCGGATCTTCCCCAGATTTTACGGACATTCATGGTTGTAAAAGGTTTAGTTGGTTTAATCAATTGCTCTGGGGCCTTTACTAAGACTAAAGTTGTTCTTCGAACTAGGCATATGACGTTAGATGGTTGGGCTTCACTATTCTTAGTCACAACGAGCGCGATGGCATTTTACGTGTAGATAACCCTTGAGGGATTGTAGGAAAACCAAGTTAGGCGCAACACGTACCTAGACATATCCTCTATCCTGAGACGCTCCGATGCGACTATGGGTCATGCTACATTGAGCTGCCCCTTTGTTGATTTGACCAAATTTATCAGTATTTGGTCGACCTCACTGGAGTTTCCAGTATCACGCAGTGCCTGGGCACTCTACGTATCCGACTTCTGATACAGACCTCAGCGGTCATTCAAATAATGATTGGCAGAGTTAATTAGGTCTTTGGTATAACTGATTCCAGCACAAGCACTTCAGTTTACGGTCCTCCTGCGTGAGGGGCATCCCACTTATCGCTGTCGGATATGGTGACGACAGTATCAGACTAGCTGTATGCTCGCAGTCCATTGTCCTTGTCTTTGATTGACAGCCGTGAACGAAGACCGGTTGGTTTATTGCCCGCTAGCCAGACTCGGGGTGCTACGATCGAAGTGAAGTCGATTGCCCATGCAGACCAACGGGTAGACGTTATGAAATGACTCTGGTTTCAGCAACTCATCATCAGTCCAACATATGTCACACTGGAGAGTTATACGCAGAACACGCCAGTTGATGTTCCAGTACTTTAACGGTGAATGGCCGAAATGGTGCAAGGCGCTTCTCTTGGACTTTGTTAATACCGAAGTGGCCGATATGAAGTTTATTTGACTGAACCCCTAACGAGACACCATAAATCTGGAAAGAATTCAGTAACACCAATCATATCCAACACACCTATAAAATCCTGTAACAATCCGCGTCTAGTTTCCTGATGGTGATGGGCACGAGAAGATCGTGTTGATGTATATTCACCTTACTCCTTTTCGACCGGGACTGGTATTAGTATAGGATACCTATTCCTAGGCTGTATGCTCCAAATCTAGTTTACCATCGCACCTGGCGCGGGTTGCAAAAAAATGAGATGGCAGCAAGGGTACTTGCTCATTTACTTCGCCGGCATTCTGGTCGCTACAAACGTGCTTTCTTGATCAGTCGCACGAGGAGGCCAGGTGACCTAAGAGGTCGTTGTATGTAGGTATACTTCAAACCTTGATAGCCATCTACTTTAGACCACGGGAAAGGTCCTATGGGGTTCGTCGTTACGAGGGCCCAGTAGCAACTTTTCATCGGTCGTTCTATATTGTTGCAACAAATAAATTCGTAAGTATTTGAAACTGGGAAAGTCATTAATATAGACAATGAATCTAGTCAACCATTCCACCCATCGGATAGCTCTGATTTTTCTAATATATATCCCCTTCATTAGAAGTGACCCTCAGAGCGAGGACCTCACACTGGTGACCAATAAGCGTGGGTGTTGTCTCCGATGCATGTGCATCGGAAGTAAATTTCCACGGCACGAGTTTATTTGGGTATAAACCAAGGATTCATGCGGGGTTTATTGAACCCGTCGTATTCTCAAGTCGAGGGGTAGAACAAACCAAATCGTAAATCCTGACGGTGTCTCTAGTCTACAAAAGAAGTCCAACACAAGTCTTTTTTATTCGCTTGCCAAATCTCAAACGCCAGTCTTATGCAGGTCTTTATCCCTCTACTAGGTCTATAAAGACAGAGAAAATTGTAACGGGATCGGGGGAAGTTTCATTAGTTGCCACCCATGAGCCGGGGGACCGCCTTCCAGGCCTTCTCATCTCCGGTCCGGACGCGGCCGAAGTTCTCATCGATGTCGAGGATGATTTTAAGAGCATTACGGCTGCGGGCATGCGGCGAGGCGACGTCCCTTTCTCGCATCGTCGAGACGACTTCAGCAACACCGGTATGCACTTGTTCAGACTTGGCCTTGCCGGGGAATGGCAGCACACTCTGGAGGACTTCGTAAGCTGCGAGGGTGAAACCGAACTGGGGCGAAGACCGAAGAATACGTGCAGGGCCACCCTTGAAGAAGGCCTTGAATCCTTCTTCTTTCCAGATGGTCTGGGCAGCATGGCGTAGTCCAGTGTAGTTGGTATCGCCCTTGCGAGCTTCGACTTGCAGACGCGTCTTAATGACATCGCATGGTGTTGTCAGGTATGCTGCAGGCATACCAGCAATGGCACCGGCGGTGAGCAACTGCACAATGCCGAGCTTCTTGGTTGGCGACTCTCCGAATACGTCTCTCTTCAAGTGGCTGTATGTGGGGAAGTAAATGGCGGAGAATGGGACATCACGAAGAAGACAAGCCGAAGCGCCTTTGTAGAGGCCCTTGAGACCTAGGTTCCTTACGATCCACATAGCAGAGCGCTTCTGGGCTCCCTCGGCAGCCTTGATCATCTCACCCTGAACTTGGAGTCGAATTTTCACGATCTCTAGAGGGTTTGTGAAGACCTAAATGGGCGTTAGTAAGTGAGCAACTTCATAGCCAAGTGAAGTTCTTGGGATACTTTATAAGAGTACTTACAACTTGACACGCTCCGGCGGTACCACCGGCCAGAATTTCGTATGGGAGAGCAATATGTCCTGACTTCTTATCGGTGAAGAAATTCCGGACAATGTCGTTCACAGTAAGCTTAATGGCCTTCTCTGGAGCAACACCAACGAGCTGGGGCAAAACACCAGAGTATAACCCACGGAAACCTTCGTTGGTAACCACTTTTCTGAAGCAGTCAACTGAGTTTTTGTACAGTCGCTGTCCAGGATCAGCTCCACGCTGATTCTGCATACGTGTCTTGACCAGGTCAATAGGATACACCATAAAGGCACCGAAAGCACCGGCGACACTACCAAGAAGGAAGCTGTATGCGGACTCGGCGACTTGTAACAGAGCCGACTGCGTAGTCGATTTGCTCTGCTGGAGGAGAGCCCTGGCCCGTTTCTGCGAGTCTTCCGAGATGCCACGGCTAACCCATTGGGGATCAAGGACCTTTGCAAAGTCCTGTAGGCCGAGCCTGCCAGAGGGCTCATCCAAACTGGCAAAGTGGAAGAGGATATCAGCTTCCATTGGTGTAAACAACGAGAAGCGAGTGATTTTAGCAGCCTCATTGAGGAACTCATTGCGCGTAATCTTTCCGTCAGAGCTCTCGCTGATTGCTTTGCGGATGATGAGTTCGACCAGATCCATTTCCTTAATCATGTTCTGGAAAGCACGCACGTTGGCGTATGAGATCTTACTGCCGGTTGAGATGTTGCAGAGAGTTGACAGATTCTCTAAAAGGTGGTCGGACAGCTTGTGTTTGGCAGTTTCCATGATGATCTTGGCGAACTGTTCAGGCTCTATGTACCCATCCTTATTCTTGTCAAAGCGTTGGAATGCCTGGCGGATACGCTCACCCTGGAGGCCGCGCAGCATCTGGGAGAACTCTGGGTAGGTAAGGTTGTGTCGCTTCGTCTTGTCGCCAATGTATAGCTTCGCCCACTCACAGTCCCAGTCGAAGGGGATGCTACCCTCGCCTTTGTTGAGTTCATACAGCTTCCGGAAATCTTCGTACTTAACGGTACCGGTGCGGTCGACGTCAAACAGACGGAATGCAATCTCGTACTCGGCGTCGGACTTGTTGAGCAGATTTAAAAAGGTGGCCCAATCCCCCAGGGTGACTCGACCACTTCCTGAACGGTCGGCGACGCGGAAGAGGATGCCATATTGGTCGCGATGTATCTTGGACTGCGAGATATCAAAGGCGCATTGTTAGTGACGGGCCGAGGGTGGACGACTCGAATCAGTCGACGCAGTAGGAGGAGATTGTCACACTCACGTAGTCTTCATCCGCAGGCGCAATGGCATCAATGAACTCGTCAGGGCCCATGACGGGCTCGCCAGTCTGCTCATCCTTCTTTGCGTTGCTGAGGAAGGTTGAGCGATAGGAAGCAGAGAGATCGACGGGCTCTTCTGAGCCCAGAAGGCTGCTCTTGACCGCCTCCTTCACCGTTGTTGAGGTGGCCATGTTCACAGTTGTGCACTGGAGCGAGACTGGAGGGGACTGACAAAGGTCCGCAACAGTGTTGCGCACGATAAGTGTGTGATAGTGCTGTGCGGTGCGGTGCTGTGTGGTGCTGTGCTCTGGTGTGCCCTCTGTGCTGGGACGGCGGATAACTGCAAGGGGACTAGGCGCCTGGTTCGAGCGTTCACTGGTCACCGGGCGATTGATACAGCGAGCAAGGACCCTCACGATACCTAATACCTGATACCTGATACCAAGACCTATTGACTGGAGAGCCCGTAATCTGTGGAGCTCCGAAACTAGGAGAGTGGGTGCTCTCTCGTGAGTATAGTGTGTACTACCACCTGTCTAGTGCAGATCGTGTCTCGGCCGCGCAGACTTCGAAAACCTTCCACGTCCAATGTCCAGCGTCCAACTCGGAGAGCCTCGGAATCGGAGCCCGAGGGGAATTGAAGGGAAACGGCGGAGGGGAATCAAAGATATAGAAGAGGAGGAGACGCCGGTATGGGTTGCGGTGGCGGTGACGATGACAATGAGGGATTTCGCAGAAGCACGATGCCACCAGGCGGTTTTCCTACAGTAGTAAGACTTCCAAATTCTTGAGGTTCCTGTCACCCGAAATTTCCAACTTGGCGCTAGGCGAATAGCGTGCGCCATTGCTGCTGAGCCAGAGAGGGCGTGGTGGTGCACCCAATCAGGAGTCTCCGTTTCCAGCTGGACCCATCAGCTATCGATATCCATCGTGGCGGGTCGCCCAAGGAGCTATATTAATCCGGAGAGATCAGATCCACCCTGGTCCACCAAAGTGCCACCAAAATCCACCCACACGCGATACCCCGAGAGAACACCGCGGTGGAAAGGATATTGACTCGCCGCTAGGCCCTTATCGAGGGACTCTGGAGAGATCACCTGGGGGCGCTCTCTGGGGCACTCTCCGGGGCCGCTGGCTCCACCGAGAACATAGGTAGTGCCTAGCGCCCTGTGAATAGAGTTTACGTGCCTGACAATCCGTCTCTCTCCCCTTCCGGCCCCGCACAACATTCTTCTACCCGCAATATTTGGTGCATTTCGTCGAGAGGCTGGCATGCTACGCTCAGTGTTATAGTAAGAGGCTAGAATCAATTCGACAAGATGATCCGTAGTACAAAACTTGTTATCGAATGTCCGTAAGCTTGGTGGCGGAGGAACCGAGACATGCCTTGGACAACTCCACTTCGTACGGATGTGCCGCTGTCGGGAAAGGGGGTCAAGCGGGGTGGCAACAGAGAGCGCCGTGTGGCTTCTGTAGCCTCCGTGTAGAAGTCTACCTAGGTAGTCTTGAGGGACGTCATGATGACCGGGGCTTGCCTTGTGCAGTAGAAACAGCCAGAAAGGTGTCGGAGCGGTGCAAATCTGTGCTTTCGAAACAAGAGAACTTGAAGTCGAATGTCGAAGAAATTATATTTTCGGGTCTTTAATGAAATATCGCTTGAATATAAGGAAAGTCCTCCGCACCTCTCAGCCAAAGTTGGAGACCGGTTGTTTCCGGCAGATGTTACCTACCCTAGCTGTCTTTCTGGGGGAGTGGGAGAAGACAATAGCCGCGAATTCCTAGTCGTCGCACCACGCAATCATACGAGTTCCACCTTATATACAGCATTCAAGGGACTCAATGGCGAACGCCCGACTTCCTTATAGGAGCGCGGCTGTGCTAGCGATGCTCAGTTGCCAAACTTCATCCTCTGGTATGGCTACCTAGGTACCTATACCTATATTGACACAACAACAACTCAGGTAGAAGAGATCATATAATAAACAAAACCAGGAAATGTAAACTCTATAGAATTACCTATGCTAACATGCACAGTGATTCGAATGTTATATCTAGGTAGTTAGACTATAGACTTGGGTAGTAATCATTTTATAAACGCCAGTTTGAACTCCTTTGCCTGATCTCAATGCATGATTAGCTACAAGACTAACCCCCAGCGATGAGTTCAAATATGCAACTTGTCTACAGAGATTGCTTCGAAGATTGCTTCAGAGCAGCTTTAACCAGCATTATCTGTCCACTGGCAATGGGATAGTTGGGATGTTGTGAATTGAAAGACGTGGCTTATTTAGGGATGCATGGCTAACACGCCTCTAATGAGTGGACAAATTCACACCTGCATGTCCATTCAGCGTCTGGCTGTAGAGCAACCCTCAAGTATATTGCTAGCATTCATATCACGATGTCACACGTAAAAATAAAAAGGGAGGCACTAACGTTTAGAAGAATAAAGAAGCTTTTGTCTAAAGTTTTATGTATAGGCTGCATTTGTCTGGCTTCAAATGCTAGAACAAACAGGATAAAAACCACACAGTCGGCCGCCTGCCCGCCGAAATTATATACACAGACAAAAGCATGAGTTATTTCTCTTGCGTAGCGGGTTAGTAGCTTGACAAATCTCAAGAATCTCTAGCCCTTTAGCACGGCAGATGTGCAAATACTGATCGCTACGTACAGTTCCGCACTAAGCCGAACCGCTCGTCCATTGCCGAACGCCTTGCTCTTTGCCTGAATCTTCTGGAATGCCAGTATTACCTCTACCGCAAGTTTTTCCGGAACGCCTGGGGAATGAATGCTGCACCTTTCGGGAGAAGGTATCGCAAGAAAAGGGAAATTAGGATCGTGTAATTCGTGATTATCGTAACACCTCATCAACTGGCATACAGATGCCAAATTAGGGATATTGTGGATATTGGTGAACGCCATACGCACGAGCTGTTATCACTAGTGCTGCCAGGAACTTTGGTGGTCATGCAGAACACTCCGTAACGGCATGTGCTGTCTGCTATGAAGAACTAGCCCCTGAGCGCGTTCTATATCCCGTCCGAGCAGCTCTGTAAAGAGGGAGTAAAATGCAAGCTCAGCCAAGGAGCACCAAATTAAACGAGAGGAATCTTTTAGCCGAGTGTTGAGATGGGCATCTTCATAGCGTGGGGCCCGGCATGGTTATCGGCATGGGAGCCGGCGTAGGAGGCACGAGTTGTTTCACTACTGAAGAACTCAACGGCGAACGGCATCGACACGCGCTGTTCAAATGGAAGGGTGTAGCCTCTCATGATCTCCTCTTCAACATAGGTAGATGCACATCTATATCGTTTGTCTGCATATTTCTCGAAGACGGCGCTGTGGTGCTTGCGAGCGTGCCGACAGCAGTCTAATAGCATGGCCACCAGAGGCTTCAGTTGCTGATATGTGTAGCCGGAATAATGAACATGGGCAGGGGTCTATATTCATGAATCAGTACGTGGAACACGTTGTATTGACTGTGATGACTTACCCATTCACCCTTGTGTAATACAAGGCGTGAGAGACAGTGGGCACCAGCCGCAATATAGCTGGGTGGGCTTGCCACAAAGCGTTCGTCCATGATCACAACTTCGAGGAAATATTTGGCTAGCGTGCGAGTCCCCAAATCGTAATCGTCTGCTTTGCTGATGCGTCGTAAGAAACTCATTGGACCTGGCCAGCCGAGCTCAAAATCGAGCATGCTCAACATGAACCGCTCAGCTTTCAGGATCTCCTCCACGGTATAGCCGCCATCCACCATATAGACGATCTCCTGTACCGAGGGACAGTTGATCTCTTCGTACTTGGCTGCAATGAAGATAGCTGTAGCGCCCACAAGCTGGAGCTTTGCTAGTGACACGACTTTATTGGAGAGGAACCGATCGATGTAGTTGACGGTTAGGAACAGCGTCTCGGGGAGGAGGCCAAAGCGGGCGTGGACCTGGACTACCCAGTCCATTAAAACAGAGCGCATTGACCATTGAATTTCGCCCTGATCGTCCATGTAGTGAGGGTTAGGCAAAAGGGACATCTTGTCACGACATGTTAGCAAATAACCAAAGCATTCTAGCATGTCAACCTCACCTCTTGTTTCTTCATGTACTGGAAGATCTCATCACCATATTCTGCAACCATGCTGATATCCCAAGCATCCTCTTGAATTTCTTCGGCAGTTCGCCTGCTTTCAACGATCTGTCTAGCAGCCTCAAGCTCCACCTGGCCCTTCTTTGTGATTTTCGGAGGAAACATGACGGTCGTCACACCACCAGTAGTATTATCGCCGTGGGATCGGTATGAGTGAGCGGTGGTGTAGCCCTTGTCGTCGTCGTAACAATGGGGTTCCTCCTCGTCACAATCGGACAGACAGTCCAGATAGGCCCGATCGTTGACGGCAGGCGGAGGGTAAGGGTTACTGTGGCAGTTGATTAAGTGGGCGTCAGGACGAGTACTAGATGTTTGAGCTGGGTTGGGGAGCTCGGGAACATGAGATTCTGGAACAGAACGGACAGCCAGCCGGTGCGGTTGGGGTGCCTCTATAAACTGCGCCAGTTCATTGGCCTGGAAATCGAACTGCTCTTGAGTGAGGCCGTCGACGGCATCTACATATAGGGGCTCGGTGGTATCGTCATCAGTGCAAGGGGCGTTAGGAGGCGGTACATCGGCAAGAGGAGCTAGGGGCGGAAGATGTGAAGTAGAAGAGTAGGTTCGCTTCTGAAGCTGGGCCTCGCTGGAGTTGGAACGGCGAGAAGGCTGTTTGTCGTCTCGAAGTTTGTGGTGTTCTGGTTGCAAGCTCTGTGGGTCCGTGGAAGCTGGGTCACGCGGCGGTTGCTGCTTGACATTCGAATTCGAGTTCGGAAAAGAAGGTTGCACCTTGGAAGCTTGCGCAACGGGCCAATTCTCAGGCACGGCTCCGGCAGGTTCTGTAGGTTCTGCAGGTGCAGCAGGTCTGGAGTCTTCCTTCTGTGGGTCTTTGTACACGAGGGAGGCCAGCTTGCTGAGGCCTTTCCGCGGCACGTAGCTATCACCACCGGAAGTTCTGAGTTGGTTCATTGAGGTGGAAAGAGCAACGGTTTTTGGCGGGCGCTGTGCCGGTTGGAGAAAGGCTCTATTAGGCGCGTCCTTGGGCTTCGAATTGGCCTGTATCCGATTCTCCTGGGCCTTGGAGGCGACCATTGTCGATGTGGTGGTATAGACGTGTGTTGATCCCGGTTTGCCGGTATTCGGCGCGTCACTTGCGTTTCTGAGAGCTATGTTGCGGTCTCCCAGAGCTGTGCGCTTGGGCGCAACATTTAAACTGCCGGTCACTGACATATTTAGAAGGTTCCCGGTGGATTTGTGGCGCTGATGGAGTGCTTTTTCGGTTGCGCGGATTAAATCCTCGCTCCCGAGATTGGAAAGATGCCGATTAGGTCTGTAGGGCTGTTATAGAACGGTACAAGGTTAGCAACTGCTCGATGGCGTAAGTGACGCAAGAAGTATCTCGATATGCTAACTCCAGGTAGCCTGGCGTGCGTGAAGTGTTATGTGGACTGATGGAATGCAATAGAGGCCCGCGTCCAAAATAGCCCGGAGAGCTGTTTGACCACGGCACACCAGGCTGACAGCACTGGCAAGAGCAAGGGAATTTCGATACTTACTGGAGCGTCCATTTTTTACTCGGCCGCGTGCGGAATCCAGCTGTTCTGATGTGAGATACCAGTGCTGAAGTGATCGCGCTGCAAGACGCGCGAATGAGGACTAGAAGGATTGGGTAGGGAAAGGATGCTGAGGTAGTTGCTGAAAACAATACGATTGGGCTGGAATGATGGCATACAGCACCAAAAAGTGCACTGTTGCATCTAAGGGTTCATTGATGACAGATGATCAACGGACGCGAAGGGGTTGCGCTACGCTCCTGTTGAATCTCAATCTCAATCGATGGTTTAGTCAAGGTAGGGAGGTAGCTTGCACGGCTAATTTAAACATTTGCCAATTTGGGACACCTGGAGCCTCAAGCGCTAGGTCAGAGGTACGTAGCCCCAGACTGCTGGTGACAAGTATAGCGCTTAGCTAGGTATGCAGCAGCAAAAAACGGTCGGCCTCGGGGGAAAAAAAAGGGAAAGGAATAGAGGCAGTAATTCCAATCCAGATGTTCGAGGTGTGGTGTTGTGTGTAGATGTTGGGTCTCAAGAGGGTGAGCAAGATCTTACGAGAGCGCAAGAATATTAAGGTGCAAAAGGTAGAGGTACCTTTTGTTTTGACTCCGGGTCTAAGCTAGAAATGCAATGGGGTTGAGTTTGTTGATGCCCCGTTGTCTGGCCTCCCGGTCCTACCAAGACTTACTTGGTCTCCACCGAAGTATTTTTATAAAGCGTAAGCTAATTAGATACAACATGCTACGAGTTAAAAGGGAGCAGAATTATGTACCGTTAGATCTACGCATTAGCATTATCTAACTAAGCCAGCCATTTGATGATACTCCAATTGCGAGAATTGGATTAGTCCGTATATATTGTGCAATGGTGTAGGTACAGTACAGTTGTACCGGGTGTACCTAAAGTGCAGGATGGGGGCGATGGTGCCTATTTAGGAAAGAAAATAAACAAACCAGCCAAACAGAATCGAGTGTCTAATCCCTGTTGTAATGTACTGTAGTGTGCCCCGGAGCTGTTGCCCTCCCCGCATGTTCTTTGCAGCAAACTGCAACGCATTTATTACAGTAATGCAGGCACTTTACCTACCGCCTTAACCTAAAATTCCTTTACTAGGCGCCGTTAGGCTAATATAAGCTAACGCTATTAACTAAAGAACTAGTTTAACTTTTAAAACAATAACTTTTTATTTAAAAAAATTAATTAAAGTTTTTTTTATTTCTATTTTATTTTTATTATTATTATTTTTATATAAATTTATTATTAATTATTAATTAATTTAAAAATATTTTTAAAATAATTAATAAATTTTATTAATTATATTTATAAAAAATTGATTAATTTATATAATTATAAATATTTTAAATATTATTTTATTTATATAATTAATAAAAAAAGATTTTAAAGGTTATTGTTACGAAGAGGGGTGGCCCAAGAGAAGGCCTAGCGCGCGTTGCGCTCTCACACTCGTTCTCCCATTATTAACGCTTATGCGGACCCCGCTTACTGCATAAGGGGGTTGGCTGCGACTCCGTCGCTCCGGTCGACATTGATCCCGTCGATCCTGACTGGATCAATATAGTCGACAGCGACTCCATCGATCCCATCTTGGATCGATGCTGTCGACGACAACCTCGTCGATCCTGGGCCGTCTGCGCCCTGACAAAGCGTATTTCCTATGTCTATATAATCTCATGACTCTCCTGTATTTAGTCACTCGTTTAGTTTAGTTCCTCAGCTATCAATCTCACCTCAGTTTCTATTGACGACTACTACTCTATTGCGACTAGACTAGTGGTGGGAGTACCAGCAAACCTCCCTTACGGACCACCTGCTGTTAGTCTTATTGTTACCTGCAAATCAAGAACCCCCGCGTACGTCTTATATATCTTCCGATATATAAGAGGTCTGTAATAGTTGTATAATAATTTTTAAATTTATATAAATATAAACTTTATTATAATATTATAAATTAATTATATTATAATTTATATATTTATTATTATAAACCAATAAAAGGGGTGGCTAGTTTGATAAGCCAGAGATAAAAAAAAAGATATTAAGCTAAATATAAAAAAAGAGAGCCATAATTAACATAGGTCATAGAATTATAAAAATAAGCTAGTAAGCTTTAGATTATTAGATTATAATAATAAGCTAATAAGCTTTAAATTATTAAAATAAATAAGCCTTGCTTTATTTATATTTTTTATATTTATATAATCTTATAATTTTTTTATATTTAATTATTTATTTAAAAAAGTTTTTTAATTATTAATTTTATTTTAAATTTTATTTTAATATTTATATCTAAAAGTAATTATTATATTTAATAATATTAAATATAATAATAAAAATATTAATAAACTTTTTTTATAAATTATTTATTATTAGTTTTACTATTATTTGTAAATTAAAAACCTTTATATATATTATATATACTTTAATAACTCTTTAATTAATAAAGCTTAATATAATATAAATATTAATATAAAGAATTAAATAATAATTAATCTATAGAATAACTTTATTAAAGGATATTATAAGAATATTTAACAAATTAAGCTAATTAAATAAATTATAAAACCTAAAATATAAAATTAAAATATAAATTTAAAAACTTTATAAATATTAATATATTTAACTAATAAACTCTAGTTCTAACCAGTTAATTATTATTAATTAAAAGTATTATTATAATATAAATAAATAATAATAATTTAAATAATAAATTAAATAAAAGAAAATAATATTAAAACTAGTATTTTTATTTAACTTAATTATATTTGTTTTAAAAACAATTTTTTAAAAAATATTTATATTAAATAAAATAATAGTTATAATAAAACTATAAAACCAGAAAATAATAATAACAACACCTGTTATTATAATAATAATAATAATTACTTTATAAACACCTGCTTTTATAATATCTTAACCAAAAAAGTGTTACGGACCTCTTATATATCAGAAGATATATAAGACGTACGCGGGGGTTCTTGATTTGCAGGTAACAATAAGACTAACAGCAGGTGGTCCGTAAGGGAGGTTTGCTGGTACTCCCACCACTAGTCTAGTCGCAATAGAGTAGTAGTCGTCAATAGAAATTGAGATGAGATTGATAGCTGGAGAACTAGAATAAACGAGCGACTAGATACAGGAAATCATGATCATTATATAGACATAGGAAATACGCTTTGTCAGGGCGTAAACGGCCCAGGATCGACGAGGTCGCCGTCGACAGTATCGATCCAAGATGGGATCGATAGAGTCGCTGTCGACCGCATCGATCCAGTCAGGATCGATGGGATCGATGTCGACCGGAGCGACGGAGTCGCAGCCAACCCCCTTATGCAGTAAGCGGGGTCCGCATAAACGTTAATAATGGAAGAACGAGTGTAAGAGCGTAATGTGTGCTAGGCCTCTTCTTGGGCCACCCCTCTTCGTAACAGGTGGCTAGTTCGACAAACCAGGCATAGCAAATATTAGGCCAGATATAGAGAAAAAGAGCTATAATCAGTATAGGTCACGTGATCGTGAAAGTGAGCTAGTAAGGCCTGGATTATTAGATTACGATAGTGAGCCAGTAAGCCCTGGATTACTGGATTACGACAGTAAGCTAGTAAGCCTTGGATTATTAAAAGGGGTGAGCCTTATTTTCCTTATATTTCCTATATTTATATAATTTTATAACTTTTTTGTATTTAATTATTTGTCTAATCTAATCTTTTAATTATTAAGCTTATTTTAAATCTTATTTTAAAATTATAATTATTTAAAAATAATTATTATATTTAATAATATTTAATATAATAATAAGAATATTAATAAAACTTTTTTTATAAATTATTTATTATTAGTTTTATTATTATTTATAAATTAAAAAGCTTTATATATATTTTATATATTTTTTAATATATAGGAGGTTTATAATAATTATATTATTTTATTTATAATAAAAATTCTTTTATAATTATTATAATATTTAAAAATTAAAAAATGTTTTTTATTAAAATAATACAATTAATTAAACTTCACTTAAATTATAAAAAGAATTATTAAATAATATAAAAATTAAATAGTTTTCTTTTTTAAAGTTTAATTTTCAAATATATTATATTAAAAAAAGAAATTTAAATTAATATATTTAATTAATAAGATTAAAAAGAATTTAAAGTTTTAAAATAAAATATTTAAATATTATATATTTAATAAAATAAAAACTTAAAGATTTAAGTTATTTTTAAAGATTTTTGAAATATATAATTATTAATTTTATTTTAAATTTTATTTTAATATTTAAAAATAATTATATTATAAACTAATAAGAAAAATGGCTAGTTCGACCAGCCAGGCATAAAAGGGAGGAAATACGAGGCCAAATATAAAAAAAAGAGCTATAATTAATATAAGTCATATAACTTTAAAAATAAACTCAAAAGCCTTAGATTATTAAATTGTAATAATAAGCTAATAAACTTTATTTTATTTATATATTTTATATTTAATTATTAATTTTATTTTAAATTTTATTTTAATATTTATTAATATTTAAAAATAATTATTATATTTAATAATATTAAATATAATAATAAAAATATTAATAAACTTTCTTTATTAAATTATTTATTATTAATTTTGTTATTATTTATAAATTAAAAACTTTTATATATATTTTATATATTTCTTAATATATAAAAAGTTTATAATATTTTAATAATTGTTCAATTAATAAAATTTAATATAATATAAATAATAATATAAAAAATAAATAATAATTAATTTATAAAATGGATTTATTAAAGAATATTATAAAAATATTTATTTTAAAAATGTATTTTATTTAATAAATTAAACTAATTAAATAACTTATAAAACTTAAAATATAAAATTAAAATATAAATTTAAAAACTTTATAAATATTTTAATAAATTATGAATATTAATATATTTAAATAATAAACTTTAATTATAATTAATTAAGTATTATTAATTAAGAATATAATTATAATATAAATAAATAGAAATAATTTAAATAATAAATAAAATAAAATAAAATAATATTAAAATTAATAAAACTTATTTTAAAAATATTCTTTTAAAGAATATTTATATTAATTAAAATAATAATTATAGAAATATTATAAAATTAAAAAATAATAATAATAATTATTATTATTTTATAAATATTTATTTCTATAATATTTAAATTAATAAAATTAATATTAATTTAAACTTTAGATATATTAGTTTTTAAATTAATTAATAAAACTAAAAACTACAAAAATAAAAAAAACAAAGAAAACCAAAAGAATTAAAAGAAAATAAATTATTATAACTAGTTTATTAAAAAGCAAAGGCTTTAAGCTTATTCCCTTTAGGTTATATAATAAATTTATAAACATAAAAATATTTTTTATATAAATAAGATTTTATTTAAAATAATATAAATTAATATTTAAAAAAAATATTAAAAAATAATAATAATTTATTAGTTTTTAATAAAATAAATATTTAAATATTTTAATTAATATTAAAAAATTATTTAAAAGATCTTATATTAAATGAAGTGAAATAAAAAACCTAGGATATCTTTATTATTTATAAGAATTTTGAAAAATAAATAAAAATATTATTTAAAAATATTAAAAAAATAAAATATATTAAGAAATAGTTTTATTACCTAAAATAAACTAAAAATATAATAGATTATATTATAAAATTTAAATAATTAATAATAGTTTTAAGATTATTAAAATATATATTATTTTATTTCTTTTATATAAAATTAAAGATTTAAATTAAAAATAAACTTTATAAAATAAATAAACTTAAAAGAATTAATAAATATATTAATATAGTTATTATAATTAATTAATAATTATTTAAGAATATATTTTAAGTTGAATATTTTAAATATAAATAAAAAGAATATTCTTAATTATTATACCGCTTTAAAAAAAGATAATAAAAAAGGTTGTTAAAAAAAGGATTTTTTAGTTTAAAAAAATCAAAAAAAAAAAATTAATTGAAGAATAATATATTTTTAAATCAAGAGTATAAGGTTATTATTTTAAACTAAAAGAATAATTTCATATTTAATAAAATAAAATATTTAATTTATAAAAAACTAAAACGAAATATATATATAGATATTATTAAAAAATTAAATAATCTTTAAAATAAATTATAAAAGAATATATATATTATAGAAATAAATAAAATTATATAATATATAATTTTAAAAAATAGTTTAATTAAAAATAAAAGGTTATTAATAATAATAAACTTATATTATTATAATATAAATTATAAATAGTTTAAATAATTAATACTTAGAAATATTAAGAAAAATAAAAATAAAAAAAGGATAAAATAAATTATTATAAACAAGCTTAAAAAAATAAAAAAAGTTTTTCTATAGCCTAGACTATGAAGAATATAAAGAAATAATAAAATATTATTAATTAAAACTAAAACTAATATTATATACAGTCTTTAATTATTTATTTAATTAATTATGAAGAATTATAAAGATAATAAAATAATAATAATAAAAAGTAATAATCTTTTAATTTTTAAATATTTAAAATATTTTAAGGTTATATAAATATTATTAATATTTATAAAATAAAGTATTAAAATAAATAATAATTCTATATAAGATTTTATTATAAATATTATTAATTATTAAAAATATAATGATTTTAATAAATAATCTATAAAAAATAAAAAAATAAAACAATTTATTTTATAATATAACTAAGAATAATAATTAAAAAGTATTTTTTATTTAAAGAAAATTAAATTAAAAAAAACTTATATTATAGAAAAACAGAAAGATTTTAAATTAAATATTTATTAAAATATTTTATATAAAGAAATTAAAAAAAAAGAATTAAAAAATAAAAAAGGTTTTAATTTTAAAGGTAATAAATAATTAAAATTAATAAAATCTTATAAAAAGTTTATTATAATATAAAGAAAACTAATTTAAAATTAAACTTAAATATTAAAAAACAAATATAAGATTTTAATAAATTTTAAAATATAAATAAATATTATATTATTAAAAATAATAAAATAAAATTATAAAATTTAATAAAAATACTTTTAAATATAATATAATTTTAGAAATATTATAATTAATAATTAATGATTTTATAATTTAATAAAAAATAAAAATAATTTAATAAAAATTAAACTAATAAAAAAAAATAAAACTATAAAAAGAATTATTAAAAATATATTAAAAAAGTTTTATGAATATAGTTAAAAAAACTTAATTAAAAGATATATTAAAAAATTATAATTATTTTATAATTATTTAATAATTAAAATATTAAAAAAAAAAGATAATTAATAAAAATAGAAATTGAATATAATAAATAATAAAGAATTATTAATTATTAAATATAATTATAAAATTAAATAAATATTTATTTATTTTATTAATAATAATAATAAGAATATTAATTAAATATAATAGTTTATAGGATTTAATATATTAAATAAATATTATATTATTTATATAATAAAAAGAATAATTATTTAAATAATATATAAATTATATAAATATTTAATAATATTATAAAAACTATAAAATATATTAACCAGCTTTTAATATATAATAATAATAATATTATTATAATAGTTTTTTAATAAATCTATATTTATTTATTTAAATATATTTAACAAACATAAAAAATATATAATTTTAATATTAAAGATATTTTAAAATACTAAATTATAATAAAATCTAAAAGAATATATATAATATATATAAAAAATTAATTCTTTAAGATTTATAATTATATTTAAATAAATAAAAATATAATTAAAAGATTTTAAACTTAATAATAATTATAAATATTAAACAAGTTTTAAGATTTTTTAATTGTATTTATATATTTATTAAAAACTTTAAAAATATAAAATAATATTTTATAAAATATATAATAAAGAAATATAAAAGAAAAGCTTTTTTAATTTTAAAAGAAATATAGAAAACTTTTAAAAAATTAAAACTTAAAATAATCTTTAACCTAGAAGTTAAATTATTAAACCTAATAAAAAAAAACTTAAAATAAATATTTTAAATAAAATAATATTAAAAATATCGAAAAAATAAAAACTATTTTTTATTAAAATAATAAAACTAATTAAAATTTATTTAAATTATAAAAACTTAATAAAATTTATAATTATATAAAGAATTATTAAATAATATAAAAATTAAATAATTCTTTTTTAAATTTAATTTTAAAATATATTATATTAAAATAAGAATATTTAAATTAATATATTTAATTAATAAAATTAAAAAAGATTTAAAGTTTTAAAATAAAATATTTAAATATTATACCTTTAATAAAATAAAAGTTTAAAAATTTAAATTATTTTTAAAAATTCTTTAAATATATAATTATAATAAATATATAATTTAAAAAAACTAATAGAATTATATAAATAAGAAAAATTAAAAAATAATAAGTTAATATATAAATAAAAGATTTATATATTAAAAGCTTTATAAAATAAGTTTATTAAAAACTTTTATAAATATTTATTATATACATATTAAAAAATAATTAAAATTATATAATAATTATAAAAGAAATATTTTCTTTTAAGATTATATAAAAGAATTAAGTTTATAATAAAAGGTTGTAGTATTTATAATAAAACCAAGCTTTTATAATATAAACTTTATAAAATTATTATGAAGTAGACCAGAAAGGCGGCCAGCTGGGCAGACCAAGACTAAGGAAGAATGCCATACGCCAAGGATTTGGAGACATGCCACGGGCCAGAAGATAGGAAGTCACATGATTAAGTCACGTGATAGATAGGAGGATAGGGGAGCTATCCTACGATCCAGGACAAAAGGGGGAATGAGGGTTCTCTATATAAGTCTGTTATTTTTAGTCACTTGTTTAGTTTAAAGTTTCTTAGCTATTAATCTTATATTAATTTCTATTAATGACTACTACTCTATTGCGACTAGACTAGTGGTGGGAGTACTAGCAAACCTCCCTTACGGACCACCTGCTGTTAGTCTTATTATTACCTGCAAATCAAGAACCCCAGCGTACGTCTTATATATTTTTTAATATATAAGGGGTCTATAATATAAATATTATAATTAATATAAATATTTAAATAAATATAATATATAATTATTTAAGATTTTATTATTAAATTATTTTTATTAATTAAATTATAAAGATATTATATAATAAAATATAAATAATTATTAATTAACTTATAAAATATAATTATTAAATTATTTATATATATTTTTATTTATTAATATTGAAATAAATATAAAATATTAAAAAAAAGATTTTTTAATTATAATAAACTTTTTATATTTAAATTGAAAATAAGCTTTTTTAAATAATTAAAAATTAAACTTAAGTTTTTAATTATTTATTATTTTTAAATAAATAAATAAATTAAAATTAAATTAAACTTTTAAATAATATTTTTAAACTTATATTAATTATTATTAATTATATAAATCATTTATAATATATTAATTAATAAAAATATAAATATATTATTTTATTAAATAGTTTAAGAATAACTAATTATTATTAAAAAAAAATTATTAATAAATATTATAATATTATAATAAAAGAAAATTTAAAAAACTAATTTTAATAAAAAAAAATAAAGTTTATTTATTATATTAAAAATAAAATATAATTTTAAAAACTTTATAAATTAAAATAAATTAATTTAACAATAAATTAAATTTTAAAAGCTTTAGTTTTTTAAAAATTAAAAAAATATTTTATTAATTAATTATAAATTATTATTATTAAAAAAATATAAATTTATTTTATTTTTTATATTTTATTATTTTATTATAGACCTCTTATATATCAAAAAATATATAAGACGTACGCTGGGGTTCTTGATTTGCAGGTAATAATAAGACTAACAGCAGGTGGTCCGTAAGGGAGGCTTGCTGGTACTCCTACCACTAGTCTAGTCGCAATAGAATAGTAGTCGCTTAGAATAAGAACTAAAAGGTAGACATTAAAAGCTAAGGAACTAAACTAAACGAGTGACTAAATACAGGAGAGTCATGAGATTATATAGACATAATAAACAATAAGAAACGAGAGCCCACTCGAAGGTTAACGAGCCTAGTGAGCCTGGATCACTGTGAGCCGAGTGAGCCTGGATCACCGTGAACTGGGTGAGCCAGCACGTGACCCCTTAGTGGCCCAGTGCGGGCCAGAGAAACACTGGCCCCTCCTTGTGGCTCCTCACCCGATCGGGCCACAGCCACTTCGTAATATATTTAACTCAATATTTTAAAATATATTAATAAAAACTTAATTTAACATAAAAAATATTAAATATTTAATTAAATAAAGAAAATATTTATATATTAATAATATTTAAAAACCTAGACAATATTTAAAAATTATTATAGCTATAATAAATTAATTTTATTATTGATACTTTAATCGCTTAAAGCCAGGAGTAAATAGTCGACCTTTTAAATAATATTTAATATATTTTAATTTAACTTTTAAATAACCCTAAATTAATTATTATTAAATATTATTAAAGAATTTTATTTTTTATACTTTTTATATTTATACTCTTTCTTTTCTTTTTCTTTTTTAATTTATCTAGTTTTATTATATTAAAATTTCTTTTATATTTAAAAATAATAAATTTTTATTTGTATTTTTTCTTTATTCTTTTATTATTATTTTAAACTTTTTTTTTAATTCAAGGTAATATTAAACTATTCTTTATAATTATTTAAATAAAAACCTTTATATATTATAGTTTATTTATTTAAATTAAATATAAAATATATATTAATTAAAACTAATAAAAAAATTTTTATAAAATAAATTATAATATTTATAATATTTATAATAAAAATACTTAAAGCTTATAATAATAAGTTAATAAAAACAAATATTATTTAAAAAATAAACTTAATAATATATTTTTTATATAACTAAATATTATTATAAAAGTATATATAAAATAAAATAAAATAAAATTTATTTATTATTAAAATAATAATAATAAAAAAGAAAAAATAGTATTATAAAAAAAAGTGGCTTAAAAAAAGCTTAATATATATTATACTCTTATATTTGTTTATTCATTATTAATACTTATATAAAGCCTGTTTATTATATAAAAAAGTTAATTATAACTTTATTACTTTAGTTAATATTAATTCTATTAACTTTATTAATTTTATTAATTTTATTTTAAATTAATATTATTAATCATAACTTTATTAATCCTGAGCTGTTTATACTTTAATAAAATATATTTCCTATGTTTATATTATCTTATATTCTTTGTATATTTAATTATTTATTTAGTTTAACTTTTTATCTATTAATCTTAGTTTTTATTTTATAAACGATTATTATTTTATTATAACCAGATTAATAGTGGAAATATTAATAGACCTCTCTTATAAACCATTTATTATTAGTTTTATTATTATTTATAAATTAAAAACCCCTATATATATTATATTTACTTTAAAGGATATATATAAGGTTTATAATAGATTTATATATTAAAATCTTTATAAAATAAATTTATTAAAGATTATTATAAATACTTATTATATAAATATTAAAGAATAACTAAAGTTATATAATAATTATAAAGACAATAGAATTTTTTAGAATTATAAAAAATAATCAAGTTTATAATAAAACTATGGTTTTATAATATAAGCTTTATAAAATATTATAATTAATATAAATATTATAACTAATATAAATATTTAAATAAATATAATATATAATTATTTAAGATTTTATTATTAAATTATTTTTATTAATTAATTTAATTATAAAAATATAATATAATAAAATATAAATAATTATTAAATTATTTATATATTTTTTTATTTATTAATATTTAAATAAATATAAAATATTAAAAAAAATTATTTTTAACTATAATAAACTTTTTATATTTAAGTTTAAAATAAGCTTTTTTAAATAATTAAATATTAAACTCAAGTTTTTAATTATTTATTATTTTTAAATAGATAAATAAATAAAAGAATTAAATTAAACTTTTAAATAATATTTTTAAAATTATATTAATTATTAATAAAATAATTAAACAAAGTTATTATTATTTATATAGATTATTTATAATATATTAATTAATAAAGATATAAATATATTATTTTATAAAATAATTTATAAATAATTAATTATTATTAAAAAATAAAAAAATATTATTAATAAAAACTTTTATTATTATAATTATAATATTTTAAGCTTAAATTATTATTATAAAAGTTAAATTATTATAAACAAAACTATAAATATAATTTTAATTCTTTTTATAATAAATATTATAATATTATAATAAAAAATTTAAAAGATTAATTTTAATAAAGAAAAATAAAGTTTATTTATTATATTAAAAATAAAATGTAATTTTAAAGATTTAATAATTAAATTTTAAAAAGTTTAATTCTTTTAAAATTAAAAAAATTATTTTATTAATTAATTATAAACTATTATTATTAAAAAGTATATAAATTGATTTTATTTTTTATGTTTTATTATTTAACTTAATATTAAAAAATATCTTAATAAAAACTTAATTTACAATAGAAATAATATTTTAATTAATAATATTAATAGTTTTAATAGTTTATATTTTAATAATTATTTTAAACTTATTATAATTTTATTATTTTAATTTATTTAATAAATAAAAGCTTTCATTAATAAAGAATATATTAATCATATATATTATTAAAATAAATAAAAGTTTTAAAAAGTTATTATTTTATTTAATGTTTTTTTTTAAATAATTAATTAAATTTTCTAATAAATTTATTAATAATAATAATAAAAAGCTTAAAATTATTATATAACCGGTTATAATATATATATTCTTTATAATAAAAAATATTATTTATTATTTTATATCTTTATTTTTTTAATTTATATAAAAAGTATCATATAATTTTTAATTTCTTTTTATTAATTAAAACTATTCAAATAAATTATTATTTAGTTTTTAAAGATTATAAACATTTTTTAATATAAATAAATATTATAAATAATAATAAAAAAATATATAAAGTAAAGAAAAAAATATAAAATATATATACTCACTTTCTATTATTAAAATAATAATTTTAAAAAAAATAATATTATAAACTAATAAAAAAAATGGTTAATTTAATAAACCAAGCGTAAAAAAAAGAAAATATTAAGCTAAATATAAAAAAAAAACTATAATTAGTACAGGTTATATAATTATAAAAATAAGCTAATAAGCTTTATTTTATTTATATCTTTTATATTTATTTATTTATTTAGTTTAGCCTTTTAATTATTAATTTTATTTTAAATCTTATTTTAATATTTATGAATATTTAAAAATAATTATTATATTTAACAATTCTAAGCATAGTAGTAAGAGTATTAGTAAACCTCTCTTATGGACCACCTGCTGTTAGTCTTATTATTACCTGTAAATCAAGAACCCCCGCGTATATCTTATATATTTTTTAATATATAAAAAGTCTATAATAAATTATTATATTTAATAATATTTAATATAACAATAAAAATATTAATAAACTTTTTTTATAAATTATTTATTATTAAGTTTTATTATTATTTATAAATTAAAACCTTTATAAATATTATATATATTTCAAAAAATATATATAAAGTTTATAACAATTTATAAATAATACATTAATGATTTTTTTATTTATATCTTTAAAAATTATATTATTAATTATATTAATAAAAATTTTAAGTATTTTATTATAAAATTATTTTCAAATTGAAAAATATCTAATAATAATAATTCAATAAATTATAATAAATATATATTAATTAAAATTATAAAACTTAATAAAGAACTTAATATTAATTTTAAAATATATATTATAATATTTTTAATAATTATAAACATTTAAAAATTAAATTATATTTAATATTATTAAAAAAAGAATTTTTTATATAAACTTTATAATTATTAATAAAATTTTAAACTTAAATACTTTAAATTATTTATTAATAAAATAAATATTTTTTATAAATAAATATTAATTTAAAATATAAAATTTAATAAAAATTTTTATATAAATTTTAAAATCGATATTATAATTAAAATATATCTTTTAATTATTTAATTATATTTATTTTATTTTTAATTATTATTTATTTATTTATTTATTATTAATATTTATAAAATCTTGTTTATTATATAAAAAGTTAATTATAATTCTATTATTTCGGTTAATATTAATTTTATTGATTTTAAACTATTTACACTTTAATAAAATATATTTTCTTTATTTATATAATAATTATAATCTTTTTATTTAATCATTTATTTATTTAATTTTTTTAATTATTAATTTTACTTTATATTTAATTTTATTATTTAGTTTATACCTTTAAATATTTAATATAATAATAAAAATATTAATAAACTTTTTTTTATGAATCATTTATTATTAGTTTTATTATTATTTATAAATTAAAAACCCTTATAAAACGTTATATATATTTTAAAAAAAATATATAAAGTTTATAATAATTATTAATTTTAGTAATATTCTTTTTAAAATTAAACTATTTAAATAATAATACTAATAATAAAATTATTTTATTAAATTAAAAATATTAATTTAATTATATTTAAAATTATTTAAAAATATAATAAATTTAATATTATTTTATTATTTTAATAAATTTTTTATATTAAAATAATTTTATAAATATTTAATTAATTTATAACTTTATTAAATATTAATATATAATATATAATAATAAATTAATTTATATAATACTTGTTTAATAAATCGCTTTTTTAATTTAATAAAATATTATTATATAATAAAAAGCCAAGCTAATAGCTTAACGGCGCCTGGTAAAAGAATTTTAGGTTAAGGCGGTACTCAGTATTATGTACAGGTTAAGATATAGAACTTGAAGGTTGGTTTTTGGCGAACCTGCACAGAATAAAATATTCGTTGTCCTTGCGTAGAGGGTTACTCATCTGTTTTAGAGATACCTAATGCTCACACTACCTAGCTCCGCTATCGATTTTTGGTAATTATAAATCCCGGAACCTTTACCCCTGGAAATCTGTACAGAGACGCCTTACTTAATACAATAAAATTTATGGGCCGCATTGTTCAGCCTCATCCCAGCGCCACACCCCGACGAACTGCCCCAATGTGGTCAGTGCACTTACTTCCGTCTGATGACGTAGTTGAAGACTGCCAGTCGCGTCTTTCTCCGATGCAGTAAATTGCAATAATTCCAGTCTATCTAACAGCTACGATCACTGGCCCGTCCTAAATGGCCTTTCTTCGAAGCTCACAATCTACTATACTATTAAAAACATACCAACGGCTAGAAAGCTAACTTAAAGCTCTGTATTGTGGTTAATTGATGCGATGCAATTTTCTGTCCCCGACACGCGATACGTTGAGGAGTTCGATCGCGAACAATGCTCGAAAACACGTGACCTCAACATCCCCCTTCTGCATTCCAAAGCTCTCCCACTGCCTTCCCATTAGTGTCGCGCAACCGCAACGATCCATCTAGGAGCTTGCAATATAGAATTAGCGCATTCAGTAAGGTCTGAGATAGTGTACAGATGCTCCTTATGTTTTGCGCAACCATATACATCGGTTACACTGGACCTTCAGTATGCGTCGAGGCCTCGCCAAGCGGTGACCAGCATACTTTCAATGCTCGCGAACAGTCTGCTGCGTGGTTTTAGGCAGTCTGGACCATGAAGTCAACAGAAAAGGCATTACAACGATATTTGTAAAGAAACAGTATTGCCCGGCCGAGAAAGAGATAGGAACTGTCCAATCCATACCCCGCCTCTCTAGCCAGTAACAGGATGCGACCTCGCGGTAATTGTATCAAGGCTGTTGCGACAGAGGTTTTAGAGGAAATCGGCATAATGCGCTTCATAAAGGCAGCGTCGCTATACGATTGGTGCGGTCACTCGAGGAACCCAGCGTCCAAGCAGGTTACTGGACACATCCAAGTGTCACTAGAATAAGTCAATGAGAGATGTTTAAGGCAATAACGGTTGAGCGATAACAGCCTAGTTTTGAGTGCGGTCGGCGCTCTCCGTCCAAAACCACGGAATCATATAACGGGCGCGCATTGCGACAATTGACGGAATGCCTTGACTTGTAGTTTCTAATCATTACACAAGGTAGTGTACACGCGCAACCACAGAATGGGGCGCAAGACGGCCTGCTCTTGTAGGAAGAGGATGCTGTAATAAGTTCCCCCGGGTCAAGGGGTCGCCCGCCACCGTCCCGTGCTTTATCCAAATGATTGGCTGCGCAATCTCGCGAAATATGGTAGCATCAAAGACACCCATCCATCCTGCATGCCGACCGTCGAATAATCGTGGCGACCAGCGGGAACTTGGTTAGGATGACCGTCATCAGTACTGCGTATACCTACTGTAACACACACAGATCCCGTATGAACTGCCCGGCCAAAGATGCGCCGTTGCAAAATGCCGAATAACCTGGCGCTAATTCAATCGACTCAACTTAAGTTTCATCCACATAGAACAAGTCGACCTTGCTTCTTCCTTTTCAGCGATAGGGCAAGTCGAAGAAAATGGATGGTCTGGACAAGGCAAGTAGCACATTTGTACTATGTAGCTAGGTGCGGTGTACATTAGCGCAGATAAGTAGTGTACCCAGAGGGCAAGAAGTTTCCTATTGGACCGAAGCTTGTTACTGCGTATTTTGTAGTAAGTAAATCGGTCAAGAGAGGAAAGCTTCCCTCCGCTGACCTGCCACAAAGGTCGTTTCGAAACAACAAGTGCTGGCCACGACCGTTCCTGGCTAGCCGTTGTTTTCCTCTGTTTATTTTCGAGCTTGAGGGCGCGTGTCTCTGGAGGCCGAATCTGGCGAGGTGTTTACCGACCTCGCACGATTAGTCTTCTTCAATCGCACATGCGAAAACAAACAAATAATGCATCGAGGGACATGATTCGCAGAGCGCAGCCCAGGATACTGCACCTAGCTGCACGAACAAGAGCTCTGCACCCGCCAGCTCGCCAGCCCTTCTGACAGCGTGGTCGAGAGCATGGGGCTTGGGCTATTAGAACAGGCCCTTTCTGGAGGCTTGATTTGATGCAAGGAAAACTCGGCCAGCGCATCTTACATCCGTCTTCTTTGCCTTTCCCTCATTAGAACGTTTCCGCTGTTCCTTACTCCACACTCACACGACTTTATCCCAACGAAGTGCTTGGCTCCTCCTCCACGGTCTTTGAGTGTTAGAACTAAGTGTTGCCACAATTATGCTATATTGTTCTCTCTCCTCTCACACTGATTCCCCTACACAGACCCGACCCAGAATCAAAGGGTCTTATTTCTATCCCCAGCACATGTTGGGCTCTTGAATCTGGCGCTCAGTGCATCGCGATTGCCCGTTGCCGAGATGGTGTGGCCCTAAGAATACAATGAAACACAAGGTACATGGAGCCATAAATGCCGATCTTCCCTGCGCGTGTATATAGATGGATACCTAGCTAGGTTAGAGCCCTGGTGTAGATGACGATGATGGCATTCGGTGACAACCGGTGTGCCTACAATATGCCTTCTTAGCATGTCTGAAAGGATATTTTATATGCGACATTCTTTGCCGTCACCCACACCAGTATACTGCGTACACTAGGCTGGAGTTCGTCTACTGTATGTAGTTCTCCATCATGCTATACTACTTCGCACCAACCTACACATCTGCAGACCCATTATGCAGACACACGGTGAGGGCGGGTACCCCTGCTCTGACAAGTTGGCGCATGTCGGTGCCATTGGCTGGATCGGCCGTTGGGCTTGGCCACTTGACTGACCTGAGATCCCCGTCCACGAAGTTCGTTGTGACCGCGCAAGCTCCGTTAGCAGACTAGCAAAGCGGCACCTGATAGCCCAAGATTTTGCGAATTACTTGGCATGGGCAGCGCGCGCCAGACTTCGAAGCGGGAGAGTCGCTCGTACCGGCGCCGCCATGATAAGCGTTGCGCAGGATTCACCGTCGTCGGGCTACCTGGCTACCTCCCTACTTAGGATACCATGATCCGGACATAATAATAGCAGTAGACAGGTTGTGGTGTGGGTAACTAGCGTCCTGCTCAGCCCGCAGTCGCAAATCCCCCCCTGTCACACCCTTTCTCCACAATGACGGCGGCGCCAAAAGGATGGCGTGTTCATCATCGTATTGCGCAGGTTGCGCAGCACCTCTTTCGCTAGCAAAAGGGACCCTCCAGTTCAGGATAGGGAAACGTCGCTGTAACGGCCGCCTATAAGAGCGCTATAGTGCGATGGTAATGCGACGGAATGTTGGAGGAAGAGGAGGAGAAGAAGGCATTTCCACACGTAGTTGCGCCAGCACTTGTGCCACTAAGCCGGTTGGTCACAGCCAAACGCTTCGAGTCACAAGCAGTCTCAAGCAGCCTAGTGCCCGGGCGATTGATTGACTATCGACTTGATGTAGTGGTATATGCTCTACACTACGCTGCACTAGGGCCCTGGAGGCCGGGTTCAGAACCAGCTTGATGTCGCAATGGGCGAGTTTTGAGGGCGGCCAGGTCGGTCGCTACTGTAATCGCCTAGACGCTTAGTCGAGCCGGTCCTGAAAGGTTCCTAAAGCGAGCAGTGAGCAGTGAAGTGAGCAGCAGGGAAGACCCAAAAGGTAACCGCCGCCGGGTTTATCAAGCATACAGTACCTCCTAATAGTGTAGTAAGTGGTGTAGCAGTAAGTGAGTTTGGCCAGTCGCAAATCCAATTCGTCTAGACGTAGCAGTAGAATCGCTTGGGCCTCCATTTTGGACGTAACCAAGCGGACATTTCTCCCTGGCCTGACTGGCTATTACAAGTGAACAACACACCACACGGACGTAGTAGACCTTTTCGCACGAGTTGGGAAATATGCAGACTTTTTCACCGGCTTTTTAAGACACAGCGATACGGATCACCTGTACTAAGTCGCATGCCTACTCATATCTATCTCTACCTTGTATCTTCTGGGGTGTACTTATTCTAAAGATCTACGTAGGAGACGACCGGAGCTGCTCATTTAGGTATCTGTAGATAGGTACATATGTATGACATTACTGGACTTTTTAAAGTAAGTAGCTCAGTATGTACAATGGATCAGTCTATCGAGACCCTCTTGTCAAGACATGTGTGTTATTAAGTACAATTCCCATCATTTCCTGGGTCTAGGTAGTTCGACATCAAGTGTCGCATAGGTCTGACAGCAACACAACAACCATGTACATACCACAGACTAACCTTAGATATCTACCTTCGACATAGATACATAGCCGAAGGCATTAATCTAACACAAGCTTCGAAGGTCGACATCTAGCCCTGGAAATCATATATGAGCTCCGTAGAGGAGTACGTAGCATGGCGATTTTGACTCTCGTTTAGGGGCTTGTAGGTGTAATTTACTTCCTTGCTACAGGAATCAAGTGTCGCTGAGGTGCTGGAATGTTGGAAACTTGAGCTAGGTATCCATGGGCTATCATGCACGTTCCCAAGTTTAACATGTAGCAGTGTTTGTGTGTGTGTGTGTGAGTGTCTCTCGGGTGCGATGAGGAGAAGCTGCAGGTACCTTTGGTACGTATATGCTCAACTTCCCCCTGCCATCCATTATTACATATGGATATTGATCGAATAGAGGAGTAAGGACGGAGAGAGAAAGAGACGTTGCTAATAGCTTGGTATCTCATTAAAATCCACGAATTGACCTTGTCCACATGCTCATTTCGTGGTTGATTTGGCAATTTGTGCAGGCCTGGCTGGTACTGTGGTACTTCGAAAGGGTACTACCGTCATGTGTGACGCAGTGTTAGTCGCTCCTTTAGCGGTTGGGATGCGCACACCTGGGCAATTCTGGGCAGTTAGGGGGAGGAGCTACAGGCGGGTTAGGTGCTACCTGTAGGCCAGGTACTGGGCTAGGGTGCCTACAAGCGGTAGGAATGGCACATTTGCATGGGTACTCGCACCCACCACTTCCCAGATTCACTAACTGTGTGGGAAAGCCTTTTTTGAGACTCACCCGGTACTGTGCAAAACCTCGCTCTCTCTTCCACCTCCTCTTTCACACGAACCTGCTCCCTCGACCAAACCACCCATCTAACCACTCCCATACGCACCGGTAAGTCTGCGCAGTCCATCTCGATCCTCGTCGTCCACCATTTCGCCAGCACAGCTGGTAAGCCCGCTCACTCTTGCTATTCTGACGCTGAACCCGCTGCTTTCGTAGACCGACTCGGAGCACCAGGCCTCAAGGTCGAGTTCATGCGTCTCTAGCACCACAACCTCATCCGCCCCTAGTCTTGGTGAGTTTCTAGAGTCTGTCATCGTATGCGATCCAATCTTCGTCCCAATGGTGCCTGTGTTCGTGCCCGTCGTCCTGCAAACCCGCCTCGGCACAATGGTGGCATCGGCGTGCCACAGAATGCTACCTCCCTCACCAACCATGGTCGCCGACGACGAGCAGCACCCTCTTCTCTCAACAACCTGCCTTTCTCTCCCCTCCCACTATCACTCGAGACGCCGAACTAACGTGGGCTATCAGTAGATACACAAAGCGACGTTGTCAAGTCTTCGAGTACATCCGCCCTCCTTTCCGCGCCTGGCGATCGGGTTTTGACCGCCCTCGCCCTTACCCTTTCCCGTCACCTCGCGACGTACAAGTCGTCGGTGTATTCGGTCGCAATCGAAAGCCCTCGAGTTCAACGGCCAGCAGTTACGACGAAGGCAGCGATCGAGGGCCTATGCGAGTAGGTGATGGACGTGTCCAACCTCCTAACAGCAAAACCCTCATCTTCCCGTCCGCAGTCGACCAGCACCAAACCTGTTGCGGGCGCTCCCCGTCATAGTCTCCAACAACCATTTTCAGCTGCCAAACTTACTCTCGACACTTCAATAATACGCCGAGAGAGCAAAATGGCATCCGCGTCGCCGATTGAGCCATATGCAGGTGCCTCTCGAGACTCCCACAGTGGAAGCGTCTCCCCTCGGCAACCTGTAGCCCCCAAACATGTTCAATTTGAGCTCCTCTGCCCTCAATCACCCCAATATCGAGCACGCCTCCCCTTGCGTGTGCAAATATATCCTCATGATGACACGGAGTCTATAATCTCCACTGTCAAGAATTTCTATGGCTTATACCACGGCGTTGCGGGTATTAGTTTTGAGGACGATCGGAACAACACACTGATCGCAAGATACGAAAACTTCAGCAACAATATGGTAGTGTACGTCAGAGTTATTGAAGAGCCTTCTCCACCGGCTGGCCTATTCAACCCTACCGGTTTCCAACCGGCACCGCTGGAGTACGCACCTCATCAGCTGGGTCATCATATTTCCAGACCAGGCTCAAGGTCATCCCGCAGGCGTAGCCCTTCTCCCAATGAGAATGGTGAGCGCCGTAGCACGTCTGTAAGCACGAACCCAGCTGGTAAGAAGGGCCGCTCTCGCTCTACGAAGAACCACGGCTCCAATTATGACGACAGCGTCAACGGGTACAGCAGTGGTGATGGTGCTGCTGGATCCGTTTCTAGCAAGGCAAAAGATCACATCGGTAACACCGACATTAGTGTGGAAAACATCGTCGAGGGTGGTCGTCGCAAGCGCGCGAAGTTTGAGAGCTCCGTAAGTGTTGGGAACCTTCATGACACCCCAAATTCAGTGGCTAATCACTAGTTGCTGTAGGAACTACCATTATTTGCTCCGCCGCAGATGCCCGCAGCAACATCGAACCCTTCGGTGTCTCCTGCTCGTCGTGTAGAACATCAGCGACCATCAATACCTTTCCCACACCCTAGTCAGAATCCTTTCACAAACCCTCAACCTCTACAATCGCCTCAAAGCTATAACGGCTATAGCCAACAGGGTATATTCGCAACCCCAGTTACTGATTCAAGACGCCACCGGGGCAGTATAGGCTACCCAAACAATGCGTCGGGCATCCTCCCGACCCCTGATCCTACTATCGGCAGTTGTGTGTCTGAAGAGGATAAAGATGTCGCAATCCAGCTTATGAGACTGGGTGAAATGCCAAATGTTTCCCATGGCAGGACCTCAGCGTCCACTCTAGATGACACGTTCAGTGGCAAGGCAGAGGTTGCTTCCTCGACCGGCGCGACAAGCGATAGCGGTAGCGACAACGAAGATGAGCTACCGCCTGCTCGTCGCCAGAAGATTGACAGAAATGGGACTATGCACAAGATCCATCCAACTACAAACAGCCAGTTTATACCACAGCACAACGGTGGAGAAGCGAGTGTCAACAATGCCAGTCTACAGGATGGCGTCGTGGAGAACGCACAAGGCTTGCAAACCGCTGATGGTAATGTCAAGTCTCAAAACCTCGGGAAGCCTCGGGCACCGAGTATCAAATCTGCTAAGCCCAAGAGTGCGAAAACGCCTAAGGCCAGTGCTGCGAAGCCGAAGAAAACCAACAGCGTAGTTGCTGGTCCAATGTCACCTGCATCTCTACCTAATCAATCGCGGAAGCCTTCTATTTCGTCCGCGATGTCAGGCCAGCCTGGTGACGACGAACAGCCAGATTTGTCAACCAAACCCCGTTGCCAACGATGCCGAAGGAGTAAGAAAGGCTGTGACCGTCAGCGGCCTTGCGGTCGTTGCCGGGATGCCGGTCTTAGCGCCGATCAGTGTATCAGCGAAGACGAGGGTAATGGGCGGAAGGGACGTTATGGACGCCATATGGGCGTTCCGATCAAAACACTCGATGTGGCGGCACCACCCGCTCTTTTGCCTGCCGCTCCTATCGCCGTACCTTCAGTAGCGACTGATAAAGGCAAGAAACGCAAGCGGTAGGCCAATAACGAGATTTTATTGCGCTGTAGCAATGAATAGCGCAATTTTTCATTACAGCTAGCGTTCTGTATGGTTATCGCTTCTTCGCTATACAACATTTGCGGCAGGTTCGTCGCACCAACTTGCTCAACAAGGAGTATGCCGGTTCCGAACCAAAATGAAGATTTGGCCCACCGGCGCATATTGTTCTGCGCTGAAGCGCAGGTACATACGATGACCTCGGGGGTCATCCTGACATCAGGCGCGGCATTAGACTTTTCCTTTGGCACCGGAGTTACATCCTTGGGTTTTGGAAGGCGCATATGGAACCAAGGTTTAATAGTGAGGCTTTGAGCCCGTTACATTCTTTTACAACAAAACGTTACGCTGGGAACGAAGATTTCAATCAAGGAACTTCTATGAATTGGCGTTGGATCCACGCCTGCACTTTTGCTTTTCACGGCCGCGTTCCCAAATTACCTGCTTTTACCTCCTCCGGTCAGACCCCGGTCCACAAGATGACAAGCGCCTGTTGGAAATGAGGAAAACTGTTAAAGAAGGTGAAAGGCACGGCAATGGCGGTTAGAAAATCGATAGCTCTAGGCAATTCGGATGCGCCGCAGGTTGGGAGGATGAGGCGCGGCTGGCAGACGCCCCGAGCTATAGTGCGAAAGGTCACTAAGGCGGACCTGCATATGAACACATCAGTGCTCGGATTCATGTTTGAATCGCGATGGTGTTGCTTTCAATTATACGGTTGGTGGGGATATATTGAGAGTGGTTCGCATCGTGGTTGTCTGTCTTTTCCCGCCTCTAGTCGTCGCGACTCTTAGCTGTACTGTTAGTCGGGATGGGACATGATATCTAGGTGCCATGAAAATTTCTATATTTCAGCTGTCAAAATACATGATAAAATTTCAGCATGGCGCGGTCTTTCTCTTCCGAGATGTTGCCTTATGGTTTGTGTCATAGATTATGAGCTGGATATGGCTGCTCAGGGCCAGGCTCAAGGGGTCCTGTCGCACTGGAACTTGGAGATCGAGGACGTTGGAGCATGCGACTCGTACCAGCCTGGAATCTAGTCGCTGGACAACTTTGAATTGAAGGTACCTTTGCGCGCGCATATCTATGGAGGTATGTACTTTGCGCACACCTGCAAACCAATTGCGCCTCTTCCCTATGTTGTTCGGTCGAGTACAGGCGCAGAAGCGATTACTCACAGAACGGCAGTCCAACCATCCAATCTTGATGGTCATATCTGAAATCTCCCTTGCCTTTTCAGGCACATCACATAAGCCATCGATAAGCCACCCGCGATCCAAACAGGTGGTCCGGTCGTCGCACCCTTGTATTTCAAACAATCGCGCGCTTGCAAAGACCTGTTTTTAACCCCCTTCTTCAACTTGAGCGCATCGCACGAACGACGTCGCTGCCAACGACCATGCCGCCACTTTTGGGGTTCTTTTAGCCGCCTGGCGCGGCCGGCGCATCGCGGCGCAAAATAAACAACGCTGCCGCCAATGACAAGATTTGACGTTGAGTTAGACTTGTGATCGCTGTTCCTGCGCTAGTCCGTAACGGGATTTAAGCGGAGAATTCGAAGTGTGCGGGTCCCCGGGCGCAATCTTGCTGTGGATCTCCCTAACGCACCCTCTTTGTCTATGTACTATTAGTGTACTAGCGTAGTACATTTATGCTGCCCTTATACCTTTTGCGACCTGACCCGGCACGTTACGTGTAGGCTAGTCCCGGTCCGGCAGCGCCCAGAACGGACTGGACTTTTACTGCCTACTGACTGTATCCATCCGCGCAGGGGAGCCCCAGCCAGCCAATTGTGCCCCTCGTTGTTTGCTTGCCCCGCTGCCTGACGTGTTTCGCTGTGATCTGCGCAATTGCGCTTTCGGATGGCGGGGGCTCGTTTGATTGGTGCGGTGGGGAGCTGGGGAGCTTTTATGCAATGCAGATGCAGCATCTCGTGGCTGGCAGTTCGTTGCATTGTGTAAGTACGCCTAGGCGCAGAGTGCATTGCGATTAAGGATCGAGGTCCACCAGAATGAATGAACAAATTAATGTCTCTTGAGCGATTCAGACTGTTTGTTTCATCGTGCGCCAGAGTATGAGGTTGTTTTACATTATTGGCCTATTAAATTCCCCAAGCAGCGCGCTGTGCGACTGAGACCCGGGCAGCCGGCCAAGGCGGGAAGACCGGTCGCACGTGGGGGATGGCGGCGATGTTATATCTAAGATACCCAATTGCCTACGCATATTTAGGCCACTAGTAGTGGGCTACCTTCGACGTCGTTTAATGCCTGATGCCAGAATTATGGGCCGAAGAGCTGGAATTTGAAACCATAGTCTCTGTAATGCTCCCTTGGCTCGACTCACTCGTTACCAGTCAGGAACGCGCCTCTTATATTGAGCGACATGAGAGATATCGCATCTTATTTTCTTGTTTACACTTTTGGTGTGTTAGGTTTAGCCTGCCGTATATTACTAAACTCACATAGCTTTGCATGAGATAGAACCACAATTCTCCCTCCGTTGTCGCATTTCCTTTGATAAGCTCCTACTCTAGTTTCTCTGACCTCAGCGATGCGATTTGCTAGCGCATAATATAGACTACCACTTCGCAGAATTAGCCTACTACTGAGTCTGTGCTACTGTAGATTCTTGTCAGCTCTGCATTGATTAAATCGTGGCCTTTAGCTATCTTTTTCCTCCTTGTGAAGTGCAAGGTCAAAGGCGGTCTATCAGTCTATCCTACCTAGCTTAAGACCCATTTTTACGTAGTAGGCACTGGGCTATCCCTGCAATACCTTACTGCAGTACCTAGGTAGTATCAAGCACCCTGTCCATGCCCTGTCGTAACAAATTCGTTGCACATGAGGTCTTCTCTGGCATAATCGTAAACGGCTCTTCCTATGGTCATTTTCTCGTCAAGGCAGATCGTGCCTCACTCGTCCTTACTTTATTAAGCAGATAGGTAGGTACTTACATGTAGGTACAGCAGATGCGCTAGACTCGTTCCAATACCACCACCCGCCCGCGGTCTCTTGCTCTTTGTGTCTCCTCCGACTAGCCGACCAACTCTACAGACGTTCCATAGTTTATGTACAACGCTCACTGCACGGCAGAATAGTCCGGAAAGTCTTGCCCACATTAATTTCATTAAAGGTGAGTGGGATATACCGAACTTAACTCAGGTACACCCGGGATTAGAATAGCTGCCCTGGTTAAGACCTGTCCATAAAATGGTTCCCTTGTTGCAGCTTTCGCATCTACTTCTAGAATCTTCTGATATTCCAAATCCTTTCGGGCATGCTCCGAATACCATAACGACACCTCTGATATTTTTGAGGCATCATTGAAGCCAGACGCAAGGACGGCTTTGATCTCACTTTTCGAAAGACACATCTATCTATCCCCAAACCGATGTATCGGCGTCCTTTCCAGCAGGAGAGTATACATAGAATATCCCAAGTCCTACCGCGGCATATGCGGCCATTCGGATTTTGAGATCGGGCATCGGTTGTGTTTTCGACAGCCAGACGGTCCCAGTCCATAATACCCTCTCTTAACATGTGAGGCGGCTTCTTAATTTGTGCTGCGATTCCATCGACCTAGCCTCGCTTTTCAGTGGCGAACTTTGGCTTCTTATTTTATCTCACTTGGAACAGAGAGAGAAAGGTCGTGTAGTGGAATAGGGTGCTTAGTACAGAGAGCCACAGATGAGTAGTAAAGATACCATTGTCGGTGCTCAAAGAATCTCTTGATTGGATTCATCAATTGATCCTTTCCAATTGGCCAGTAAGACGGCATCGCCTCGTCTCATGGTGGCGCATCGCATCACATTGGCCCGGCTAAACTCTGTAGGCTGCAACCATTTCAGTATATCTGATAGAACACTGCTGCTGAGTAAAGTGCAATACCTACAATCAGTAGTCACACTCAAGATCGTACACGCCAGTCCAACGGCCGAGTTTGCTGTAAGTTTTAAAGCGATCAATCTAATCCTGCACATGGCGCGTCCTCAACCATATCGAATTACATGCGACAATGCCCAACGAAGTTAGAATTCTATATTACTAACCATGAATCGAGCCAGCTATGCTACCTTAAGAATCCATTATAATAAATAGTGTTAGTAGTATGGAGCCTCTTTTCCCGTCCAGGTCCCGTCAACCACCTCTTTCAGCTGTCATCTAGTCCTGGAGCTATAACACGTTTGTTCGTGTTGCTTCCTCCCACAGGTGGTGTATCACACTAGCTGCATGGCGGTGTGTTAAGTAAGCTGAAGGCCGTTTTCTTGCCATGTCTTGGGGCGGGTATACTTGGCTTATCTGCCAAGCAACTGGGTTTTGGTACCGATGTTATTGTGAACCACCGCGTCTGTTTGGTTTATATTGTGTCGACGTCGAAGGCGTTTTCATCTAGTCTAAATTCCGTTTATTCATATTCACAATACATGTAATGATTTTTGTAGCGAAGGTCATGTACAGTATGTCTCTTGTGCATCATCAACGTCGTCCGATAATATAGTAATAAAGCTCTAAGCATCAACATGTCGCCACGCAACAGGGGTTTATATCACGGCATTAGGGTATCGCATAGCAGCTTCCCCGCAGGGCTAACTATTGACACTGCCGTGTGGGCTTGTCGTGGGGAGGAGGTTGGCCTTTTGCCAGTAAGAAATGAATATCCGCTTTAGGCGGGACAGGGGTACTCCAAGACATCGTGTATTGATTCAATCAGAGAAGGAGATCTACGTGCCGGTCATCATTGGCATCAAGGAATATGAGTCTGGGCCCTGCTTCCTACTCTCCATAGAGTTAGTTCGTTGAGGAGTCTGACCTACTCGTCGTATGGATGATTAGGATATGATTATGGAACTGCTAGAGATAGACCGATTTAACAATATGACAGTTCTATAGCTTACGCAGTAGGTTATAATATAGTATCCAGGCCTTCCGGGCTTTGAGGCTCGTTTTTCCTCTCTGATCTTTTGCACGCTGCTCTGCCCATCATTCCCATCATCATCATGGCACTAGTTCAGGAGGTAGATGAAAAGCACCAAGCTTCCCTTCCGGAAGCTGTTATGCTCGAGGACAAGAGCAGCGGCTCTGACGAATCACCCGGCTGGACAGATGAAGAAGAGACAACTGTACGGAGAAAGCTTGATCGACAACTAGTTCCCATGCTCACCATCTTATACCTCCTATGCTTCCTTGATCGGTAAGGATTGCTGGCTCCCTGTCATTTTTTTTTTTCTCCTAACGATATCACCGTCAGAGTAAACATCGGTAATGCCCGGATACAGGGCCTGTCGGAGGATTTGAACCTCATAGGCTACCGATTTAATATTGCAACAAGTATCTTCTACATCGTTTACCTCACCGTGGAAGTACCCTCAAACATTATTCTCAAACGCGTCGGTCCACGATTTTATATTCCAGCTCTGGTATTCGGATTTGGGGCCGTCTCCATAGCCACAGCATTCGTTAAGACGTATGAGCAACTAATTGGAGTACGTGTGTTGCTGGGAATTTTCGAGGGCGGAACCTTGTAAGTTAGAGTTCTCTTGAGGACATTTATGGCTCTAACAAGTCTCTGCTCAGTCCGGGTATCGCTTTTTACATGAGTTCATTCTACAAGAGGAAAGAGTTATACTTCCGGGTGGGTATTTATGTTTCCGCAGCCTCGACCGCGGGTGCCTTTGGCGGTCTCCTTGCCGCTGGGTTCTCACAGATTCCGGAATGGGGAGTCGCTGGATCAAGATTACACACGTGGAGGAACATATTCTTCTTCGAGGGAATCTTGACTGTCATTGCAGCGTCAATTGCGCCATTCATCCTGCCGCAGACCCCAGGAACCTCTACCTACCTGACGATCCGTGAGAGGTGGATTGCTGAGGAGAGAGTTCGTTTGGAACATAAGGCTTCTATCAATGAGAAAATCGAGTTGCACCACGTCAAGCGTGCAGCCACTAATATTAACAACTATGTCTGTGCGCTTGGGTTCTTCTTCATCAACATCACCGTTCAGGGCTTATCGGTGTTCATCCCGACTATCTTGCAAGACATTGGCTATCGCGGATTGACGGCACAATACTACAGCGTCCCTATTTACGTCGCAGCATCCCTGATCGCCATTTTCATGGGTTACATAAGCGACAAGACGAGGATGCGTGGCATATACCTTGCAGTATTTACCATCCTGGGCATCACGGGGTTTGGCTTGCTGCGTTGGGGTACTGGTAGCAAGCTCAAGTACGCTGCCGTCTACCTCTGTGCGGTGGGCGCATTCCCAGGTGGACCTGGCTTCCTCTCATGGGGCATAAACAACGCGGGCAATCCATCCCTCCGTGCCGTTTCCAGTGCTTATATTGTCTCGATCGGAACACTGGGAGGTATTCTGGCAGTTTGGGCTTACCTCCCGAGTGACGGACCCAACTTCCCCATAGGCCACTCCATCAACTTCGCTGCGCAGGTCGTCTCCTTGTTTCTCGCCACCTTCGGTCTTCTCTACTGCCTACGAGAGAATCGCATCCGAGCGCGTGGCGGTCGCGATAATCGGCTTGAAGGGCTGACCGAGGAACAGAAGGCTGATCTCGGATATAGGCACCCTGATTTTAGATATATCGCTTAGTTGCTTCTTTTTCTGGAGAAGAGATGCAGCGATGCCAGTCTATTTGTGGGCGTATTGTTATCATAAAGCTTCGGCAGGGCTTCTCTACTAAATCCATAAATAGAATATACGACTTCGTACGAAGGTAACTAAAAACGAATAATAAGCATGCGGTGACTATTCATAGACTAATTATATTTAGCACGAATACTAGGAGGACTCGAGTACGAAACACTCCCTGGAACTTCTTCATCAACCTAATTTACCCAAGAGAAGCGTGTTGTAAAACGCTTTGACCGCTCTACTAAGTTGGCAACTTTACACGACTGTTCACCCTCTATGGCCTGCATTTACATACACTATTGACGTTGAGTCGTGGCATCAGCTGATCCATACCCCGACGGCAGGGACATGATTGAGGATGCAATGCTTCTCAAATATCTTGCATCCATCTACCTAATTTCTCTAGTTAAAAGTGCATGTTGGCCCTCCCTTTAGCGTAAGCGACAATGAAGACCAATTCTGCCTAAGAACCCTTCGGAAATCACCGGTTACGTGAGAAAGAAGATGAGCATAAAAAGGCTCATAATTGCAGCGTTATGTCCCAGAGTACGGAGCAGATACATCAAAGAGCTATACGAATACTGTGGATAGGAGTTGCGACTTGTGAACCGTCCCTCTAGGTTCCCTTTTTTTGTCTCTCAATCGCATAAGGAACTGGGCCGTCATATGTATATATATCCATATCTATAGTATACTGCGATATCTCAGAAGGAGTTCTTCCTCCTTCCTTTCTTAAAGCATATCTGTACGTGATAGTCTTCATCCCTAACCATAAAGGTAAATACACTACAACCTGACTCTCAACTCCCGGAGCGCAATCCACACCATTCGCGCAACATGTTCGCCGCTCCTCCAAATCTCATCATGATCTCCCCGTAGATCCTTCAGCAGCAACAATCTCTTTTCCCCATCTCCTGCCTGTCTTTCATCCACGAATCCATCAAGGTCTCTTAGTCTCAGCGCCATATCATCCGCCTCGGGCTCATCAACAAGGGTATCATCCGGCGACCAGCCAAGCAAGACAAGTTTCCCGCTGGGCCACTGCTCTGCGTAGTTCCCACTAAACCTGATAGGCGCCGCGGCATCCCAGCTCGCGGGGTCGTCGCCAAACGCACCGCGGAAGAAGGGCGCATACGCGCCGCCGTACCGCCTGTCGACGGCCGTAAAGTCATAGAGCCCCTCGAAGCCGATTATGGCAGCGGGCAGGACGGGATCCGGATGCTCTGCAGTAGCCGAGCCGGAAGGCGAAGTAGCCAGCAACTGGAATGCGAGGGCGCCGCCGGCCGAGTGTCCGATCAGCACATAGTTGGCCCCGAAGCCGTATGTCCGCTGGAGGAAGACCAGCGCCGACCGCACGTCGTCCAGGTGATCCGGGTGTCGCGCCCCGCGGAACTCGTCCGCAGGCGTCGTCGCCGGGTCCTGCGGGAACTGCGGATGTGGGCTGAGGCGGTAGTCGATTGATGCAAAACCGGCTATGGCGTCGGCGCCACGCCTGTGGTGGTGGTTGTTGTTGTTGTTGTTGTCGCCGGCGTCATCTGTGGCTGTCCTGAGGATCCAATCGATGCTCGGCACGAAAGTCTCGTGCGTGACGCGCGGATCGCGCCATGCGCCGCCGTGGACGTACCTATGACGTTATTCAGCGATGACGCATTTTGTCTCTGAACGGTTGATGGAGTCTTGGCATGGGCATGGCATGGAATGGCGCAAGATGAGATGTGATGAGATGAGACGAGGCTTGTCTTGTCTTACACGACCCAGTATTTGCCCTTGTTTGCGGCGTCTACTTCCCACACGCCCAGCTTCTGCAGATGACTTTGGTCGCCGTAGTGGTGCAGAGTGTACTTGAGGGACGCCGCCATCTTTCCGAAGCCTCAGAGATGCCGGCAGGAGTCCGTTACACACACGCCGCAGTGCTCCGATGAGATGTTCAAGTATTTACAGTCTAGCCCGGGGCTCCCGGGAAAGGAGGGGTTCAAGCGGATCCTTTGATCAGATTGCCTTACCTAACTTAACCCGTATACATCGTTCTACGCAGCCCAAACTGCACGTACATTCACATTCGCCTTCGCCTTCTTGATTTCTCTCATGGTAACCCTTAACGTTACATGAAGTCGTGATGACGATGTCCCATTTTTAGAAGGCCGGGAAGATTCGATGTTGATTTCGGTGGTAAACCGGTATGTATACCCCGGAAATCTGCCGGGATTGACGGCAGATACCGCGCCCGGGTCACAGCCGGCGCGCAGGGTGTTGTGTTGGTAAGATTTGCACGGATGCTGCTTGGTTAGGTAGATACTTACTTAACGTCAGTCTAACGTCAGTCTATGGCGCCGTCAATCCTCAACTCTAGGGGCACTTATTTGGTCATAGTTCTTCTTAGATCGAAGTAGAAAGGGCCGATTTGGGACGACGAGACAATCCACAACGGCCTCATCTCAATTTCTGGCGTCCGACTACCAAATTGTCTCTCTACTTGTGTATCCGCCTTGCGCCAAAGTTCCTTTATCCTGGCCAACTGGTGTGTGTTGGTAAGAGAAGTCACACGTGTGACGGAGTGAAGAGTACACACATGCGCATAACATGGTATGAATACTACTATACTCTGACTATTAGCAGTGTATGAAAAGCTCGCATGCGCATTCCAAATCGCCTCCTGTGCCTGCATATGTGAGCAGTGGGCGTCGACACGGCATGCATTGTCTCGATTATGCGTGTCTCACTCGGGTAAAATTCCCGCTGAAGCTGAAGTGAAACCAACTGCGAGCTGGAGCCATCAACGTATACTGCTTATTTTTTACGTAGGATTGAACGTTAGGGTTGAAACAACCCTGGTTCGGACGTCATGTCGTCTACAATACTTCCTTACCCTTACCCCATATGCGATGTGATTGGGGAAGGCTAAGCACTGGCGAAGTGTCTCACCTTGGAGTAATCTTCTTTCTTCTCTAGTCATTTTCTTCTTCTCTTCGCCAACGGCTGCTTGCGCGGTCGCCACTATTTAGAATTTTAGAATCTCTTCTTTAGGTGGCATGGAGATAGCATGGCAATGACCAGTGCATAAACCCCGACGTGTCCAAGAGATGGCTGAGCCTACCCATGAAACTCCCTACGCGTCATACTGTCGAGATAAATGTTCTTGGATGGGGTAGATTCTTGTATAGGCACTCCGGGCCACTGGATCAGGTTCCCTTTATACACTTCATTAGAGATGGGAACATTGTATTCAGTTCAACTGCGGTTGCGTAGTCGCTCAACTGAGACGTTCGTTGGTTATGTTCAGTTTTCGTGGGATGCTCATTTTCTACCTTGAGGCATCGGATATCGGACGCGATCAATCGATCTATTATTACATCACCTACCGTGGTAAATCTACTAGATACATACCTCCAAGCTCCATATGGAGCCCTATACTCAAGCGAGGAATTAGATGAGGGGCCGAATAGGACGAAGCGGCGTCGCGAGTTTCTGTGAGGAGCGCGCTACCCCTGCGCAAGCTTGGAGACTTCTGCCGCACAGCCTGATTATTAGTTGCTTATATACATAGAATCTTGATGCAGCAGTATCCCCGGCTTCGACTACACGCGTAGTATGTCTACTAGCGGTCTAGTGTCGCATTGGCGTTGCAGTCGAGGCCTTTTGTACGGTCCGAAATCGAGCCGGGGACCCCTTGCCGTTGTCTCGTCCGTCCTGGCGGTTCTGCCTGTTGGTCGATCACGGATCTTCAGCCGAACACCACCAGAGTTCTATGCTGAGGGCAGAAGGTAGGTTGTTCTGCCTATCATCTCTAGCACTCCACTCCTTTAACATGCTTGTAACCCGGTACTCTGATCTCGTCTGCAGGATGTGTTCATAGCAACTTATCTCCATACTCAGGACAAAGAACAAGTAGTAGTAGTTGGAGCTGTCGGGGAGACTCTTTGTCAGAAGACGGGTCTATCTGTAGCTTTGCAACCGGGATTAAAACCAACTGATCGATTAATGGCTGGACAGGCCGCCACACATGCAGTCTTCCCATCTGTGCACACCCCTAGTATAGCGGAGAGTGTATCAGCACCATGATGGAAAACTACCTCTCATTTATCCCAAATGAGGGCCCACGTTCCTGGAATCCTCGCTACCACAATCCTGCAATTGAGCGGTATAAGCGTACCTGGTGCAGGTTCCGAGCGTGATGGCTAGCTACGTAGCTACACTCTTCAACTTTCAATAGTAGCAACGAGAGGACAAAGCTGTTGACACGCCGGGTTTTCTAAACAAAGACACGCTATCAGCTTTCGATACTGGCAACGTGCTGCTCTCTGAGTGTATTGTAACAACGGGTGCGGAGATAAGTCGCAATGGTGTCGTAACCGTACCGTAAGCTTTTTCCAAATGCGCCGCTGCTAGGGCGGTGACTTTACTGTATAGGTAGAGCGAGAAGGGAGAAAAAGATCGCAAATGTTCAATTACTTCCCAACAGACATCGGAGAACTTCCCCATTGGATTCGTATTACGTTGGCGAGAGTGCGTACCAACAGCATGAATGACCGTGGGCCAGAGTGAGTGAAGTCAAGGGACACGCTTATCTTGGTCTAGCAAAGGACAAGGGTGTACATAGCGAGTAGTGTGTCATTGGTGAAGCTCGACGAGAATAGGTTGTGCCGCACACTAGGTTTCTGGAGCTCCATTCTCGAACTAACATCGGAAACCGGGGTACCTATATCGTTCGGGACCAAAGTCTCTGCTTTGTGGATCAAGTGGTGGTATCCCAATGCTGAAGACTGCAAGAGCAGCAGCAGCATCATGGCGTTTTCTGTGCGGGTTCTAGGCTCGCGCTCGCCCACATCACCTCCCTAGTCTCGTGCTCTTAGATCTATATAGAGATTACTGCATGGCACACCGTTTCGGATTTCACTGTATTAGTTCTCTTCTGGTCTTGTATTCTTGTTTTGGCCGCGCTTTATTTCTTATGGACACCTCCCTTAGCAACGATACTCTATGGCTCCTCAGGACCCAAATGCGCCTACCGATAGCAATGGAACAGGTCTGCTGGTCGCCGCCGTTGTCACGCTCGCCATTTCGTGGTTGTCGGTGGCCTTGCGAACCTATGTGCGAGCCGGGATGACCAGGTCGTTTCAAAGTGATGACTGGGTGATGCTAGCTGGTCTAGTAGGCGCTTTATATATCTCGAGCTTCATGTACATGCGCTGACATGAGGCTTTGTTTGGCAGGCCAACTTCACAGTATCATGCTCCTTCGTCTTCGTAGGACTCTCCTATGGCTTAGGAAGACATAACCAATCTCTTTCTCAGCATGACGAGATCGAGGCTTTGAAATATCAGGCTCTGGCCACGGCATCTTACGTCTCCAATATGTGGTTGATAAAGTTGAGCATCGGCCTCTTCCTTTTTCGCCTGGCTGCTCAGAAGAGGTACAAATGGATACTGGGAATCAGCATCATCGTCGTCGGGGTTTGGAGCTTCGCCTTGTTCTTCTGGAATATCTTCCAATGCAGTCCAGTTCCAGCACAGTGGGATTACACAATTCTTGCGCGTGACCCTAAATCCCATTGCGTCTCGGCAGATGAAATCGTCAGTGCTGCCTATGCACTCAGTGCGTTGACTATCCTGTCGGACTGGCTATATGCACTTTTACCCATACCAATGATATGGAGGGCAAAGATGACTTCTCAGGCGAAAGTCTCTGTCATTGCTGTCCTGAGCTTGGGAGTATTTGCTAATGTCGCCACTCTCATACGACTAAAGTTTCTGGCAGACATAACGGACGTGTCGGATATCCTTCGTAAGTTGCGTTACCCATCATAATCTTGATAGACATACATGTGTCTTTCTTTTCGACATACAGGATATCAGTTGATCGCTAACGATGTGGCCTTCAACAGATGCCGGCACGGATGCGATGATCTGGACACTTGTTGAACCAGGGATTGCCATCTCGGCTGCCAGCCTCGCAACAATTCGCCCACTCCTTCGCCGATGGAGGATAAGAGGCTTCACACATAGTGAACGCAGCCGCGGAACCGGCGCCCCAAGCCAGGACCAGAGCTATCGTATGAAACGAGCAAGCAAAATGCCCGGGTTCGGGCCCCAGGACGTGACATTAGTCGACATTGAGCTCGCGCCCACACACACTTTGTCGCCAACCATGGGAATGCTAACATCAAAGTTAGCCGCGCATAAGATATCGCATCTACCCAAGATTTTCGACTTTTCACCGGATGGATACGAGGCAGAAGAACAGTCATTTACTCCCCGTGGGCAGTATAACATGCAAAGGGCGGAGGTCAAAAGCGAGACGTTCATCATCAGCGGTACCGGCTCCCCTCGATCGTTATCCGACGCTCAGGGAGCTGGTACATGGCTGGAGGAGTCCGATGGCTCGTCCATAGAGCTGACTAGGCCTGGAAAGGTGGACATCGCAACGCCCTCACACCCGGCGCGGCGTTCATGACACGACGGGTTCGTATTAGCGATGAAAGGGAAAAAAAAAAAAAAACACGATTTTAGATCCGTACTGCAAAGTATACTTCTCCTCACGAGGTTGTTCCTTTTCGTACTTCACGTTGTAACGGACACCGGGCACGGGTCTCGTAATATCGTTGTATTTTGTCAAAATTGAGTATAAAGGTTCGGATAAAGGGATCGGGGGGTTAAGGAGTCTACGAGATAGTTTAGCTACAGGTTCGAGGGCAATCGTCAATCTATACATCTAATGTTAGCATTACTCATAGCATATAAGGCGTTGGATGGGGTCACGCGTAGGCTTAAGCTAATCCTATTGGTATCTGGATCAAACATAGCTTTATGTTTAACGGTATAAAGATGCATTCACGAAGATACTAGTCCATAGGCGGGTATCATTTCGTTCACGCTGCGGCTTAGTATCACTCCATATATTATCTGCCAAAGCTCACCTACACCCATCTCACTCAACATGATCCCATCACTGCCGTTGTCTTGCTTTCATTCAGTGTACAAGGTCTAGCGAAAGTTGCTATACCCTCTAAGCCGATCATTTGCCTATACTTCAGCCATTACGTCACAAGAAATAGCGACCTTTCTCGAGTGCGAGGACGCGCTCATTTCTGGCAACTGAGGGATATTTGTGCCCACCTTGGCAGGTAATCATGTATTCAAATCGATAAAGTCGCTAGGCAACTATATAAAATGCGTCCTAGTGGGCTTCCGAGACCTCTTTGGAGGTATTTGTACATAAGTGATGTTTGTTTAACGCTTTCGCTGGGCTGCCAAAAAAACTGCTCTCTGGCTAGAGGATGAGGAAGATAGGAGAAAGACGCCAATATGGCCATGGACTACATTGCGTTTTGGTCGTTGGCAAGACGCATGATGTCGTCAATATTCGGGTCCCATTCCTCTTCGTCCTCGCATGGAGGTGCTAGGACAAACTTGCCGAAGACTTGTCCCATGCCATATGCAAACCCCGCGATTTCCTCCGCGGTCTCCACGTTCTCCTTCTGCTCTATAATCGTTGCGGTCGTCAGGAAATCAGTTTCAGTTTCCATCCCTAAGTTGAGGGTAGTACCACCCCAGTCTAGTTCAACTTTGCCAGACTTGCGCACATTTAGTCTGCCTATGAACCCTCCTTCAGCTGGAAGACCTGCGGACCTGTTACGAGTTGGTTCAACGCCGTCCTCGAGTTTGATCTTTGGTTCGTTATAGCTCGACGAGATATCAATCGTTTCCGGCCCTCCGTCTAGGCTCTTTGAGGGTCTGATCAAAGGTGGGAGGATAGGTGGCAACTGGAAGATGAATAATTGATCGTCCTTTCCTTGGCCTTCCTCAACCTCGGCTGGAGTTGAGAAACTGAGGCTACGTAACAATGCCTCCATGTCTCTCGTCGCGTACATGAATTCTGTGTCCTCAGCTATCTTTTTCTCCTTACGTTTGGCTTTCTCGGCAATAATGTCTGAAGCTAGGCCGTTTTCATCAACAATCGGCTTCTTCCTTACTTCTGGGGAAGGAGGGGCTTTTGGAGCCTCTGGAATATCGGCCATATCGACATCCGCACTATTATCCTCTATCCCAGGCTCGGTCTTAACCTGAACCTGGTTCTTCGGAGCGGCATGCCATACTTCATTATCATTATCCATACCGATAGCTCGAGGATCTCCGATTGGCGCGTCAACGAATAAGTTTCCTTCATCATCGGATGACTGGCGATCCTCTGCTTCGAGCTCGGCTTGCGTCTTGACTTTCACCTCGGGATCTTGATGCAAGGTTCGATGCATACCAATGGGTAGGTTGCCGATGGATTTTTGGGCATAACGGGTTGGCTGATATAGGGGAGTTCCGTCTGCGGCATGTCCATCTGTGAGTCCATTCAGAAGGTCGATATTGACTCTAGCTTCATGTTCTCGTCTGGGGTGGTAGCGGACACGATTTTCTGGATCTTGTCTAAATGCATTTCGCGCACTCCCTCCCCCATAACCGGAGCCAGATGCCCACCCGCCGTGACCAGAATCCGTCTTAACATTTTCTGTAGGAGCGTTAGTACTCAGAACAAGGATAATGACCGCGCCGTCTGTGAATTTGCCGCAAGAAACAATGACATACCTGATGCGATCGCAGAGAAAGGCCCACTTGCTGTGACAGTACGTCTGATCAGACCACGAGACGCGCCTCCTCTTCCCCGTCCTCGTCTCGCCCTCCGTTCTTCAGCCCGTAGCTCGCGCTCTTCTGCCTTGATTTTGGAAGCAAGGTCACGGCTCCTATCCTCTTCAAGCTTCTTACGCTCTGCCTCATCTCTTCGGACATTCTTAGGTCTAAAGCGACTGGTTCCCCGTGATGTTGTGGCGGGTGTCTGAGATGTCCGCGAACCGGCGGGAGTGGACCGCCCGCTCGGGGCTTCTGTCTTGTCGCCACGGTTCGTATTGCTATCATTAGCCTGCGAGTACGTTTCAGACGAGGGTACAAGATCATCTGAGGACGGACTTGGTGTAGCGCTCTGGGAGGCACCGCGGCCTCGTCCGCCCCTGGCACCCCTTCCAGTCTTCTCGCCTCCGCGCGACCCGAGCGGCATCGTTTATACCATTGAACTAGATATTGAAATAGCTATGAAAGTAGTCGTGAAGTAGAGTCTTCCGCATGGACTTGAGCTATCTCACATGTAGGCTATAACAAAAAAAGTTTATGGTGGGGCATGTGGTGGAAGGCAAGGGTGCTGGTGGTTAACAGCGGGGTACCTGTATCTTACCCAAGTTAGATCCACGCGCAGCACCTGCGCTACTACGTGCTTGTAGTACAGGTAGGTACCTACAGGGACCAGTACCTTCAGTTCAAATGTTACTTCATGTACCTCTAACCCCCTGAGTAGCGACGGTACCTACTATATCTGTTAGTACTTTCCTGGGGCCTGAAAACCCAAGTAAATTGCCCTCTGGGTTGAAGTAGCTAATTTGGATCAATAGCAAACTCACGCAATTCTTTCTTAGGGGCTACGTAGAAATCCGAATGATTAAGTACCTAGGTATGTTATGATATGCGGAGTTTAGTATCATATCATCGGATGCACATCGAGGCCTCCTCGCCGAATACCTGTTCGATGCTTCCTTCATGGAGTAGCATGGAGCCAACCCAGTTGCGTCCGGCTTCCACCGTGGCTGCGCCGAACTTCACAATGACGCAGCCGCGAACACTGGCAGCCGACCACAGCAGATTAGACTCTCTCTCCTGTGCGAGCCTTGTTGCCCGCCAGGTCTCTATGGGCAACTGAGTTGCCGCTTCCTTCTCTCGTGTTTCCACACTTCGAAAGTCACGAGCGCCCAGCCGTGGTAACGCAGCAAATTCGGAGAGGAAGAAATCGCCGACCTTTCTCATCATCGGGCCTTGTAACATAAGAGTGCCCACTACAGCATGTCTGTACATGGATTCTTGGAGCGATTGTAAATGAGCGGACCGCGCATTACCTTCGAGAATGATGGCATCGCGCACGAGGAGCTGGGGCTTAGAGGGCTTCGCAGCATCAGAGGCCCAAATCTCGTTGCGTCCCGCCCAGCGTGTCAAACTCCAGTTCTCGCCTCGAGCTGAGCGACCATGAGTAACCCAGTCTAGCACGCACAGGGATGCGCCAAAGGCAACGTTGAATACCTGGATCTGCTCGTAGACGCTGCTCTCGAATGGCTGAACGGGGTCTGGAAGAAGGCATAGCGCAGCGTCCTTCTTGAGGTCCACTTGCAACTTCTGCCTCGTAACCACGTCAGGACTAACGGATTGGAAGATCTTGGTATGGCCCTGGGTTACGATGCTGAGCTTTGCGCCGGACCGGACCTCAACAGACAGGTTCACTTGGTCTCCGCCAACGAGGCCGCCACCGTAAGAGAGAAGGAACGCAAGGACGCTTGCCTGGTCTGCTTTGGGCGATGGTGAAATGAGCTTTAGCGGATACTGATAGCTAATATGCTCAAGGGTAGATATGTGGTTTGGTAGGAGATCAACAACAATGCGACCCTCTCCAGGAGATGATGAGGACTTTGGGAAAGGGGAATCCATCGTTAGATTGTTTTAATGTGAGAGAATATTGCTTCGGAAACATCAAGCCATGCTGATTGATCCGGCGACCCTGCTCTGCGTAATGAGAAGTTGACTTCTCATCGAAACGAAATTCTTGAAAAGGACTCGGTAGATAACCATTGCCTGAATGGAGGACCTGGCTGTTAATAACTGTGGCGCTCATCAATACGAACGCTTACTTAGCGGATCTCGTCTTCAAGATGTAAGTATAAGCGAATGTAGTAGGTATGAAGACGTCGCGTTATCACGAGCTATTACAGAGGCTTATCCCAAGTTATCCCAAGTTATATACTTGGTTACCTAGAGGTAAGTATTTTACTCGAGTAAGTTGATCTGTACCAAGGTGGTTTGGGTGACTATTCCAGCAGATAACTAACTGCTTCAGTAGCAGAGGGGGGAAAACTTCGGTAATTCATCATCAGTACCTAGTACGCTACGCCAGGTACTTACCTCCTAGCGACGCCGCTTCCCTGTTCCCTACCAGCTCCACGCGCGTTGAATCTGTTTGGCTCCTCCCCACTGGTCTGCAGCACTGCAATAAGTGAACACGCGCTCTCACCCCATCGATCACCACCTCAATTTCATTACCTTCAAGCACACACACACACCGCAATCACCAACGCGCCCACCGTTCCAAACCCAAAAACTCTCGTGCATTTTGTCGCCGCCTCTCCCTGGCCAGGATGATTTCGTCGCGCTAACTTTGCCATATGTTATCGTCCCGATTGCCCCTCATGGAGACATCCAGCAATAACGCGACGACGTCGCCCGCGCCGCGCCGTTCTGGACGCGCTAGAGTCGCCCCTCAGAAATTCAGCCCGGAGCCGCGTCCCTCTCAGAGCGAACACGCTGCCTCTTCGAAGCGCAAGAGGGGCCACGACAATGACGATGATGATAATGACGATGTTGAGAACGCAGAACCCGAACTGTCGGACGAAGATGCGCCGACCGACGAGGAACGAGAAGACGACGCCGATGACGACGCCGATGACGATGACGAGGATAATGATGATGCAGACGCCGACGAGGAGCCCACACGGCGACCTAAAAAATCCAGGTCGAGCCAGAAGTCTCGTTCCAGGAAACCAGCAGCAAAACGTGCCAAGGTGAATGGCACCACACCAGCTGCCCCCTCGGGCCCTCTCAGTGTTCCTGCCGTGAAACTACCAAACAGGCCTAAGAAGACCACCAAAGTTGCTCCGGCAAGTCTCGCCAGGCGCGATAACAATGACCTATACAGTGAGAAACCCACCCAGCGCCAACACCTCGCCCGCCCTGGTTGGTCCTTTGCTGATAGCTCCTTTAGCCGAGGTGTTCGGGTCTGGCAACAATTCCGATGATGTAGCAGGGCATTGGTTCCAGCGCTATCAGAATGATGATGTAAAAGCTTTGACTGAGCTAGTGAATTGCGTACTTCTCGCGGCCGGCTGCGAACAACAGCTTACTGAAGACGATATCGGAGATCCCGAAAACTCTGCAAACAGATTAACGGAGCTCGAAGAAGCGTATGAACAGGTATGGGATTTGTCTCCCTCAAGCTTCTGAATCATCTATGCTCATCTTGATTGACAGACTAGTATCTCTGACTATCCACTTATCTCGAGAACGAAAAGCAGCAAGAACTTTCGCGAGCTGCTTGTTGGGTTCTTCGACTCCCTGATCACTCTAGTCCACCAAACCGATGTCATATACAAAGATGAGGAGTTCCTAGAGAACATCCAACGATGGGTTGGAATTATGTCTTCCTCAGCGCTCCGCCCTTTCAGGCATACAGCGACAACAGTGGCCCTATCGATGCTCACGTCACTGATAAATGTGATGAAGCAACTTGATGAGAGAATCACAAGATTCAATCAGTCATTACAGGCAGAGTCCAACCGACGTGGAAAGAACAAGGGCCTTATGGACGACACTCAAAGGGCGGCGGATACTGCCAAGGCAAATCGCGACCTTCTTGACACTAAAGTCAAGGATCTCTTCGATATTGTTTTCGTTCATCGCTATCGTGATATTGATCCTAAGATTCGTGCAGAATGCATTGAGGCTCTTGGAACGTGGGTTTGCAATTTGCCAACCGTCTATATGTCGCCGGAATATTTGCGATATTTAGGATGGTTGCTTTCCGACGTCAATGTTACGACGCGCCTAGAAGTTCTGAAACAGCTAGCAAAGGTCTTGAAGAGGGATGCTGAAAAACTGGCCCACTTTATTGATAGGTTTCGACCGCGACTTGTTGAGATGGCAACCCGGGATTCCGAAATCTCGGTGCGTGTTGCTGCGATAGCGGTTGTGGATATCCTGCGAGGCTCCGGCATGCTGGAGCCAGAAGAAGTTGACTCCATCAGCAAGTTAGTCTTCGACTCTGAAGTTCGTGTGCGCAAAGCAGTCGTTGGCTTCTTCTCTGAGCTGGTACAGGAGTTCATCGACAACAAGATCGACGATATCGGTGGGAATGACGTACTGGAGGAACTGTTTGGAGATCAGGAAGAGGATGATTTCGACTCCGTCAGAAAAGACTGGATTAATATCAAAGCCTTGGCAGAAAACCTGGCAGTTTATGATGCTCAGCTTGATGCCGAACAGGACGAGATAAGACATGGACTGGATGTTGCGGCAGACGTGATGAATGCCTCTATACCTGAGAGTCGGATCTCCTTGGCGGCGCAAGCACTTTACGAGAAAATGCCGGAAATCTCCAATTGGCAGGTGATTGCTGGCTATCTCCTGTTCGATCACACTACGAGTTCAAAATCTCGATCATCGAAGAGTAATTCAACTGAGGTTGCTGTGAAGAAGGCAGTAGCTCCAGAGCCTCAAGAAGAGGCTATATTGCTTGAGGTTCTCGCTACCGCAGTAAAAGAGAATCTTGCGCCATCGATGGAGCACGATAGAAACAAGCGGCGGCATCATAGACTTGATCAAGAAGCCCAAGAAGAAGCTGGACTGCAATTAGCTGGGTTCATACCTCGTTTGTTAAATAAGTATGGATCTGATCCAGCTATGGCTGCTACTGTCCTCCGGTTGGAACATTTCTTAGACCTGGAAGTCTTTCAGCAGCTTCGACAAAATTCGGCCACGTATAATCAGCTACTTGAGGAAATAGCTACCCAGTTCAATCGCCATGTTGACCAAGCCATTCTTAATGAAGCGGTAGCATCCTTCTTGCATGCCCGACAGTATTATGAGCTAGAGGATCTAGTCGATGGTAAAATGGCAGGACTCTGGGAGGACTCAATCAATTCTTTGCGAGGCTTAGACAAGATCTGCGAGTTATCTCTTCGGGGCAACCTTGATAGAGTAACACTCACAAGTCTGAGTCAGACTCTCATGAAGATTAGCAAGTTGGTCACAGTCTCGGACTGTATTGATGTGCTAGAAGCTCCCGGGACATCCATCGACTCAGAATCACCACCCATCAAGATTTTAGTCGGGGTCGTTGCCCGAGGCCGTCTTACAGAGTCAGATGGTGAACTGGATGACCCTGAAGACGAGATTGTAGCTTTCGCCATCAAGTCTTGTCTATTCTACTTTATGTGGAAGGTGCAGCGGTTACGGAAGGCCATCGAAAATGACGAAGCTATATCCAATGATGATTTAGACAAATTCGTCATCTTACGCAAAGATCTGATTAACAATCTCATCCAGACCTTCTCTTCGCGCGGGTTCAATGATGATCTTCGTTTGTACGCCGTTGGGGTTGCTTGCGATATTACTCAGCTGTTTGTCTTTTTGAGACCATATACTGACGGGCCGCAAGCCTCTAAATATAAGGGGCTTCGCCCCCTCCTAGAGGAGATGCCGGCCGGCCTCATCACGCAAGAGATCATCCCAATACTCGACGCCGCGGAGAGGGCCTATGCAAAGCGCATAAACAAAGTACTCAATGACCCTGCGGATGATGATGAACCCCTAGATGATGAACTACCACCGGAAGACGATGACGAAGAAGAGTTGACGGAGCAAGAGCGCTTTGCCGCCGAGCTGAAAGCAGAGAAGATTCTCTGCGAGCTAGCTGCGAAGCTTGTTATGGCTATTCTGGCTAAAACTATCGATCACAGTGGGTCAGATGCCGGTAAACTTAGGAGACGGTTGCATCGAAACAAAAACAAGCTTGGAGCAAATTACAAGGATGTTGTCGCGTATTTGGACGAAGATCATCTTCGGGAGCTACAAGGCGGAAAGAAAAGGACGGCGTCCAAGGGCAAAGGGAAAGAAGCCGTGAAGAGGCCAGCCCTAAGCACTGAAATCGTTGTCGATGAGGACGAGGACGAGGACCCTTTCGAAGAGTTAGAGCCCGAAGAAGGCACTGTTGAAGACCTCAGACGTCGCGAATTAATAGACGATCCTATCGAGGACGATGAAGAAGAGGAGGAACCCGCGGCTAATCATGTGGTGGAAGAAGATGACGAGGTAATCGGGGATTGAGAACATCTCATATGGCTAGCTATATTTTTTCTTGCAGCTGATAATAATTGGGTGCCGGAGTTGCTCCTTTTCGTGGTATCACCCTTACGTCGAGGGAAGACCGCACTGACAATGGTTTCGGAGACTATCATTGGGACTAATGGGAGATGTATGAGCCAGGTGTCTTGTTACGTCGCTTTCCTGAATTTCTGATGTGCGTGGTGATTCTGTAAATTATTAAACACCGTTCGTGTATATTCGCTTCTTTAAAGGAGTTCTCCAAACAGCCCAAGCCGACGCCATCCCATCCCTCTGTTTCCTCTCTGCTTCGTCAGAGGCGTAGCATACTCTATTGTCATACAAAGTACAACACGAACTTGGAGTCCAATGGTGTCTACATTGTTTCCTATCTCCCTCCCTTCGTAGCAACTCCATGTCATGTATACCGAAGTATCAGTACAGAAATAGTGCATATTAAATGTAAGGCTCAGCTTTTGGAAATCTTGAAGTCATTCTGATGATTGCCACCAAATATCTATTATTAAAGAGTAACATACGTTGCCTTCTTGATTAAGCGGTAGATATTCTCGATGCTTATAGTACGAAACTATTCAGTGTCTATGTATAAGCGCTGCTACCTCCATTACGACTGAGGCATCGTACGCTCTTCGGCTACTTTACTGCAACGAGTCAAGGCGCTTAGATCCGAGTTACCCTCGAAATCGCTGTCCTAATATGAACCAGCAGTTGCATGGTCGGCTACTAAATGTTCTCTGGACCTCCAACTTCCAGGACTTTCGCCCAATGCGCTATGTTTAAGGGGAGATATGACATGGACTGATCGAATACACACTTCGGCGTCCCGGAAGGGTAGAGTATTGCCGGAAGTATCGAGTAACATTTTTGAGGACTTTCTGTTTCTGAAGAGCTACGCATAACCGAGTGTATGAAACCGCCGATGTTTCTCCCTATCTTCGCGCCCGGGGTTTTACTTGACAAGCCCGTGATTTCCATGGTACCTATTGACAATCCGATGAACAGTATAAACCTTATATGAAGACAATACATTTATATCACTGGAAGATTTGATAAATATGAAGCTATATAGGTAGCCTGAGTGATCTTCTCAGCATACGTGATGGTCAATTGCCATACAAGCTCTAATAGTACAGGGGTATACAAGCAACGACTGCAGCATTCGGCAAAGCAGAGACGCGCAGTGTGATAACAACAGTAGTGGGTATTGAACGATTTAATAGTAATCGACTGATCGGCTTTGCGTCCGCGAAAGAAGAAAAAAAGCACAGCTTGGAGAAAGGTTAACCTGATGCAGAGTCGACCGCGAAGGAATGTATCTTAGTCCCGAAAAGACCAAACACTCTCACCCAGCGGCGGCCTTCCCCGGCGTCAGCTTGTTGCGGATCTGGTTCCCTTACGCTTACACCGTACTGCCGAATGCAGCAAGAGAAGGGCTTATTTGACAGCTTGAGGGCATTCTGGTTTTGGTTTCTTGTGCTGCTGCTGTTCTGCTGCTGCTGTTCATTACCAACTTCCATTGGTGAACTTGGAGGCGGTTGGTTGGCTGCTACACGTCGTTGATTTGTGATTTGACGTTGTTGCTCTTGTACTTTCACTTCTTCGAGATTACCCCAGAGCTTGAAGAGTTGCTCTCGCAGAGAACGTAGTACATCTGTGTGTTCACGTAGACTAGACACGTGTTAGTACGTGAAACTTTGAAGGGATAAAGGACGAAGTGCCAGTATTCTAGGATGTCGGGATTTCTTGATATGCAAGAGGGCTAGCCAAGTGGACATGTACTTACTCACAGGCATCCAAACCTATTAGTTGCTGTGCCTCAATGTTGTCGACGACTACCCAGAACTTGTCCTTCTCCCCTTTTGAGTTGAGATCTGCATCCTCGAGCTGAAGTGCAAACCGCCACTCCCAGATTTTCTCTCCTGAGTACAAGTGAAGCGAGCTATGCTCGTCATCAGATTCCGAGTCGGAATCACTGCTACAGTCGGAAATTACGTCGGATTCACTGCTTATGCGCGAGGTTGCGAAATCTTCGAGTGTATAGGGGTGAAAGTCCACGACGCGAACGTTGGTACGATATTTGGCGCAGGCAAATGGGAGTGTTAGCGTCACTTCTTCGCCTTCCACTGTCGTATTCCAGAGCACCGGTTTGACGATGGAGGGGACCGGGGTGATAGGCTGCTCCTTGCTTTCGCATTTGACTGGACCATGGTTACTAAAGGTTAGACGTATGTGGGATGGCTAGGTTACTAACTGAGATCATTTAAGCCAAGTCGTTCCTCGGCGTGTTTATCCTGCTCTTCTATCTTCCTCCTCTGAGCTGCTCGTTTCTGACTCCGCCGTTTTTTCGCATTTCCCTGTGGCTCTTCGCTATCGTCCGCCGTTCGCTTGGTGCTTACATCTCCAGTCTCATTCTCCGCAAAGCTTCTCATTTGATTCTTTTTATGATTTTCATATTCTTTCTTCCGTCGAACGGCTTCTTTCAGACGCGGGTCAACATCTTCTCTTCCGTCCAATTTTAGAACGTCGATTTGCCGGCGGCTAAAACCGTGGTCTTCGTGCAATACGCCTTCCAGATTAAGAGCATTGTTTCCATATTTGATCCGTAGATTTCGAATCCGAATCCATTGGCCCAGCTGCACAGTTGAGTTGACGTGAGAAGCATGTGATCCAAAACAGGTAACCTGAATCGAGCGTTTACCAAACGGACCAGTCCACTTGGACGCTGTCAGGTCTCCATGATACCCTCCCAGCTGCTTTACGCCCTCCCAGGTGAACTTGTAGAAATTGTCGTTTTCGGTGTAATCTGAAACCCACAGAGTGGTCTTCTCCATCTCGTCGAACGGTGCCTTCACTACGTTCACGATGACGTCGCAGAACCTGCCATCCACAACATTTTCGAGTTTGCAGAACTTGTCCTTCCTCCGACCAGACTGGTCGGAGTTCTTCTGGAACGTGGTCACATCGGGGACGGCGTCTTTGCTGGTGAAGTGATAGAGGTAAGGGACATACTCGTGCTCTTTCTCCCCAAGCTTCCGATTGCCATGTGAAGCCTGAAGAGCATCTTTGGCAGACTCGGGCGGCCTTGGAATGTCCGAGGCCGAGTAGATGTGATATGATGTTGTTCTGTTAGTGAGCAGTGATATGGTGTCACGATACGACTGGACCTTTGCCGAGTTAATGACCAGAACGTCTCCCGCTGCAGGACTAGGCATTTTCTTTGGCTGGCCAAATATGTTCACGGCAAGGCCAGCAACCTCGTACTCTACCGATTTGTCATAGATGGTGATTGTACATTTGTAATCTTTAGAACGTCGCGTGCACATGTCAGATGCCGGCTTCGTGTAGATTACCGTGATAGCGCTCGAGGCAAAAGAACTCACCTTTTCCATGAGTCGGAATGGGGACTTGGTAATCCTTCACCAGGCCCATGACATTGACGAGCCTCCCTACCAGACCTGCCTCAGTAAGTATATCCTCGACACTCGTGTATCCGGATGGCAGCGCCTTCTGGCGACTTGCAAACCTCCCTGAACTCGACGGTTGGTAGGGACCCATTCTGACAGTAACGGAGATCCCAGCGTCAAGCAGAGATGATGCATTTATCTTGGTGGTGAGTTTCTTGTATGGCATTACCTACTCTTACAGCTAATTAAACCAGGGCGCGTTGTAAAACAACGCGTTAAATACCTTCGTTATAGCGATACAGCTATAATAGTCCTTGCATCTAGCAGGGAACAGTGCAAATATGAGTCGAGCAATTGCTATCACATGATCTGCGTTTAGCAGTACTTCTGTACTAGTAAAGTTACTTACCTAACTAGGTAGCATGTACCCACATATACCGCTTTAGAATTGGCATTTATAAAGGGTCTCAGGCGCATTTGCCCCTCGCTGGTGGGAGTCGCTTTGCTTTTAGTGCTTCAAGAAGACAGGCGAGGTATCTGCATGTGTATACTACCCTAAGTGGTACTCAGATGCATACTCTGCTAAGGCTGCCTGTTTCTTTCCAACCTACTACGTACGTATATGTAAACTGAATATGATGTGTATGATAGGTACAAGTAGACATGTAGTTCTGCCGATGTGCAGCTCTGTACCTACCTGTGGCGTCCAAAACACAGGCACTGGAAATGAATAGCGCTGGGAAGGACCCACCTAGACCTACCGCTAGCAGTTGAAAAGAGTGACTAAATGCATCCCAATCCGAATTCTTGTGCTGTTTCCAGTGCGCCATCTCCAGCAGTAATTTCCATCTTCCCGCTAGAACCCCACCCTCCAGCTCGCCCTCTACCTTGTTGATTTTTTTCCTCTTACAACTCCCATCGAACACACTTGTCTGCCTCCCCTCCCCCTTTTCTAGAAAACTCTATACTCTGCTATTCTTATCAGAGTTGCTCGCTCCGCGCATTTGAGGCCCCGGATCACCACGCCATCTGCGAGCACTGCACAACCCATTCGATTGGCCGGCAGTCTATCCATCGATCGATCGATATCGCAGCAGCAGCAGCTACAGTGCTTCTTGGCAGCATTTGATTTGGGGGGTTTCGTCAAAACAAGCCACCCCGCCTTAGCGACTGGACTCTCTCTCCTCTCTCCACCAAACAACAACAACAACAGCAACAATCACAACCACAACAGCAACCATAATACGACACTGCTATCCCCTCAGCATCTGGCATCGACAGCCAAACCACCGTCACCATGTCTGACAAGTACATTCCCGAGCATCGCCGCAACCAGTACAAGGCGAAGAGCACCTTCAAGCCCGACGAGCTGCGTCGTCGCCGTGAAGAGGCCCAGGTCGAGATCCGAAAGGCCAAGCGAGAAGAGAACCTAGCCAAGCGCCGAGGTATCGGCACAGGTGTTGATCGACCCGGCGCCTCGCTCGGTGCTGCCCCTGATAGCGACGATGATACCGCTCCCACCGAGAGCCAAGTAAGTCTGACCCTTCTCCTGTCCATGTCTCTCGCCTTCACACACATTTCCTTTCCCGGGGATGGGCGTAGCATCAATGCTGTCGGGCCCCTCGCCGCATTTATTGCCTACCTCGAGATAAGACTGCCCTGTGCAGTGACCGCATTGCCTAGTTGTCTTGAACTGGTGCTGTGCGTCCTCACCCATCTGTAACTATGCTGCTCTACTACCCTTAAGGAGGCGCGCAAGCTCGCGCATCATAGGCCTCCTTTTTTTCCTCCACGTTTCTTGTGATATAGCAGAGGCTCTAACGCATTGGAATATTAGCTCAATGAAGACCTCCCCCAAATGGTTCAGGGCGTTTTCTCCGACCAGATAGATTTACAGATCCAGGCCACCACGAAGTTCAGAAAGCTCTTATCCAAAGAGCGCAACCCTCCTATTGAAGAGGTCATCAAGACGGGCGTTGTTACCCGATTTGTCGAATTTCTTCGGTCTCCTCACACTCTGGTCCAATTCGAGGCTGCCTGGGCTTTGACCAATATCGCCTCAGGTAGTGCCGCGCAGACCCAAGTTGTCATCGAGGCTGGCGCTGTTCCTATCTTTGTCGAGCTACTTGCCAGCCCTGAGCCTGACGTTCGGGAACAAGCCGTTTGGGCTCTTGGAAATATTGCTGGTGACAGCCCCTCATGCCGAGATTATGTCCTCAGCTGTGGTGCTCTCAAGCCTTTACTCAATCTGCTCGGTGACAGCCGCAAGCTCAGCATGCTACGAAATGCGACATGGACTCTCAGCAATTTCTGCAGGGGCAAGACTCCTCAACCGGACTGGGCAACCGTATGTCCTCTTTCCGCCACACTCGACGCTGCACAGTAAAATATGCTAACGTAGCTTAGATCGCGCCCGCGCTCCCCGTTCTTGCTAAACTCGTATACTCCCTCGATGATGAAGTTTTGATTGACGCCTGCTGGGCCATTTCGTACTTATCAGACGGCTCTAATGACAAGATTCAAGCGGTTATTGAGGCTGGCATTCCCCGCCGACTGGTCGAATTACTCATGCACGCATCCACTAGTGTTCAAACGCCTGCGCTTCGATCTGTCGGCAACATAGTAACTGGTGACGACGTGCAAACCCAAGTGATCATCAACTGCGGTGCCTTGTCTTGTCTGCTTTCATTGCTGAGCTCTAACAAGGATGGCATCCGAAAGGAGGCCTGTTGGACAATTTCGAACATCACTGCTGGTAACTCTCAACAGATCCAGGCCGTCATTGACGCCAACATCATCCCGCCTTTGATTCATCTGCTCTCTAATGGGGATTTGAAGACTCGAAAGGAAGCCTGCTGGGCCATTAGCAACGCTACTAGCGGAGGCCTCCAAAAGCCCGAGCAAATTCGATATCTAGTGTCGCAGGGCTGCATCAAGCCACTCTGTGATCTTCTTGCATGCCCTGACAACAAGATCATTCAGGTTGCGTTGGACGGGCTCGAGAATATCCTGAAGGTTGGTGATCTTGACAAGCAGTCGGCTGGCGAGGGTCCGGAATCGATCAACCGCTACGCCTTGTACATCGAGGAGTGCGGAGGTATGGAAAAAATTCACGATTGCCAAACGAACGCCAACGAGGAGATCTATATGAAGTCCTACAATATCATTGAGAAATACTTCTCAGACGAAGAGGATAACGCAGATGACGGAATGAACGCCCAGGCAACATCGAATGGAACATTCGGCTTCGGTACTCAGGGCACTGCCACCCAGGGCGGCTTCAACTTCGCCAACGGCGCCGATTCTATGGACATGTAGACGCGTATCAGTTGACAACCGCACGTATCTTACAAACGACTCGAACAGTCATTCAATGTTAACTACTATTAGAGCAGGTCACGACCACCTCCTTAGGCAAACTTGCACCATCACAGCACTCGTACCCCACCCCCCAACCCCTTAGTTTTGCACAGCACAACAACGCCCATACCCCAAAACCGAGCCCCAACACGAAATGGCGTTAGACGAGTTAATGAGGAGTATGGTACCGCAGCCAAGAATGAGGAATTGCAGGCGTATTGGTAGCTTTAAAGCTCCAGCGCAAGAAGTGGAAAGCACGCGGAAGATTTATCATTTGCACGGAGGGTCGTTAATGGTAGCTTGAAAGCTCCAACCCTCATAGAGCAGCCACGAGCGCCGGACCCGGACATATCTTCTCGAGGGCACCAGCGACGATAAAATCAGCCAAACGGTTGACGTCTGCCCAATGACGAATGGAAGTCGATGTCGAACTGTTTGTCCCAAGTGGGTAGAACAACAGTGTTAGCATGCGCAAAACTGGACGTCTTGCTACTGCAGTATATGGCTAAGTGGCCATTTAACCGTCTGTTATATGTAGTATACGTTCAAATACAAGCCCGGGTTTTCTCGAGAGAAAATACAGAAAGCTTGGCACCTTAAGAAGTAAAATACGATTCGCTATTTTAGTGATTGTCTATTAGACCAATGAACAAGACTCAATGCTAAAGCTACCCTGCATATAGCCCTGTTTCTTTTCGACGCTCGGGCCCAAGCTCCCATGTAGGCTGTTTATGAGCTACATAGAGGTAGAGTATCTAAACTTGCTAGGTGAGCAGTTAACGCTGGTCTCTAGACCTTGGTGATCAGTCTTCGTCTGTCATCTTGTCCCGCACAGACTCGGCTGCCGCATTCACCACCTTCTCCGGGGGCTTGTCGAAGCTAGGAATTTTCAACTCCGCTGATGTGGACACGGCGGGGTCAGGCAAAAGCGTGGGCGTGTCGCCTCCACGACTTTCGGGAACGGGAATGCGAATGTCTTCGGGCGAGCCTGGGACGGTATTAGGGTCAAGCCCCGGGACTAAGATTTAATTTCTGAGTCAGTAACTTATGTTGTTCGGCCTTTGGTTGGATCGGAATTAGGATCACGTGAGCCTGAGGCAAGTTTCTCGACGAAGGGGTCAATAGATAGATACTGGAATGGTTGGCTCCTCCAAAAGAGAGATCGACAGAGTATTAGACAGAGATGGGGAAGGTTTCTAAGTGGTTACGTACTATGAATGCGCCTGGCCTCGTTTTGGTAGGCTGCCGGGATAATCTCAATAATCTCGTCTCGTGGGAAAGTGAGCTTCGGTATATCCATCGTACTGCAATGCATAAGATATGCGTATAGAACGCGCAGCACGCTCTCGTGGGCAATAACGACGAGGTCATTCTGTTCACGCTCCAGCTCCAGAATGATGGGTTCCAGCCGAACCGCCAGATCATGGTACGATTCAGCCCTCGGGTAACGGTGATGATATGGGTCGAGCTCGTGCTTCTCGATCTCTTCGGGGTAGAGACGGCGGATGGCACGCTCGCTTAGCCGCTCGCAGACACCCGGGTTAATCTGGGACATCTGGGTGCGCTGGCGAACCTCAAACCCTCGCTCCTTGAAGGCGTCAGCCGTTTGTAGGGTTCGCACTCGCGTCGAACACCAGACGGTAAGTTGGCGCATAGGAACGGCTGCCCCTCCCCCTTGGGCAACGAGCTCGGCATGCGCCTTTTCTCGATGCTTGATTAGGGTCTCGGCCATAACCTGGGCATATCTGATGCCCTCCTCTGACAGTGGGGCGTCTGCCTTATAACTCTCCTCACCAAGAGCTGCGCCGGCGCGGACGAAATAAGTGGCCCTGGATTTGATGTGGGTATTGGTAAGATAGAAGACGATGCGGTGGGAAAGGTAGTTAAAAGACACGTTGTTGTAGAAGAACTTTTGTCCTGCGTTAATCATTTTAATGTAGTTCAGCTCCTTCTCGTTCATAGTTTCGAAAGTGGGAATCTTTGTTCCCATCCGTTCAAGATATAGCCTTGCCGCTTCATCCGGATCCATGTTGGCGAACTAAGTACGTTAATTATCAAGAAGAGAGGTTCGCAGTTGAGAACGACATACATCAGGTGAACCAATCTTGACGTTTCGCGCATTCTCACGAAGGATATTCTCGTCATCGACGTATGACTCGAGGAACAATGTCTGGGAGCTTGTTAGCATAAATTCCAAGGTAGAGAAGAGAATTGGATCAGTAGGGCGTGCCTGAACATCATGCTTCGCAAATTCCTTTGCCAACGCGCGACGGCCGGTAGCCGTAGGGTTTACGGCATCATATATAGCCACCTGACCGTTTTCATGGTTGAGCCAAGCGTATATATCTTCACGACACTTTTTGAGGATCTTTTGACGCAACATAACAGATGCAGGCGAAGCATCTGGGTAGAAGTAGTCCTCCGGTACGTCATTGTTTTGGCCAACAGTAGCACGACGGTAGTCTCCCAGATGGAAGATCCGAGTCTTAACTCCTAACCTAGAGGGCTTGTAAGAAGACTATTGGACGTTCCGATGTTGGGGAATAGCATACCATTGCAAATAACGGGCCATGGAAACGGATATGTGCCTAGGAATGGTCAGGAAAGGTCAGAAATCGCTCCAGGGGCCCGTCAACCTTGGCGTGACTTACGTTTTGCCTCTTGCGGGAAGCCCAACCATTATAATAGCGATGCGACCAGAATGGAAGAGCCGTCCAGACATTGTGCTATACAACTGGGCCGGGGCCCTATTGGCATCCTCAGGGACATCGTGGATCCCATCGAATAAAGTACTGCTCTTGCGTCTGTACCGAGGCGCGTTTGCGGCGATGTCTGCGGTGCTGCCATGTCTGTTAGAATCAGGACCAGATGGACAACAATAGTCGCCAGGACGAATTCGGTTTTGCATGACTGGTGACGTGTAGGCGATGTGAGACATAAATGATAGGGAGTGGTAACGGGGCAAAGGACATCTGAGCCAACCAGAACACCAGATAGCACTTTCTTTTACAGACCACGTTTGCCTGGAGCTTCTCTACCAAATAACGTGTTACGGCCGATTGCCACTCCACGGCCAGGACCGAGAGTCTGGGAAACTGGCATCGTTGAGAACTACAGGTAACCCAGTTGATTGACTGCAACCCATCACATGCATGAAAGAAGTAACAAGGCAAGACTCACAGTAGTGTATCCATGATGACAGTAGCCGCCTCAGCAGTGCCTTTCTTTCCGTCCTTACTTTCTATATGCCGAGGGGCCGGCTGAAGGAAGCAGCGTTATAGACAGACAGCCTCAGATAGCCTCGCCAGAGCCTGAAGGCGTAATCGCAAGACCTTAGGGAAGAGCTAGGTCGGGTATCTGTTTGCAGCGAGAGCGGCAGGGCTCAAAAATGGTAAGAACTGTATCTTATCGTCACCTCAATTCTCAAAGCTCGAGAGCTCAGCAAATGGGCAAGCCGGGGGCCTCAGCAAGCTAAACCTCACTACCCTTCAATTTTCAGGAAGCTTTTCAGCTGGGGAGGGCTTAGACAAAGGGATTGTCTTAGATGAGCCTGGGAAGCTTTAAGCCTCCGATCCGCTAGGGTTTCTTTGAGTAGGTAGACGGTAAGACAGATAAGTGCTGCCCTGGTGTTCTCGGGAAAGCACCCAAAATCACAATCAGGACCTTGACTCAAGGCACTACTTTGTGTTCATCAACGGTCCAGCTGCGTGGGTTGGCGGAGGGGTCAATAAGGTGCTGGACGTGCTTGGTAGTGGCCAAGCTTTGTGATTTAGATTTAGGTCTGATTTAGTCTAGGATGGAATTTTAATAAAAAAGAAAAGAGGCCGGAGACTTGGACTTATAGAAAAGAGATAAACTAGTGTAGGTGTATATATATGGTTTCCAGCAAACAGGAGGAATGAACCCATATACTGTCAACTTTTGTGTCCTTTTTTTTCTTTTTGTCTCCCTTCTCTCTTGTGAAAAAATATGGAAAGATGAAGCTTAGGTAACCCGACCCTCGAAGCAAGTTTACTGGAAGAAAAGTCTCCCAACAGCCGACCAAGACCACGTGCGATACGACAGCCCGGGAAAGGACAAAAGGAAAGTCAAGTAAGTTTTACTAGGTAGTTCGTCTAAATTTACACTAGTCCAGGCAATGCACTTCTTCCCGGTGCAGTTGCCTCTCGCTTTCTTGAGGCTTGAAGGCCTATCACGTCACCCTGCTGCCAGCGAGGTCCACAACCTAAACTTAGTTGGGACAAGCTTGAAGCCGCGGATAACCTTCAGTGGCCCCGATTTCTCTACGTAGACGGCTTATGTGTATATCGGCCGCTGATATTAGCTTATCAGATGTGCAGCGAAGCTCAACGGCTGCATATTTATAGGTACCTAGGTACCTCCATGTAATCCATGATGGATGCATGTGTGAGAGGGACCAAGTGTGGGTCAGGTCAGCCAGGATATTGAACTCACAGCGCAAGGGCTAGAAACGATTTTTTTTCGCAGGTCTCTATAAACCGCCTGCGCAGGATAAGCTACCAGATCCATATCAACACTCCCCAGAAACAGCCAAACGTCGCCTTGGACGCCGCCTCGTTGTGTCGTTGAGTAGGTAGTTTATCCTAGCGAAGCACCATTCACACGCAGGCCAGCATTGGTTCTACCGCATTCTTCTTTCTCCTCGCCCGAACCAGCGCTTCTCCAACCACACACCCTTGCCGCTTGCCGCTTGCGCAGTCGTCATCGAGAAAGCGTCATCCATCATGGCCTCCAGCCAGGACATAACGTGGTCGTCGCCGCTGGGCTTCCTGACGGCCAACCCCCTCGCCAATGCCGTCAGCGATGCCTACCGGTCCTTCTCGGAGCGGCGGGCCAAGCTCGCTCTCACGAACCCCGGCACCGTCGAGGCCATCAGCAAGGAGGTCCAGCGTGAGGTTTCCCTTACCAACTACATGCACACCGGCCTTCGCGCCGACCTCACAAAGGCCGTGAGCCTGTCGCCCTTATTTCAAGTATCGCACCAATTTGCTATGGGCGAGCACATGAAGCCATATGCCTTCGCTGCACTCCTCGGCACCAACAATGTAAGTCGTCGCGCCGAGCCCGGTGCTGTCTGTCTGAGGAGCGTGATGTCCAGTTGCTCACATGCCTCTCCACCACTAGGTATTCTTGCAAGGAAGCATGGACAATGACGGCATTCTGTCCACACGTTTTAACTACAGGTGGAGCTCGTCGCTTGTCACCAAGTCCCAGTTCCAGATAGGATCTCCACAGGACATGACCTCGATCGAGCACGAATACACGGGCAGCGATTTTACTTCTTCATTGAAGATGTTGAACCCTTCGTATCTTGAGGGCGGCCTGACAGGCATCTACATACTCAGCCATCTCCAGTCTATCACGAAGAGGCTTTCTCTCGGCGTCGAGGCTGTCTGGCAACGCGCCGCCTTGAGCCAACCTCCCGAATCTGCTACGTCGTACTGTGCTAGATATAAGGCCGAGGATTGGATTGCGACGGCGCAGCTTCATGCTGCACAGGGGGCTTTGAACGCAACATACTGGCGCAAACTATCTGACAAAGTCCAAGCCGGTGTCGACATGACTCTTCAAGTCGCCCCGAGCCCCGGTGGCATGATGGGTGGCTTACAAAAAGAAGGCGTCACCTCGGTGGGTGTCAAATATGACTTCCGCATGTCCACATTCCGTGCCCAGGTCGACTCCAAGGGAAAACTTGGCTGTCTCCTCGAGAAGAGGGTGTTACCTCCTGTCACAATGTCCTTCTGCGCTGACGTCGATCATGTGACAGTAAGTATTCGTCAAAATCTCAGCAGCCCTTATTATACGCTAACAACAACATAGCAAAATGCCAAGGTTGGCCTTGGCATCACCATTGAGGCCGGAGGTGAGGAGCTACAGGAGCAGCAGGATGCTTTGGGTGCCCAGGCGTCACCTAACATACCCTTCTAAACCCCATAATCTATACTACGAGCTCTCCTCTCCCACCAACGCAGCTGGCGCCCACACCGGGACGTCGGGCTCTCCCCAGCATCCTCCTTGAGCCCTGAAATGACGAGCACGAAGCTTCTGAATGACGATCAGTAGGATCAGTCTACACCTTTCTCATCTTCTGTTTTAATACTCGACCTGCCGATGTTTTACCACGGTCCGGTCACTGCATCAAACCATGACGAATATAGAGTTATAATCTCACAGTCCAGTCACCATCCGATCTGAGGCTGGGGCTAGGCACCGGATGGAACAGGTGGTACTGTGTACGATAAGGATTTGGCAACTCTAGAAGGGGGGAAACGGCTGCATGTATGACGTTTGGAAGATGTTTTGCCCGTGGCATTGACTCTACACGATGTTGAGATGTGCTACAGCAAAACTTGTAATTTACCTACGTACTCGGGTACTTGTATATAGCTACCCTATGTGTATAACATGAACGACTGGAACATCGCTTTGGCATTTCCCCATGTGATATCAGTGATTTCAGCCTCATGTCCTGTCAATAGCTTGTGTACTTGTGTATGGTTCTGTTCAATTGGACATGGACTGATTGTGTGCATTCCAGTCCCCAGCATTGGGCGAACAATGTGCCAAGAACTGACCTAGATCAGTGATCTAGATAAGCAACCGATAAGCGGCTAGGTGCTACAGTACGTACCTTAGGTACCTAAACCTCTACATACATATGTAGCTAGCTGTAGGTTCATACATAATGCAGTGGTTCCTCCTCCAACGTGGCCTTTGGAACAGGTAATTTTCAATCCGCGCGGAAGGAAAGCCTCAACAACAACAATTCATCTAGTAGGAGGCTTCCCAACATCAGACAACGCGGGTCGATTCGCCTCGGGCCTCCGTCTCGCCCAGCATGCACAACACCCTGACGCGCATACAGAGCGTCTTCGGCTTCTTCACGACCGTCGCCTTCGTCGTGGGCGCCATCATCGCCGCCTCCGACTTCGCCACCCCGCGGACGCCCAGCGCCAGCATCAAGCCGACCAATGTGCAGGTGTACGTAGACCGTGGACAGAGAGGACAGAGAGGACAGAGAGATAGAACGGACGGACAGTTCCGTCGCAGCTAGCTTGGTCCTGTTTTCGGGTTCGGGTTCGGTTTCGAGCTTGGCTAACGTCGTTTCCGTGAACAATACAGGGTCAAGGGCCGGCCGCACTACTACAGCTCCAAGAAGGAGGAGTACGCCATCATCAGGTTCTCACTCGACGCCGACCTGTCGTCGCTGTTCACCTGGAACACGAAGCAGCTCTTCGTCTACGTCACGGCCGAGTGGCCCGCGCCCCCGCACGGCGTCGCCGACACCACCAACCAGACGAACAAGGCCGTCATCTGGGACACCATCACCACGAGCCCGAGCTCCGACCACCTGGCCAACATCGGCCCCGCGACCTTGAAGAAGCTGCGCAAGAGCGCCGCCGGCAAGAAGGTGGATCCGAGTAGGTAAGCAGAGAGATGGAGAGACAAAAAGTGGGAGTGAGAGGGAGAGGGGGGGAGATTGCTAACGACCTACATGCAGAGGCAAGCTATCGCTCAAGAACCAAAGACCCAAGTACCAGATCACCCACCCGACCGGCAAAGTAGCCAACACGGACGATGTGACCCTTCACGTGCACTACAACGTGCAGCCCTGGGTCGGCATGCTGACCTGGAACCAAGACGTCGACTTCGGCCGGTGGAAGAAGATGGCTCGGGGAGTCAGCAAAGCGTTTGAGCTGCCTGCCGTCAAGAAGAAGGACGAGTCTAAGGCGAGATGAGTAAATAAGATAGAAATCGAGATTAATCAATACTATTGAGAATCATTCCCGTTATCTGCTGTGCCAAGGGGGACAAGGGGAAACGGAGTTCTGGGAAAGGATATAGCGGTTACTATGTTTCATGTCATTTACTCGGCGAGAGGGCTGGAATGTCCTCACGAAAGGCTAAAACCTGCGCGCCCGATGTTGTTAAGGCTGATTTCGATCATGAGATGAAACTGGACATCCCTCCTCGATTCTCTTTGGTTGGGATCTACTCTGTGACTTGACCAGATCGATTGCGCTTCTTCTAGCGGTGACTAGAAGGCGTGTCCCACGAAGAACCTGCATGCGCGTCATCACACTATCACTGTATATAGATATATATATATATATATATATATTATGTGGCCAGACTCAACTACGATAGCTAGCCTGTCGAGGGGTTTCATAATCAAGGTACACTACAAACAACAAACAAACCACTTGGGCAAAATATTGGCTATGAGCGCTTCTATAAATTGCGTAGTTGTCTTTCTACACCCGAGTAAGCAGGCAATGACAGAGGATGCGCCTGTCTCCCTGACCTCGTGAGTTATAATGGTAAACTAGGTAGGTAGATGAGAGGCCCCACAGATCCAGCAACATGAAATCCTCTCGTTTGAGTCGAGTTGCACCGAAGAAAAAAAAAGACGCCCGCCATTTCCTGCTGCTAGAAGGGGGTATAACGGAAGCAGGACCACAAAATAGAAAATGCACCAATTCGCCCACCTACTCCATTCCATGCAGATTCACATATCGCATTGGTACAAATTGCACCCTTAGCCATACAGATGCATCATTGTCAATCGTGATGTTCTTCATGTGTCAAACAAGCATTTGATGACAAGTTCTCACTCGTTCTTGCCGAGCCAGGAAGCACCAGCGAGAAGAGAAAGTGGCGTCCTAGTCGCCTGAAAGATCGATGACATCGTTTCTAGGTTTCTCACGCAGCTTCGCCGAGACAACTCTTTCTCCACCTCGCCGGTTCAGAAAATAGGGACTGCGCTGCTCTGTTTGCTTCTGGCCGTCTGTAGTGTCACCCTGCCCAGGGGACTGCTCGCGAATGGGCATCGACGGTATTTCCACTACAACAAGATGTCCCGCTTGGCCCTCTCGGTGTCTTTGAGGACCCTGCCACGCCCGATCCTGTCTATTGCTGGCCGAGTCATCGACAAATACCGGGTCAAGCGGTGTCGCACCTGGAGAACCCTTGGGTGACGGTGTTTCAGAGGCAAGGGGTGCAAGAAAGTGATTTGGGAGATTAGAACTGCTTTCTGTCCCGGGCGACGTTGAATAACCTTTCGCCGCTTGGCTCCTAACAGGAGATATCGGGGATGTGCCTGGAACTGGAGGATATATCTCGCGGTTTGAGGTTGCCTCGCTATTGCGAGACGATGCAGCCACGTCTGGACTTGCCTTAGATCTCGATGGCGCCTCCTCCACGTTCGCACTAGCCCTCATTTCCTGTTGTCGCATAACTCGTGTGATCTCGTTCTCGTTGCTGGCTGCGGATGGCTGCATATCGGCTACGGAAGACTTACCACCTCTATCAAAATCTGATAAATGAGTTGGATCCTTTGCTTCCCCAGCGCCAGTGGTACTAGTCCTAGAGCTGGATGGTCGGGAATGTGGCAAGGCCTGGGGACCAGTACTTCTGTCTCCTTCACTAGTACGACAACCCCTACTTGTCGAACCATGGCTCATAGGATCGGTCTTGGATTGGGTATGAAGACGGTTCATAGCTGGAGTAGGCGTAGAATCCTCTTCTGTTTTCGTTTGTTGTTTTTTGGCTTGCCGTTTTCGCTCTCGGGCGATATCTTCGGCACGTTGCTGCTCGCTTTGAAGTTTGAAAATAAGGTCTCTGATATCGTTCCGGAGTTCTGATGGGTCGATCTCCCAAGAAATTCCCTTATCACGGTGCAGCAAGCTCTTGATGAATTGGTCGGGCCCACGGAGAAATTGTCGGATGTATCCTAGTAAAAACAACCCGCAATCACAGTGGTTTGTTTGTTCAGGGACGTCCTTAGCCGTAGTGCCCATGGCCCCTGGAGTTGGTATTTCGATTCCTTTCTTGTCTTTAAGTTCTGCAATGAGATATTGCTTCAAATAGCTGCAGGTAGGCGAATGTGATGCCCCTAGAGAATCTAGTGTGATAATTCTTGGTTCGCTCGGATCGTATCTCCGGGGCCCAACACTCTGTCTCTTCCCTGTTTTTCTACGTGTTTGTGGGTTAGCCGCGGTAGCGATATGCTCAACTTCGACCTCTGGCTTCTCCGAATCCTTAATCTCGAATACCTCGTGGTCAAGTGGAGGAGAAACTTGAGCAGCCCCTTCCTCTGCAGTGATCTCTGCCTTGTGCTTAGTTACACAGTCTGGATGGACAGGGCTGTAAATTGACATACGTCTCAGGCTTTCGACAACAGTATCTGGCGCAGAGGGCGCCACATGTTCACTGTTGATATCACCCATTGACCCTCCGCTGCGTGCAGGTGTTCGAGAGCTCTCTCGAGGTGCTCCTTCGACATCGCTAGTTGCAATTACCGCATCCCTGCTAGCACCAGCTTGTCCATGGTGGGTTAAGCGAGGGATAAGCTTAGGTGCATTGCAGATGATTGCAACATACCAATGAGTATACTCATTAATAGGAACAATGATATAGTCCTTTGAGAAAAGGTCTACTTTGGAGGTCCACGATTTGACACTGTCATAATTAATCCCCTGGCCATTTTTGGTGGGCTTGAGCTTATCGTAAAAGAAAGTATTGTGAAAATAAATTCGTTTCGCCAACTCTGCGTCTTTTTCTTCCAGCGATTTCTGCAAATATCGAAGGTAGAAGATGATAATATTGTCATTCAGGAACTGCCCTTCGTCAAGTCGCTGGATATCATCCTTATCAATAGTTGCTCGATTCTTTCCGGTGCTCGGATAAACAAGTGAATTCCGCCAGTCCTTTTCCCAGCCCGAATGAAGTGACGTCCAACCTTCCGGCATAGGTTCAGGCTCGCCCGGATCCGGTGACACGCGATACACAAACGTTGAGCGAGTTGTCCGTGCCTGTCGTGGCACTGAGGCCAGTTGGTCATCCGACGTTTGGCCCGAGGTAATGTCATTACCATTAGGTCTGAACGCGGGTGCTGACTTCATTGCCTCTCTCAATTTTGGTTGAGGCCTAGGCTGAGTTGCAACGTTGGAATGTCTTAGAGATCTGCTATCCTGATTGTGCTCGATAACTCTGATATCATCAGGCACTTGGGCCTTTAGTTCGTCATCTGATAGTATTCTGTGGTATGGGGCACGCCTCATCAATTCATCAAAATCGTGATCGAGCTTGGCTCTGTCAAAACATTAGTTTCCACCTCAGATGAAGCTATTAATTCGGTCTTACTTTTTACAGTCTTTCGTCTTAACTGAACAGTTGGCTCCCTCGTACAGAGCGACCCATTGTGAGAACTTGGTTGACTCGAGTGCAGAAGCGAATTCTATCATCAGTCTAGGACCAGCACCGTTCGCAAGGTCTGTACTATCAGACATGACGCCGACTACGCAACAGTTTTCGTCTTCTTTATCAAGAAAGATAGTCTTTGCCTTACTTATATCGAGCGTGAGATATCTGTAGGGTTTCAGGATGTTCTTGCTCTGATCGACCGGGAATAAAGTATGCCCGAGTTCACGAATAGACAGAAAGCAGTCATCCGGATCGTCCTCGTACTTCGCTTGGTACTGGTGTCGTCCACAGGCACCACGCACAATACGCAGACCCTCTCCGATGATTGCTTTGCCCTCTTCCTTTAGGTCGACTGCCTGTCGGAGTTTTGCACCCATTGTAGTAGATGGCCCAGTAGTAGAAGCGCCCTTAAACTTTGTTGGTGTAATATCACCTCTGTTTGATAGACTGGTAGAAGACATCTTTTGGCGCTTGGTATGCCGATGCGCTGCTAGTTCCTCCTCGCTTGGAGCCAGCTCGTCTAGGCCCAAATTATATCCTTTACGCTTCGTCCCTTTATCTGCCTTGTCAATGGCATTGCGAACTACCTGCAAAGGATTGTGCTGAACTGGACTCCGACCCCGTTGGAAACGGTGTGAGAAAGTCAATAAGGGGTACTTCCGCACTCGAGAAGGGTCGATGACATCAACGTCATCCTCGCTCGTATCTCCATCGTTCTTCGGGGGGGCGAAAGACCTTGGTGAGGTGCTTTCTATATCTTCTTGCACCGCAAGCTTTGGGTCGTCTTTATTTGTCCGCCGTCGTTTTGGTTTGGTATATTTATCCACACGGCGGTATTCGGGAATCGCAGTCTGGGGACCGCTCATATTTGAAGCAGCCGAACGCTGAGAATCGGTAGCAGATACACTCTCTATGGATCGCTTGGGAGGGCTTGGCTCGTCAATCACAGCAAATATAGCACGAGAGTGCCCAGAATTTGTATGGCTTTCATCGTGTTTCGGGCGTTTCGCTGGAGGGGTGGAGATGGCGAACCGGGAGGATGACGAGATGCCGAAAGGCGTTTGCGAAGACGCACTGTTATTGGAAAGGGTATTTATGGGCTGAGGAGCACCCACGTTTCCAGGCTTGTTCTAGGAAGAGTCAGCTTTTGGTATCCAAGCAGCCGCGGAAGGAGGAGGAGGAAGAGGGGGAAACAGAGGCTGACCATATCGCCAGTCCAACCACGTGGGATGGCTGATGCCAGGCCAGTGAGCAGCGGCCCCCCAGTCTTCACCACGAAGTCGGACAAGGAATGCAGGGTATTTGAAAAGCTAAAGACTGAGGTGCCAGTTCCCTTGCTGGCCTCAGGAAGCAGATCTTGTTGTGGGGATGGCATGTGCGAGACAAGCCAGGCGACATGCTGACCATCGATATGCTGCTTCACTACGTCGTTGTGGCACGCTGTCGTGACGTTCCACCAGCGGCATTCGGCTGGTTATCGGCTCAGAAAACGCATGGACAACAGGGCTGAGACAGGAGTAGCCATGCAAAACATAGAGCAGACACTGCCGCTTTCCCAAGCCGTATCTGGGTCGGTAAAGGAGGATGCGGGTGCTGGTGCGAGTGAGGGATGCTGTCGTAGTGTTGAGCAAACAGAAGAGAAGGGGAGAAAAAAAGAGGTGGGCTTTCTTTTAAGTCTCGCGAGTCCTGCCGGTGTGCCGAGTGGGAGATATGAAAGAGGGACTGTTCCCGGTGAAGAATTATTGGTACGTGTGTAAGCGATGTTGTGTGCGTTGGTAGTATTATACTAAGGTCTCAAGTTTGAGGTCAATGAGTGCAGCTAACACAGCTGGAGGGATCATGATATGATGTAAAATCGCTGTTGCCGCCCTGAAGGGCTTGGGTTAGGTGCAGCCTGCACTTTGTTTTGTATAGGGCCCTGAACCCCTAGACCCTGCTATAAGGTGCCGACCTTACCTACCGCTAGGTAACCTTAGTCTTTGTGCTTTGCCACCCGGCCAAAGTACCTAAGATCGCTTCAAATATTCTGTCAATAGCAAGAGACAAACTTCTAAATTCAATAGAAGGGTAGGCAAACTAAAAGGTTGTCCAAAGGCTCACCCAAAAGATGTAAAGATTCTGGTACCTATTGGCTTCCTAAGTGTCCTGGTGGATGGCCCCGCGACTACCTACATGTCCTTTTTCATTCGCACAAAGAACTTGCCTAAAGCCAAAGATCAAGACTGTACCGAAAATAACAAGTGACAACTCATGAATGATCCGGCTTCTCTACTCGAGTCAGCCATCTCGTTCCCTCAAGCCGTGTATCCGTTCAGAACTATCGGTCAAGGTTACGATGATGAGGCAGCGTTCGAGGTCGGAAGTTCGAATATTTATTGTGGTATTAATATCCAAGCATAGAATGCGTGTAGGTATCTACATATGTAGTCTCTAAAGCCAGTGACTTGAGGTCAAAATCCCTATCATCATCGTCTTGAGGTACATCGCGAAGTGAACGGAGCTCAAGACCAGATTGTCCAGGCTACATGTAACTACTTTTCCCATGCGAATTAAATAGCATCATTATCTCCTAATTGATGAATTACCCTAACCCCCGCATATAGACATCCACGTCGTTACTCTTCGTCAGGTGGCGTGTCGGGGTCGTCGGGTGTGCCAGGAGTCGTGGGTGTCAACTCGTAGACGCTCAGCCGGTCACCCGCACCGCATAGTTGCGTGGCGTCGCCGCTGCAAGCCATGCTACATTGGCTGGTAGGAGCCTCGACGGAACCCTCGCCGAAGTCATTGCCGCAGTAGCATTCAGAACCGTACTCGGTGCCGAAATAAGTGAAGCCTCCACAGAACGTGGCACAGGCATCAAGTGTCATATTACCAATAACCAGGGATTTACCAGCCAGTGCGCGGACACCCGTGCCCTCCGTCTGGCAGCCATGCCAGGTATAGTTGCCGACTACGAGAGGCTGTGAGGGACCAGCTGTCGTGTTAGAGTAGTAGAGATTCAGTCGGTTGCCAGCACCACAGTACTCAGATGGGTCTCCCGAGCAGGGCGTATTGCAGTCAGTCAAGTTTGTCTGGTTACTAGATGCGGCAAGGCTGTCGCCGCAGTGGCATTCGCTGCCGTATTCAGCTCCGAAGTAATGATAGTCCTGGCAGAAATCCGCGCAATATTCAAGCGTGATGTTGCCTGCCGTCGACTTTGCGTCGAGAGCTCGCACCCCATTATCGCCCTCTGTCCAGCAGCCTTCGAAAACGTACGGAGGGACGGTAGGTTTGTGCGTGGGGGTGATGGTAGGTGTTGGAATCGTCGTGGTCGACGTGGGCGGGTTGATGAGCCTGTACATCTCGAGTCTGTTACTGCCACCGCAGTATTCAGTCTCATCACCGGCACATACCATGTTGCAACCACCGTCATCCGTCACGTTGCTCCTGGAGTCGATGAACTGACCACAATAACACTCACGGCCATACTCGGTACCAAAATATGTGTAACCAGCGCAGTTTGATGCACACAGCTCTAATGTCATAGAGTCGCTTGGGAAGGCAGCTCCAGTGAGCGCGCGACTAGGGAGTTCCTCGTAACAACCCACACGTAGGTAGGGCGTTACAGTCGGCTTGATCGCCAGTGTTCCGGTAGGAGTTGGGATGGGCCCTGTAGTGACATATAGTTCAAGTCTGTCACCTGCGCCGCAGTATTCAGTCTCATCCCCAGAACAAACTATATTACACTCATCAAGAGTAACGTTCGTGCTGGAGGGGTTGACCTTGTTTCCACAGTAGCCTGTATGACGATTAGTAAGACCACACGACCATGTCCCCTATCGCTTCAACGAATGGCAACTCACATTCACGCCCAAACTCGGTGCCAAAATAGTAGTAGTCTGTGCAGTTGGTCATGCAGCTTTCGAGTGTCATGCCGTCATAAACGTAACTGGTACCGCCTAAAGCGCGCACTCCCGCTGAGGTCGGCTCGGTGTTGCAACCAGCCAGCGTGAAGTTGCCCAGGGTTTCCCTATGGTATGGGGTTTCTACTGCCGCGGTGCTAGTGACTGTTCCCGGTGAGGTCTCAGTCGGTGTCACAGTAACCGATGTCGAGGATGTCTCTTCTGGCGGATCAGGGTCATCGGCACGTGAGCAGAGCGAAGCCGGAGGGGCGTCGAAGGTGGCACACATAGCTCCTAGGCTACTAGCCTCCTTAAAAGCATCTCGTGAAGAGGATACACCAGTTCCGGTAACCACATCAATCTTGGTAGCATAATCAAGCTCCCCAAGCCCTTCATAGGTGCCCGTGTAGAAAGTGTAAACGCCAACACAATCTCCCTTTGTCATATTTACGGTAGCCTCATTTAAGGTAGGAACGGGGCGATTTGAGTTACCAACTGGCGTCTTGTATGACAGTTGTAAGTTTACGGGTTGAGAGCCAAGGTCGTTGCGAACCTGTTTCTGAATGTGAATGCTTGCTATACACGCCAAATAGAGGTTGGACTCACGGCAGCCACAACTTTCAAATTGCCCTCGAGCAAACAGCTTTGAGGTTTCTGCATGATAATATCATCCTGCATGGGGTACGAGTTTCCGTTGTTATCATAGGCCTCGGATGCTCCGCTGGCCATATTGACAGTAAGGGTGAAAGAGGAGATACCCGATGAGGTTGGGATTTGAACATTTATCGGAAACCACTAACAGATTCCATTAGTACAGAAGCCAGACGGAATGCGTGGGATCCCAGACAATGATGTAAACTCACCACAAACGTGTCATCAAAGCCCTGGGTAGCACCTAGAAGTTGGGCTGTGGAGGTACAGCCTAGAGCGCCGCAATCATTACCTCCACTGCGGTCTTTGTATGTCAGCGAGGCACTCTCGGCGGTGTCGGTTCCGAAGTCAGTAGTGCGAACTCGAATCAGCCCAGTTAGTTGCATGGTTGAAGCTCCAGACTCCAGCGTGAGCTGCATGTCAACTGGCTTGACAGCATAGGGCTGAATAGGATCGGTGAGGACAACACCATCAGGAACAACTTCAATCATTTTGCGCAATACTGTGGCGCAGACGCTGGTGAAGGTCTCGGGATCTGTCATGGTAGCTATGGTCACGTTTCCATCGGAGTTGAATACTTTGAAGTCGGAGTTTCTCGTAGCTTTGATCGAAGGCCCCACAACCATGGGGTTCGTTGTGTTGCCGGAAACATACTCGGTGACGACTCTATTGTCGAAACTAGCCTCCGTGGAGTCCATTGCCCCCTCCCCATTTGCCGTACTGCCCACCGGGACGATTTCAGGAAATTCAGTCTCGTGGACCCCACCAATAGTATGGCCGCACGCAACGACCTGGATCATCTCGGTCTGGCTGAAGCCCATGCGCGTAAACTGTTGCCCGAATGTGAAGGCTGAATTTTGGGGCAGAGGGACACCGATAGGGCCAGCTTGTTTAGCATCGACCCTACCAGCAGCAATAGGGACGACTGGGCCTCCACAAGATCTCACCGCGTAGTACACACCCAGAGCCAAAAGATCAGCCACGCCGGATTTACTCGTATAGTAGTCAGCCATGAAGGAGAGGGTTGTGTTGAAAGCCGGGCCAATGTTGTCTGAACTTGTGATTTCATATTGTAATGAGCCATCCATTCCTCCCTGTCGCGGGCCGCCGGCGATAGTGGTCGTCGCCATATCGTGGAAAGCGGCTCTCAACCACTCTGCAGCGTTATGGCGCCCAGGTCCTGAGGCTTCGCTTGAGCACGGTATAACAGTCCCGCCAAATTGACGGGAGCGATAGCCTTGCACTTGATACATGATCTCCTCTAGCTCATCGATCTGGGAAGGCCATGTCGGATCTGCTTTTGCCAGCGAGCTCAGTGAGAGCATCACCGACAGGATTCGTGTGTTCCAGCGCATGGCGAGGCTTTAGCCTGGAGCGGATCCAGGACACAGTAGTATTAAGAATTAATAGGAATAAAAACAACCATTCCAGGCTGTTTGAATTAAGGAGGTCAACGTGGACAGAGAACCAACCCAAACATGTTCAATCCAAGGCAAGAAACAGGAGGGCTTTAATACTACAAGTTGCCGTCCTATTGGTAACTGTACTATGTTTTAGCCGTTTACATGCTAACACTGCCCTTGGTTCGGTGCCACAGTAGCGGAGATGGAATACGAGAATTGACGAGACTAGCTAATAGGCATTATAGGATTGGACCATAATGGCCCCTAGCTGTTCAGCCGCAGAGGTGGGACGAACGACTAATGCAAGCCAACAAGAGGCGTAAGATGGAGACCGAGACAATATTTGCTGCACGTACCCTGTGCGGTGTAGGTGCAAAGTGGAATATGCAGTGTCAAGGAGGAAGGATGTGATGCTACCTGATGATCCACAACGTGGGATCTCCAGGGTCCACGGGACCTACCGAACTGAACGAGATCTTTTCTCCGAACCGGGTCCTATCGAATCCCGGTCAGACCCGGTTCCTCATCGATGCTAAGTAGACACTAGTCATCATCAGCCTTCCTAGAGCCTATTAAGATTTAGGTATCGTCCAAAACGAAGATAGGCCTCGCATTATTATAAATCTCGCTCAGTCAATCATATGTGAATAACTTCGACGCTCGGTTTGCGTAGCCTTCAAGAGGCCGCAGATGCATGGCGAGAACTGTAGGGATGATGGCTCGCTTAGCGGGCAGATCAGGAGATTGATCAGAAGCCTCCAGCATTGTGGGGTTCGCTTTGTCCAAACAACGGTACCCGAGGTGACGAACGACAGCACAATGCCCCCCAGGCAATAGTTTCTTTCCTTTCGAGTCAACAATGCTCGGCTCCCCAAACAGGCAAGTATCTAGAACCATAATTCATCTCCGCATTACAGCCTTGTCGTGGTGTGTGCCAGTCCAGATCCTTCTTAACTGGAGGTTCAGGGACACTTGACCGATATAGCAACGTTGCTACATCTCGAGATGCCTATTATTCAGGCCTTTGATGTCAGGACTCTAATCGTGCGTTACGCGTTGCAATCCGTCCGTCAATAAGTGAGTGTAATAAGCAGTGTCATGAGTCACCAATCCATTACAAGTACGGAGTAGCTAGACCAGTAAACGAACAATCCAGGTTAGAGAGCCCCAACGGCTAGCTGCCCAGGTACTGCCCAGATACTGCCCAGGGTGTCTCGGATACATGCGTACTACTAAGTATAGCCTAGTCCGCAGCTAGCCTAGCTAGACCGCGCTAGATCTCTGGGGGCGTCGAAGGGTTTTCCATTATTGTCCGCCAAGACAATCGAAGTGACTGTCGAATCTGGAATAGTTCGTGAGGCTGGGCACCTGCCATCGGACGGTGAAGCCATCATGGTCTTACAATAGCCATGGCGTTGTGCGGAGTAAATAACTCGTCAGTAGGCACGCCTTCTACCTAGCCACAGCTGAAGAATACCGGGTCCCTTTTGTTGCACGGAAACAGTACGCGCGCCCAGATGAGAGAGCTATTACATACAGGCTGTCTTTACGAAATCACATTGAGCCCTCTGACTTGACTCTTAATGTTTGAACATTAGATAGTGTTGCTAGATGTCTACCTGGGTATACAGATTACTGGAATATTGTACTAGGTTGTATGATGGGAAGAATTCGTTGTGCGACTTCCAAGTAACAATTTGCCGAGACAGGTCACAACTAAATTAATTACCAGACAATCGACCATTCAGTACAGTATCTGCAGACTCTCCACCAGCGTGATGAAGAATGGACAAGTCGACAAATGATAATGCATATACCGTATATCGTGTTTTGCAGTATCTCCTATATATATGCCTCGATATGGGTGGTAAGATGTTAATGCTCCCAGGTTACTATGTTATTTATTGTAAGACCCTTAAGCGATATTAGAGCTGACAGGTGGGGAAACTGTGGCATCGAGTAGAGGGAAAAAGCCCGAAAGACTGATGTATTTGCAGACCTATGCTGCAACCCACCATGGTACAAGCATAGATGAAGATGTCGTTAGACTCAAACTCGCTACTCTACTCATCAATATCAGTAGTTGATACTACTAGTAACTCCAGAGTCGTATTCGGCTGCATCTAACGTCTCCCGGGTCATCCGGGCTGCTCGCTACCTAATTGATTCGCAGCCTTGTCTTGTTGCTTTTATCATTTGCCCGAGCGATTGCAACTTAGGTTCTCAGGAAGAGCAATGTTGCCTGTATTGGTATTGGCCCAGACTGTCTCCAACAGCTCCAATATAGTCAGCAATTTTTGTTGCTGACAGCGATATGTTGTTGTTATTGTAACCCAAGTCGGGAGGAGTGAGTAAGAAGTAATTGATGCGAGCTGTAGGTTACTAGAAAGGGGCGTTAACCTACCTACCTAGTCCTACCACTTACAGTAGACCGGTTGGGTAGGAGTTGCACAAGCGTGTCAGGAGATCTCGCGCCTCAGCCTAGGTCCGGGTAGGCATAGATAAAGTGCCTGGCCCGGTGGTGCTGCTGCAGGTAGAATAAGAATGGCATGATGAGAGAATCAGCCACCATCAATGCTGTGTGACGAGATTGCTACTGATATATATATGTATGTGGACGGGGAAGTATTCCTGTTGGTTGCCCCTGTGATTGATGACTACCTAAGTTATTATACCATAAGTACTCACCTTACTTACTTAGTATTACAGTGAAAGACGAATAGTGCACTCTGACCAATTTGCTAACTGCTAATATAACAAATTGGGCTCATGACCACCCACCCATATGCAGATGGCAAAGAAGGGGGATGGGTGTATGTATGTATGTATAGCTGCCATACATAGATAGATAGGTACCGTTTAGTCTAGTTTGTTTGATATTGTCGCATTTATTTATCATCACCAATGGAATAAATACCTCAATCGCTCATCACCTGGCGCTCTGAATAGCCTGCTTCGTCAGCTGCTATAAATAAGACAGTACCTAGGGTAGAAAATAAAATAAAAATTATCCTCCGAATCGGGGAATCGAACCCCGGGCTTGACGGCACTTTTCCAAGCAATGAGGATCACTTGAGAGCGTCAAATGTTAGCCACTACACCAATTCGGATATGATTAGGTTTAGTTAAATGACATAGATATAAGATAGCATCATTATAGCACATACTGAGTAGAACACTTGTACATCCAATAGTCTTCGGTACACCCTTACACCAGATCATGAGTTTTCAGTATGGGTAGGATAGACCCTTGAAGAGGATCTGGGTATGTTCTAAATTTTAGACAAGCATGGACTACACACATTTCCAGACTGGGGCGAAGCAATGCTGGAGTCGCTCATATATGTGATCGCCCGGTGGTATGTCCTTATTCATCTCCGCTAGCATCATGTACCCAGGTATGTAGGTACATACTAAGTACATGTAGTACATGTAAAGGTGGGGTAGCGTCAAGGCTGGGCTGGATAAACCTCGGGGAGGTGTCGGGTGGGACGCTTAATAGTACGTATCGCGGCCCTGTTGGTTTACCCCACCCTCTGTCTCATCTGTCACTTACTATCAGATCATTATATCTCAACTCTGTTTACTGTAGAGAAAAATAGTACACTGCTTCAATTTCAGAACATCGGCTCGTAAAGACTGATTCACTGACATATCATCATCCCTCGAGACGCTTGAAAGCCCAGTGTTCTAGATGTCCATCGAGAACCTCAAGTCCTTCGGTAAGCAGCAGCCTTTACCCTGCGCAAATGACGCTCTCACAGCCCCGCTAAAGCAACAACACGTGAACCTAGATCCTTTCCATGATGCTGAAGCAGATGAGGACTCGGTCCAAGCAAAGAGTCAGCAAGAGGAATACGTCCACATTCGGATCCAACGTTAGTGCCCCTCGCCGTGGTCACTCTCTCTATCTTCCAGTTTGCGCGCGTTGTGACTGATCAACATAGAGCGCAATGGCCGCAAGACCTTGACCACCGTTCAAGGGTTGCCCAACAAGTTTGACAGAAAGAAGATTCTCAGCGTCGTCAAGAAACAATTTGCTTGCAATGGAACTGTCGTGATGGACAGTAAAATGGGTGAAGTCATCCAACTGCAGGGTGACCAGCGCAAGGTCATGTGTGAGTTGTCCCCTTGCTAGACACTTCAGAGGATCACGATTGAACTAATCCTGCGCAGTGGATTTCCTAACCGACTCCAACGGCTTGGAGCTCGACGCCAAGAAAATCAAAGTCCACGGTTTCTAGGCGGTCGAATGCTGGCATGCGCGGCGCTGACGCCGGATACTTACTCAGCTGTGAGATTTCCTCAGTGGCAGTCTTGATACAAATCTATGGTCATGGGGGTATTGCTAGGAATTTAACCTAACGTTTTGCCCTGCATACGGTAGAGGCTATGGTGAATACTTTTTCATACAAGATAAGATGATTAAGCATGGATTGGGCTGACTGCGTGGTCTGCTCATCCTATATGCGCTTGACGTTGTACCCACTTCATTTCTCAAGAGCCCTTAGTCTACTAATAACAATAAAAGAGAATTGCCGAGTCAGAACATGGACTGCAAAATCTAATTATCCCAAAAGCATTATCGATATACATTGTGACCAAGACCCTGTGCGTTGCTTTGAAATATGCTGATTCAAATTTAAATTGAGGTGCAGTAAATGGCCACTGGCCAGCGGACCTTAGAGATGCATCATGTGCAGGTGAAGCTCACCCACCAAGTCTAAGGACCAGTTGGGCGTAGTGAGATCCACCACAAATAGCTACAAGGAGTACAGAACCTTACGTAAGGTACCTAGGTACCGTAACCGCGGACCGGCCGTGGCTGGCAAACAGCTGGGCATACCTGCGCAAACGAATCGATTAGCCCTCCACTCCCACAAAGAAAATTAATTTGCGGACCTCAATCGTCAATTTTCGACTCGAGAAACATCACCAACTAATTCCTCCAGACCATCCCCCATAAAGTCGAGGTACGCACAACCACCCAGGAACGCTGCCAATATCGCAGTGCTTTCAGAGAACTGTGATTATTGCTCGCTCCTGCCCTTCAATCAGCCGTCTCCGCGTTTCTTCCCCCCGGAAACTAACATTGCACTTGGAAACAGCCCAGCGACTTCCAAGATGGCCTCCAGACCGACCGTCACCATCATCGGCAAAGATGGTTCTCCCTCGGGAGCTACTCATCCCATCCCCACCGTCTTCGCCTCTCCCATCCGACCCGACATTGTTCAGCAGGTCCATACAGGCATGGCGAAGAACAAGCGCCAGCCTTACGCCGTGAGCGAGAAGGCCGGTCACCAGACCTCTGCCGAGTCTTGGGGAACTGGTCGCGCCGTTGCCCGTATCCCTCGTGTCTCCGGTGGCGGTACTCACCGTGCTGGTCAGGCCGCTTTCGGTAACATGTGCCGTTCCGGTCGCATGTTCGCCCCTACCAAGATCTGGCGCAAGTGGCACATCAAGATCAACCAGGGCCAGAAGTAGGTGGAGCTTCTCGAATGCTTTCGCTGTGGATTGCTTTGAAACTGACAATGAGAAGGCGATTCGCTACTGCCTCTGCTCTCGCGGCCTCCGCCGTTGCCCCTCTCCTCCTGGCTCGCGGCCACCAGATCTCTAGCGTCCCCGAGGTTCCTCTAGTTATCGACTCTGCCGTCTTCGAGGGTGGTGCTGCTGCCAAGACCGCCAATGCTTTCGCCATCCTGTCGGCTGTCGGCGCCTCTGCCGATGTCATCAAGTCCAAGAAGTCCAAGAAGCTGCGAGCTGGAAAGGGTAAACTGCGAGGTCGCCGTCACCGCCAAAGACGCGGGCCCCTTATCATCTACGACCCCGAGGTTGATGGTACCGAGCTCGTGAAGGGTACCCGCAATCTGCCGGGTGTTGAGACTAGCTCTGTCTACGCTCTCAACCTTCTCCAGCTGGCCCCTGGTGGCCATCTCGGCCGATTCATCGTTTGGACTTCAGCTGCTTTCAAGGCCCTCGACACTATCTACGGCACCACTACCACACCGTCTGAGCTCAAGAAGGACTTCCTCCTGCCTTCCAACCTTGTCGCCCAGGCCGACCTGACCCGCTTGATCAACAGCTCCGAGATTCAGAGCGTTCTCAATGCTCCCAAGGGTAGCTCGCTGACCAAGCGCTCCGGCATTCAGAAGAATCCTCTGCGCAATAAGCAGATAATGTTGCGCTTCAACCCTTACCACTCGACATTTGTCAAGAAGGAACTTGGTCAGCAGAAGAAAGAGGCTGGCAAGCCCCCCAAGACACCCGAGGCCTTCCTCAGTGTCCTGAAGGAGGACTAAGTCAGACTAGCTTGGTGAGCAGCTTGTCTAAAGGATAACGGATAAGAAAGCATTGGTTTGCAATTATCATGGGCGTAATGGGTTCATAGGGTCTCGTGAATCAATGGAATTGTCATTATGATCATTTTCCGCCCATAAATTTCTTCATCCTCGATGAGTTTGATGCTTGCATTGTGACGTTCTGCGCCGTAAAGGTTCAATTAGTGAAGACCATTGCCACTCAAAATCATTAGAGTCTGCCTTTCCCCCTCATATAACATATAGCGCCCAGTGACTCCACGTACACTTTTAATCCCTAATGCCAGATTAATGGAGCAAATATTATCACAACTTTTCCCCGATTAACACCTCGTACACGGAAGCAGATGAAAATTCCATTAGATCCGAACACGAGCCGATGAAATCAGAAGCTTGGTAGTGTCACTTATCTCGAGAATCGGATAACGACGTCTTCCTTGCCTCGTCCTTCCCACTACGGGCAGTAGCCACGCCACCAAAAAAACCACACACATCTCGCCCAACCCTCAGAGAAAATCTACCAACTCCAACCGCCATAACATAACCAGATATATATAATGTTATAGGTCTGTAGAGCAAAAATTTTAAATACAGCTATCCGATTCTTATTTCTTTGGATTTTAAGCCGCTGAAGCTGTAGGGTTTTGATGATAAAGAGCGTGTGTGGCGTTTTTCTGGAATGGCTGCTGTACAGGCCAGTTAAATTCTTGGCGGTAAAGCCGTGGTATGTAACACCAAGGTGAGGCGTTGTGCGTCATTAGGTAGTTACAGGAGAAATTGTGTTAGGTCTGTCGCAGCTGCCACGACGCAATTCCCACCCGCACCCGGCTTGCTAGGCTGTGAGAGTTTCTCCATATTCAACATTAAATCTCGACATTAGTGGTCTCGGCTCTCTTGTACTGAGATTGGCCATACCAACCTAGCCATGGTATAATCTAGCAGCCTATCCAGCCCATATTCGGTAACTCCTCATATTCTTCCGCCTCTAGCGTGCCTGCTTCTTCTAGGAGAGCCTCAAGCTCCGCGACCTTCTTGATGCGCCAGAACTTCTGCACGCCCTGTCCAAATCGTGCCGAGCAGGCGCTATTCAATTCGTCTGACTCTGCGGCAAAGCACAGACGGAAGTAGGCCCAACCTTGCTGAGCGGCGATCTCCGGGGAAGCACTGAATACCATTCCCGGACTCACAGCGACAAGGTGCGGCTTGTGGGTTAAGAAGATCATGAGTGCTGTGGAGAGCGCCGTTCCGTTGACCTCGTTACCCTGAGAGCCTATCGCTCCGAACAATGGATGATTCTCAAAGTACATCCTGACCCATAGAAACATGCCGCCCCGTGGCCATTTGAATTCGTACAGCTTGGTCTTCGTAATGACGCCCCAATCTGAGTCAGCATCACGAACAGGTGTTGATTGCTTCAATTGATATGCATTTTCTTCGAGAATGCTGCACATTGCATTCATGCGCCTCTCATATTCGCCACGCAAGCCGGCGAGCCACCGTACCCATCCTTCGGTCTGCCAGCCGGTAAAGCTGGCCCGTTCTCTCAGTGATCTCGCGGTGAAGGCGGCCGTAGCCTCGGGCTGTGGGCCCATGATGTTTTCGGCAATCAACGACTGGACAAAACCCGAGGGTTGCTGAGGACCGGTCTCGCCCACACGAATAATGCGCTCACAGATCTCGGGCGTGGCGGTAACCCAGCCAAGCCGGCAGCCCGGTGCGACTGTCTTCGAGAACGTGTCTAACCGGACAACCCGGCCGTCATAATCGACGTTGAGAAACGAGGGTGCCAGTGAATCTAAGAAAGGATAACCCGACTTCTTAGGCAAGGTATTGGCGGCCTTGAACTCGGGAATCGGCTTGTTGCGTGCTTTTGCTTCCTCGATCTCTGCCGACGGGAATTGAAGATACCAGTAGGGGTCGTCCTCGACGATAATCACATCATACTTGCTACATATGTCATAAAGCTCCCTCCTCCGTTGAAGTGAGAGAACCCCACTAGTTGGATTGTGACCCATTCTAGCATGCACAGTCTTTTGTAAGCTGGGTGTTCAACCCCACGGACGATTTCTCAATTTCACAGATAGGATACCAGGATCAAGAGCAACTTACGAGACGGTGTATAGCAGGTGGGGTCGCTTGCCCTTCGCTTCATCCCAGTTTGCTAAAACGTCTTCCAGTCCGCCAGGGCCGTAAGGAGCCATGCCCTCGTCATCCATCTGCACAGGGCAGATCTGCACGCCCCTAGGCTGGGCTTGGGTCAATATACTGGGATAAATAAATATCTCAGCCAACAAACCAGGTCGCTCTCGAATATCGTTCTTGCCTTCCACCCAGATATTGGTGAAGACGTCGAGTACCCTGGCAAAGCCGTCTGTCGACCCGCAGGTCAGGGCAACTTCTGGCCCTCCTCTGTAAGGAACATTAGGGTGGAGACATTCGCGAGTAAACTGGCGAATGTAGGAAGCCAAAGGTGGGTAGCCCGACGCCTGGCCATACTGGAGGGCAGTAGCAAGATCAATCTTCTTGGTGACATCAGTAGCGTTGACATCATGAGGGACGATAACATGAGAGGCCACTTTCGGACCGTCAGCTGACGACACCTTTGTCGAGGCCGTGACAGATGAGAGAGCGTCATCGCCACCGGGACGATTTGGCGTCGGCGTCCATCGGCGCGGATGCGCAGACTGGGCCTCGAGAGTGTCGAAGGGAAAGAACTGGGCGTTGGGCAGACCTGGTGTGAGACAATCTCACCGTAAGCACATGCGCAAGGAGCGAGGCGCATCAAACCAGGACGGGGTTTTTGGGACTGTACGAACCACCAGCAAGATTGCCCATGCCTGGGATGGCAAAGAGCTTATAGAACTTCTTGAGCGAATTGGGCTTCCGCGCCTTGGTGAGATCCGAGTAATGGTGACTCATATCCTTCGGCACCGGCCTGGCCGCCTCGGCATCGGCATCGCGGTGGATTGACCGGTCCATCTTGCTTTCGGTTGGCCTCGGAGAGTTTATGGCGAGGCGGAAGACGGAATATCGATCCGATGCAACAACTTGAAGCACAACTCTCTATCTTACCTACTTATTGTGTATACTAATCAAGAATCTCACCTAGCAATGCAGAGGGGTAAGCAGTGTAGGTAAAGTACAAAAAGAAGAACGAAGAGGAAGAAGGAAAAGAAGGAAAGAATGCTTATGGACGTCTATCCCAGAGAGACGGTAGCCACCTATCTTGGATGGCTGGGGAAATACCTGGTAACATAGGGCGTGCAGGGTATCGTGGGCACCTTGTTCGTGCAGGCAACTGCACCTACACTAGAGGTATCCCCGAGCATGCCGATTACAAATCGCCTCCTTTCTCCTCGAGATAATTAACCATTTGCCCCATGGTTCATGGGTGTTAAGCTCGGCGAGCCGGCCGAGCCTCCCGCGCCGGCTTCCTACTATATCCGTATCTCTTCCTTATCTCTATCCTCTAGAACCCTAGCACAACTAGTAGGGGAAGATGTGTGTAGTGATAGTGTCATGGCCCCCACTTAGTAGACATACCAGCAGCCCATGTTGTCATCCAGGCAGACATTTGCAACTTCAAAAGTCTATATAAGATAAAGAGAATATAAAACAGGAATCGATGTGAGCCTAGGCCGCCAAAGACTCGAATACCGAGGTTTGATCGTCAATAAACAACAGTGAAGGTAAATAAGTTAATGCTTGACGTGTCACTACACTTTACTTAGGCCAAGATTTTGGTTGCTAAAGAAGTACTTAGTTTCGTGTACGCAGGTGGACCTTGACTTCAACGGTTTTCTACCGGATTAGGAAATTCGTTACCAAAGCATCGGCTACTGGTGGGTCGTCTTCGCCTCGTCCTGTCCCACATACATTTATCCGGCTTATTTAACTGTCGAAACCTTCACAGAACGGCGTGAATACCGATCTGTCTATCGGCAGTACCTGGTGGGGCGCTTTATCTGTACAGGAACACAGTACCTATGTAGCTCCGATTACCCCATATCAATGAAATCACCCATTACTCCGATCACGGATCATGGCGGTAGCTGTAATTTGACTTTGATAACCTCTTATCGAGGGGAAAGGCACTTGCAAAAAAGAGCGACATTGCTAACCTAGAATCGCGAGACCGTGTTCTACACTGGATTCAAAATAGAAATTATCGCTTAGACATCGACATTGGAACCACAAGAACCGAAGAGTCCGTTCGCCACGACCCCTCGGCCACTGTCGGCTGGCTTCTTTGCCCCGCCAAAAAGAAAACATCGTCCCTGATATTACACGAGAGCCCATACATCAGCTCCTTATTGCACGACTGTCGCCTTCACCGTCGCCCCGAACGCGAACGCCTCTACCTCCGTAGTGCTTGGCTAGTACAAAGCCATCGGCGATAGAGGACCTATCTATCTTCTATCTCTATCTTGTCTCCCTCTCTGCCTCCCTTTTATATTCATTTTATTATTATTGTCCGCCATGGAGAAAATTACAGACAAGATAGCTGCTTTGCCAGCCGACGCCAACTACTTCTCGCTCGAATTCTTCCCGCCCAAGACCGGGATGGGGTTTTCAAACCTGCGCGACCGTCTCGACCGAATGGCACGCGCCCTGAGGCCTCTGTTCGTAAACGTCACGTGGGGTGCAGGCGGCTCTACTGCGACCAAGTCCATTGAGCTGGCCGAAATATGCCAAAGAGAGCTCAATCTCACCACATGTCTGCACCTCACCTGTACGAACATGAGCCGTAGGAAGATAGACAATGCTTTGGAAGACGCCAAAGCTCTTGGGATAAGAAACATATTGGCCCTGAGGGGCGACCCTCCGAGAGCAGCCGAATACCAGGATGCCAATGAGAGCCCCGAAGATGCCATCGACGAGGGATTCGTGTGGGCTATCGACTTGGTAAAGTACATTAAAAGCAAGTACGGCGATTATTTCTGTATCGGCGTCGCTACATATCCTGAAGGACATGCCGATGAGAGCCATCCACTAGGTCAAAGCTTGGAGCATGACCTCCCTTATCTAGTCGAAAAGATACTGGCGGGAGCTGACTTTCTTATGACTCAACTCTTTTTTGATACAGATGCCTATGGGAAGTTTGAGCGAACGTTAAGAGAACACCCGAGTGGTGCTTTCAAGACGATACCTATCATCCCCGGCCTTATGCCGATACAAGGTTATAATATGATCAAGCGGACGACTAAGTTGAGCCACGCTAGGGTTCCTGATCGGATAATGGCCCGTCTCGATGCCGTTAAAAAGGATGACGAGAAAGTAAAAAACGTCGGCGTCGATATTTTATGTGAAATTATCGAGCAAGTCAAAGATATTCAGGGCAGGACACCAGGCCCCAAGGGATTCCACTTTTATACCTTAAATTTGGAAAAGGCCGTTTCTTTCATAGTTGAACGTACACGCCTAATATCCAGCACGCCCGAGGACGAGGTTGCTGTGGATGACGGGCCGCTACCGAATATACCTGGCCTCGTTATCAACGGCGCATCTTCTCAGGATCTTCATGCTCAGGACATGCATCCGTCGCGAAGGCAATCCACCGTCGGTTCAGAGCCCCGCAATCGAGTTATTGTATCTGAGCGTACATTATCTCACCCCGAATACGAGGCGTCGCAGGCAGACGTAGGGTTGAAAGCTGGGCCGATTAATACTCGCGCTAACACTCTTGCCATATCTGAAGGTGAGGGCGTTCTTGGCCGCGAGGCGACTTGGGACGACTACCCTAATGGCCGTTGGGGCGATGCAAGGTCTCCTGCTTACGGCGAAATCGACGGCTATGGGCCTACTCTACATGTAACTCGAGCGCAAGCCATATCCCTTTGGGGTCACCCCAAGAGCCTCGAAGATGTCAACGCACTATTTGTGCGTCATCTGAAAGGAGAGCTTAGCGCAATTCCCTGGAGCGAGGAGGAGGTACACGAAGAGACGGAAACTATAACAGAGCAGCTGATACGATTGAATGAGCGGGGGCTGTGGACAGTCGCCTCACAACCCGCTGTCAATGGATTCCGTTCGGAAGACCCCACTTTCGGCTGGGGTCCTCGCCATGGTTTCGTCTTCCAGAAAGCGTTCGTAGAGTTCTTTATTCCAACCGCCGCGTGGAACACCCTGCGTGAAAAGTTGGCGAGCCCCGAAATTAGTGCCACGACAACATACTACGCGGCAAATGCTGCCGGTGACTTTGTATCGTCCGATTTCTCAGGCGGATCATCGGCTCCAGGCAACACGGAGACCACTGGCACAAACAACGGCTACAGCGTGGGCGAAAGCAGCACCAATGCGGTAACCTGGGGCGTGTTTCCCGGCAAAGAAATCTTAACACCCACTATCATCGAAGAGGTCAGCTTCCGCGCATGGGCGGAGGAGGCATTCGGCATCTTTAGTGAATGGGCCCAGGTCTACGGCAAGGGATACGAAAGTGAGAAGCTGCTTGAAGCAGCGCGTGCTGATTCCTGGCTGGTCAATATAATACATCACGACTATATGGACAAAGATGCGCTGTGGGATTTATTGTTGAAATAGCTCGGTGAAAGACAAGACTCTGGATGTTGGATAAGAACGAAGAGCAGGGCAGAGAAATCAGGAGGTTAACCAAAATGCGAAGCGGGTCGTTGCATTGGCATATCAGATGAGGCATATGCCTTCGAGTGTTCTCACTTAACCTGGGATTTAACTCCCGGTATGTGGTCTATGAGGCAAGCATAATAGGGTTTAGAGAAAAGTGTAGCCTAATCGACCTTGTAAATGCATTTGTTCTACTTTCTTCGACCTATTGTGTGGCCTACGTCATGCTATGAAGGCAGATAGGCCCTCGAGCCTCTTGAGTGAACCAATCTTAGTATTGGAATATGTAGTGAGCCTCATAGAGAGCTTTGGATATTTCTACCTCGACGTGTCATTCTCTCGACAAAGAACCTTTCAGCAGCCGTTTATGCATGGAGACAACCTGAGTTCCGTATTGGAAAAAAAGGGGGGAAAGGGGGAAAGAGGAAGAGAGAAAAGAAAATAGAATTTTCTTTTTGGTAATACATATATGCACCGCCCAAATATTCGTATACTCATCTGTAGGCGGATAGCCCAGTTCATTGAAATGATGTCTAACATCGCCCTTGTTCGTATTTTCTGGGATAGAGGAGCCTGTAGCTATGCAATCTCTGTCCCAAAAGTAGATAGATAGATCTAGATGCAAAAGGCTTTGCCGGAATGTCCTGTAACAATAAGTGATCAGAGATCTCATCAACCGCTTCGAGTCTCGAAGATAAAGTCACTCGTGATGCCTGAAAACACAGTCTAGACTGGATGTTTTGGCGACATGCCTTGAGCGTCAGTAGCTGAGTCTCACTGTAGAACCATGCAGAACGGGAATCACAGGTAATCTAATCCCGCCGCAGGCTACTCTTCTCCCCAGCACACGTAAGGCATAAGGCATGGCCAAAGGTAGAGGGGCGCAACAGGCGAGTCAACAAAAGTTCACCTGAAAACAAGAAGCGGTCCTACCATGCCGAAGTAGAAGAAACGCAACGCGAGATTGACTGACTAGTGGTACATGAGAGGGTTGTTCGGCAAAGTTCAGGCAATTCCCTCATTCGCAAATCATAAGAGGCCCATTCCGCACATAGTATCTGACTTGGTCTTTTCTCCCTCCCCGCCTTCCTTTCACACCTATCCGGCCATTTTTATCTCCTTTTCTTGTTTTACCTTTCCATTATGTTTTCATTTTCCGGCTACATTCGTCCTCCTTGTCTGAATTTCAAAGTATCCTCATCCGCGCAACGATCAGTTACCATTTCTTTTTTAAGTTCTTATGGTTTGTGTTCTGGGATTGACTTCAACGGAAGGTAAAGAAAAAGACAGATGGGCAGCAGCTTGGCGTTGTATCGTGAAAAATCCGAGCCAGAAACCTAAATCAATTCCAATGTGGCCAAGCGTGGAACCGTACAATGCGGCGCAATGAATAGAATCCTGTGTGTGGCATGCATGCGGTTGCAAGAATATTCGGTCAATAATTAACCCGTACTTCTCGGGGTTTCGTCTCCATTATTGATTATCTCAAAATATTTTCGCGAACGCATTGATGAAACCGCAAATTGTACAAATGAACTCCGAAACGGGCTTTGCATTATGGGCAGGCCGAGGATTGAAGGACAATTTGGTCTGTCAACTTGAAGTGGATTAAATCTCACCATCCTCGAGATCATCGCTGTCACCAAAGGCAGAAACGCTCATAGCCCCGAGGAAAGGGTTCGCGCCAGTCGGCTTGAACTCCTTCTTGACGGCTTGAACCGGAGTGGTAACACTCTGAGGAGTAGTCTGGACGTGATACTGTGAGCCATGAGCAGTGCTCATATGAGCCCCGTTATGGAACATATTGGTAGAGGGCATGGCAGCCGGAGTGTTTGCGCCGTTCAGGAAGGATGAAGTGTTGGTGGCCCAAGCCGCAACCGCACCAGTAGAAGTACCGGCGGTGGCTTTGGTAGGCGTGTAGCCGGGCTCAGTGACGCTTCCGTTACTCTTGTGGGGCGTTGTAGTCGCATCCGTGGTTCTGGCTTTCTTCACGGTTGGCCGCTTGCTCGGGGTTTCTGGGTCAACAGCCGTATCGGAGTCCGAATCTAACGGAGCCAAGGCAGCTGGAGCAGCGCGCTTACGACCTCGCGCGCCAGTGCCAGGTGTGCGAGCAGTAGCTCCGGAACCGGGTGTATTTGCACCTGCAGCCTTTTTGCGGCCGGCAGGAGTGCCACTCACTGAGAGTGTAGCAGGATTCTCGCCTTTCTTAACTGCCTCTTGTTGGGCTTTGCCGAGACTCTTGATGTCACGAAATTGCCATTCCAAACCACTAGGCGTAGACTCGCCGAAGAGCTTCTGAATTTCTGTACAAGGTCAGCTTGCGCTCTGGTGGTCTTAGGCTGATATAGTGAACGAGAGATGAAGCGATAAAGAAAGGGAAAGGGGGCAAGGAGAGAGAAAAAGTAGAGGGGTGGGGTCCGGGGTGTTGAGCGTAAATAAAGAAGCCCTTGAAGGAGTAAAAAATTACTTCTTTGCTGAGCTGGCGACTCGTCGGATTCCTCTGCCATTCTCTTTTTCTTATCGAGCTTAGCAGCGAACTCCTTGGCCAGTTGCTTAATCGCACGCATGCGATGCTCCATAGCAACGGCCGTCGCACCGTCGCCAACCAACTCGGCAAGCGCTACAGCTAGTCAGATGACTGGCCCGGAGATGGTGAAGGTAAAGGGCAAGAGGTGTAATGAGGGGATAGCGTAAACAATCAAGTAAGAAATACAGGACGCGTTGTTACAAGACTTAAACAGTATTACCTCCTTTGTCGATAGGCAAATCACCAGGATCTTCTCCGTTCCGTATACAAGCAGCCTGCATCTTGGCAAGCTGCTTGATAGGTCGAAGTCGATGGTTAATGGCATCCTTGGTGGCTCCACCGCCGACGTGCTTCGCTAGTTCTATCGCCAGGGGAAATCACCGCGTCAGAAGGGAATACAAAGAGATGGATGTGGGAGTACTGAGCGAGCGAGGAGGGATGCAACGGTCTGTAGGGTAAGTGTTAGCTGGCGAAGAAAAAAGAACAACTTACCGGCGTAATCGAGCTTGACGTTTGTGGTGGCGATGACGGCGGCGAGCAGGCGAGTGCTCGCCTCGTAGGTCTTGAAGTTGGTTTTGTTTTTACCTGGAGTTGCCATGTTGACGACAATACGTTGACTGCTGGATCTGGTGTTCTGAGATAGATCGGAATGGTGGTTGGTTGGTTGTGATTATCGTTGAGAGGGATCTAGTAAACTTAATAATTGGTGAGCTGCTGGAGATGGAGGTTGGCAAGAATGTCAAGAGCGTCAAGGAAGTGGCAGGCCGGATGGAGTGACAAGGTGCTACCGGGATCAGATGAGAGATACTTACGACCGATGTGTGCAGAAATTGAGATCAAGGTGGTCGGGTTGTGGTTCGGAATATGACGTGAAGGATGAGGTGCTGTGATTATCTAGTGATGTGGGGAAACAGAGAGAGAGAGAGAGGCGGTTGTGGTCTGGACCCTGTCAAGCCGTCAGCTCTAATTTGTGTTGAGGTGTTTGAGTTTATGTTGACCGGTGAAGGAAGTCGCGGTTGCCGGTCCTCGGATAAACGTAGACAAGATGAACAGTATCTAAGTGGCATGAGGATTATGGGTTGCCTGGGTTATGAGTGTTGGTGGCGGGGTGAGTGTGAGTGTGGGCGTGGATGGTCTGTAGATTTGTAGACTTGATATTACAGGAACCCAAGCTCAGATATGCGAACACCTACAAATTTTTGTTTCCTATCGGCAGTTGATAGTGGTTTGCTGAAGAATTCTCTTGGTGGAATGTTAGAGGCGAGGCTGGTGGCTCTATCTGGATTGTGTTGTGATTGGTAATGCTTTGACTTGGTCCCTCCTCATTGGGAAGAGATGGTGCTGAGGTAGGAGAGTAAAGTATAACAGTGGACAGAAGTAGAAAGTGCCATCAGACTCGAGTTTTCCCTGACGCCGATTCGAAGTTTCACCCAGCCAACTGCGTTGCTGTGTGCTGGTAGAATTGAATGATCCAAGTCAACCTCAAAATTGTGTTCCACGATGAAAGTGTCAACTCTTAATTGTTATCATGTTGGAGGTTCGACCTGATGCAGAAGAATATGATGTCGCCCCAATCAGAAGCCTTTGCGTCGACGCTGGCGTCAACAGCAATAATCTCTATATAATATTTCCTCGGTGAGGATGTGTAATGCTGAGGATCGGCTAGAGAGACTTACATATGTATGATATTTGCAGTGTTCAAGTACGTTCGACGAGGGGTCTCTATTCGCATCCCTCGGCACCTAGTGGTTTCTCTGGATTGGTCAGTATGTCTCATAAAGTTATCAGAGGGGAACCTACTCAATAGGTTCGCAATGGTAATTAGTCTTAGACGTTGCCAGAGCACGAGAAATAATGAACTATAGAGGTTTGGTTGGACAACTGGGTCCTCCTACTCCATGACAGACATATTGATTGGTACAGTAAGATGACCCAAATGTATTCAAGAACAACACCACAACACTCTATAAAATTCACAAGGCATCTGAAGAAAGTGAGCCAGAAAGCGCAACAGAGGGTGGCCGAGGTTGTAGGAAAAGTCTTAAAGGAAGCACTTGAACCGCGTAGATCGGCATGAACACATGTGCAGTGTTGTTAGTGGTGAATCACGTGCGCTATGCAAATTCGCAGTACAGCAGCCAAATTCCCCATAAATCCAATTTTTAAAGAGGCTAGTGGACAGTGATAGCTGTATTATATGTAAAAATGAAGTTAATCTTTTGCTATACCTAGCAAGAAAATGGTTGGCTGTTTCTCAAATAAGCTGCTCTTTGTATTCCGTAGCACTAACTCACGACATGTGCACAGCATTTGAGAGAACAAACTGCTAGACTTGTTTAATCCCTGCCAGCCCAGCCTTATCAACTAGACCCCTGCTCTGCAAGCACGAACCATTTCCCGATGTAGTAAAATCCACCTAAAACTGCCGGGTCGCCAAGAATTGTCGGAATTATTATGGAAATGTGGCCCAGGCAGGTAGACACAGAGACTTGGTCTTAGTGCCTACTTCTCTCCTTGAATCAATCGAGCTAATTAGATGGCAGCCAATTTTCAGTAGATTTAATCATATTTGAAGGTTGATCATCCAACCTAAAAGTTGAATGATATCGATGTTATCATAGCATGAGGCTACAAAGCTGTCCCATGGCATTTAGATGATACTCAAGACATACAAAAGTGTTGGATAGAATGTCTTCTTTCAATAATGACCTTTCTCTGTTATTGGGGTTCGCCTGCCGAGAGGCGATTGCCATCCATTAGAGGAGGATGATTTTCCCGTAAGTTCCCAATCCTGCTGTTGTGTTTTTGCCGGGGCGGAGCTTTGATTTCCATATACAAAATACTGAACGCCGATTAATGCATCGCAGATAGCCTGGAAGACGCCACACAACTTGAAGGCCAAAGGTATCTCCGTCGTAGCCGTAAAAAACCAAAACATTTTCATGGAGTCGCCTACTAGCCAGCTGGCCAACACCGAGAAGCGGAAGCCTTTACACGACTTAGACTGTGCATTGGCGTAAAGCTGTGGGAGAGGGAGCGTAGCCTCGACGGAAAGACCAATGTATCCAATTAACTCCGAGTAGGTGGGGTATATCGAATCAAACGGAGCAATCAAGAGCTCGAGGGCGGTGAGGATGACGAACAGATACAGTAAGAATTGCCAATAACTAAGAGGTGACTAGGTTAGTCACCAGAAGTACGAGGTTCGTGTAGAAAGATAGACTCACGGTTTCGACGAGCGCCACTGCCAGAAATTGTAGGGGCGGCGCAGCCCCGAGAGCCCGTCCTGTGATCCGGCGAAAGGGATGGCAGCATCGCCGCCCCTCGACGATGGAGCTGGGCGATGATCAAGGGCGATCTTCAGGAGAATAACCTGCATGAATATATTGCAGAAAGACTGGACTAGTAGCGCAACGTCGTATTTCGCCCCGGGGTAGTAAAATATCCTATGGCCTCCCATCAATTACGAGACCAGGGGCACAGCCGGACGCGTGCATGGAATCTGGGGCTTCCTCACCTAAACATAGACGCGACCAACATAATAAGCGGAATGTCGAGAGAGAAGCCAGCACTTGATTTCGCGCGATGCATCGAAATGGTCTGATCGGCATAGGACAGTACTGGCGACGCGATCAGAAATAGCGGCGCCGCAACACTGGCGAGGCGAGCGAAGAAGCCCATCATTGCGATCTCTGGCCGAACAGATCGGCAAGCTTAAAGCCGCTCGGACTCGAGCCCGTCCACGAAACCGGCGCGCGATAAGGAGCAATGGAGCGAGGCAATCAACATCTGTGACCTGTCAATAGTGGAGGGCTTGCGGGAGACGATGTGTATGTCGAATCCAAAACTTCGTCATGATGGGTGGGTTGAGCAACACGAATCATCGTGGTACAAAAAAGGAGACACCTGTGCCATGAGCAGGATTGTATCGGCCCCACAAATATTTCCAGGACCATCTCTTATCGGGTTTCTTATCGATAGATTATAGATGCATATCATGTACCCTAGATAAGGAGGTACTTGAGCATATATTTACTTAAATGTTTGGAGAGGATCCTGCCGAAATATACTTCCAGACTGGCGTGTGTATCAGGAACGAGAACGCACCCATGACAAGCTCAATGACAGGCGACGCAGCGCGGTGGCGACTGTCATGCGCGTAGTGCGGAATGCGTCTCTACCAGGGAGGCTTGTCATAAGTTTGCGCTGGTGCTGGCATTTGGCATTTATTGACTACCGGGGGTAACCCCGTCTGGCTTGGTGCGATCATTCCGATCGCCGGCGCTGCTTCAGCCATGATCTACCACTGCCAGCCATGCGAAGCCATGATCTGAGAGGCTTGCAGTGCATCCAATGGCATCTTGACGGGGCACGCAACAGGGTGAATCATGAAACACGCGCGGAGCGATGCCGAGGGATCCAAAGAAGCAATGTTGTTATGCTCGCGCGGCGTACGTATGTGGCTCGTTGATATGGTAGATACCTTTTTCATGTTTGCAATATCAGACGACGGCGATCGCTTGCCCTTGCGCGCGTGGGGGTGAACGACATGCTTTGTTTTATGCGACATCGAAAGTTTTGACATGCCAACAGGCAACATCAGCCGAATCCGAGAGGCACAAGTATACGGGCCCAGGACGGAGTAATGTTGCAGGGAGGGCTTCACCTCTGTGCCTGCGGGAACAGCGCGCCGGTTTTCCGACCGGAAGACGAGAGAGACGGCCACCAGAGCACTGGCAGGGTACCATTTTTTATGTCCGGAGAACCCGGTGCGGCGTTTCTGTACCAGCAAGCGCAAGCCGCTCACGGCCGTAACAGACCTGTTACCGGAACGTGTCTCGTCTCGTATCTTGTCTCGTGGCTGGGCACTACCGAGTTAAGAGCCCACGAGTGGTCCTTGGATTTAGCTTATGTGCGTAACATGGCCGCAAACCGCAGTGTCGGTACCCTTCGCCCGATTGCGACGCATTAACTCGCTACAAGGTACATTAAGTCCCTCCATTCCGCACCCACAGAAGGAAGGGCGGGAAATAGACGGAACGAGGGCAGGTAGCGTAAGCCGCGTCAGCCCATGGACCCTGCAATGAACCTACATATTACAGTACGGCGCTCCTACTACGCAGTGGTCTTGTCCTCAGCACACACGCATCGAAGAGTGAGTGGCGGGTGTCCCTCGGCTGACTGGCGGCGGCGGCGAGTTCCTCGAGAAACTTTCATCGCTCACGAAGATTTACTTACTGATTTCTCTAGTCAATCTTAGACAGGATAAACTAAGGGTGTCCGGCGTGCGAAAAGCGTAAGATTTCGCATCATGTGCCCTTCGAAGGGAAGAAAAAGCGCTCTCGTCATGTCAACGGCCCCGTTAGGCCAAGAAGGGGCTGAAATGGTGGCTCCGCTAGCATGCTCCGGTACATGAACCTCTGTGGGGGGATAAGATGGATTAGATGGAAGCGGTTACACTAGATGGCACTAGATGGAAGACGAAGACGAATGATTGGAAGAGTGCCATGCGTTGTGGCTGGTAGGAAAAAGCATGTGGCGGCCACGTTGCACCGCAAGTGGGAAAAGGCGGCGTGCGCTGTAACCGGGTTAAGGTACAATACTTTGCAGCCTCGCAGCGCGAGATCCCTTTCTTACCTTTCCATGGTGGAGGGAGTAGTAGTAATATGTAAGAACAGACAGAACCGGGTGCAGATGGCGCATGCCTCTTCTAGTCGTGGGTGGTTGGGGCAGTTGAGAGGAGGTGTGGTTGATGTACGCCTCATCAACTAAAACCCTGGAACAACGGATGATGATGCCCTTTACGGCGTAGCGTAGTAAAATATATATACTACAACGTATACATATTATATACGCTGTAATGTAAATGTAGAATGTATACATACTAAGTTAGTATCTAGTCACGTATATATTTGGAGGGAGAGCAGAGACCATCTCACCTATTGTCTCAATACCTATCGTGTCTGTATCGTCAAATGGACCAGATAGTCTGTGATGGGGCTGCTGACCAAGATATAACATATGCTTATTCCACCGAGCTCAGGATCTGATGCCAACTACATACAGTATGGTTGGAAATCCATCTGCAACGTATGTGTGCGGCGTGAGGGGTCATACAGCACTCTACTACTGTAGGTTGACTATTGTGTATATGTAATATGAATGTACCTAGGCTAGGCAGGTCGACGGTAAGCGCCGAAAGGTATTTAAAAGCCGTCATCACCGGCTGGGTCTGCTGATTCGCTCCGGGTCCTCAAGGAGGACAAGCAATCCAGCCAGCTGGGAGATCTAGCGAAGCCTAGCGAGACCTAGCGAGGCCCAGCGAGACCCAGGTCAACGGCGCCACTAACCCGTAACGAAGCCGGCTGCGCAGCTAACAAATAACTATACTAGTGTTGTACTTCACTATTACACTACACTATTATATAGGCAACCTACCTGACTTTCCGGGTAGGTATCCAGTCAGAACCAACCAGTAGACGTGGAGGTAAGAAGAGAGAGTACGGAGAGAGTTTCTGGGCTGGGCTGACTCTTAACTTCATACCGGGGATTGACTAACTGACTGTACACTACCAGAGAGATTGAGTAAATTGCTTAGTTTAACGGGTATTGCCGGTTTTTACTCTTCCGGTTTACAGCACTATCCGGTACCTAAAAGCCCGAAGTTCGTACCGAAACCACGTAATATTCCCCGATCGAGCAGTCAAGCCCGACGAGAGAATTACTGGTAATGGACCGAACGCCCTGACTGCTGCTGTGTCACCTATACACAACACTACACACATCAATCTTCACCACTTATGCTCAGTACCTGCTGTGGGTAAGCTAGAAGCCACTTTATTTGGTAGTTAGCAGCCTTGTCTTGGGTCCCGCGTGGGTATGAGTGGAAGTGGGAGTGGGAGTGGGAGAGAGACGATACAGTACCTATACTATACGTAGTAGTCCTACTACTCGGTTAGCAACTAGCATGCCCCCTTAACAATCCCAGCCACACCCCCTTCCCCTCTATGTCTCTATGTATCCCGCTAATCTGGATGGCTTCGGCCGACAGGGAAGTCTGTCTGTTTTGCTCTGCTTGGGCCGTAAGCTGAAAGACAATATCCCTCATTGTGTGTCCGTGTGTCAATGCGTCCGTGTGTCTGTGTGTATAATGTAGGAAGGGAAGGTATATAATGCTCCATTACTTACTCACTTAGTTACTTATCTGTATACGTGTGGGTAGCGTCAGACGTGTGTTGTCTCTCTCTAATACCTGACATGCTGCAGTGATGGGGGCGCCGAGCATACTACCGGCCGGCCGGCAGTTCAGTTGCCTACCTGTGTTGCTTGCATGCTGTTGGAGCTGGTCTGTCCCCCGGTGTCTCTCTGCTCAACCCAATCGTTAGTCTGGCAACATGGTCCTCAAGACCATGTGCTACCTCGGAAATGCAGGCTCATTCCATTCCCCGTGGGATTGGGTATATACCGTTGGTTAGGCACGAAAGATGTATGTGTGTGATGTGATGAATACTGGATCGCTCGAATTCCGCGTCAATAGATTGGGTATTGGAGAAGGTAGCCTAGAACAAATATACACAATGAAGCTAGAGAACCGATCGGCGGTTTTCCTGTCACCAGGCTAAAGTAAAAGACAACGCAAATAACAGGTGTAACCGACCAATGCTTACGACCCCCCAGCCAAGTAAATGCAAGACAGTTCCAATTTGTCCGAGCTAACACCGTTTTGTTCGTTCTTCATGGACATGACATGGTAAAACCAGATCTCCGCTGCGCCGCTGATGCATTGAATAAATCCCATATATACAAGTAATCGAAGAAACGTTTCAGCCGGGCCTGGGCTCGCCGAAACTGGCTCGACCGTGCCTCGCGATACAATCGTGAGATCGTTTTCCATCTCTATCGTTGTGTACGTATCGTGGCAATCGTTATTGTGGAAACGAATGCAAAAGTCCTCCTTCGCATGGTGTATCCCCCTGTTCGTGAAGCAGTATGATAGAAGGATTGGTGTTCCATGTGCTTCCGCGGTACCAGACTGTAGATTTTTAAGCCATGGCGTCAGTATTTATGGCCAGCCTTTCAGTGTCCTTGGTCTTCGAAATGAACAGGGCCCTAGTAATTTAATGTGAACGCTGAACATCACGGATATAAGGATCTGTTTGCCATTTTCGATAAATCATGTCGTCGCGTATCCTGGGAAGCTCCCGAGGCTGCCATGTCGTAGTTGGCTTCATGTCCGGCGTTGACATCATAGGATATGGACAACTAGTAGGCGGTGGCGGCGGCGGCGGAAATTGCTCGTAGGTATATCTCGCCCTTTTTGAAGGTAAGTTAGGCAGTTCAGGGGAGCGGCGACCAAGCTTGATATGTGGCGACATTGAACTACTTGAGACGCTCCTTGCTCGATCTAGCTCAACAACTCGTGGGCAGGCTCCGATTTGGCGAGAGTCATCCTGTTCGCCAGGTGAAGTCACCGGAGAAGTGTTGTGGCCGCCACGAGGCCTGTTTCTTATTAGCTAAACATGCCATGGATTGCAGAGAATGGCGAGTAACCACTTACGCATTCTTAAACTTGCATACCCTCCCGAACTTTTCGCACTGAACACAGCGAGGGTAGTCTGGATCGCACTTGATCTTCTTCTCGCGGCAAGTTAGGCAAGCGATAGCAAGTCGCTTTCTCGGTTTCCCAGCTTTCGTCACCCCCCAGTGTGCATTCACTGGTTCTCCGTCTATAACTGTCTTGCAGTGGGTGCCATCGTCGTAGAAGTAGCACAACCCTTCCCCCGGTACCTCGGCTCGTCGGACGAAGCGAGGCAGAAAGTGTGTTCCAGTCCAGATCTTAGGACCAAGCCCATCCTTCACCAGCATCCCTTCCGGGCTAACACTTCCTGGCAAAGTCGGCGAGCGACTTAATCGGCCGGATTGACTCTGGCCATCGACCTTGGGCGGCTGATTTGCTTCATATCCAAAGTTCTGCCCGATTGAAGGCAATGGCATGCGGTGATCCCCTGTCGACCTAAAAACTGGTGTTGACGGTCGAGCACTGTACACGTATTCTGATCGCCTGGAGTCCGGAAGGTTCGAGTGAGCCCATTTCCCACCTGCGCCAATGTCACCCCGGGGACCATTGTGTGCATGATCATACTCGCGAATTGGAGGTGATAGAGGTCCTGGGAAGCTCTGGGACACTGAAGGTAGAATTGGTCTCTCAGTTGTTAGTCTCGGTTCGTAGAAGGGCCGCGGCTGGTTCAGAGTTGGCGATATACTCGGGAAATAAGAAGAGCTGCTGGAATAAGGTCTATCCGGGTTGGTGGATGCGGAAGGAGGTCTGTCAGATGGTGATTGAGCTCCATGTAGCGGACTAGGCCGATCCGATAGAGGAGAATGCAGAGGACGGATGTGCTGATTCACTGCAAAAAGACTGCTTAGAGAGGGTAGTTGTTGGCGTGCTGGCTCGTTTGGTAACTCTCTTTGACCCCTTCCTATACTCAGCCTCTTCCCAGGAGACATGTCTGATGTCCCGCTGGGCTCATGGCTGGACATGGGAGGAGATATAGGTGCAGTGCGGCCAAATAGCTTATCTCCTAGGACGTTAGACAGAGACACCGCGGACAATGGACTGGGCAGCCCGAGAGGCGTTACTGAGTAGGACGACGATCGTTGAAGATCTAATTTAGGATGTATACCCATTGATGTCAAGTTAATGGTAACGACCGGCTTTATTGCATAACAGTCTCTCGAGTTAGAACAAGGAAACAGGTACGAATCCCGATAGCTTTACGATATAATGCTTTTATGGAGGGAAGCACGCAAGCTAGTTGTTTTGCCGGGTAAAGATCCGGGACGAGACACAGCCCGTGTCTTACCACGCAAATGGCCAGTACTATCGTCGAAGGCGGCGAGTGAAACCCAGAACTCGGGTTGGCTAGCTGAGCAAGAGCACGTTGCTATGTAAGTGTGCGTGCGAGAATATTTGACCTGCGGCTGTATGATGGTCTCGTCGTCTGGTTCGAAGCCTGGTCTTAGGAGTTCTTCTGATATAAGTGCTTCTATAAGCTCTGGATCGACGACGAAGTCGACGAGCAGTCTGCGTTTCAACCTCAGATGTGGTTACGAAGTTGGTCCCGAGTGTCGACTGAGTATTACTGTTCCTTTACTGATGGTTTGTTAGGAATCGTGATAACCGGCCTAGTTAGTGCTTCGAAGGTGGAAAGTAATAGACGAAGAGTAGGAGGAGAAGAGGGAATAAGAGACGAAGGTACACTTAACAACGAGGAACGGAGGAAGGATTACAACAGTATTCGTTTACCTGTTGACGATATTGTTACACTAGAGGGACATGGTACGGAGTACCTAGTAGAAATAGTGGTACAGCGGGTGGCTCGACTTCACAACCGTTACCCTAGTCTAGTTAGTCCCAGCGCGATCAAGGCTGGCTACTGCTAGCACAATCGCAAGCGGCAACAACGGCATGGGTGTCGTTTCTCAGCTGCGGGAGCAGGCTTCCAAGTACACTCCCAGACCAGACCATGGAGCCAAGTGGATGGCCAGAGATGGACCGACTAGCCTGGCTTGCCTGGCACGCCGTATCGCATGGAAAGTGGATACTTTTTGGGCGCACAATGCTATGTATGTACGTACAGTACTATACAGATGAGACTAAGACTACTACATAGTAGTTGTTGGTAGAAGTTACGTTAGTGTAGTTCCCCGTAGTGTAGTGTACATAGCGACAGCACACGTCGATGGCTCGCTCTCATTAGCTGAGGTCAGCCTGAGCCAAGCCAGGCGCACCGTGTAGATATCTACCTGGCAAAGGTATACTAACAGATATTAAGCGAGGGTTATTCCTCAAAGCTCCATGTAAGCATAACATATTGTATGCCCATCTCTTCATTGTCGGTATGATTACGCGAGAAAAGCATTGAAGTCTCAGGCTCGTGGGTTTGTTTAGGCTAGGATTGTGACAGGTAACAGCAGCATCATCTTCAGGGGTATGTCCCGGCCGAATGCGAGTATACGCACCTACCAGTACACCTACTAGTACACTACGCTGGTACTGTCGGTAGGGTATACTAAGGTTAGCATCTAAGAGCAAGGTAGGTCTGATGCTATTATCCTTATTGTCATTTATTACTGGTATTGTCTCGGTAACAACCTTCATAACAGCATGTAAGTTATCCCGCATTGCTACTACCTCTACCTACTACCAAACAGGATAGTACGTTTCCTATTCTTGGGCTGTGGGGAAATAGCGAGCACAATCATGTGGGCCAAATCGAGCGAGGGATAATAGTGCATTGTCGGTTTTTATAACCAGGACCAGGACCTACACTATTATGAGCTACTGGACCTGGTCGCGAGGAGCTGGAAATGGGATCGTACGAGAAAAAGAGAACAGGGAGTGAATCAGGTGAGGGGATACGCGTTATCAAGAAGGAAATACCCGCATATTGGAAAGAAATGGGCACGAGGAATCGAGGAACGAGGGATGAACCCTGGTTGTTGGAGTTAGGGAGTACTTAGACAAGCATATACGCATACAAGTCGATTTATAGAGAGGCTTCCAGTCACGTTCGAGGAAGGCAAGCAAGACAGGCAAGACAAACACTGGCTGGCGACACTGATTGAACCAGCCAAGCGTTACTGGCGCCGCAAGGGAAGACGGACGGACGCCACATACGCACACAAACACACACACACGGCGGATAGATAGCCACTGCAGAGCCAGAGCTGGAGCCAGCTTCTGCCTGTGCTCGTGAATCTGCAGTAATGATCGATAACGCAAGCGGGATTACCAATGCGTGCGCCAGATCGGCGTAGTGACATCTCCCGTCAGAACTTTACAAGCTACAAAGCTTTATCACGTTGCAGGAGACCACACAGCCACCCATGTCGACCGCTGGCTGCTGCTGCAATCCCTACTAAGTAAGTATTCCCTGGGGGGACACGACCACGACCACTGGCCCGAGTCACCCTGGGTCCAGGGACGAGCCGTCAATCATCCTTCCATCTGTGTATAGTAATAGGTAGGGGGCCAGTCGTCTGTTGGCGCTCACCGACCAATACAACCTCACCAGCCGACGGCTTTCCAACTGCCGCTTAATGTTTCCCTGGGGTCGCTGTCTTCAGACGACGCGCAACGGTTGGGCCGGCACGTCGACATGCGCATCAAGAGGCTCCCGGCCTATGAGAGTGGCGGGCAGGCCCAGGTTTCTGCGCAGGGTAGGCAGCGGTAGGGTTTCACCCTGGCCAGGTATATGACGGCTAATAAGGAGCGCGTGCGCCGGCAGGTCGTGCTTAGTGCAATACCAGTCCCCCGGGTACGCTGGCGTAGTCGGTTGAACACTCCCGGCCAAGACGCGGAGTCAGCAAAGCCATTCGAGAGCCACTCGAGAGCCACTTGAGCCTGTTGGCGACTCGACTTGGACGCACGCCTGCGGCACTCGTCAAGATCCCTGCTAGCGGTACCCTTGGTCCGAGACCAAGCGCAAAGGAGGCATGCAACTGCATGGGACCTTTTACATTCGGGACAGGTACGTATCTACGTACAGTCATACTAGTCGCAGGTAGCGGAAATGGGAAACGGGGAACAGGGAATAGGGTGTTTGCTGTGGTGGTGTCAAGGGCACTACTTGTATGTAGGGAGCACGGAGTACGCATAGTATACGGCCATGTAGCCGTGGGCTTTTCCCAGGGCCGACAACGATTCCGCGGATTTTAAGTCGAGCAAATTACTTACCTTAGCGAGCTGCGTACAGGTACGTTTTGACACTTGACACAAACGGCTGGGCGGTGCTGGTTACCCAAAGAGTCGGAGAGCCGTCGTCATTGTTGCTTGCGTCATTATTACTATTATTAAAATTATATTATAATTATTTATTGCGAGTTATCATTATTATCATGCACGCACACAAACACAAGCTTGAGAACGCGCAACCAATCCACTCGCAGCCATATTGGCTCGAGAGTCACAACCTATTCCGCCCAGACCCTTTTGCAACGACACGTAATCGACCAATATCAAGCCGGAGGGCGACTTTCGGTTGCGTTGCTCCACGGTCGACCCCAGTAGCTAGCATGTAGTGCACTACGAATTAATCTTATAAGCCGGAGAAAACATGGAACACACGTAGAAATGAAGGAGCAGAAGAACTAACGCCAGAGCTCCGGGGCGGACTCCTAACGATGTGCTTAGTTTGGCCGGCTCGCTAATTCTCGCCTAGTAAGGAATAGCCGGACAAAGCAAGGAATATGGCGGCGCCCCTCACAGGCCCTCACAGGCTTCAAGCCCACGCAGCATTTGCTGCAGAGGGAAGAAATGCGCTGTCAAGTGTGCGCTCAGCGCCTCCTGGCTGGCTCGATACTAACCTTAGCTCCTATAGGCCCCGGCTCTGTTGTGGCTTGGAGGGCTGAGCTCGATCAGGAATTCCACGATGATCAGTCAGAGCGTGTAAGAGTCCGCTGGCGAGCCTGTGTAGCAACAGAGCACCCCGGGCTGGTGATGAGGCGAATCAACAGCTTATGACTGGCTGCTCTGGTCCAGTTATCTTGAAACCGCAACAGATCTACGACTGCAGCACCTGGCGAAACGACCTCGAGCACTTGGACAAAATATTCTCAATTTAGCGTACCTATTCCCAGCACCCCGGGATTTCTAGACGGGCCCGGTTGATGTTCCGTAACATTTCAGAAAACACTGCTAGACTTGACTCGGCGTGCCGTCTCCGCGTTGACACACTGAGTAAAAGCAGCCCAAGTCAGAAAAATGCGGTTTGGTGGATTACATTGTCGCTGCCGGCTGAGCTTTTCCATACACGTAAATCACGAGTCAGTCCCTCGTGGCTATCATGTTCTCGATCACTTCAGCATGTTAGGCCTGAGTGCTGTAAGCGCACAGGCTTTCGATACCTGGTGTGCCTCCTAGCTAGTGTACATAATAGAAAGAAAGAAAAAGGGAGTTATTTTAGGCCCATTGTCACACCCAGCTGTGATTCGACTTAGCGCTTGACCGGCTGCTCAGCTGCCTACAGTAATGGGAAACCGGAAATATGATGGCGCCAACGACTCGGTATTCCCCGACGATTGCCTCGTGGCGGAAGCAAACCCCATCAGAAGTAGCTTCTGATTACTGTACGGCACATGGTCGGTATTTCATAGAAACCCGCAAGTCTATAATGGGAACCTACGCCAACTTTACCATGCATATTCCAGCAACAGGTAACCATGAATGTCACTCGAGAGATTCGCAGCGTATATCGTTCAATATCCCCAGCCACAAATAACATGTAGCGGGTCTTCGGGAGTGTTGGAATCCAAATGACGCGAACCCTTACGATACCAACACTATGGTAGCAATCAGAAATCAATAAATTCTAGGGGGTGTAGTTTACATGAAGTGGTACAAATCGTGTTTACCAGTACTCCTTACTAATTACTGACGCACACGTACCTACATATAAACAACGTTCGAGTTACACGCTATGTGTTTCGGAGGTAAAAAGAACAAGGGGAATCATCTGCCAGGTAACCACACTGTATATATTGTAGGGAGTAAGTGTGTGGTACAATGTGTTATGTCCAACACTTACAGTATAACAGCGAATTACGCTACTTACTCATCTTACCTGCGTAGGCTCAATCGCCGGGATCTCATTGCCAGGCTCCCTAGATAACTAAACCTAGTGCATACGAATGTCGCGTGCGGCCTATTATTGTAACATAACCTTGTGACTTGCAGATCAATATCCTTGCAGCATGTTGCACATAGTAATAGTCCTTCCCGTTGCACAGCAGGAGGATAGCTGATCAATTGACGTCAGAAATCGCAGCGAGGACACGGACGGGTTGTCAAAGTCCTTCCCCGCAATGTCTTCTGCCGATCCAGATCAGAGACACACCGACATAGATACCGATTCTTCCTGAAAGACGTAACTCAGATCGTTATCACGGTCCTGCCGGAGCGCATACAAGCCCTCGCTAGTAACATACACCACGCTGAGGATCTATCTATCTATTTATTTTACCTACTTACCTATCTATCTGGTGTACCACCTCGGTCAAACATGCCGCGACAGAAAGCCTGGTACGATATACCTAGCGTATCAATAAGAGCATACTTGGCACTCTCTGCCATACGTACTTTTGTTATCCGGCCGAGGTTCTTTCTTCGCACGCGAACAGGGCCAAGCTGTAAAGGGCAATAACGCCGCCGCACGCGAGAGTGATCGTATTGTTACACGGCGAGTTGCGTATGAAATAGGAGGATGATCTCCACCACCGTAGCTGATAAATCAGCGTGCTTGTTGGGACTGGTACTTCTTCAGCTGCTGCGGGCTAGACTGGTGCCGAACTCCAGGTGCCCTGTTCCCGTTGCGGGACTTTCAGCGCGTTGTGTTAGTGGTACATAGTATACGCTAGGTTGGGGTCATAGTCTCTCCTCCTCCTTTGCCTCCTTTCTTCTCCTCCCTCGTCTTCCTTTCCCCCCCCCTTACTGCGGTTGCTGTACAGTATAGTATATACACCACCACACTACGCTACGCCACGCCATCGACGAGATGGGCTTCGCTCCGGCTCCTTGGGCTCCGCCCTCCTGTCGGGACCGAAGAAGTCGGAGCTAACAGCTAACAGCTAACAGCCGCCTAGCAAGTTGCAAGTCACTGCTGATCCAGTGTTGTATAGTCTGGGAGACGGCGGTAGGAGCTAGTGTTCGACTTCGCGGTGCCGGGCCGCCAGCGTGGGCAGTTAACAGTATCTGAATGTCTGGGAAAGTATTCCGTAGGCGAGCTCGCAGGCTGGCTCACCGTTGATGGATGATCTCGCTGCAGATGCGGTGGAACCCAAGCCACTTTCTCGCTTCGCCCAGGCTCCGGGCGCCACCCCATCCCAGCTTCGAATCGAGCTTCTAGAAGTGTTCTCCTGGCCCAGGCCACTGCCCTTCCCGCTCATGTGAGAAATGCGGCGGGGTCAGCAATGACGAGTTATCGAGCCTAGCTAACTTCCTCATTCGGATATTATGCCGGCGCCACTGGCCATTATCGCTTTTTCGGTGCCACCTCTACTCAAATCCACCCACAGCACCGGTACCAAACTCCGAGCGCTTATGCGTATGCGGCGGTTGTTCGTCGCTCTTGAAGGGTATTGAACCTGCAATAATAAGCATCATCCCAGTTCGGTCCTACCTGGTCATGTCGGTAAATACTTTTTAGTCCTTCGACACGCCTCTAGCCTACCGCCACAGGGTGGAGGGCGGCTTTAGCCAATAAAGGTAGCTCGGTATATAAATACGGGATATATGGGGAGAGGAAGTATGTAGCTACTGTCGTGTACTAGTATATGTACACTTGATGCAAGGGAATGGCCTGCCACGCGACATTGACATAGGTCGCTTAGATGGCTGTTTCCGTGGGAAGATGAAAGAGCGGAAATCTCGTGCCATCTTACAATCATCCGGCATATTGCTAATGATATTGTAACATGATATATATCCCGTAACGTCGGTTACTGTGTAAGCCCATCAATTCACCTTATTGCGCCTCTTATCAATCAGCCCATCATGGTTAGGCATACCTGTCAGACATTCGGACGTTCATTTCATAGTACATAGGTGCCCTTAAATAATTTCTCTTATTTTCTTATTTATTCAGTTTTGCTCCCTACTACAATCATCAATATCGCCAGTTATTCCATAGCGGATCAACAAACCCATGGTCAGAATCCATAATGACTTTCGCGGAGTATTCCGACCGTATAATCTTATTTACTACACTGACAGGGGCCCGGACCGGATCACGATGACAATTCTTTTTGAGGCTCACTCTATAATTAGCAGAATCCCCAGTGCTACACGATGCAGCTAGGCCCAACACCGCAAATGCTTTGTAAAATCGTAATTATGCATAACCAATGCATTCTATGGCGAGCTACGAAGTAGTAAACACGCACAGCAGAGCATACTAGTATACTCGGGCACTCAACGTTATCCTTTCAAGCCTCGCTTGCGATATGCGTAATAGCCGTATTCCCCGAATAGAGATGACGGACTCGAGAGAAATTTTTGGTCGGATCGGGCGCATATGCCATTCTTCTTTCGGCCCGGGGCCCTTCGTAGTAATGTTTGCGAGAAGGCTACGTTTTATCTACACTACGTACATACACGTGTAGATGCTGATCTTCCGCGGGACGACGGTATATTGGTCTCGCACCTACGCTGCAGTTGGCAGTTGATCGACCGGTAGCTGTTCACTGGCGCAGGAAGCTATGTAACTTGAAAGGTGCCACAGTCGTCGTCAAGAGATGAGTCCCGGCACTAAGCGAGGTGCTCCAGCAGAACTCCGGATGACAGGCGTCCCAAAGCACTTGCTTACAGTATGCTACGACCTACATACATACTACATAATACACGCACTACCGGTAGGCATAGCGAGAGGAGGAGACAGCTCGGCTTTTGTTGTGCATGCTGAGTACGTGCACACCATGGCCAGGGGAGCGAGCGTGCCTTGAGTTCTGTCCTGGTCTCCGCAGGATTCCCACCTCGTGTCAGACAGGGATGAAGCTCGGTCGGCAGTCCAGCCCAAAAGCAGCACGCTTCGAACTTGGGCAAACTATGGCGATGACCGCCTCCTCCCCTCAGCCTGAATGATTGTTCCTCATGCGGCCCCGATCCTGCAGGACCAAGATTATGTGTAAAGTTCCCTACCCACCACACCACTGTATAATGTGAGACAGACGTTATAGTTTTCTTTTTGCTTCCTTTTTTCATGTTTCCTCTAGCATCTGTATTGCAGTATTCTTATTCTGATGAACAACTTCTCTGTCGCAATGATTAACAGCGTAGTGTGATCCGGTAGTTCTGCGACCTTTTCCATGATAGAACAAAACCCAGACCAACCCCCTTTTTGCTCTTCCCTTTCGAACGTTCACTTGAACCGATCCGGCTGCAGGAGCACTACCGACGCAATTTCATCGTGCAGCTGGCGGTCCAGACTCAAAAATTCCTTGTATACAGTTAGACTCATGGCGGCTCGGTTGCAAAGGCACGAGAACATGCCTATTCCTCCCTTGTGGGATTGACAAAGCCCCGCAGCTGAAACTGTGCCCTGCAAGGCAAAGACGGCTTGTTTGCTGAATCGAGCCAGAATCATCTGGTCTTACTCATGGATCATGGTGAGGCGGCAGTAAGCAATACGGCGGCACTTATCGCCTCGAACGTTACGTCTGTGGCAGCCTGATTAAATGACAGTTGTCCTTCCTTAACCACTGGAACGATGTATTCAGTGTCTTATACAGCAACCACTACGGCATAACGCAGCCATCGCTAAGACTGAGGTTCCAGGTCAGCACGTGTGAGCGATTGCAGAGTAGTGTACGACGGTGTGTGTGCCCGCATTCTATTTCATCTCCGCCCAGCGATCTACTAGCAAAGTAGTACGGAATATCTGTTTACACGACAACCTCACCATCGCAACGAGGATGAGCATAAGCCGGCGAGACCTCACTAGCTCGCACCGAACATCGCTCTAAAAGCTAGTATTGGCCCTTTTCGGTGAGCGAGACGCGCCGAACGACGGATATTCCCAGCCGAGCCAGAGACATGCTGTGCCGTATACGTATCGTGATAATCGACTGGTACTGGTCCGAGGCTGGCGATGGGAAGATTTCTCGTCACACATCCCGCGCGCCAACGAGCTGGAAGTGGATGGGTTAGAATCGATAGGACGATCCTGGACAAATCGTGGCAACAATCTAGCAGTCGTCCTGCATACAATACCTACATAGTACTACCTAAGGCAAGGGCACGAGGCAGGCCAACCAACAAACCAACCAACCACGTATCAGCGATTATCACCTGCAATCATCACTGCGTTACTGAGACTAGGAAGAGACTAAGGAACTTCCGAGGTAAATCTCACATATATACTACGTAGCATGTACCGGTAGCGTGTATATCTAGTGTATACACTAGTGTAGTGTAGAGCCGGTAATCTAATATCGTAACTCGTTTCGTCGTCAAAATTAGGAAAGCTAATAAATAATAACATAAAACATAAAATAAGACATGCTGGAACCGGGGACCCAAACGAAGGGATCAGCCGCTTGTCTGTCAGCCTACGCTAGGTTAGCCATCTACCTTCCCAAAAATCACCAAGCGTCCAGCCCACTGCTAAGTAGGGCTCGAGGGATTGGTCGGCAGGGTTAGGGCTTGTTTGCTTATGGTTCGCTCCAAGGGTCTGGCATGTTCTCGCAATCTTGTCATCGTACATAAATTAGCCCAATTGTCGCGTGGCTTTGTCGCTTGCTTATGTCTTGGGTCAGTGAGTGAGTGAGTGTGTGTACTTCAACTAAGGACTACCTAACTTTGTCAAGACTCGGATAGCCTCGTATAGGATTCGGGCGGAACGAGGTTCATCGGGATCGTCAACACCGTCGGCCCGTGTCCGTTTCTGGTAAGCATTCAATTGCTCACCCTAGCATGGTTTCTGGGCATCTGTCGAATCTGCCCTTTAACCTTTTGATATACGATATAGGTTCATTTCGGGCACTGCCGCTTGACACTCGCGGTTGACCCTGTATATATGTTACAGGGGACGTAATAAGAGGCATGTACGGAGCTATTATCATTATTGTTCTCATATGGACGGGGCCTTCTGCGTGTTTCACCATATACATTTCTACATGGTCGGCTGTCGAGCATTGCGATTTAGGGTTAGTAGCATCATGAACCTGGGGTCGGTTTCTTCCGCCCTTTCTAGTCGTTTTCCTCATCAAAGTATTCTATGTGAGACGCATCCACTCACTACCCCTTATAGACCCGAAGTAGGTAAATACCTCGCGCGCAGCTACCCTTCACTAGCGACTGACCATTATCTGTACGTATACAGGTATTGTCGTTGGTTCACATACGCAGGATTTACAGCCTACATTCTGTATTACCTGTTATGAGAGTATAAGTATCGAGGGCGGAATAATCCCGGTCGCATCGGTCCCAGTCGATCCGAAAGTCAAGCTTGACGCCTTTTTATTACATACTATTCTTAGAAGTCGAGCCAAGCTCAATGTGCGGCACTTTATATACAAATTGCGTGTACCTAGTACACTCAAGGGTTTGGTACCTATATAAGCATAGCGTAAGTTGAGCAGCTGTAAGATGACCGTTAGATCGGGGCAACTATCCCATACTCAGTGCTTAAGCGGCAGATCTACCCATGTATTACAGGCATTCTCGGTCTGTGTGGTTATTACCTAGCAGGGGCAAAAGAAGCAATCCCGACGAGCATCCTCTTTAACTCCACGTTACCCTCGCTACACTACCTTGGGTCAGTAGTGTAAACCATCACGCAAGTCAAACCAGGCATCAGGCATCAGGCATAAGGGGCATGGAACCCCGTCCCTGTTCCCCTGAACTGTCACGCCAAAAGGACATGGGAGATTCCGTCCATCGCTCATTGAGGGAATAATTGTACCGTAGGTAAGGGTATGTTTGTGCCAAGGAGAGTTCATCTCTTGTTACCGATCCTCCGTTGAGTGATGTGGCTTGGTGCGACGGTAACCTGAAGAGTAGGATTGTGATGTGTGACCGAAAGTGTGATAGCGGCTGGCTGGCGGTCATTGATCACCTACTATGTTGTGTGTGTCTCTCTCTGTGTCTCTTTCTTTCTTTCTCTCTCTCTCAGCTGCCCCGTATGCGGACCCTAGGTAGATGATGAAATGGCCATGTTTTGCGTGGCCCCGGCCAAGCACTACAGTACGGTGCGGTCCACGTGTTGAGACTCATGAGCAGTCATCAGCATCCTTCGTGGGTACTGTAAGAAAAGTTAGGAGTCATTGGATCTCATGGCCTCAAGCTACGCCGCACGCAGTGTGTAATGCATTGGTCTTGTCTTAGCGTAGTCTCACATTATCATCCGTATCCTTCGCCTTCGCCTTCTCATCATAAAGTGTGTCGTTACGGATACCGGTAGTCCATCAGCCAACTACATATCCGCTCGTGACTACATCGTCTGTCCGAGCCAAGCCCAATAGAAGAGTCAGTCATTATCAGGGTTTTACGTTCCAGATGCTTGTAAGCAATCGTTAGATGCGTCGTATTAGAAGGAAAACAGGTTTAGCTATCCATCCTATTCCGAGGCCCGCCCAATATATCCTTTCATTTCAAATTCGGCAAGGCAAGCTCTGCATAGGCTATTAGTGTTGTTTGGCTTGGGGAAGGCAGTAAAAGGGGGGTTGCTGAAGCGAGAGAGCAGATGGCCGCGCCTCCTACCCGCAGTTCCAATATTGTATGTATATCGAACAGAGCCGAGAAGCAGGACCAAATGTGCCTTCCTCTCGTTACCGCTTCCGTGACCTGATGTGTGCGCATGTACGCTCTCCTTGTGACCTAGGGTCAGGTAAGTGGGTAGATGGATGGTCCCTTTACAACAACTACCGGAATACAGTAAACAAGCCTCGACTAAACTTTCCCAGCCTGAATCTCGACTTTATGCAGCTGGGATGGACTACTACCTACTACCCGGTATGCCACGAATATATATACCGCTACTACTCCAGCGCTTGGATCCTACAAGCCCATCAACTGCCAGGTGGCTGTCCGTGCCCCAGAACAAAATGGCATCAGCTATGCAGCTTAATGTACGAGCGCCCACGGAAGGCGGTCACGTTGCCTAGCGAGGGGTGAATACTAGTGTAGAAGGAATCCTAAAAAGGCATTGTATTGTCCCCCGGCAAATGGTGGTGTCCTGTCATGATGATTATTGGCCGATAGAACCTTTGTACGATCATACCCAATCTTTCGCCATACGCTTAGAGGGCGTAACACAAGCCTACTTACTTGTATGTAAGAAGGAATAAGACTCCTCGCTCTAAAATAGTGTCTCGGACCCTAATCCTTCGTTGAGACTTGTACGATGGTCTAGGTCTCATAGAGAAAGAGAGAGAGGGTTAAGATCACTAGAAGCGCTTTATATACAGGAAACCCAGGTAGTGCTCTGTCCTCAAATATTCATAGCTCAGTAGCGGTTTCAATAAGAATAAAATACACCTTGAATTCATGGAATACGGAGCCTTATGGAAAACCGAAACACAAGAGCTTCGTGGTTGGAATGGAGACGACGCGTGAGTAAAATATATCGAGACGGTTCTTCGTTCCATTAGCCACGTACGTGCTGGAGGCGCCGAGATCTTTTAGCTAGCTTGATAGATAGGCGCTCGAATGTATACTATACGCGCGTTATGGTGAGATCAAAAGTCACGTACTGGTTACATGAGCATCTGTAAGCGCCCTCGCCTCGCTCGATTACACTCGTCTAGTAAATGTCGGTGAGCATCGGGATTCGCCTATTGTCTATTTGGCTGTATGATTCCAACTCACAAGACATTAAAAGAACATACTACTAAGGCAAAATCTTGGGGAAATCGACAGCTGATCGGCAGCTGTATCTCTGTTCTGTGAGCATCCTTATTTCCCACCCTATGTAATCGGTGGACCTGCCGACAAATGAACAGGAAATCCGAGACGAAATGTGGTAGGTAACAGTGAATAGCCGACGTTTCCTTTTCCTCGATTATCCAACTCCCTACAACTCCTAAAGAGGCGATATAGAGGCGTGGCAAGAGTAAGGCATCGCATTTGAGGCGAACATGATATCAAAACACGAATTGGTTCACATAGTTGGCTGTGACGAAGTATGCGACGCTTGGAATGTGTTCCGAAGCACCAGCACCGTAGGTACAGAATTAGAGACACTAATTGGCGTTATCTAAGTAACATGGGCGCTGGAAATAGTGGTGATACTCGTTGAAGCCTCCTGGGATGATATTGATTTCTATTTTCAAAGAAGCCTCAGCAGTAAGTGTGAATAACAACTCGCCCACCAACGACAATACGAAGAGCAATAACAACCGAAGGGTATCGCATTGGCTGCTCCGGGACATGAAGACAGCCAAGTTCGTTTTGGCCAGGAATATCCTCACAACGCCCACTGTGCGATGCATATATCTGATCAACCGACCGTGTCCAAACATACAACCAAAGCCCCCATAACACCTAATATAGTACAAGACGTCACAGCGTTCATCATACTGTTCATATGACACGCCATGGTCGTGAAAACAATCGCACTTTCTAGCAGGAGACTATTCCCTGCTCGTCTTCATCGCCTGGTTTGCAAAACGAGTGGCATCATGCCACACCTTCTGTGCCTCGACCATTTCACCTTGGACTTCGTAGCTCTGTGAAAGCATACCATCTGCCACACTCATCCACAGTGTGTTGCCGCTTCTTCTAGCCTGGGTCGAAGCCGCCTTTGCGCTTTTCAGTGCTTGGTCGCCCACGATGCTCTGGAAGAGCTTGGCTCGCATGAGATTGAGAGCTATGGACAGCGTGTGCACATCCGCGAGGTTTTTAGCATTGCTCAACGCCGTCGAAATGTGCGTCTTGACTGCCGTCATGGGGACTGGGGGATTTGTCTGAATAGCTGCCATAACGAGGTTATACGCTGTACGGATCTCCATGTTGGAATGATCCATACAGAGTGGGCGTATTTGTTCAAGCAGCTCCTGGGTGCGTTGGTCGTTCCGATAGTCAGGATCTTGCATGATCCATATCAAGTTAAAGGCTGCTAACAAGGCCACCTCAAATTCAGCAGGCTTATGATGCCCTCCTCGCGCCTCATCGATATCAAGGCTGAAATTCGGATGACTGTAAATACTAATAGCAGCATCCAGGTCTCCAGTTCCTTGGTGATAGACACCGGCAAGATACATGGAATAAAGTACAACCGTCCTCCCGGATGCGGGTGTTACCATTGTTTCTAACTGTGATACACAATACTTTACTTCGTCCCACTTTGTCGAGGTAGCTAAGTGCAGGCCGCGCAGAATGTGCAGGTAACACGTAGCCTCCGTTTCCCAGTCCACATATTGGACTGCATCTTCTAGGCAATGGGCAAATCCTCTGATTTTGGCGCGATCTGCTACGATGATCAGGACAGGTACGGAAAAATGCAGGCCAAGGAATAACGTACTCTTTCGTATTTGACTCAAAGCTTCCTCCCAAAGCGAGAATAACTTTTTGTCACTACGAGGTTGTTGGTACAGGAGAGCAAGACCGCTATATGTGTATCTGCGACGTGTATTAGTGACGTTCGAGGAGAATATCGGTAATGCTTCTCACGTGGTTGTGAAGGCCTCTAGCTTGCTCCAGAATGACATGACAAGGTAGTCATAGCTGTCACCCTCCGCGCCCGGGCGTATTATACTTGAAGTATCTGGGCTGACGATGGGCGGGTTCACAGCTTGCTTATGAATCGGAAGCAGGAGCTGCCTATCTTGAAAGCCCCAGTTTGCATTCTTGATAGAAGCATCCATCTTATCTTGCAGAGCCTTTAACTTTTGCGAGATCATGTGGGGCGACTTCTGCTGTAAGCTGCAGGCAAGATCCAAAACAAGTTGCAGCACATCTAATTGCATGATGGACATGGAATTCTCGAGTTGGTACTTGGAGGCCTGCGCGATACAAGCCTGTATACGCGCAACGGCGTCATCCTTCATCGCTCTAAGATGACTGAGACCCTCGAGTAAGGAGGCGACGGCGAAAATAGGACGATCGCCCCTTTGACTGGCTAACATCGAGATGGCTCTCAGATTCTCTAAAGCATGGGCCTCGGTAGGATTGACAGACTGTAAGTAGAATGATGTCTTTAGGAAACGAAATGCGTATACCCAGTGCGTATGCTTGACTCTATCAAGGCGGTCAGACGTTGCTACCTACCCCTGGCGACTGAGATGAGGGGCAACTTACACCTCGGCATCCCGAATCCGCGCATCGACAGCAATCAGTGCTGCCTTTTCTTTGCGCTGCGAGAAAAGTAACTGGACCTGCAGAAAATGCATGCAGTATTTAAGGTCGGCGAACCGGTTCTGACGCGCAGGGTGTAAGTCTATCATACGCTGTAGTAGGATTTCAGTCGGGGCTACCTACCCTCTCACAGAGAGTGATGCCTTTTGTCAAGGCGGTTTCCGCTTCCATGACGTTATTGGTCTCGGCGCACAGGATACTGGCGTATTGAAGGCGGGACAAGGCCTCTACCCGCGGGGCTAACTTATTGCTCCCAATGGCAGCCTCGAGACAAGCAAGGCCCGTGGCCATGAGCTTCTGATAGTCATGCACACTCGGCCCATCGAGGCTGACTGCAACGTCTCGAACACCTCTTCGAGCTTTCGCGAAGAACTCCTCGGCCATGCATATCAATAGCGAGGGAGTATCCTGGTGATGTGGCATCAGGGCTGGTGCCAGAGCAGGCGACCTCGTGGAGCTCACGCTCGGGCTTCTTGTGACGGTCTGGGAAGTGAGGCGTGGGCTAGCAGATACTCGAGCGGCCTGGTCGATGCGGTTACCGACACTTGGGGTCCTATGTTGGCTGTTGGCGGTAACATTGGGCGGTAGACGGGGTGAATGAGGCGTAACTGGCGAGTTAACATGTTTCTGATGTTGCATCGTCGGCGAATGGCTGATGACGGGTGAGTTGAGGTGCTGTGGTGTATGACGAGCTTGGTGCGGGTGCTGAGGCGCCGGCTGAGGAGGGTGCTGGACGGTCTGGTACGAGGGCGAAGGTGAGGCCACAGATACTGGAGGCGGCATATGTTGCCAATCCATCAGCTGAGGTTGAGGCTGGTGTAATTGTTGCTGTAGCGGCGGCGGCGGCGGCTGTGGTGGCTGTTGCTGCTGCTGGACATAGTGGTTTGAAGATTGGACGGGTTGTTGGACGGATTGCATCATGTGCGCGGACGGGTGCATACCGTCTTGCGGCGAAGGTTGCGCATAGGGCCGCTGGTCAAAAGAGGGATCGTAGCTATGGAATTGGTAGTTCATATGTTGCTGTTGCAGTTGCAGTTGCTGTTGCTGCTGTTGTCGTTCATGCTGGTGTTGGTGAGGGTGTTGATGCGACTGCGGCTGCGCATGTTGGTATGGATGTTGAGGCGGAAGCTGTGAAAGCGGCATTCCGTGACGCGGTGGTCCTCGGTTTGGCTTCGGGTTGAGAGGCCGGGGCTGCGGCGAAGTTGGGTGGGCAGTGGGCGAAAAGACCACGCCTACACCGTTCTGATGGTACTGGAGTTGCTGCTGCTGCTGCTGATGCTGCTGCTGCTGAGGCGGCGGCGGCACATTGTGCGCATTCGGGTTCTGGTTCGGGTTCGGCCAGCCGGTATGCGGTTCGACGCCATATTGATGATACTGGTGCTGGTTCTGGTTCTGGTGATAATGGCGATGGTGTTGATGGTGTTGAGGCTGCTGCTGTTGTTGTTGATGATGAGGATGGTTTTGCTGGTTGAACCCCAGCTGTTGGCCATGGGGCAGGGGGCCGGGATAGGTCATAATTCCGTTTCCACGTCGTCGCACGCCATCTATGCCGTCGATACCATCTCCGACGTTGCCTGTCTTTGGATTGATTCCCTTGGCCCCTTTTTGGTTATCTCCCGCCGTCGGCTGACTCGCTCGCTGCTTGTCGCGGGTGCAGTGTCCGTATGTAAATAGGTACCTGGCGTATGTACTTATGTAGGTCGTGTTGAGCTGCGTCGTCGCTTCTCACGTCGTGCCCGCTACTCTCCACTGATAGGTCGCCAGTAGGTCACTTGGCCTTGTAAGTGGGTTGAGGCGCGCTGCTCTTCACCTCCAAGGAGTGCCAAAGTCATGTGATGCTACCTGCTCCTCTGTACTCCGTAGTGCAATAGCCTACTCGGTACCTGGCGAACCTGGGTATCTGCTACCCACCTTTTTATCTCGTACTACCGGTAGTTAGACCGGTCCAGCCCTTTAAAGGTTCCAAACATGCTCCGTTCTTTTCTGATCTTGTCTATCCGGTAGTTAACATTACCTGGAAAACATGGTCGTGGTAAATACGATACCACAGCATGCCAGTCCGATAGCTGCCTTATGCAGCTGCTTTTAGTTCTCTTTCGTTTTCTTCGTTGTCTATTTCCTACCTAAGTACCTAGGTAGGTATGCTAAGGTAGGTACCGTAGGAATAATCCAATGGCCGCCTACGTATGCGGCCGAGGCAAGGTGCAGGTGGGGCCGCCGATACGGTAAGCCGGTCGTACCTACGCGGTATCAGTAAGTAAGTAGGTACTTAAACCAAGGGATGGGCTCGTCTTCCTCAACCGAGGCATCTAGGGATGAAACCGGGGCATCCTTAATTAGTCTCTTCGAACATTGAACCCGGTAGCATTGGTCGAAATACAGATAAATCTAGCATATCTTTCTAAGCACTCATGAGTACGTAGTTCCGTAGCCATTTTCGGCGGACAATTCGCTTCTTCACCCGAAACATCCGGCCCTCGAGATGGAGTGGTTCGGGCGCGCCAAGGTCGGGTTCACGACGGCACCCAAGTCGCTGGCGCTGAGAGACAACGAAGGCAGGGCGACGACTCTGCTGCAAGTGTGCCGGGACGCGGTGCCGCCATGCAATCTGAACCCGCTGCTCTTCAACGGCCACCTGCAGACGGTATGGACCGCCGCCGTCGCCCACGGCCCGCCTGTGCACTACAAGCGGCGCATCTTTGAGTCCGATCACCCTCAGTTCAAGGGCAGCTTTGCCGTGGACTTCGTGGTGGAGCCCTCCACCGACTCGGATGAGTCCCTGCCACCGCGGACCACCTACTTCGGCAAGGAGGAGCTTGCTCGTATGGCATCCGACGACTCTCGCCCCATGCTTGTAGTCCTCCATGGCCTTACCGGGGGCTCGCATGAGATCTATCTGAGACACGCCATAAAGTCCCTGGTCGACGAAGGGAAATGGGAGATCTGCGTCGTCAACTCGCGGGGCTGTGCCAAGAGCAAGATTACCTCGGGGCTGTTTTACAACGCCCGTGCCACGTGGGATACGAGACAGGTCTGTTATGAACCATTTCACTCACCCTAGTCTCATCTCACGGTATCGATTACAAATTTGAGTGCTCAAGTCCTGGAACAGGTGGTTAAATGGCTGCGAAAGACGTACCCTAATCGTCCCCTCTTCGGCCTCGGTTTCTCCCTAGGGGCTAACATTCTGACGAACGTGGGTGATCTCTCTTCTTCTGCTGCTTCTTATTCCTCTCCTCTCTCTCCTTCTTTGAGTGTGGCTATCTAAATATCATTTAGTACATCGGCGAAGAAGGTGCAGATTGCCAGTTCAGAGCAGCCGTCGTCATTTCCAACCCCTGGAATCTAGAGATAGGCAACAAAGCCCTGAAAAGCACGTGGGTTGGCCACGAAATATACCTAAAGACACTGGGAAGTGAGTAACTGTATATCTCGGGCTGTCCCAGTCTATGCCCTTAATCTAGCTTCTACTTTGTAACTCTTCACTATAGACTATTCTGTTAACCCGGTGCCTAGCTTCTCTCAGAACTCTATTTGAGAATAACAAGGCAGAGATTGAAAAATACTCCGAACTAAGTATTTCGGAGCTCTCCAAGGTCAGATATCTCTATGAATTCGACAGGGCCTACCAGTGTCCGACGTGGTACGTATCACAGTCTTCTGTAATAACTAGTAGCTTTTTCGTCTCCTATTATCCGGGGGGATCTATAATGTCAAGCTTGGGTATCTTGACTCACTTATCTCTATGCACGTAGGGGATATCCGACGGAAGATGCTTATTACCGCGACGCATCGAGCGTCGACTCGATCCTGGCAGTGCGAATCCCTCTACTGGCCATCAACGCCGTCGACGATCCTATAGCTGTCGGCCTCGGGCTTCCATATAACGAGGCCACGAAGAACCCGTATACTGTTCTCTGCACGACATCACTAGGAGGACATATTGGCTGGTTTGAGCCTCGTGGTGGACGATGGCACGGCAAACCCGTAAGTGTGATTCAGCATTTCTTGCCTTCGGCATATTTGTTACTAATCCGATTTCTGGAATAGGTATACAATTTTCTCAATCACATGGCCTTCGAGATTGATCATAGCAGCATAGACAGCACAGCGAGCAAGGTTATGTACAGCACTGCAGCGAGTACCAGTGAATTTAACCCCATACGACGAAAGTTAAACGTCAATCTACAAGCATGATCGTCAGAGCGACGGGCTCTATTACAGATGGGAAGAGGTGGAGCAAGACAGGCTAACTAGGATACCAATAGAGCGTCGTATTGCGTGTTTAGAGTCAGCTAAAGAGGACATATATTACAAGCTAGATCTTGATGATGAAAGAGAACTGCCTATGTGGTGTCAGTGCTGCTTAGACTGAGTTTTATCCGCCAATTGATGAACCGTTCTGTGAGAATACTACCGTGTCCAACTTCTTTCACCTGGAAGACCTCGATACTTGATGAGCCCGCTCGTCTTCTTATCTTCCAGACTCCTTCGTCATTAATCGTGTTCCTTAACCCTGTATTTCAAAGTCAAGTCAGCCATGCGACATCCGTAAAACCGAGCGCGACCAGTTTGAAGGAGGTCGCATACAGTCAAGGAATGCACTCGCAAAATTGATGCACATATTAGCGTCCCAGCTGCGCACACCACGCTTTGCGGCCGTTCCCGGGATTGAGGCTGTCTGGATCTCCTCGAGCTTAGTGAGTATGCCACCCTGTGAGCGAAAGCCGACAATGATCTTGGGCACACCGAGCAGGAAGGATTGGATCCAGAACTTCATGAGTTTGCGCTCGAAATTGCTCATGCCTCGATCGTCGTGGATTTCAGCGCTCGTCTTGAGCTCTACCCAGTTGATTGGTGCTCCCTTCTGGGACGGTTTGGAATCCCAGACTTGATACGCCGCCACCAAGTTAGTGTTTGTATGCGAGGTGCCACTAGGAGAAGTAGCGCTGGGACTTGGAAAGACTTACTGGCGTCGACTTCTCCACCGAGGCACAGCACCGTCTTGCCTATGCCTGTCCTCACTACTGAGCAATATTGCGCTTTGTTGTTGACGATAATTTCATCGCGGTTTTCGATAAATTCGCGGCTCACTTCACCCCAGGGTCGTGGTAGGCAAGATAACGTCTCAAATTTATAACCTGTACATTTAGTGGTGAGCGCTGCTGCTGCTGAAGGTATCCATATGATGGAGTGAGCTATGAATGAATGGCTTTACCCCAATAAGTCATGATCTCGGGCGAAAATTGACCGCGCCGACCTCGTTGCTGTTTGTTTTGTTGTTCCTTGGCAAATTGCTTGGACTTAAAATCGTCCTCGATGAAGCTGCTCCGCCGTCGTGTTAGCTCGTTATTAACCAGCGCAATTCAACGCGTGGTCATACATGCAATCCTTTCGCAAGATTAGTAGTGTAACGCAGATGAGTCGTTGCCGATATGCTATATACGCACTTGATACAGAGTTGCGTTCATTTCGAAACTGATGGATAACGACCGTCAGTGTTTGGCGCCATCATCATCGATATTCGGTCCCCGACATACCCATCTCTGTCCTCGAACGGCACCGACATGATCTTTGTGGGGACTGGTTAGGCTATTATCATTCCTTTTTGGCAATAAGGCTCGAGGAAGAGGTTGTTTACCTTGGTCATCATACCACGCCATGTGACTATATTGGCGTCAATCTTCTTCCCCTCCTCCTGCTCGTGTGCTGCGATGGTCTCTAACAAGCTGTCGAGGTGTTCATCTATCGATTCATCGTGCTTCTCGAACTTGTCAAAGCCTCTGGACAAGTCTGCCCCCAATCTAGGGGGGTAGTACCATTGCAGTGATGAGTCGTCGAGACGGAACTCATGTTTTTCATCGTAAGAAAAGCATGCAATTTCCTTACAATCATTTAGCTTTCGGTCAGATTGTATTAAGATGGAGGCTTTGCTAAGAGGACAAGGGGCTGTACCTTGGGCCGCTTCACGGGCTCGCTCTCGCCACGAAAACGGCCAATTGGCTGGATGTCGAAGGTCGGCGTGGACATGATGAAAGTCCAACCTATTCCGCGGATGCCCCTAGATAAGATGAAGCTAAATGATGAAAGAAGAAAAGATCGCCTCGTACATAACTCGTTTCTGACTTAATATGTTGATAAAGATATCCGGGCAGTCGAGGGCGCCTGGTTATGTCCAACTGTGCAGGTCGGCACCTGAGTATGTACCTTGTATCTAACTTACCGAACCCATGTTAAGGTACAGGTACCTTAGGCCAGTATAAGTTTAAACAAAGCCAGCCCCACTGCCTGCTATACCAAAAAAGCAACATTTTGTTTTTGTATCCTACCTACTAGGTAGCTTATCTACGACGTAAATAAAAGAAAAAGGAAGAATAAATGAAAGAACCACATCCTGTGTATGCTACCGATATACTGCATTTCAAAAAGTGTCTTCTTACTTGTGTATACCTTAGCACTGAAACAGAAAACAATGCCAAAGACTTCAAACTTTCCCTAAAGGATGCCTTGTAGTATTGCCAAACTGGAATTTTAAACTACCTAGGTAGTATACCATCTATCTCAGACTACTACTACTACTACTACACAAGATACATAATCTATATATCAAACTGAGTTACATTACAATGCGCGTTTAGCATAGTGGTTAACGCGCCGTCCTCATGGTACCCTCTTGCTTTTCGAAAGAATGTATGATATGACTTCGCTATTGAATAATTAGGACCTGTCTACCTTAATGAACCACCGGGTATGGCAACAATATGTACAACATTCATCCAGCTCCTTCATACTCCGAGCCCGGTCCGAGCAATCTGATCCGTTACCCACCTAGCCTCTCCAGAGCTGATAATTCCAAGTGGCCTAGAATAAAACAAAGCATTTGCCCTTCTCCCGCCAGCGAGCCACAAGCACCGACTCAACTACTACAGGCACAATTAAATCACCGGGATTGACTGGACCTTCCTTTCCGCGCCTCACAAAGCCAAGTTGTAGCTGTATTCATCTTCCATGTTCTGGCTAACCCATAGGACCACGGAGGAGAGCCCGACAAGGCCGTTGGCGACGATGTTCTCGACGCCCATCCCCATCATGGGCCAGGCGACCTGCTGCACGGCGAACTTGAGGACGAAGACGACGACGCCGCCGGCCATGCCGCCGGCGAGGGCGGCGAAGCCGAGGAACAGCACGACGCGGGCCTTCCAGGCGACGCCCGAGCCCGAGTAGCTGAACGAGTCGGCCGACAGCCGCGCCTTCTCGACCGAGTTGATGATGAGCATGCCCAGCGAGCTGAAGATAAAGGGCAGCCAGTCGATGAAGGTCACGTGGACGTCCGACATGTTGAGCGGCGATTTCGACCACACCGCCGCGTCGATGAGCACGTAGAATGCGAGGGAGAACTACATAGAAGAACTATGGGTTAGCCGTTACTCTCCCAGATTTAGGTTGGTCGCGACGAGGTGAGATGGAGCGTAGGGGTCGAATCGGGTTGGTCGAAAAAAGGAGAGGGAGGGAGGGGCGGGCGGACGCACCAGAGCGCCGGCTCCGTAGACGCCAGCGTTGCGCGCCCAGGCGCTGTTGAGCCAGGCCGGCTTGCCAAACTTCCAAAGGCGGTCCTCTTCCATGATGTTCGGTATTCGCCTCGGGCCGGGAGGTGGATGTGGATGGGTAGAACTAGCAGCTGAGCTCGGGAGGGCAGGTGGGAAGCCGCACGGTCGGAGAGAGGTAGCGAGCGCGGGGGTGATGTATCTCGATTCGGGTATGGAGAGCAAGTGGTAGGTGGACCGGACGAAGGAGGTAGGACAACGAGGTCGATGGTTGGCTGGTTGGCTGTGCTTGAAACTCGCCGGACTTGAGGCTGACGGCTGATAACGCTCGCCCGAGTATGGCCTTTGGCGGCTATCCTACCTAGGTTACGTGCCTAGCTGAGGTTCTAGGCTTTGCCGATTTCCTAGAACGCGCTAAATTGAGCTTAGCGCATCTACTGCTTTCGCTCAGGCTCGGCTCAGCCAGTTATCAGTCAGGTGACTTGTGGAACGGCCTGTGTGCATTGATGCCTTATTGGAAATCTTTAGCCAATAAAGTCTCGAGACTTTAAATTGAAATGCTTTGCATTTTGATTTTTAACGTATTAAAATGGAACGCTTCACAAGGTAAAGCTTTCCATTTTAGGGACAAGTTTGGCCCTACTGTGACTTATATTAGCTCTCAAAACTGTCCCAGCCTGTTTTAACCGTCAACTAAGGCAAGCGAAGGAACTCACCTCTGCCATCTAGACCCCCTAGAGAAGATTTACGAATACTAGGGAACGAATAATTGACTAGAAAAGACGACTTAGCATATTCCGGTCTCTTCTCCCATCGCGTTTGTAGAGTCGATGTCGGATAGCCGAGAACATCGAAAAATTGTAGGTCTCTCAGGGCGACGCCGAACCCCTTTATATAGATGGACGGGTTCGATATCCTGACTGCAAACTTACTTTCTGTTGGAGAAGTCCGAAATCTGCCATGACGGTGCTTTCATAATCATCCCTTCCTCGATCTGTTGCATCTGCTATAGCTTGGCTCACGTTACCTTCATGGCGTTCCGCGAGCGGCTTCCTATAGTGTCAGTACCGAACTGGCGGCTGGGGCAGCATGGACCGCTCTACGGGCTATAGGAACTAGTGTGCAAAACCCTGCACCTACAGATAGAACCCATTCCCTCGTGCAATAACAAAAGTTGCTCACTGGAATCACCAGGTGGTGGGAACTGTGACATATAGGCCGTTGTATGAACAACACAAGGATTCTTGGCGTATCGCTAGATTTGACCAGGTTGAGGTTCTCTTCCCTGTGTTGGTTGCAGAGGCAGCACCCTCATGGACCAGATTTGATTGGCTCGGAGGAAACGCTGGCGATCGATCTCAGCTACAATTAAGAAAACGCGGAGAAAAGGTTACACTACTCCAATAGTCCTAGGTGGTAGTACATATAAGTGCCATGTCAAGCTAGACTAAGAAAAAGAGTTGGAAATTGGCAAGAAAAGTTGGTAAAAAGGTCGGCAAGAAGTTGTCAGCATTCAAAGTAACTACAACGCAAGAAAAGATGCCATGACGCGCGCAGAAGTTTGGCGAGAAGAATCCGGGGGTGGCTCCGTCATAGTGTCAGGGTGGTCACGGCCAAGAAACCGCCATTATTCAAGATCGACGATTTCCACTCCACAATAACAACGCTCAACTTAAAAGCCATTTTCAACGTGGAAATAATTTTGGAGAGAAAATAATTACAAGCCAATAGGCATAAAGAGATATTCACAGACCTAAAATAATTTCGGAAGTTGGTGACCATCACGATGACCACACGCCATAGCACATCATAGCTTCCCTTGTCTTCTCGTGTTACTTATGAAATACTCTCATGTACTGGGATGCATGAAGCGGCATCTCCTGTGGGCTACGTAAAATATTTGCTGATTATTGATTTAGGGGAGCATTCTAGGAGGGAAATCTGTTCTAGGCCCTCTCAGTCAAAACGTCATTAATACCTAACTGAGTCGTATTGTGGAAAGGAGAGGCGAATGAAACAAAACCTAGAGCAGTCTTATTTTCAACCTGGATGCATAAGCTCTTCGCCATCACGATGTTTGCCTGTCTAGGAATCGGGTACAGAGCTCAATGGGTGTGAAGGTTGTGCTCGAGCCTGATTCTTGTTGTGTATTTCGCTGACCGCAACGACGAGCCTAGAAGATTGTAACCTAAATCATTATGTTCCAGGTTCTGGTCAGACATATTGACCTTATTTAGACCTTTCTAAAGTAAAAGTTAAAGTTCCGCCCCATGACGATGACATGCACTCCACCACGGCGCGTCTGGCAGATACAGCCGCAAGGACAGCAGGCGATAGGTCCGGCTAAGATCTGCATCCTTGTTGTCGGAAATCTCAGCGCTAGGAAAGTCTCAGAGCTACAGAGCCAGACGACCTACATGAGAAAGTCGTTTGCTATCGACATCGGCTCGATTAGAACTAGGTAAAACGTGTAATATTGCCAGCGATTAATTACTCCACACCTACTCACACGATATGGTCGACGACGGAACGGACCGAGCCAGTTGCAGCCACGATCGTCAGGGTCCATTGATTTTCCACAACAACTGGGCCAGCAAGCTAACGGCTTTGGTGTTTACTCGGAGGCGGGGTGGGGGGAGATATAAGCAGCGGCAGCAAGAACTATAGAGACGATTCTTAAGACCTTACGAATTTTGGTAGCGGCATCTAGGCGCTTCGTTCCTTTGTGTTTAATTGCTATGCGTCCATGTGAGGGTTTTGTCAGGATCTCCCCAATGGCTTATCACATGAATAAATGCTAGTATAGAATAGGTAATGGACGTTGTTGTTGCAATATGGGATGTAATTTCCTCGTCATATAAACCAGTTTCTGTCCTCCAACAGTTGTCCTATGATAGGTCCATGCGGAGTGTGGATGTTGCAAGTTCCCTGGAGGCCAGTGCATGTGCAGAACTAAGCACTCCGGGTTGGCAGGTAGATATCCTTCGATATCGTGTAGGAAAAGGACAACAAGGGAAGCGAATCGCATAAGTCTGAGACGATCTAGGCTATGTGTGAACCAGATATAAAACAAAGGGGATTTCCTCCTTTAAAAGATTGTGTTTTACAAGAAACCATCACTCAACCAGAATCAGCCATCTCTTCTAATTCTAGCTAGCCAGCCTCTGCCTTCCAGCCTTCACTTCTTCGCCTTCATCTTCAAATTTGGTAGGTCTTTGCTCATAATACATCTAGTTGTCTAGTTCATGACTCGTTGCTCATACTGACCGCAGTTCAGGACACCCCAACCAGCCGCAAATATGAGGTCTTCCATTATCTACTCCATCCTCGCCTTGTGCTACTCTGCTACTGCCAATGTAAGCGACGTAACTTACTTCCAACTCCCCCTTCAAACCCACAAACACACACTTACACTCTCTTTAGATCGTCAACCTTGGTACCGCCAAGTCCTACGGCGCTCTGAGTGGTAGCGCTGGCCTTACCAGCCAAGGCCTGACTGTCATCACCGGTAACCTCGGCACCACCGCTAAAAGTGTCAGCGGGTTCGGCCCTGGCATTGTTACCAGCGGCGTGCAGAACATCGGCAACAACGCTGCTACTGTAGCATTCACCAATGCCCAGTTGGGCTACGCTCAAGCCAAGGGCCTTGTCGCCACCTCAGACATTAGCACCTTGAACGACCTCACGGGGAAGACCATCTACCCCGGGATCTACTTTGCTGCTAGAACCATCACCCTCAGCGGCCAGCTGTTCCTTGATGCTAAGGGCAATTCGTCGGCCACTTGGGTCTTCCAGTCCGGCTCCGCCCTGTTGATCAACCTCGGCTCGTCCATCATCTTGACCAACGGCGCCAAGGCTTCCAACGTCTTTTGGCAGACAGGCTCCGCTGCTACTCTTGCCGTGGGCACCGCCTTCCAAGGAAACATTCTCGCCTATTCCGGCATCGCCGTCAAGACCGGTGCCAGTGTCAAGGGCTCACTCATTGCCATGACCGAGGCCATCACTCTCCAGTCAAATGCTGTTACGGCCCAGAATAACTAACCGTTCTATTTCAAGATAACTGAAGGCTTTCATGCAGAGGGCAATTTGGCAAAGGGCTTTGAAGGGAGATTTTGGGTTGACATTGCTTCTATTACTACTAGTAGGTTTCATAAGAAAAGAATAACTACATTCATTAAGACTTTGTTACGAAGTAACTGCAGGAGGCCAATTAAAGGGACCTAGCGAAACCATGATTAAGGGGGTAAGGTTACGACTCAACGGGAAACCTGTATAGAGATATGCAGAGAGCGGGGTGCAGAAGTCATATGATAGGCTCGAAGGGCTTAGAGGGGGCCCAATACAAACACGGGATCTCGTGTGAATTGTATAACCACCAGCTGCCGCAGCTATCAATCAAAGAATGGACGCGAGGAAGCAAGAAAGTCTGATGATTACGTGATCATATATTCCGTGACACCAGTATGGCTCTAAACTAGTACAGCCTTACTTAGATGACAGGCCAGTACAATATTCGAACCAGTATAGGTGTGGGCTCCGTATCAGTATGCCCCCTTGACCAGTACAGATTAGGATTCCTCTGTTATATTTTGTAATGGTCAGCCGGGTCAGGTACAATCATAGTTATTTGTATTGCTAGAGGTGATAGTTGTATTATAACAAGACTGAAACTTGAGGGATGAGAGATCTTTCCTTGAGACTGGTCCGGGACCAGCACTCATTATCTAGCTAACTAAGCTGCCTCAAAGCCATGCTTTATGTCTCTTTATTACATATTTAACCTATAAATTTTTACTGTCTTCGCCAAAGAGATTTCTTAGGGAGCTGGTAGATGTATAGAAGCAGGGTGCTTTTATATAACATGATCTTCACATCATTTGCTCACATGCATTAGTGGCCTTAGTTTCAACCTCCTTGATTGCCAATGGGAAAGATCAAGCACCACCAACGGAAGGCACTTCATAGGCTGAGATTTACCGTTGTTAGCGTCGCTAAACATAGCTTGACTTTTAAGGATGACTGGATTGCTTATAGCTATTTCCGCTGTTACGTTTGACTTTATTTACTTTGTATGTGGAACGACTTCCTAGGAAGTCGCCCGAGTTATATGGACCGTCCTATAATGCACACTAAAATCTGTTTCATGATAAACGGTGTCTGTTTTTACCTTAGTATAATTACGGTAATACGTGTGTTAAAGATTAGTACCTTGCAAGTTTGTTCATATTTAGTTATGAAAAGGCCAGGCTCAGGCTAAAAGCGGCATGGCTCAGGTTAGATTCCCATTAGCTCAGAGGTAGTTAGGTAGCCAGCAACTGTAGCGCCCGCGTCACGTGACGCACTTGTTCGGGTCTGTCGCCGCTGCAGCAGCGCCTATATAATAGGATTATCGTACTTAGGTAAGACACACGATCATCACACCGGACTCTACGATCCAAAAGTTCTATGGATAGTTCATGCATTATATATTGTTGAACTAGTTCAATCCAATTACGTGGTCCATCATTGCACTCTTAATAGCGTGCATGCGGCTGCGCTGACCCTCTCCACAAGAACAACTAACTGTATATATGTTGATACCTTTGACGCCTACTCATGAGAGCTCCTGTGACGACCCGGAACTACGTGTCAAGATCTATTAACCCGCCCGATGATCGCACGACGCGAAAAAGGAAGAAAAAAAAAAACTGAAAACGCCACCCCTCTTTGTACAAGTCGCCAATACAGCGATTTCGTGGATAGCTCTGCTGGGCCGACACCGCTGCCGGCACCGGGCTAAGAAAAATCTGTTGTCGATAGGAAGTCAAGTTCCGTGAAGTGGACAGATATCGTTTTGGTACAAAATATAAAAAGGTGACCACGGAATTAGATCCCGCTGACTATGTTAAAACCGAGGCTCATAGTCTTGTGCATATTTCATGCGCACCCTCGCCTGCACATGAACGCGATACGTTGGCTTGAGCACGGGAAGCTCGGTGATACTAATGGTTTTGTGGTAGCAGAAGTGAGGAACTTCAGAGCCCATCGCAAGATGATGCTCGTGGAATTTTCCATTTTTTCTAAACAAAATTCGACGCCTCGAACGCCGCCCTTGTGCTGGAAATTGTAATAGTTGTCGTGGGAACATAGGATATCATTGCTCTTCGTTGTCCAACTCTCGTCAGATCTCTATAGTTTTCATCGCTCCCTCAATGTCGTCAGCGTGGCCGTTTACTAAATCCGCTTCCCCCTGCACTGACGATCGTCCCTTGCCCTTGGCCGCGGGCTCATTTGCTTGTGTGGTTGCCGATTGAGTGTCAAATTCCGGTCTTGGTGTTTCAACTTCAACGAGCTTGTCCTCTTTGATGCCATTAGTGACGAGTTTGGGCTCGGCATGTCCCGATTCTTCCGCAACTCTTGCAAGCGCACTGGATTTTCCGAAACCAACCCGGGCAGGGCTCACTAATGGCGATGGACTACTAAGCCGCTGTAATGTCCTTCCGCGGACGTCACCATTGGCATCGACGGGGCTGGAGTAAGGAGAACCACCAGGAGACGCGGCACTCCCCGGCACACCAGACTTGCGCTTTGCCACACTTTTCGCTGTACGTCCATGTTTTTGGTCCATCCGCCAACGCAGGATATCAAAATATGAGGGCTCAACACGAGTGGTCTTAAACTCGCGTAGCTTGAGCTCATTAGTGTCTTCGTCGACGTACCATTTACCACTGTTCAGATCGTCTGCGAGGATCGCGAGGAAAGCGCCCCATGATCTAGCAACAACGTATTTAGTATCGTAATCTCTCCCAAATAAGATAATTTGTCCCCATATACCGGTTGGACCAGGTGCCAGGTCCACAGCTAGGTTATTTCCACCCCAATCCCGTACTAATGGGATCCAAGCCGGATGTGCATACGCTCGCTGGATGGCACCGGCCGGAACAGAGTCTTGTCGGGCCTGAAGATCTTGCCGCCAAGATCCTTTCTGGGAACCAGGAGAGCCCGGTACTGATCGAGAAGAAGACGCGTCAGCAGCACCACCGAATGCCTTGGAGGGAACCGCGGGGTTTGTGACCGAAGTCTCGAGGAGGTATTGTTGATTTACTCTCCGCCACTGATCCCACTCTTGCACGATTTCTTCGCAATCGAGAAGCATAGAAGAGAAGACTATCCCAGTGGGGTTGCCACCACGCTCTTGGCCATCATGAATCATAAGAGAATCTCTCAGGTCCTGTGGCAGTGAGCAGTCGAGCTGGTGCTCAAGCTCAATCAAGTCGTTGTTTGTGCACCCCTCACAAAGCTGGTCGAAAAGCTCGGGGTAGTTTTCTTCGGCCCATCGGTCTATGCGCTTCCAAGTGTGACCCACGGGGGGCGCCGGAGGGGCGCCGTCGGCAAAAGATTGCATCTGAATGTCGCCAGGACTGCTCACAGTTTCGAAACCATCGTCTCTAGAGTTCTGTCTCTGCGCATTGAGCGATCTCAAGCCCGGAGAATAAGGACCGTTAGAGTTGGGGGAGAGTGGAGACGCAGACGGCATGCCGGCACCCATATATGCAGTTCCATCTGCCTGGTGAGATAACCGGCCCAGCTCATCTTGATATGGATTTGTGATATCGGCGCGAGAATCGGACGCGGTAGCAACCGACGTTAGCGTGCTTTGGCGGTTCAGAGGCACGTGGCGGCCTGTCCGAACGGGGGAATCATAGTTTGAGTCTGCATGCGAATTTAGCAACCCTGTTCGTTTTCTTCTATAATTCTTTTCTCTTCTTAAGATGACAACCTACGTCGGTCATAGCTGGTCATAGTATGCCAAAACGAACGGAAGGCCGACCCGAGATTTCTGTTAGAAGGGATTGTCAATTCCTGTCCAAAACCCTGCCGATTAGAGACTCACGCCATCTTGTCTATATTCTCCGAGCGTGATTAATCCGTAAAACAGACGAGACCGTCTATTGAAAACGAGAGTTTTGTCTTAAGAGGTTTAGTGTGCTGGTGTAAAGCGAGCACAAGCTGGAATGCGCAAACTGCTAGCAATGACGGTAGGGGACGCGAAGGCCAACCAGGCCGAGATCTTGACGTGTGCTGGCCGTGTCGACTCTGCCTCTAGGTAGGCGATAACGAATGACTTGATTTCTGCAGTGATACGCGAAGCTGAATGAGAAAGACACGGTTGATGAAGAAAGCTCTCGGGGGCCTCGGGCGTTGTTCCTGTCGGTGGTAAGGGGTAGGTCGAGGATGGTGAAATAATGTCCTTGTTGCGATGTTACTGCAGTCTTTGGCGATTCATTGCTCACACAGATTTACGGGTTGGTGGTCATAGAACTCGGTCGGAATGGCATGTATGGCTCTCGCGAGGTAATATACGAGGGCACGCACAAATAACCGTTTCTCCGTACCTGTTGGTGAATTGGGCAATTTCTTTGTCGGACTTCGATTGCGCTGCAATGACACACTTCTGCCCTTGCTTTTCAGGAGGCGGCGTACAGGGGTGTGATGAAGGACGCAGAGGGAAGGTCAATCCTATGCCAGGAAATAGAAGGGAATACAAAACGAGAGGGAAAAACACAAGCGAACGGAGGGGGCAGAAGGAGAAGGCAGTGCACGAGCAGGACTGGAGTTGCCAAAGTCGATCCGAAGCCTCTCGCTATCTAGACGCTGGAAGGTTGGGTAAAGAGAGAAAGAGAGAGGCGGGAAGAATGGTGGGAGAACGGGTTGAATTCTACCTTAGTTTCTTTAAGATTGTTGTTACTCTTGGTTGGTTGCCAGTACGTGCTACTCGATCGATACCAGGTAGTTTGGGGGGGAGCAGGCGCTGGAGGAAAAGAGACAGGGTTGAGTAGCGGCGAGTAAGGTCCTGACCAACCAGCTGGTCCCTTTTCGTCCAAAGATTAGGGACTGTAATGGGGAGCTACCTAGACCTAGTCGGGCTGCTTTAGGGGCGGGTGGTGAAGAATTTTGGCGGAAATCAAGAGCGCTAACCTAATTAGCACCCTCAATTTCCCCCTCCTGCCTCCTGGCACCTCCTAAGGCTAGCCCGTGGCGGACGCGCCGCCAATGCGCTAAACCGAAAAGGACGATAATCTAATGATTTAAGCCCCTCGACGGCGTTATATACCGCCCAGGTACCGAGGGAGGGTGGAATTCCCCTGCCCAGTGGCTGCAAACTTGAAACGGCCACAATACCATGATAAACAAGCAAGCCATGGTGTAATTAATGTGCGCCTAGCGTATGCATGCAACCAACTACGTCCCTGGAGCATCGGGAGGCACATGCTGCTACATGGCTCTGCATGCACCTACCAGCCTGTATCTCGGCATGTATACTATTTACAGGAGTCCATCAGGGAAGAAGAAGAAGATGAAGAAGAAGAAGAAGCATAAGCATAAGCATATCTAAACATTGAATCTTTTGCGACGAGCCGTCACTGCCATCCGGAAGATATTCATCGGATACGCTGCGCCATGTCAAGAGGCAAATATACTCCGTCGGTACCATTAATCCCCGAGAGCTTTCAAGCTTCCGTCTGCCAAAACATGCCGTATACGTCCACATACCGTCTCTACCTCTAGGTAGTTTTGTTAATCCACCATATTTGGGCCCAGATGACCGCTTCTCAAAGGCTTCGAGCTGGCTTTGAAATACGTGTTATGATGCTCAAGTTGTTTCACGCAGTTCGAATTAACTTCTTACCTTGTTCCACTAACATGGCAGTCTGCAGCGCAGGTGGTTACCAACCCACCCTACATACTGTATCTCCAACTATATCATATACCATGATTGGCTGAACGATAGTAAACAGAGGTGCACCAACGATAATTCAAAACATGTTCAAAAACTTGTCGGTACCTTCGGTATGGCAAAATGCACGCCCTTGTGTAAAAGTACCTCCCAGTGCTGCGCAGAGCTCCCTCCACGTATATAATACCACCTAAGATAAGTATATAACCAGTATTCATAGGTGCTCGAGTATGCTCTCGTGCGTCTCCAAGAGCAGACCCTTGTCGTGCCCACGTCACTTCTTGTTGCCGCTCGCATCATGGCATTATGAACACCTACGTCAGTCTACGTGCCTAGGCAGTAAGTAACTCCTGCAGTGGCAACAATAGGTTCGCTCGCCGTCATTAACAGAAGTTCCCTCTTCGGACCCGAAGCCGCAACCGTCGCTTGCGCCCGTGTTCTGCTCCCGCGTTGGTCAACTGCACCCCGGGTCTGTTTAGAAATGCTTAGATCTTACGAAGTCAGTGGGCAGTAGAATCTCATGCTCCGGACGCCCGTAGCTCTTGCTTTGCTTTTGTTGATATGGTGGGCCCTCTTATTCATTCAATTGATTCGAGATAATGCGGGCCGTATATGTGGTGTAGCATATCTGCATGCATATGATGAGGGTACTCGACATACCTCCTAGCTACATGTAGGTAAACTCGAGTGGATAGATACATAGTAAATAGACTACATATATGTCTGCTTAACTACCTATGTACCTAGGTAGTCTTGGTGCTTCAAACATACTCTCTGCCAAGTTTTAACTTATCTCTTCTCATCTTCCCTCCCTCTTGACTACAGTAGGCCTCACGGCAGATTGGCTGCTCGGGTGCTTCCAATCCATGCGTGCCCTTTGCCGACGGACCACGTGATGCTGCTAGCTGGTCATCTTTACTGTAAACGTACCTAGACATTCTTTTTTTAGCACCGGTCCTCTCTTACGGATTGTACGTCTCTCCAGCATTGCCAAGAGGATATGGTATCAACGTCCGTACATCAAAGTCACTCTTTCTGCAATATGAACGCATCGACTTTGTCGCCACCGACTCGTTTGGTATTACTGGTATTACTGCTATCGGCTCTGCAAATGGCTCTGCAAATGACGAGGGGCGAATCGCACACGATGCTTCATATGGTACACGTCGTTCGAATCGTACAGGAGGCTGTGTGGTCATATCACCTAGGATTGGGAATTGTTATGTACTTTCACCTTCTGACGATACTATGTTTGCCACATGTACTCGCTGAGCTCCAGCACCTTCTCACCCATCTGCCTCTTCGCGGCCGCATTGACGCCTCTCTCGGGATCGGCAAGCTGTACACTATAACACAACTCGACAAGTGCCTTGAGCTCGTCATAACTGAATCTCTCCGTCTCGGGGACAGAGTCTTCGCCTGCCTCTCGCTCCTTATCCCGCTTTGCCTTCTCCACGATCGCATCGACGCCTTCTTCAAATAGTTTGTAGTACTTAGTGGCTCTGGCGAGATCCACGTCCGCCTCAATGTTTTTAAGATTTTGCTGCAGCACTAGGATATTGAGCTGCATGCGCTCGCAGCCGCGCATATTCATGGGCTGTGTAGATAACGCATTGGAGACCAGATATGAGTTAATGAGGAGACCGAGACCAGTCTGCACGAATGCAATTTCCCGATCACGCAGGAACCGTACTACCGTCTCGTCATAGGCGATCAACTCTGAATTCAAGGATAAAATCTGTGGGTCTGGCTCTTTAATCTCGCGATCACCGAGAACATAAGGCGCGGTCTCTGGACATAGTGCCACACGAAGTGATTGAATGATACGACATCGAATCTCCATATGAAGTGTAAGAAGGACGGTACCCGCCAGCTCTTCATAAGAGGATACAATTCGGTCGAATGATCTTTACAAACAGGTGAGCATGATTATCTTGGGAAAGGATGGGGGTAGATGTGCTTACTGGACGGTGTCCTGTGTCATGGGAAGATATACAGGACCTTGTTGGCCTCCATCGGCCTTACCAGGGTCATTTAAGAGAGTCCAGCGTCGGCTCTGGTCCTTTGGCATTGTAGGCTGTGATGAGTCCGTGTCATGACGAGTAATATGCCTTAAACCAACGATCTTAGTAGTAAGCCACTTCATACTGGTGTAGAGAAGACACAGTGACGAGATCACGTCTCGGTCCTGAATTACGTCGCTGGGCCCAAGGGGGCGCTCGTTGGTACGCATTATGAGCAGGCCAACTTCTTTCTCTATAAGCTCACGGTCGAGGGCATCTGATGTCCATAGTTTCTGGATCGTATCTTGGATCTCACTTTCTGTAGTCGCCAGCTCCGCTGAGAACCGTAATTCTGGTGATGCAGTATTCGTGTCCTGGGCTTTCGCGACTAGGGACTTGAACCATGCCGAGCATCTTTCGTAATAACGCATCATTTGCGATATGATAAGCGCACTAAGGGCCTGATCATGAGGAATGGTGTCAAGCATGCGACAGAAGGCCGTGACAATGGCGAAGAACGCAGTCGTTCCTTTAAAGACCGGTCGTCGTGCTACTAGACGCCAGCCCGAGTCTTGTTGGAATGAATCCACTTCGCCCAATACGCTATCGGAAAGTTTGCTCAGGGTCTCGTCCAACTGGGGCTGGAAAACGTTGACCAAGAAGTTATCAAGGAACGACGTTAACGCGCTCGCAGCCAGATCAGAGCCCGGAGGTACAATAGCCTTCAGCCTCTGGATGAAGATAAGAGTTGGCGGTAAAAGCAGGCTCATATTGAATACACTGGGTTCCACTAGAGATTTATAGGTGCCTGGGATATTCCTACTGTCGAGACCTCCGCCCAGTGTGCTCTTCCGCGGGTCTTTCCCAACTAGAGATGTTTTCTTACCTAGCGTCTGAGACTTCCGAGGGTTGGATGTAAGACCAGGCACAGCACTTTGTATGATGCTATCTAGAGCTTCGTACTCAGCCGCCATTTCGACAGATTTCTGGTCCGCTTCGGAGAATTTGAAGAGACTTTCTCTCTGCGTATCATTGTTTCCGTTCAGGGCTGGGCCGTTCCTCAGAGAGGAAGTGGATTGGTAGATGTCTGCGTCCGTAGTCACATAGTTATGAAGTAACGAACGTATTTCGTTCTGATAAAGATTCCACAGTTCCTTGAAACTCCCAAGGAGCTGTGAACTACTTCCAACGCCTTCTCGCCGGGCAAGAGATCTGACGGCTTCATGGAACACACGATGTCCTTCAGCGATGGCCTCGAATTTCCCGTAGAGCGTCCATAAAAGGTCATATATGACATCAGCTCGCATCTGAGTTTCCCTACTACTGTAAATATGGAGGCCTTGATTGTTGCTGGATCCTCCACGTAGCGAGCTTGGGTGCCTCTGATCGACATCATTGATTGTTTCGTTCACGACGGAGAAGAGCTCGACAGGAAGTCGCTGGTTTAGCGTGTCCACGGCGCTCTCCAGCCTGCCCAGCTTGTTGAGGGATTCGGCGAGAAGAGCTATGTACCAGGATGTATCTGCTTCAGGATTCTTCGAAGGATCCTCGGTTACGGGGCGCTCTAGATCCAACGTATCAAGCACGACGTGGAAAGGGGTAATGGCGGCCGAATCGCCATAATTCTGGGTGTAGGCGCCTTGGTTCTTGGCCAGGTTCTGCCAGCGTTCCTGGCAATAAGGCGACTTTAGATAGAGGTGCTCATGTAGCTCTTCGATCAGAATATCCATCAGCGCCGTCTCCTGGTTCGCCAAGTAGCTCCGGAGGTCGGACAGGGCACCGATATCGTCGAGCTCGGGCTTCCGCAGTTTACGCAGGGCATTCTGCAGGACCTCGACGGCAGTCAGGAAGCGCTTCTCCGAGATGCGAGCCTCGAGCTGATCGGGCACGGTCCGCAGGTCCTCGAGCTCGTTCAGGGTCTGCAGAACGTCATCGTACATCTGTGACGACTTGTATAGCTTCTTGAGTTCGGGATCGGAGGTACACAGGCTGCTCTTAGCAGACGCCAGTGACTCCTTGAGGGCGCGCACGCGCTTCTGCGAGGCCTGTATACTGCCCTGAATCTTGTGGAAGGTGCCGATGGAGCTGTTGAAGCCCTGGTGGTGCTCGTGGACGATGCCCTTCAGCGAGTCCTGCAGATACTGGTGCGTCTTCTTGAAGTTGGCATGCTCGTGGGCGCGGCCGACGGAGCTGTTGTCGAGCAGCTGCAGGGCGAGCGAGACGGGGATGCAGTCGTCGTGGATCATCGAAGGCCACTCGGACCTGATGTGCTCGAGCACCTGCGTGATCTGTCGCTCGGCGTTCGTCTCGGCGGCGGCGCGCGGGCGTCTCGACGACGACGACGACGACGACGACGGAGCGGCCGGAGGGGGGCGACCCGACTCGAAGGGCATGCCTCGAGCACTCGGCTCATAGTCGTCGTTGTCTGGCCGCCCGTAGGCACCGTTGCGGTACGATCTCCCAAACCTGTTGGACATTTCTCTGGCTGCGCTGAACGATGCATTCGGCGGGGCTCGTCGTTCTTGTCGGCGGCGCACTTCCGCATGAAACGCCAGCCCGAGTCCGTCCGTGTGGCTACTGACCGGGCTACTGACCGACTGCGGACAAGCCCTGTCTCAATCGCTTTGTCTTCGTAATCGCCGGGATACAAACTTACGGTTGCGACATTTCGGTTGCTGAAAGATTAGTTATTACTTAACTCTACGTAGGGTAGGTAAATGTCCTCGGTGATGATGCGAGCGAACGTGGGTATAAGTCAGGCAAGTCTCAGGTTGATGAAGGTGTCGCAGATTCCTGGGCAGGTATCCCTACCTGAAAGTCGCTGCCCAGGTACAATCTAGTAGGGTTACTTAGGTATGTACTTAGGTGGGTAGGCGTAGCTGTGTACCTTAGGTAGGCGCCCACATATATCCAGAAGAGCTACCCGGCAGCAGATACTTACCCGCCTAGATTCAGTACCAGTAGCTGGACCTCTTTTACCTACCTATGTAGGTAGGTACTGTAAATATGCAAGTACAAGCAAGTAAGTACTCCTGAGCTAGATGCTGGTATGTTATATGAGCATCAGACTTACCTACATACATACCCAGCTAGGTAGTCTTGGGCTTGATTGATTCAGCCAAGATATTTCTTCATCTCAGCACCATATCATCTGCGTTCCATCATGCCTACTCGGGTGCCAAAACCTGAAGACTTCGCACACCTTGAGCCATCCCTTAAGATTTCACTAGTATTCCCAGAAGTCCCAGAGACAACAACATCCATTCTCATCCTGTTTCACGGGCTGGGAGATTCTGAGGCGTCATTTGCCACATTCGCCAAAAATATCAATCTTCCCGGCGTTCTCGCGATTTCAGTCCGCGGTATTTCACCTCTGCCGCCAGCCCTTCTGGGCTTGCCCGGTTCTGACCCAGCGAGTCCCACGAACCATTTTCACTGGGGAGATGACTTGACACTTTCGTCCGCCACGGGCGACCTAGAGCCTGACCCGGGCTTTTCGAAGGCTGAGCAACTGGTCTTGGACAAGCTCATTCGGGAGACCATTATTGAAACGTGTGGGTGGGAAACGACTGATATCTTGCTCTTTGGCTTTGGGCAGGGCGGCTCTCTGGCCCTCGGCCTTTCTTCGAGACTAAGGCATGGCGAGAGGGTCATAGACGTGACGGAGGGCGAAAGAGCTCCTGGGCTTGCTTTCAAAGGGGCTGTATCTATTGGTGGACAATTGCCGCTGAGTATGATACCTACCTTGAGTACAAGAAGCAAAGCCCGGACTCCCGTATTGGTCTGCCATGGAAGAAATAGCGAATCGCTTGACAGCGAAGCGGTCGAACTCTTGAGAAAGGAATTCGTCGACGTCCGCGAGATTAAGTGGACGAAAGCGGACGATGGAATGCCCAAAAGCCGGGAGGAGATGCTACCTATAATGCAGTTTTTTGCCGAGAGGCTGCGGGCGTGGTGATGTCTTTGCGACATTGCGAGCGACGTTTCAAGTCACATCAGATCTGAATACTCAGCATGTTGGCGTAGAGGCCAATCATCTGTCTACGTACACACGGCAACAAAACGTGAAGGTATTTAATTGCGCAAAAGAATGACTACTACAATAGGTCCTGGCTTGCGATGGCTATGCAACATTGCGGCCAAGGTTGTATATTGGCTGCATCAAGTAGACTTTACAACATGGACTCAGTTCAACCGGCCAGTCTCAGGACTTAATCCTTCAGCGACGACAATGTGCTTTGTTTTGCATTCTCATAGGCATGTGATGGATTGTACACTTGTAAGCCGCTACCTAGATGGGCGTCTGCCCATGCAACAATGGAAACTAGGTACACTGCTTCACATAGGCCGGCAAGAACCTTCTTGGCGGAATTAGTGTCATGAAGCTATGCAACAACCACATAACCTCTTTTCTCAAGAGATATGCCCTCTCTCTCAGGCTAGTTGTCCGAAAGTCTGGTACTCTGAAAGACTCTGATAAATGTTTGGCATGCAGTATTTCACGCCACAAGTCCTGGAATTGAGAACTTGGGCATTCTAAAAGATCCAATGAAGTAAACGAGCTCATTAACTACAGCAAGAGCCACTTCGTGGTAACTCAATTTTCCTTCTTCAGTTAAGCCAGTAAGAACCCTCAAGTCTCATCGTATCGTAAATGGGTTTATCGTGGTCCTGTCGTTAAGGGCCTTTGTTTCTCATTTCGGTCAAGCGATCTAATTAGTGCAACCAGTAACGGCCCCCTCTTAGTCCATTAAACCAAACTTCATGGGCATGCCTGGTGTATAGTGATAGCGATACTTATATCTCAATTCATAAATTAGAGCCAGGTGGGCATGAGGCGTCTAGATAATTTATAGTACTATCATAATGAGACTATTCAGCGGTATACGGTCATACTTCTTTCATGCAAGTTGAAATTCAATCCCCAGATACAACGCCAAGGCTATGCTATGCTATGCTAGATTTAAGTCAGGGGTATGTACGCTCGCGTGTTTTGCAGTTTGTTGTCATTCGGCAGCATCAAGATGCTAACTATTCGGCCAGCGCAGTGGTATCATAGGGTCAACATCTTCGTTCTGTCTGAGCAGGGGATACAGACAACAAGCTGCATAGTTTCCCGGTTGGTCATCTGTGCTGAGCGCGGTGGTCGGTTGTAGACAGCGAGATTGTTCGTCTGGGGGTATTCTCTCTTCAGTTCTCTTAGTCAACCTAAACTCGGGTTTGCTGTCGAGACTATCATTGTCCGTGTCCGGTCTTGTGTCTTGAATCCCGGATACTACTGGCAACTCTCCATTACCATAATTGATAAAGCTGCTCTGATGAATCTCGGAAACCAAAACTGAGTTCTGGTCCACACAATCGTAGAAGAGCATAAAAACTCCACCTTGAGCCAGGACCGACTCTTCGCTAACCTCCCAGACTGTCTCATCGCTTAACCGCCACCACTTTGATTTCTGGTCCGTGTTGTCTAATTCTGAACCCACTTTTCCTTTGTCATCATGTTTGGCATGATATTCAAAGGGTAAGTCATCTTGCTCATAAGTATCAACCCCAAGCCTGTCCATTTGGCGAGGATGTTTCCGGTAACAGACATAATGTCCATTTTCATGTCGCCCTTGATGAGTAATAACTGCTCGTAGCTCGTAGATTGGACCACTGATCTTAGAGGGCTTGGAGTCGCCAGACACCATAGAACTCTTGGGATCCGAGGTCCACTGCTCTTCGACACCTTGGGTAGTTCGGTCAGATAAACTCGCATCACTGTCACTTGGAATGGATGCTCCTGCACTCCCGAGACACCATGGACCAAGATCCAGAGTACTCGGAAAGCGGACTGCCGCAAGGTTCTTGAACATCTGACCGGTGTTCTCATCAAATACAGAACGGTTAATATGGATGGCAAGACTTAATGGTGATCGGCCTATCACCATTTGTTTCGTCTTGGTTGAAGACACTCGATGCTGTTTGGATATTCTACACTTGTCGCTGAGCGTTTGCTCCTCGAAATCTTCATCTTCCAATGCCTGCTCGACAGCGTTGAGACGAGTGCGGGGTTCCCGCAAAGTTTCTTCAGACGTGCCCACCTCTTTACTTCGATCTACGATGATAGTTAAGAGCCGTTGGATTTTTATTAATGTGCACTTGGCGCATTCAACACCTTGTATCGATTCCAGAGCGGTGTAGGAGTCTAAACGCTCGTATAGGTCGTGGTTGCCTTGATCGACGCCAAGATTTAAAGTGATGCAGTTGAACGGTATCATGGAGAGGCCTTCAGAGTAACCACATTGAACGCAGGCAACCCGTTGGGCGACCAGTCCTTCGAGGGGATTCTTAGTCGTCCTTACGTCGGATGAAGGTTTGCCGAGAGTAGAGAGAGATTGATATCCACTATCATCACTGTGCTGGCTCTCAGCAGTGTCATCCTGGAAACCAGCAGTCTCCAGGCCGGAGGGCCGCTGTTGCGCGATAGTGACCCTTCTAACCTCTTTATCTACTTCGTCTAATATTTTGGAATAGTACTCCTGGGCGTCTTGTTGTTGCCATGTGTCAAGGGACTTTAGTTTCTTAGGCGTCCATAAAGTCATACCGTTGTTTTCCGAGTCTACCAATTTCGATAGCAAATCTAGCAATGTCGCAATCGAGCTCGAGTCGTAATCGCCGCTAACAGCTTCGGCATCTTGCAGAGCACTCGCGAGATAAGTTGGCAAGGGCCTCAGGGAGGATAGACTCTGAAGGATACTATTCTGGAAGCAGGAATTATCGTAATTCCCCAGGCCGGGCGGCTGGTCAACTATTCGCTTCGATTTTATACTGGAAAATGAGGAAATGCTCTTCCCAGCATGGGCTACAGCGTTGATTATGCTACTGGGCTTATCCATACCAAGGATCCGGCGAAGCACGTCGCTCTTTTCGGCATAGGAACTGGGCTGTGCAGATAACGTGGACTCAGGTAGGGGAAATATAGGTGGATGAAGCCAGCGATCAAGGGCGTAGAGGAGTCTCGCGGGTATGGTCGTAACTATGAGATCCCAGAGAAGTTCGCCAGGATATCTCACGTGAGAGAAAGCAGCAGAAGAATGCAGCGACTGGTACAAGACAGTGAAGAAGAGCAGAGCCAAAGGTACAAGAATGCTCGGTTGCAGCAAGCGATCCCACAAATTGCTGTCGTTAGTCGGGTGTGAGGAGGAAGTATAGAGGCGAGAGTGGTCGGGCCGGCTATCGAGACGGGTGGATTGCATCCTGGTTGTATGGTGTTGTACTTGGGATGATTGATCAATGTGTAGCGCACGATGGTAGTATTAACTTGAAAGCGGTAACGAGTAGCAATAGTTATCGTCGTCGTCGTGATCCTGCTGGGAGGGACTGTATAACGAGTTGTACGGTGACGCGCAACGAAGATTATCTCAATAGGACAAGGTGTTGAGCAGGTGCGTACTTTGCTATTCGTGTTGGGGAAGAGGAACAAGTCTATCATAGACAGACAAGGCCATCGCGGCAGTGGAAGCGGCAGTGTAATGAGAACGGTTCGCTGGTTCGAATAGAAAGGTATGTGGTGAGCGCATGACGTTGCGCGAGAGAGACCTGGGCAGTGTATTGTTGAAGTGGTGTAGGTATGAGAAGGGATGGTGTGGATGGATAGACCAGCACCCACCTGGTCATGTACATGGGAAGCACGAGCACAGATACCCGTGACAAAAGCTCCACTCCAAGCCCTACATGTACCTATGTACTATAGGTACATATAGTAAGTATATTCTATACCTACAACTATAAGTAGCAGAGTTATGCCACATAATGCACTAAGCTAAGGCGGTAATCACGCTAACCCCAATATGCTTGGATATTAAAAAAGTTGGAGCGAGCTAGATACGCAACTTGACGCACCGTGTCGACTGTGACTTTTACCTACGCAACTACCCAGGTATTGGCCAAAAAACACATAGACAATGGCTAAGGGCACAATATCGAAAAAGAAGAAAGGTGTGTAAAGACATTCGGCGACTGGAAAAGCTGCCTTGAGAACTCAGAACTGATTCCCCACATTACCTAGCCCCTTCACTGCACTCGCGCGCCGCAAGGCGGGCTACATCCCCGGGCATCGACACCGACAAATCCCTTAAGGATGTACAGCCGCCGCCAGAATCAGTTGATCATCGTCCCTCTATCTTAGCAATCCACCATGGCGCCGGCGTTTCCAAGAAGCAGAAAAATGGCAGGGCCATGAGCAGCAAGGCACGGAAGCGGCACGAGAAGGCACAGGACCGCGCCGCCGCCATAATGGAACGGACGGAGAAGAAGGTGACCCTGAGCAAGAACCAGTCGAAGGCAATTCAGGGCAGGAGAAAACTGTGGGAAGAAATCAACCAGAACATATCATTGAGCAGTGGTCAGACGGAACCTAAGGAAAAGGCGTCCGGGAACGAACATACCGCAGATGGGTCTGCGTCCGAATTTGACGATATGATGGGCGAGGCGGGAGAGGAGCGCCCAAGCCAGCAGACTGACGCAGCCAAGGTGGAACTTCTCAGGCCTTCTGCAGAAATCACGGTAAATCAGGACGAAGAGGATGAGATTTTATAAGAGTAGCAGACGGCAGTGGTTATTTTATCAGAACCAGGTACGGTTCTTAAGGTGGGGGGTACGATCGGCGTTCGTAATGGTCTTCTCAAGAGACCTGAGCTCTTTTTCTCTTGCTATCTCCTCATCGACATGTGTATGTTTCCCAACTTCGACTTCTCGATTTTCCTGGATCTTTCCTTACCCGGCCTTTCCACAGGTTGCTGTTATGACACCGAAATTTCCAACCGGCGGACCTGCATGTGCTGTTCTATATGTAGTACACCTGCAGTACTGCACCTGGTGGTGCGGAGTGGGGCTGGATGGGGCCCCCGGCTCATCCCCACTCGATATAGGTAGCCGCTAAGATAACAAGCCGAGCTTTTATCACCTGCAGAGCCGCTAGGGTCTGCTTGCATGCCAAGTCTCAAACATTCAATCCAGTTCAACGTCCTTGCTAGGTTTAAAGACATCCATCCTCGGTCCGTCGTTCAATCTTCCGCGATAATCTATAACAAGCCCGAATACCCCGCTAGGGCATCTTCGCACCCATACGATATCCGTGACGTACATCTCTCTCCCCTTTTCCCTCTATCTCGCCATGCCGCCAAAGCGCATGACCGCAAACCCTGCCCGGCCTGCGCGCCATTGGGCTCGCGAAGCCACAGGCGCGTCGTCCGACTCAGAAGCGAGTGAGGCCGAGGCTGAGGCTGAGCAGCCGACCAAACCAGAGCGTAAGCCAGAGCACAAGATCGCCCCTCCGCCAAAAGTGCTCAGTGCCGGCCGGATCGTGAGCAACCTCAGTAAAGTCGACTTGAGCGAGCAGAGACGGCAAGGCCAAGCAGCCGAAGACCGACGTCAGGCTGCCGAAAAAGCAGCCCGACTAGCTGCCGAGGAAGGTTTCGTCACAGAGGAGAGCGACGAGGGAGAGAGCGAAGATGAGAGCGAAGAGGATAGCGGCGAGGAGGAGGAAGAGAGCAGCGAAGATGACGCTCCGCGGCGGCTTATGCTGAAACCCAAGTTCATACCCAAGAGCCAGCGGAACGCGAAGAGCAGAGAAGCTACGGCGGCAAGGGACGACGCAGAAGCAGCTAGACTGGCTGAAGAAGAAGAAGCTCGCAAGAAGAAGGCCATGGACGACTTGGTTGAAGAGCAAATGCGCAAGGACGCCGCTGCACGCGCGGCAGGCAAGAAACACTGGGATGATCTCATGGGCGAGGAAGATGACGTCGACACAGAAGATGACAAGGACCCCGAGGCCGAGTACGCGGCGTGGAAGCTGCGGGAACTAAAGCGTATCAAGAGAGAGCGCGAGACGATTGAGGCACGGGAGAAGGAACGCGAGGAGGTTGAGCGCCGCCGCAACCTAACTGAAGAGGAGCGCAAGGCCGAGGATGAGGCCTTCCTCGCCCAGCAGAAGGAAGAGAAGGACGCGAAGGGCAAGATGGCCTATATGCAAAAGTACTTCCACCGAGGTGCCTTCTACCAGGATGACGAGGCCGCCGAGTCACTCGCCAAGCGCGATATCATGGGCTCACGCTTTGCCGACGACGTGAAGAATCGCGAACTACTCCCCAAAGCCCTGCAGATGCGTGACATGACCAAGCTAGGCAAGAAGGGCGCTTCCAAATATAGAGACTTGAAGTCCGAGGACACTGGCCGCTGGGGCGAATTCCGCGATTCGCGGACTGGGAGGGACTTTGATCGCAGCAATGTCGACGATAGGTACAAATCAGATCGCTATCATGACAGGTCTGGGCCGGGAGGTGTAAATGCTGTGCCGCTAGGCGATCGCAAGGGGATCCACGATACGCCCGATGGTTCTAGAAACAACGACCGTCGGAGGGATGGCGATAAGTATCGAAAGCCGGATAGAGATCGCAGCCACGATCGGAATAGCTATCGGCCGCGTGATGATTATCACGATCGGCGGAGGCGTTACTCAGGCTCGAGGTCGCCGAGGAGAAAGGACGAAGACTATGATGGTAGCCGGAGAAAACGGAGCTCTTCACGAGACGCTGGCCGTCACGAAGGAGATAAGAGAAGAAGGATAGAGTCTACTGCGTAGACGGCATACAGCTACGAATATATCTGCTTATCGCAATGTGATTATAATGATAATATGGAGGTAACCCTACACAGCACGTCGTCCAACCGCCAATCAAAATCTTCATCGTATTGGATCACACCTAACGATTACGTCTTAAAGGCCCACTGACCAACCTATATCCGCGTAATTTCTACTCTTGCTCTTTCATGGACCTTATGACCAACCACATCGCCGTTGCTCATCTCTTCTTCTGTCAGCTTAAGTGGGTAAAGCGTCATGCGAGCATAAGTGCCGGGGCCTCTTCTCTTGGAGAGATAGCCAGGGTTGATTACCAGTACACTTTCTACAACCTATAGGCATGGTTTAGTATTTGGGTCATAAAATGTTTCGGCATTCGAGGGATAACTTACTCTTGCAAAGGGTGGCAGCGCGCTCGGGACAACGATAACGTCGGGCCGAACGTTGACCATCTCGCCGAGCTTTAAGTAGCTCGTGTCTAGGCTAGCTCCGGTTGGGATACCCTCTTCTGTGCCGACTTTGGGAAGTTTGGATCGGTCGACCGGTGGGAAAATAGGAAAGTAATGGCGCTGCTCAATCAGATAGCGAGATATCCTTGATATTAAATTGGACGTAACTGGCTTGGCGCCAACGAGTTCCCCATGGCGCAAATCCCATAAGACGTCTTGAGATGATATCCCAAGTACCATCTCATTAATAGAAAGCGTCATGGGATTCCCAATAAACTTAATTGTCTTGAAGAGACCAAGGTCCTTTCTTGGGAAGTGCTCTTGGGGCCAGGAAACGTGCTTGGCGATGACGTCGCGGACAGAGGGAATTAGAAGGATAGTGATGTGAGGATTCGAAGCCACAAGTCGATTCAGCTCCGGTGAGATCATGTACTTGAACACTGTAGACATGGTTGCGGTGTCCGGCTCGGCCATGGCCTCTTCGGGGAGGTCAAAGTCGCCCGTGGCGATAAGAGGATGGTCAACATCTATAAACGGTCCAGTCAATACCAACACGTCCGCATAGGTATCTGCTGCGCGGCTGCAGAGGGCGTGTAGCGGCTCGAAATCAAGGTTATCATCGGCCGAGTAGGGTCCCGAGCCGAATATGATATTCAGTGGAGCTGGCTCGTCATCTGAGTCCATGGCGTCAGGGCCTCCGTGTAGTCTTTGTCTGTGTCCCTCGATAGCTGCGGGTGATGATGCGGCGTTGTGGAGCAAGGGGACCTCCAAGACCTCGCGAACAAGAAATTCCTGTCCAGAAGAATTGATACCCCTGAGGGCTACGACCTGCCCAGGAAAGAACTGGTAGCATCCGTTCAACTTTTCCAAGCTGAGCGGAATCCTCCGACCGTTTCCTGTACGCCGCGACGTCTCTAATACGAGGGAGGCAGTGTTCAGCCTACCCTCAGATGAATCCGACGCTATGCGACCAACAGCGACAATTTCTGTCGTGCTCTGACTAGCGGCGCTGCCAAACTCTTCATCGCCTATGCTGTGATGATCTCTCACGAGGACCATGAACTCGTCTATCCGGTCGTCTAGTATTTCCGACGCCTCTGATGCTTTCATAGCTAGGGTCTTATAGCCCAATTTCTTCTGGTCGGAAGTAGCTGTCAATTTAATACGTGGCTCCCCAAACGGTGCAATGGGTGGTTCTGCCGGTTCTAAATGTTCGTTCAAGACCTCCATAAGCTCTCCGGCATTCTGCCGGTTATTGAAGGGTTGTGCTCTGGGAACAGTCAGAGACCTGAAGCAACGCGATGTACAAGGCCAAAGATCACGTACGGAATTAGATTCATAGACTCAAGTTGATTCTCAAGGCGCGAGGGACTTTTGTAGTCGGGCGAGCTGCTCGGCACATTATTCTTTATCCTGGACATGGAGGGCGTCTCGAGAGGGTTCCTCCTCTTGACAGCGCTCCTATTCGGTTTTCCAGTAGCCGGCGTGCTCGGCACCATTCCCTCGAGCCTGAAGCAAGATATTAGCCGCATGTTTTCAAAGCGAATTCGATCAAGTACTTGGCGACGCACATTCCGAATACATCGCCACCATTCTTCACGGCTGCACGAGGCGTTGCCCCTGGACGCTTCTCAGTCTTGATCTGGGCCTGGTGGGATCTATTGCTCCGCTCGAGCGCATCTAGCAAGTCCTGTTTCAAGGCGCTCAAGGTCTCGACGGACAGCTTCATCTCGTCCATATCGAGCTTGATACAGTACGATTCCCACTTGAAAAAGAGGTCTTGGGCACTAAGCGAGTGAAGCTGCATGATGGATTTCAGCTCAACGAGAACATTGTGTTCAAGCGGCTGGCCCCCGGTCGCGAAGAGCTCGTTTAATTTTTGTGTCTCTGCATCATCAGCCATGGTGACGATGACGGCGACGATGCCAATTACGCTGTTCCGAGATGAAGTCTTCGAACGAAGTTACCAAAGGTCGCCTTGTTCGTATTTCAATGGTCAATGCGTTTCTGATATTCACAGCTGCGAAGTCTGCTTAGGTAGGACTAGAAGTGGGCGGCTACGCGATTGAGACGCGTCAAGAACGTGTTAAGTGGTCCAAAAGCGGTAGCTGAAATAGCAGGGGTTTTTCTGCAGCTCTTCCAAAGGCAAGTACTCCACTAGCCCGCTTTAGGTTAGGAGGCCAGGGGCCCGCTGGGGGGTACTGTATCCATGTAGTCCAGTTCCCAGCCAATCTGCATTCCGATTGGCGTAATTTTGTACAGATCCGAATACGCTGATTACAAGGCTGCATATAAACTTTAAATACAAAGGCATACCGCCGATATCCCACTCTCTCTTGCGTCAGGATTGCTGTTTGAAATGTATCTGCGGCTCTCTTGAGCTCGACTACTCTTTATCTTACAATCGATAGTGGCCTCTCATCATAGTATTTTAAACGTTGCCGCTACTCCTATTCTCAATGGCTAGTGTGGACTCATCGACACCGCCCCCGAGTATGTCAGTGCTCGACGAGAAAAGAGATGGCTCACTATCAGTCCCTTTGGAGGCCCCTCCGGTGACTAGTACCCCAGCTGCAAGACCGCCCCTCACCTCTGAGCAGCAATCCAAGTACGATTGGCTTCTGGCGAGAGCCAGGGGCTGGACAGAGGTGCCATCGGCCAAGGGCAAAAATGGACCTTTAACCGAGGACGAGAAGATGTGGCTCACGAAAGAGTGTCTATTGAGATATCTCCGGGCCACGAAATGGGACCAGAAAGAAGCCGAGAAGCGCTTGCTAGAGACGCTGACCTGGCGGAGAGAGTATGGAGTCGAGGACTTGGCTGCAGACTATATTGGACCAGAGAACGAAACTGGAAAGCAGGTCATTGTCGGTTTCGATAAGGAAGGTCGCCCATGCCACTATCTCAACCCTGGACGCCAGAACACCGAGGTCACCCCCCGGCAGGTGCAACACATGGTCTTCATGCTTGAACGCGTCATCGATCTTATTCCTGCGGAGCAGGAGAAGATCTGCCTGCTCATCGACTTCAAGACCGGTACCAAGCGCACAAACACCGCTCCTGGGATTGGCCAAGGTCGGGAGGTGCTACACATCCTCCAGGCGCATTATCCCGAGAGACTTGGGCGAGCGCTCATCGTCAACGGTTAGAGAGAACTCAGACATCAGCGTGTAGCCAAAGCTAACAAACGAGTAACAGTGCCTTGGGTTGTTTGGGGCTTCTTCAAACTGATTACGCCTTTCATCGATCCCCTGACGAAGGAAAAGCTGAAGTTTAATGAAGACATGACGCAGTATGTGAATGCAGAGCAGCTGGTGACAGATATCAAAGGCGGTCAATTGCCTTTCGAATATGACCACTCCATCTACTGGCCTGCACTCATAAAGCTCAGCAACCAGCGACGTGCCGAGCGCCGTACTAGGTGGGAAGCTGGAGGCAAGCTGATTGGCGAGTCAGAAGATTATCTCAGAGGCCATGCACTTCATGGTATAAGTGGTGAGAACGCCGAGGCCTCTAAACCGCCTAAGGTGCAAACCACAACTGGCGAGCCCTCAGGCTAGCTAAGTATCTACTCACGGTGTCTTAGATGACCTCTCATTATCAATCCTTGTCTTCTGGCAAACAGGCACAACAGATTCATATTATAGAAGTAATATAGGTAGCTGGACATTGCATCAATACGCATATATACTTAATTACTTACATATATATAACCAACAAAGCTACTATCATATAGTTCGTCCATACGGGGAGTACCTTCAAGGTTGTATGCCATTCTACATATGTATCTAGGGGCAGCCGGAATAAGTATACCTAAGTAGTAGGTACCTGTACTAGAGGATCAGACCGAGAGTGGGGACCCACATAAGACGGACCTGTGCCAATGAAAGTAGAACGCTCAACAACGGCCATGAACATCAATTAAGCCAGCCTCATTTACAGATTCGATAATAGCTCCAAACGTCGCGACTGAACGGCCAGCAACAACCCACACGATAGGTACCTAGCAGATAACGCGGGGATCGCAGGGCCGGAGACGTCACCTCACCACGACACACAGTTAGGCTAGCATACAAGCACAGAGTCCCCCTAATGTCCAACTCCCAGGCGCCCCGGGGCGCCAAAGAGCAACCGGGACTACGCTATCCAACAAATGGGAAAACAATATACCACCGGCCATTAAATCGGTCCAAGGCCGCCGAGCTCAGCGGCGCGAGCTTCGCCTACCTCTTCTCCGAGATGGTGAGCTATGCCTCGAAGAAGATCGAAAGTATCCAGGACCTCGAGAAGCGGTACGTTGGCACACAATCACACACACACACACACATATCATTATATATCCATCCAGTCACATGTCTAACCCGCGAGGTCTCTCTGACACAGGCTCAATGTCCAAGGCCATCCGATCGGCCTAAAGCTCCTCGACCTCCTCCTGTACCGCGAGCCCGCACGGTCGCAAACCCGGCCCCTCAACATCATCACGCTGCTGCACTTTATCAAGATCAATGTATGGCAACACCTGTTCGGACAGGCGGCCGACGGCCTCGAGAAGTCGTCGGATCCGTCGAAGCCCGACGAGTACATGATCATCGACAACGAACCGCTCGTCAACCGCTACATCAGCGTGCCGCGCGACATGAGCCAGCTCAACTGCGCCGCCTACGTCGCGGGAATCATCGAAGGCGTCTGCGACGGCTCGGCCTTCCCGGCCCGCGTCACCGCCCACAGCGTCGGCAAGCAGGAGGAGGGCGAGATGTGGCCCGGTCGCACCGTGTTCCTCGTCAAGTTCTCGCCCGAGGTCATGGAGCGCGAGAGCTTCCTAGGCAAGGGCTGAGGCCGCGCTCTTGATGGTACTACCATATTGACACGAAATGTCCAGAACTGAATGGGTTCTCTATTAAATTGGGGATATAGCATGGCAAGGCGTTTTCGGATAGGTGGTGGCGTTTCATGTCTCACGGTACAGTGGATATTTCAATCAATAAGGCGATCTAGCGGCATTGTTTTAACAGCCAGCGGTGGTGACATATTGGGACACACCATCCTATGCGCTTATCACGGGGTATGAAAACAAACAACCAAACTCCCGTGCTATAGGATACATTTCCTTCGCCTCACAAGGCCATGTGAAATCAGCAACAGTCAAACCCAAATGCTCTCATCTGCTTATTGGGCCTCCAGAAAAGAACAGACCAACATTTCGGATCCCAACAGCTCCCGGATAGGTGTCTCGTCACCTCGGTAATCCTTTGTACAGATTCCTAGCCCCGCCAACCGGAACCTCGGTACGGCCAGATGCCGGTCCCTTCTTCATGAGTCCGGCAAGATCGAGGTCTTTCCAGGCAGGCTCCTTGTTGCGCTGCGTGGCCTTCTGGATGCCGAAGGCGGCGTGCTGGTCGGGCACGACGTCGTCCTCGTCTTCGGGATTGATGGGCTGGTGGTGGGGGGGCACATAGATTTCGTCGTCGGGTAACTTGTCCTTGCAAAAGTCCTCAAAGAGGTCGGCGTCGCGTGGCCGCTGCATGTGTATGTATGTGTAGCATCCGTCTTTATTCTAGAGATGGGCAAACAGAAGATGTTAGCTGATAAGTAGGGATGCTTATAAACCTAGGGCAGGCATGCCGCCTTCCCTGCGCTTGTCTGAAGATCGGTGGTGCATGACATACCATGACTGCTTCTCGGTGATTTATCGAACATATATCGCTTGAAATAATGGAATCGTTGCGCCTTGTGTGGGTGTAGCTTCAAGACTCAAGATCGGCATGGCAAGTTAAGCTGGCAGGCTGATTTGTATTCCAGCCTGTGCAGCTACCTACACGCGCGTAGGTATTGAGTGTACCTAGGTAACCAACTGCACGGTGCCCAGTGGGGTAGACAACTGCTAGAGTGGGGTATCAAGTGGGGTTGGAGCTTCGACCTCTGATGTAGGTACCTAAGTACCGGTACTTTAGTGAATGTCGCTCCATGGGTAATGCTGACCATATATCCCAAACCTGCCGATACATGTGTAACATCCAAACCAGTGATTGTATCACGAGTACAATGCTTCATTTCCCGCTCGGGCAATTACAATACCAGTGGGGAGGCCTTTTGATTACCACAACAGCTGTTTTAGGCTTCCTTTGCTGCTTCTCACCGGCCGCCGGGGACATTCGAGCTCTACAGGACGTTGAGCGTTGTGTCATCGACTTCAAACCCGGAAGAGCATAAAGGTAGATACATTTTTGACAAAAAGTCTTTACCATGGCCCTACAGAACAAATCCCATCGTTTATTTGACCTTCAATGGCCCAACTGTTGATATGTCCTCAGACCTCTCTGTGATCATCATTTCGCATTTGCATGTGCATATTCCCCTCTCACTTGTATCCCATCCATATCTTGTTGTTTCTGCTGCTAGTCAACAAAATTGCACCGGTTTGCACCGAAAAACTGCCGATGACCCCTCTGGTTGTATGACACAGCTGTTTGCGACGTGAAGCCGTCTAGGTCATGTACACACCAACGCCCAATCCCAGGCCGTCAATCCACCATCCGCGCTGTCCATGGGCAATGCACTCATCACGCACAGGAGACGCCATGTACTGGGCCGCCTGAGCTCCTGAGACGGTGCTCACGCCTGGGCGCTGCGGGCACACCAACCCAGTGCAATTTCCCGACACGATCTGATAGCAGCCCTCCACAAGGTTGACAGTGATGGGGGCTGTGAGAGCAGTAAATTGCTTGATCACATCATTGCAGTCCTCGACAGGCGGTGCCGGACCCTAGCACATGGGGGGGACATTTGTTAGTCAAACCCGCTATTTGTGATGCAGGAAAGTCCCCAGCAGTATGAGAAGTACAGACCCTGTGTTGCAAGATAGGAAGAGGTATCTGCGTAGAGAGAGTGGGAAGGTTGCTGGCAAACAACAAATACTACCTGTACACGGAAAATGACTTACAAATAGCTCGGGGGCAGGATCGTGGCAGCGATGGGCGGGGCCACGAGCAGATTGGATTTGTCTTTTCTGCAGCTGCACATCATGCTTTACCGTCATCATGTGAAGATGGTCGATGCTACGGTGATCATGGCGATGGATATGCTGAGGAGAGGCAAGATCGTCAACAAGGCCACCAGAAGTCGCCAGTGCCATGGCAAGGAAGCCGGCGAGGCAGGTGATGAAAGACATAAGCGTCTTGGTATGCATTGCAACTTATTCGGTCTGTAAGGTTAATGTGGGTTGGGAGGTGCGTTCTCTCACAAAATGGATGATGATTGCGAATGCTGGTACTGAGTGTTGGTTGTAGCCGCACGACGTTAAGTTGATGGTTTGCGGGGAGGATGTGGTTGGTTGCTTGAAAGGTAAGGTGCGGAATCTCTGAGGAGATCAAGGCTTTAAGGTCCCGGCCGGCGTGGGTGGCAAGGCAATCAAGTGTGGTGTCAGTTAAGGCAGGAAGGAGTGTGATGGTGGCATCCGTTGTTGCTAGGCTAGTACAATCAACAGTTGTCCACAGGAACCGAAGTAGTGCCTTTTGGGTACACCATGTGACACAGTTCACAGGTAGCAACTTCTCTCTGTACACGCAAACAAATCCGGTAGAGAGGTGCAAAAGAGAGGGGCAGTTGGCAATACAAAAGGGAAACACCAATCTGCGCTTCAATACACCCTAGCCAAATAGGATTGCAGTATATAAAAGATACAAGACAATCTAAACATATCACGACCAAATAGCTCTTGATCGAAATAGGTTCGTGGGTATCCCGTGGGCAGACTATTCATCTCATGCTCTCTAGATCACGGCACAAATTTGTTCTATGTCCCACATACATCTTCTGTAGAACATGCCTATGCTGGGGATCCCATATTTCCATGTTCTCTATCGTGCACTGCCCAAACATACAGCGTAGCACGGGTTGTTTCCCTCTTGTGCCGGGGTAATCCGGGCTTCAACGGCCGTGGACGTCGACAAGTAATTCAAAACTTATCCCGCAGTGAGCACCCTTGTTAAATAGAGTTTCCGTCATTAGTGCTAGCTTTTGTCCGGTTGAGAGCAAGATCAAGACGTTCCTATTATTGTTATTCTCTCTTTACCCCTTAAAATAAAGAAGAAGGGGTTTGGCACACGAGCGCCCCATGTGCAGGAGAATAAGACATTTGATAAGAATGCCATTGGTACAGGAAATGAATGCCTTCTGCCTTTCTATATGGCCGTCCCTGTTAACCTCTTCAGCCCTCAAATATAGGGGGCTACATCGAAGCGCATGGACTTTTCAAGTGGGCAGAGCTGCGAGGTCATAGAACACCTGTAGCTCGCTTACTCCCAGAGAGAGTAGGCACGTTGGTGATTAGGATCATCAAAGTGTGATCCAGCCGCAATTCCCGGCTTTCATCAATCATTCCACTGCAATCTGCACGGGATGGGTGCTTTAACCATGTCTCGGCCCTGCGTGCTCGAGATGCAGGCGGTACGTGCCCGTGTTGCCATTGAGATTGGCCGAGTCACCCATGACTGCGTATTGCCCACCCTGAGTACATCCCATGAGGCTGTTGTTCGCCCATCGGTAAATCCACGAGGCAGTACGATTAACAGGTTTTGTGACGTATGGCTGAGCACAGAATCGTATGTTACAAGTATCCTGCGACCTGTGTTCATGAATAGATGTCAGTACAGGTCCGCAAAATCGGCATAATAAAGCAAGTCGGATCAAGTAGGCAAAACGGAGACAGAAAGCGGCTTTTCACGGGAGGTTGCAACACGTACCAGTTCAGACAGATACCAGAATGCACTTCAAAGTTTTGGTCCTCGAACTGCTGAAGTTGGTTAATTGCGGCCTGGCAGTCGGTGGCGTTCGCGTCGCTCTACTCGAACGTCAGCTTGGCCATCCATTGAAAGTGGCATGTCTGGGAAGACAGTGTCATACACCATAGCAAGTATAGGCATCTCTCTTCTCAAGAAGACGGGAGAGATCCAAGGGCTTGCTAACTTGGCTGATAGTTGGGGGAACGAGGTGCGGGTCTCTGTGAATCGTGGCTAAGCCGAGCACCGCAACTTTGACAAGCCCCATCCCAGCGAAAGACTGTATGAACTTCATAATGGGTTGTTTTCTGGAGAAGGGAAGGAAAAGAGAAAATAAAAGGGCTGTGAGTCTTTCTAGAATAGGGGGGAAATACAAGGTCTAAAACTGGTGCAACGGTACAAAGCATGAGAGGCACAAGAATATGAAATGATGAATAGACATATACTGGGAGAATGAGATTCAGAATAGGAGAAGACAATCCCGCGTATGCGCCCTCCCAAGCTTTTAAAGCCGTAGTAATGGCGCCTTGGAGAAAGCAATGCAGCCGGCATGAGGCCACACTTGAGTCGCACGTCAACCTATGCCCTCTTAGTTCTGATGTTCATCATTGATTGCTCGTCGGGCCAATCCGCAAACTTGTTACACTTGAATAGAGCTGACCGCCTTGCATAAAACTACTACTTGCAGATGGTGGCCGCCCGTGGTAATTATCGCCGCCGCTGGCATTGCTTCTATCCCTATCACAGCACGGTCGCTGGAGGCGGACTCGAGATCTAGACTTCCACGATCACGTAAACCTTCGGAATCACTTATACACCCATGCTACGCGAGGCAAATGAGAGATCTGAGAACTAAGTGGGAATCTCCCGTGGTCCCATGGACTCGTGCTTGTGAAAGTACTCTGGTGTTCCCCGTAAGACGTCCCTAGATAGGTATAACAGGCCAGGAAATTGGTGTGATGACTGATGCCGGTATGGAAGAAAATAGCGAAAATGTTTTTGCACACCAATCTTCAAGGGGAGTGTCTGTCTGTGTCCTCTGTCTGTGTCGTCTTCTATCCTCCAGGAGAAATCGTAATTCGAGTTGTACACGGAGAACAGAGCCAGCTGTGGAACTTCTGACGGACAGATCGTGCTTCGCCTCGAAAAGGTACACCTCCCAGATAGGCCAACTAAGCTTGTCGGAAGGCCAAGATTATATTCACACCGCATCTTCGAACTGTGCTTCTGTGCGACTTAGCGTTCACAAAGTTCGGATAGGCCTTGCTGATTCAAACTCGACCCAAGATACTGCTCGCTGGAGGTCAACAAGTCCGGTGTTGATTGGACTGGGTCCTCATTCTTCGTAGCAACTCGACCCTCGAACTACCAGGAGACCGTGCGATCTCTGGCATTGTCTGGCATCTTTGCTTAGCCGAGAGGCACGATAGCACCTAGTACATGCTAACTAGCAGGTATAAAGCAGACATTGGTACGGAGCTACCCTACCCATTCTTCACTTCGCGCATCCTGTAGTACCTTGATCCTGATTGGCACACACAACCCCAAGCTGAGTATCCTACCCTAAAATCCATATACAGATCTACCTCTTGCTGATCCTTCAATGGAGACGAGGCATAGTGGCTGCTGGGGAGCTCTCACAGGTGCAACGGAGAATGTTTGTCGTACCAGGAAGCTGGTTGGGCAAATTTGACGTTGTAGTAACACGTCGGTGCTCCAATTGACACCATAAACTCGTGACGGGAGGGATGGATTCTCTGCTATGGTCAGATACTGCAGCCACGCAAAGTCACATGTATTCTCGGGTAGTCGCAGTAGTGCAATCAGATTGAAGGGACCGGTCCGAGCACTGGGGGATTGAATATACAACCCACGACACTGCACTGTGCCAGGGCAGATGTCGACATTTTGCCCTTATGTTGATGATCAATGACACCAGCTTCTTAAAGCATCCGACAACTTGAAACCTGGAAGTAGGTAATTATAAGTATCTGGCCTGGTCTTTCATACATGCTTGGATAGCTTTCATTAAATCTAGTACATGTAGATACCTAAGGGAGTTCTGATAGGGGAAATTACTCTTAGGGATATTGCCTTTTCTGGTACGGCCCCACCAATGTTCTAGGCTCTGATTGCTGGATGGGGCTCGACTGCTTACGTAGTAGCGCTAGGACACTAGCTATGGCCACGGGCCCCTGAAACTACAGATTGTGCCCCTCTCGCCCCTCAGCCGGGGTCGCAAGCGGCAGCAGCAGCTTCTTGGCGCCTGGCCTTGGCCACTTCCTTGGCTACCTCCTTGGCGAGCCAAATTCCAAGACATGCGATGGGCTTAGACCCAAGCTGGAGGGACCCAAGCTTCAGCTTCCCCCTTCCTACTTTCTCCCGCCTGCTCTTCGTCTTTACCCAATATCTTTGTGGTTTCTGGCTTATCATGTACGATGGCTTCCCTGGTTAAGTTGGAGATATCTACACCTACCTAGTACCTAGGTAGCCTTCTGGTCTACCTACCTATATCGTAGGTTTAGACAATCTACATCCAGTATTCGTACACGAAACACGAAGCTACAGCCTGTCAGTATACGACTCAGGAGTCGTATACCTCTGATGCTCCTTGCATAAAATCGGATGGTTTCATGTAAGTAGAAGCCTTTCGACCCTCACATTTGGGTCTTTGTCTGATTGTATCGTTTGTTTTTCCTCTATGTCGCTGGTAGCTGACCTGGTGCCGAACTCGTATAGAGAGAGATAGATATATCCCAAGCCCAGTCTCACTCGCTTCTGCCCCCATTGTGTTGTCATTACATGCTACTCCTATATCATCAATCAATATCATTCATTCGCGTCGAACAAGCGCAAAAACAAACAGACAAACAGACAGACAGACAGACAGACAGACAGACAAGACCACCACGTTCTGTGAAAGTTGTAAGCAATTGACTGTGCTATTTGTCCTCTCTTACCGTCCGAGGCACTTCTCGTTCTCGTCATCGTCGTCGTCCCTGGTTCTCGCTTCTTCATTCTGGTGTTTCCCGGTTCTCGTTCGCTGCGGACAGGTGCTATTGCATCCTCGAGGCATCCACCCTACCTATCAAAGATGGGCCGCGTTATCTGGACGAGCGAAAATACCCTAGCACGACTGCACGACTGCACCAAGGCAGGACTGCACCTACCCATCTGCTCTCATATTCGTTGGGCATACCTGTATCACCTCAAGCATCTACACAACCTACCTTACCTAATAGCAATAACGACGGCCTCCGGCGCTCGTAACTTCTCACGTCAAACTCTGATAGAGAGTAGCCTCAACCTAACCTTTCTTCCGATAAGCTCGGCCTTTCCATGCACTATTCAGCATTTAAGCATGCCTCTTGCACGTACCAGTCTTACCCTTTACTGATTCTCTGTCTTACAGGCTCTTCTCTTTCTGGCTCATCATTGCTCATAGCTAAACACGACTCACCAACCCCCACACTACTACTTGTCTCACATTTCCGCCTATCTAATTAATTTTGTCATCGGCCTCAACTTCCAACCCCATACTACTATTACTACTACTACTACTACTACTTTCATTCCGCCACTGTTTCTATTTCAGGGATCCGAACAGTCATGATCTACTCAACTGAGGATAAGGCATGTAAGCCTTCCCAAGCGATCGTGTCCACGAAGGAACTAGTCCCAAAAACCCCTAGCGATCGCTCAACCCACGATAGAAATCAAGATGGAGTGTTCGAAAGCCATGAAATCTCGACCCCATCCACACCGACATCCGCTCACACCATCGATGCTTTTGAAGTCGATATCGAGGCCATGAAGCCCGCACAATCCCAGGAGAACCTCAGAAAGGGGTTCACAAACGAGGATTCATCCGGGTCCGATAGTCGAGTTTGGCCCGGTCAAGCTCATTGGAGAGAGAAGACTCTCGCCGCCAAGCGGAGGAATCGATCTTGCCAGTGGTTGACCCGCCTCGACAAGCGCATTCAGATCGCAATCAAGATCGCCATCGTACTTTTGGTCGTCGGCGTCGCAGTGGGTGTGGGTTTTGGCATTAGCAAATCTTTGGGCGCACGTATATGGCAACCTGGGGATGATCGACGGTAGACCGACAGAGCTAGATCGATGCTTTACGGTATTCATTGTGGTACGGAGTAACCACGCTCAGTGGGCCGTAACTCGAACTCGTATCGGCGGTCTAGAGTTGTGCTACAATTCGACTGCAAGATTAGTGGACGCTGCTCAACTGTCATCGCCTAAGTGTACAGGGGATTCCTCGTCAACGGCGAGTTTTATATGTCTGAGTCTCTTTTGAATGCGCCACGCCGTGTTTCAATCGTTTTATGCCGTGTTGATACCCTTACCTATTGGAATTACCTGGTGTATACATCTCGTTTCATTATCACCATGCACGCGGACGCAACCGCACTAAATAGCATTTCGTTATCACTTGAATTGGGAATTGGCGCTTCGGATTGCATTCAAACAGAAACTTGGTTCAGGAGGAACAAGGGATTTTGACTAAGGTCACGTATATCCTATTCGGATCTGAGAGTAGCGCTGCCTACGTCAATACGAAACTTGTAGGAGTCTACCCATGTCTTTCACGCGTCTATTTTATGTGAAATGAGGTGTGGTTTTGTAGAGTGAAGGGCTATGCTGTTCCTACGTAAGTCACGGTGAAGACTTTCTGTGTGCAACACACAATGCTGCTGCTCTGGTATTGATAACGTAGCATGATCCCTCATGGATAGAAATTGGACGTGTAACATCAAGATCCTAATGATACGCTCCACTATACATAGGATATTCGTGTAGGAACATACCGCGGTAAATAATACATTGTGCCACGTGATGGCAGCAGTAACGGGGAAAGACAGCCTTGTTGCATGAATCGTAGAAACGAGTTCGCAGTCTAAAGTCTCTTCAGCCCGCTATCTTAGTCAGAGAGATGGTTGCGCTTCAACATCAGAGGTTGAGAACACTTTTATAAGGTTGCGTTATGTTTGCGTTCGTGCCAGTGAGGAGATCGCGAGGGGAGTGACCAGCCTGTCTAGATGAATAGACCTTGGTTTATCGGGATCGAACGATTGCCTGGGGGCAGGAATGCATGTCGGTTTTACCATGTGCGAAACTGGTCATCCTTTCCACTTTAAGCATTGGAGTCTCTGACCGTTGGTTTTCTCAACGAGCGCGAACAGCCCCCGAATTATTGGAGATTGCGAAGTCACTAAACAAGGCACTTTTCGTGCTCCGAGCTAATACCTTGTGATACGCGGACAATGAGTTGCAACAGTTCTAAGCAAGTGTAATATATATATATATATATATGTATGAATTATTATGTTCTTCACCTCAACTCTAATCTAAATACGCAGTATTATGTAGAGTAGAGCCTCGCGTGCCTCCTATTACGTTTGCTATATACATGATATTTCCTGAACCCAAATATGTCGCTCATCAAGGGGAGTGGAACTATGACCGAAAATGCAACAGCATGCCTGGGTATTGACTAATATAACGACCTGAACGCCCGAACTTTGTCTAATGCTGGAAACCGCCGATGCTAGTTTTGACATTGCTGAAAAGGCAGCGTATGCGATCACTTTTCGACGGATGGTCTGTGTGATTCTTGGATAGCATCGCTTGACGGCGTTGCCGGCTTCTCCGGCTTCTCGTCAACCTGATGTGTGGATGGAGCTGCGAGTGTGTCACCATCCGACTTGTTGTCAGCAGTGGTGTCTGCCGCGCCCTTCTCGACATCTTCAGCGGCTTGCGGATTCGGTGCTTCCTTCTTCACGCTCCTCCACTCCATACAAAGAGCGCCAAGGACGGATAAAGCGGCTAGAATGAGACCAACCCTGAAGACTGTTCGCAGGGATTCGTTGTATCCCACCAAGACATCATGGCGGTACTCTTCGGGGAACGATTTGATCAAGGACGTCGCACCACCCGACTGAATCAGAGCAGGCGAGAAACCAGGCAGGCCGCTCAGTCTCTGCAAAAGCTGATTGTTCAGGACGTTTTGTCCGACAGAAATAAAGATAGCGCCGCCCAGGATTTGGCTGAAGAACATCAGTGACGCTCCAATGGAGACCTCATTCTTGGGAAGGACCGTCTGCGCTGCGAGATTCGGACCTTGAAAGCAGAGACCCTGACCGAACTGTATCGACAACAAGTGTTAGCATATCAGCGATGTCGCAGATTTTTTATTCCAAGTCCGCATCGTCGATGACATATAGAGGCAGAGACCAATGACAATATTACAGTATTGCTTTCAGGTGAGAACATAAAGACAGACAGAAAGATAGTAACGTACCCCGTAGAGCACCTGGTACCCAATCCATTTCGACATCGGAGTGTCGAGCTGTAGAGTCGTGAGCAATCCACCGCCGATAGTGCAGATAGCTGTACCGACAATCATAGTCGGGGTGTAGTAGCCGATTTTAGTGATGAAAATACCATTGAAGATAGAGGCTACGACAACGGAAAGCGTGGTAGGAAGCAACCGGATTCCAGAGTCAACGGCGGAGATACCCTGGATAGCCTGGAACCAGATGGGAAGAAAATAGACAAAGATCATCAGCTGAGAGCCAAGAACGATGGTGGTCCAGAAACCGGCCAGGATGGACCGCTGCTTGAAAATGCGCGGGGGAATGGTGGCCGTTTTCGGCATGAACGCCTGGACCAGGACGAATACAATACCCAGGAAGATGCCGAGTGTTAACAAGGCGATAACACGGCGGTCGTTCCACTGTTGCCAAGTCAGCTAATGCGATGGGAGGGAGGGAGGGGTTGAGGGATTGGACGGAAGGAAGACACGTACAGGGTAGGTTAGGCCACCCCATTCCAAAGCAAGTAGGAGGGACACAACGGCAGGGAGAAGAGCGAGAGTGCCAGGAGCATCAAGCTGAGAAAGCTTCGTTTTGGTGGGTGCGGAGGTCTCTTGGCGATCGGGAATGCGCAGGAGGAATGTGATAATGGCCAACGCAACACCGCCAAAGGGGAGATTAATATAGAAACACCAACGCCAAGTGACGTTTGACGTGAAGGCGCCGCCGACGAGGGGCCCGAGAATGGAGGAGACACCAAAGACGGCGCCAGTCATACCCTGCCAGAAAGGCCGACGGTGCAAGGGCACGGCATAGACAATGACGACAATGGCGCCGGCAAAGATGCCGGCGGAACCCACCCCCTGGATGGCACGACCGAAGATGAAGGCGACGGAGTTCGGGGCGGCACCACACAAGGCAGAGCCGACCTCGAACAGGACAACCGAAGTGGCGTAGACGCCACGAATGGGGTAGAAGCGGTAGAGCTTGCCGAACAGCAACTGGAAAGCGCACGACGTCAGCAGATAGGCGGAGCCATACCAGCCGACGTCGGGAAGCGAGTTGAACTCGTTGGTGATGGCCGGGATGGCGGTGGTGACGATCAGACGGTCGAGCGAGACGAGGAAGAGGGAGATGTACACAGACGACAGCACGAGAGCGAGCCGCACGCCCGTCGGGTATTCATGGTTGGTCTGGGCCTGCGTGAGCTCGGACGTGTGGTTGTTGATCTCGTCTTGGCTCGTGGCCGGATCCGACGACGAGGCGGCGGCGGCTTGGCCGGCTGCCGTTTTGGCTTCCGCTTCCGCTTCCACCGTCGACTGCTGCTTTTTCTTGCCCCTACCGAACATGATTGTTTTTTGGTGTTGGTGGTTCCTACGGCTTGGCTGACACACCTCGCCCAATGACAGACAATGCGTACTGACAGACAACGGGTTGTTCGAGGAACAAGGGTGATGGACGAGAACGAAAGGGATGGAAATAAAATGGACGACGGAATGAATTGGCAGGTTGGTTTAAATACAGCAACAATGTCAACAATGACGATGTTCTACATATACATTTCCATACTGCAGATGTACATAGAATCGGAGAGAGAGCGAGAGATTGTCGTATCGAGTTATATAGTATATATAACTTATACGGCCACTTGAGTCACTGGTGGGGTCAAGAGACGGAAGAGAAGAACAAAATAAGTGGACAGACGAATTGCTGCAAATCTAATTACGCTACCGCCGTTGACTCTGGAGATTGCTCTCGCCAGGTTATGGGTCTATGGCCAGCAGCGCGGCACTTAATTAGCGGGTGAGCGCGGTGCTCGGGTCCGTTAACAGTCCGCTCTGGGGAGATGACACACCTGAATGGCTGCAGCAGCAGTACCAGTCTGGCTTAGCTGCATGCAGCATACACGGGCAGGCCACCTGCGGAAACTACAGGTTCCCACGCCGCGGGGTGGTCGAACGCCCGCTACTGGAGCCCTATATGGAAAATCGACAGCAGTACCCTGGTACGGTACGCTAGTAGAATAATGGCATAGTGTCAGGTACTCCAGATGGCAACCCCCTTATTCGACATTTATCGTATCTGTATGGCGACACACTATGCCAGTGCTGGACCTGAAACTTCAACAGTAAAACCAGATTGTAAGCTATTTCTGATTGCCATTTTTGCTGGGCCTTGGCTGAATATACTAATGTCACTGACAGCAGGTGGCTAGCCACGTAATGATTTATTTCACCGAGAGGCGAGGCGAGGCGAGGCAAGGCAGAGGTAGGAAAAAGAAAGGGTTCAAAAGGAGAGAACTGGGGACCGAGAAGAAAAGCACGTGGTGCGGTACGGAACCGTTCTTTCGGGTTCGGGTCCGTGTTTGAGCTCGGAGTAACACAACCGAAGTAGCCAATGAGATTGTTTCTACATCCTCTAGGCAGGAACCTACTCTATATACACTTACCCACTAGTAGTTTATACCCCTTTTGACCTTTAAAAAAAAGCACAGTATTGATCTGTACTACAACAATATACGCAAGTATTAGTTTAGTACGTCTAAAACGCCCGAGTTTACTTCACCAGGATAAGAGATATACACTGAAATATTTCGACCTTGTTGTTGCATCCCTCGAAAGCCTTTGTTCAAATAATATGATACTACTTATTTGGCTGCCACCACGTTTTGGGTTACCACGTGGGGCACGACGGTATAACATAGTACTACACTCATTGGAGAGAGATTCTTGTCCATTAATAGACGCTCGCACTACGCGTGAGCGACCCATGTGAGTAGCGATTTCCAGCCTCGTAGACTAAGTAGCATTGTTTGTCCAGAGCACTCGTTTGTATATCTCTATCCGTCCACTTTACGCCTCGAACCTTATGCCCACACCAAGCCTAGATGCCGGTTTTCATTTCTCCAGATGCCTTACCTTATTACATCCAAGAATGGCTCTGCTGCCCTATAAAACCCATACCGTAGCCAGCCCCCGCATTCGTTACCGCGTTTTCGCCGCCGCCTGTAAACATATCCCAGTCCAGAGCCGCCGCGTCAACAAACCCGAGCATCTGGTCCCACGGCATGCCTAGGGTCTGTGACGCTGTTCTGTTCGTCGCTGCGTTGAAGTTGGCCGCTGCATCAACCACTTCATCCACGCGCGTTTGTTTCGCTTCCGTCGATGGCAACAGCGCCCGTAGTTTGATGATGTAATCCGGCGTCGTGGGTAGCGATCCCGTTGCCTTCGCCAGTACCGTCTCTCGCACCTTCCAGGCGCGCACCACGAGGATGCCAAGTGCTAGGTGCGTCTTATTCGAGAATGTCATCAGCTCGTGGTGGAATCGATAGTGGTCTTCGACGACGGCCCATGCCCTCTCTACAAGATTTCCCGTCGTCCGCTCGCTCAGTTGGCCTGTCATGTAAATCAACATCTCGACCTGGAGATGGGCGAGCACTGTTGGTCAAAGGTTAGTCAACCGCTAAGCGTAGCTTTAGTCTATTGCCACATACTAAACCATAGGAATTGCCCTCGTAGCTGTGTCTTATGGTACAATTTCATATCTGTCTCCAGGCTGGCAACGGAAATTTTGAACATGTTGTCTTTAGTACTATGAATTTCAGTACCCCACTGCTTCGTCATTGATATTAGCATATCTTGCTTTAGACTAGGTCATAATAGCGGTGGCGGTTTCCAACACAAGGGGGGATGGTGTGTGAGGAAGCCGGCCTGACACTACGCTTAGCGTTGCATACACCAGCCTCGAGGGATGACACGATTTGGCAGTGGCGTTCGGATAAAAATAGAGAGTAATAAGAGTAGTATATCACATGCCTCGGGTTGCTCTGTAGCAGGGCAGATAAGTTCTTGGCACTTTGAAATAAGCAGATGTCGCGTCTCCGCCGCTAGCTCGTGTATTGGGCCCATTGAGGGGTCACAATAATTGTCTAAAATATTGGCGATGGAATGATCTAGCTCGAGAATGCGTTGTCGTGCCTTTTCTACTTCTTCGGGTGGGGCTTTGTCGAGAAGACCGGTCTACTCACAAATTAGGAGTCAATATTGCTAGAGATACCACTCCTCGCGACAGTTGCGCGCAGTGTTTAAAAATCGAACGGGGTCAGTTTTCGTTACTGGGACCCTTTTCCTGGAATTTATGGTAAGGGCAGTAAGAAGCTAGTCTACTCACCTCGTTTCCTAGAATAACTGCTTCTAGATTTGGGGTGTCCATCATCATCTTCGCCATTTCGTAGCACACCAAGCAATAGATCATATCCGTTGGACCGTTCCTCGGCTGTAGTGTTGTCATGGTGGGGTATAGGTCCGCATCGTGAATGTTATTCGGTTGTTTAGTATCCCACGACCGCGGCAGCAGAGACTGACCTAGACCAGACATGAGTGCGTAGACAGTGTCGATAAGAATAATCTGCCACCATATCCTCCTTCGCATCTCGGTTTCGAAAGGTGGGAGCCCGAGTAATTCGCCATCTCTATGTAACCCCATCTTTTGGGCCACCCTCACAGTTACCCCGTTGAGGATCCAGGAAGCGTGACGGTCAACGCGGCCTGTGAGCGAGAACTAGGCATGGTTAATGCGGATATGAGGAGGAAAGCTCAATCGACCTACAAAGTACAGCACCAATGCCTGCAGAACTACCAGATCATAGGTTTTGAGAATACCGATGCGCATGAGGGCTATTCGACAGCCTGTGGAAAACCGTTGATAGGCTTCCTCCTTGTCGCATCCCAGCTGTTGGTGGCACTCCCTTTCGTCCAAAGCAACGACGGCCATTACGTAGATGGAAAAGAGGAGTGCCTCCACATTCTTCGGAATGGATCCGGGATCTGTTGTGGCCTCTACCAACTTGGGTTGTACTGAGGGTACGTGGATCACTTTCGTCAACGGATTAACTCTCTCAATAAATGTCTGCCAAAGGCGAAAGGCGTGGGCTGGGGATGGTCGATAATCTTCGACATGACCATCGGTATCTTCGGACAGCACTATGCTCGAATGGTGCTCAGGTGTGCGAGAGTCAGCTGGGGTGCAATAATCATCAATCTCGTCATCTTCTAGGATTTCACGCATGGCAGAGATCTACGACGACATTAGCCTCTTTATCAAATCTTCCCCCACCTCCCTCCCTCAGATTGGTCTCACAGAAACTTAGACCATCATGCTTGAGTGGACACACGCGGGTTTCAGGGGTTAAATGCAGACTCACTTACTTCACTATGCACGGTGGCCCAGAGATGGCTGTCGGTGAATTTGGTGCCGTCGTCGTCGATGACTAACCTGCCTATTGGCTTCCAGGCCTCGTTGCGGCTGGTGAGGTCACTGGGGGGAGTGCGTGGATTTGTCGTGTACTCAGAAAGCAGCTCTTCGCAGCGCGCGAGTCGCTGTTGTAAGTCTTGGTTAGGCCGCCTACGCTTGCGCGGAGGCGCCGGAGTACTCGGAGTGCATGTAACATTTGCCTGGTTGACATAGTTTAGTGAGGTCCAGGACGATAGTCAGATAGGCTGACCTTGACTGCAAGAGTGAGGCAAGAGTTAGCGCACACGGTTGCATTATCGGGGGGCCGAGGGGATGTTCTAACCGCAATTCGAGCAAGGGGTATGGCGGTCACATTTAATCTTGCGATTCTGGCACTGCAGAGAGAAAGCTATGAGTATACAAGGTCAACGGCAGAGGAGCACGTGCAGATAAACAAAGGAACAACCGAATGACGAAATCGACTGGGTAGGTGCAGGAGGTCTCACAAGCACGCATGCGAGAATTCTCGGTGCCTTTCCAGAAGTGGAAGCCATGTTTCGAAGCTGGAGAAAGCCAGAGACGGCTGGTGGAAGTCAGGGGCTTCAGGTGAGGGACGTGCAAGTCGGCGACAGAGCGGCGACAGAGGCGTCAGCCCCGGGCGCAATCATGAGTCTAGGCGACAGTCCGGTCAAACCAAAAATCAACAAAGTCTAAAATCCAGAACCAAAAATCTCAAAATCCCAAAACAGAGATGATATCGAGGGGATACGCAGACTAGCAGCAACTGAGGCCTCTCAACCAAGAATGCTACCTGTTCGTACTAGACCTGGCTGCCTAGTCATATACCACCGGGCCAGGCTGCTGCGGTGGACCCCTGTAATGAACAAAGAGCAGTAGGGGTGTGGATGCGACCTTGGTCGGATACGTCAGCGCCCGCGGATGTGTGAAGGGTTAAGTGCATTGGCAGTCGACTTACAGCAGGCGCTGCTTGTAAGTATGTATATCTAGACAAGGCGGCAACACCCCGTCGGTAGGGATTCTGTCGTGCTAACACTATTTTGTATGATAGATACAGAGTCTGGACACAATACGACTCAGTTGTTGAGTCATCCGTAATTCCGGGACAAGACGGGTGTAGTGTAAGCTAGATGTCTACATTAGGTGGGATTGCGCGCTTTGCGCTTTATGTTCTCTGTTTTAGTGCTCTCTGACTATTATTCAGTATTGTGTCATCGGCTTCTGACGCATCGAGGGGACTCACTCCTCGCTTGCTTTTACCCCTTCTTGTTCTGCATTGAGTACGTAGGTAGAGGAGGAGTCGAAGAGTCGAAGAGTCGAGAGTCTAGGGTCAGTTTATGACAGCCATCCGAGTACGATGAGTGAAATACGAGATACGACAAGAAGATATACAGGGCGGTTGTCCAGAGGAGGACGGCACGCAAAGAGAGGGCAGGTAGCCAGAGAAGGTTCCACGCTTATCGATTTGCTCTTCTTTGCATTAGCATGAGCATTGACACAGGCATGGGCGTGGCCCTGACTAATGGCTGCCAGCAAAACTCGAAACTCCGCCCAGCAGTGCTGGTCCGCTGAAGCGTCCGCTGCATGCAATACTAAGTAGGGCTGTGGGGAAGGGCGCTCGACCAATCTAGAAGTTCGGCTGAATCGGGGATGGCTGAACTCCGCCAGGCAAACATGTGCCTAGCCTACCTAGGTAATCCTTAGGTCAACTAACTCCTTTATTGCGCCACCTTTTCGACCATGATACGCATAGACCGACCTACCTACCATATTCCGCTACGCACGTCCAAAGCTCTCTACACATCACCCGATTGCTTGGCATTCTATACAAGAGTTCCATCTTATACGAATATTAAGTAAAGAGACATGTATCTTATTTCATGACTCAAATACGAGTGTATAGATAAGCCAATAGCATACCTTATTGAGGTTAGAGTAGCGCGTTCATGTAGATCGAAAGGCCGACGTAATCGAGTCCTCTCGGTATTAATCACTGTTGCCACGTTTTCACACTTTCCAAGACCAATCGAGCATCCCTGGCAGATGACCTTAGTTCATCTCCGCGGTCTCTTTAACGCGAGAAACGGGCATCCTCATATTAGGTGAAGATGTTCCTAACCTAAGACTTAATTGAAATAGCGCACGAGATTTGGGAATTCCTAAGTCACCAACCAGAACCCTGGGGCTCAAACAGAGTATGTTCACTTCGAGCGCGTACACATTGACAAGGATACTAACCGAGCGTTTCGTCGGCGGTAGGAAATCTGTATCCAACTCCATGCCCCGAAGTAGGGCAGGAGAGGTATATTATCTTGATGAGCGCTCGTATCATATAATTAGACATCCATCCGTGGTCTCGTATCATTAGATCCAACCTCCACCTCCCCCCCCCTTATATATACATTCAATAGACAGGCAAGTCAAGGTCAAATAAGTCGCCGATCCATCCATCACAACGATTTCTTGAACGAGCAGGAATCAAACCAAAAGGCAGTAGCGTACGACATCCACTTGCCTGAAGGAAATCGAAGAAGAGAGAACCCGGCCCCGTGTGTTCCGTCATATCTCCAGGCAACCAACGAAATGCTGAGCTTTTTATTTCCCACCGTTACGCCAAGCGATGCAAAGACCCATGTTCATGCTCCCCTTGCCTCATGCTGTCTTCTATGTCTAACGACTGCCACCCGCCCAGTTTAGTTTTCGGTTATTGTTTAGCCCTAGATATCTAAACTCTTCACGCACGTCCATAGGGCTATAGGTACGATGACGTTATCATTTCCACCGGTGAGCACGGCCTCGGTGAGGCTGGCTATGCCAGCACAGGCGCTCGTTTTCTGCATCGTAGTCTGCCAGGTATCGGCATATCGGTTCGTGGCAGCCCATCCACCAAGGCGCAACCACGTGTGAGCGGCCATGAGGCCCAGGAATACGGCGGTTGCGAAGGCGGCGCTGCCCTCGAGACTTTTTCCTCCGCCCCAAAACCACTTGCGGCGTCCGTAGCGCCGCCCGATCAAGGAAGCGGCCGCGTCGCCTAGACCCACACACACGACGCCAGATACCATGGCAATTTCTCGAGTGGGCACGGTCCAGCCTTTCAAGTGACCGTACCCGGTCCGAGGAAGCGACCCGAGGGATAACCAGAGAGGGATAGCACACCCGATTAGAAGAAAGATGTGAGAGATGACGACGGGTCCCCTGAGGTCTCGCCCATCGACATAAGGCGCCAAGAATAGCGCAAGCGGTTTGGAAAGAGGTGGTAATTGGCTGGCCCGTAGCAGATCAAGGATTAGAAAAGCAGCGAGGACAATGGAAAGCGCCAAGGCTACGAAGCACGGGTCAAGGTAAGTTGTCGGGAGAAACATGACTACCATCATGAAGTGGAAGACTTTTCGACGCGTGTCTACCTCGCAGATAGGCGACAGACTAAAGACTGTTAAGAGGCCAAGGGCGATAATGACTATGTAGTAGGCGCAGAGAACTAAGCGAGTATTCGCCTCGCCAAAGGAGAGCCGTAGGTGTTCAACCCAGCCGTGCCCTACGGGTACGTCCACGCCTCGAGTTGACCTAAGTGGAAGGCAAATCCACCGTCCTAGGTTATGATTGACCACCTGCCACCTGAACCACTGGAGATCTCCGAACAAATAGCCCAATGCCCAGCCAACCGGCTCGTCGCCGTGCAATGATTCACGCATAACCAGGTCCTTGAGTCCGACAATAGGAACCGGGATGAATATTGCACCGATGATGCAAATATAAACGTACAAAGCATAAATCCACTTTCGAAATACTGCTTGTCGGTAAGTGAGGGAAGCGAAAGTTTTCATTGAGAGGGATGCCAATCGCTTTTTTCGACCCGACGGCGTGTGGGTGTGCGGTTTTCGTCGCCTGCCCGTTCCGGGCAAAGTGTGTCTCCGAGCCTGTGTTGTTTCCACTTTCTTCTCTGGAACGTCTTCGATGCTAGAGAAAGTATTCACCTCACAATCCCAGAGGATGTGAGCACTGTCTAGCCCTGTGGTTCGTACTCGAGTGAGACCTTTTGACAATTGGACACTGGGGTCATCTGTGTCATCCGGGTCGTCAATGGCTTCACACGAGCTGCAAGATGAGCTATCCAAGGGCGCGTGGAACAAATCGTGCCTCATCCTCCGCCACGACATTATTGTCGACAGAAAAGTAGTGTTTCTCTTCATGGAACTAGACGGGCGCTTGAAGCGCCATTTAGGTACGCGAGCAAGTGCTATCCCCCAGCGGATTGGTTTGCTACAGAATATTAATATATCAAGGCCACCCACCCACAACATTGCTTTCATGATAGTGATTTGGGGTGAGGAGGAGAATAGAAGGATGTTGATAAGACCGATTGAGAGTAGTTGTAGCTCGGCTGGTAGCAAGCTGGTTGTCGTCAGACTGTTTAAGACCCTCAGGAGACTACAGTGGAGGGGATAGAGAAGAACTGCTGCTTCAGGATGAAGGGCTGGGGGGAGTTCATTCGTACTCGCGCCCTCTATTCGGACAATGACGTCGGGCGTACCACGAGTTATAAGTAAAGGTGCAGAAGCCAACACCCAATGGAGAGAACTGAACTCTTCCCCAGCAGGAGATGGCGTAGGAATTAGGGCTCGTGGCAGGGAACAGAGTGCGAGGATAATGTTGGGGAGAAGTACTGTTGGATTATCGACGGCGATCAGGCATGAGAGCAAGAGTGTCATGGTCGGAGGGTAGAAAAGGGGTGCTGGCTCGAACGACGATGGCAGCACAATAGGTATTTTTCTCGAGGGTTTCCGGTGCCAGTAGGCCCAGAGTAGGAGTCGCAGCGGATATAGACCGACAAGAGCGGTCGCCGTTCCCACGGCGTAGCCGAGTTCTGTGTCGACTTCCATTAGCCATTCTTGTTGGGTCAGCGCAACACGGGAGGGTTGTCATTTACCGCAGCTTGAGGATTGTAAGATAGGCCGCACCCGCGCATTGGCACGCACGCATAGGCCGAGAACAGCGAGTATAAGTAGCTCAGTGAGCCGACGGGTGACTTCCCTCGCCCTCTTCCTCCTCTGCTTGTCCGAACCGGCGGAGATCTGAATGCGCGCCGTGTTATTCTTTGCGCCCAAGGAGAGTGGTCTGTCTTCGTCATCGAGAGGCGCAGGGGTCGTTGCGAGATGCGGAGTCGAAGCGCCAGAAGAGGCCTCGTTCCATCCCCGCAGGCCCTTGTGCAGCCTCCTGGGGGCGGGCAGTCCCTTGAGGAAGTGTTCATCATCGGCTTCGGTGCCACTGTCGGTAGCCGGGGGGCTCCGTCGTTCAACGGCAAAGCGACCAGAGGCGCCGAGCAGCTCCGACGTGTGGCGGTGGTATGGGTGGGGAGACCTCGACAACGGTCGCACATTATTGCGATCGAGACGTTCTAAGACATCTTGACAGGCGCTCGCTGAAAGGCCAAGATGGTCAGGCATGTCGGGGCGACCAATCGGCCTCACAGCGTATTCCGTGTCATGAGAAACGGCAGACAGGCTCGACCTCTGCCGAAAAGATAGAACTTTGGCCACGGTTCCTCGGAGGGAGTCAGAGAGTCAAGGAGTGAAAAGGCGAGTTGGACTGTTAAATTGCTTGCGCAGGTTGGGGCCAAACATGAAAATAATCAATCACATGTGTTTCGTGAGGCTATCTTGTGAATGGTGAGCTGTTCAGTCAGTCGACCATGCGCTAAGACAGAGATGTCGGTCATGCAACATGCCTGCACCGGTACATGCCCACATATGTAGTAATTGCGTACCTAACTCTAGGTACGTAGGTATTTATGTGGAGACTACGGGTGCACAGCTAATGCAGCCCTTATTGACTGTACCTCCGAAGGTACCTAAGGTAAAGTGCTAATAGAATATCCTAGCCCACAATAGATAAACCGCGTCAGTACCACTGCTTTTAAGGACTGAACATTACATAGGGTACTGTATTAACCCTTTTTTATTAGAATCAACGCTGTTAGAATATTGCCGTAAAGGTGGATAACTAGTGATATTTAAAAAATAAACAGCCATAAAACAATGCGCAATAACTTCTGACCTGTAGAAAACTTAACTACAGATCAAACAAACTAGTTATTTTATTAGGCAAAAAACATCATATGACTAACAGCCAAGCCAATATTCTAATAGCGTTAATTCTAATAAAAAAGGGTTAATATGGTAGGTATACTGAGTATAGATAATACCTCTACTCAGTGATTATATTAATACTACAAGGTCCCAAGTGCACCATGTCTAATTGTAATGTAGCGTAAGAACTCAAGGTGTAAATACCTCTTGACTGTTATATGATTTAAGGCTGACATGTTTCTCTGTGATGTTTTCTTCATTGGTGTGGTGTACGTTTGCGATTTCGCTTGGAGGCTCAAATCTTTCTCTGTTGTACAACTAATGGCATGCTGTGACACGCAATGCTTCTGATACTCAAGCTTTGTGTTTACAAAAATAATACTCGTAGTAAACACAGGAAAACAAGTTGATAATTGTATAGGACACTACCTACTATGTCTTTAATGCAACCAGAACTTGTAGCAAACCAGAATTTTCCCGCAGGAATTGATGCGTTTATGATATGGGAATTTGGGAATTAGATAACCACGTGATGTGATGCTAGGTACATGAAATGGTAAGACAAAAAGAAGAGGTGGGGGAAGGCAGAAGTACATAGGGAGAAAGAGGCACGGAAAGAAGTGCCAAGCTGCGTAGCGCACTGCAGTCATGTTAAGCCGCTGATGACGAAAACCTCGTATTCCGAGCCGGAGCCTGCTAGCCGGAGTACGAGCCGGAGCTTGTCGAGTAAATGCGCTAGTCCTAGTATAGACTAGGAATGCTCAACCAAACGTCATTCATTTGTACTATAATTACTATATTTAAGCTCAACCCGCCATGCATCTCGCCTCGCGGAAGGCTGATCTACAGTAGGCACAGCATCCAGGTTCTGAGACACGAAAGTGATAAAGGAAATAAGACCCTAACCTTGATAGCCGGGAGTATATACCTACTTATTCATGGTTATTCCTTTCCCGGACACGTATTGTGAGGGCCTGCCCTGCCACTTACACGACCGGAGCTAATCACCCAGATATGGGGCTTCCGCTGGAGGCCTGGAGGCTGGTTGCCATGGGCCGGGTTTGCCGAGCTCGTGAACCTGTCCCGACCAAGAATTGACAGCTCCGGAACACGAGGAACAAGAAAGAAGACTAGTTTATCCAGAAGCGACACCCTTGCCGAAACACTGTATCTGTACAGTGTCGTGGAATCTGTATGAAGATAGGAAACATACTACTAGCTAGAAGTGTAGTACTTAGGTGATGGTGTGCATGGGCCGTACATGGGCTACTGCGGGAGCTAGAAGAACCGGAGGTGGTTGACGCAGTTGCGCAAATGTACGCGGAAGGAGACATGTAGCACATTCAATAATTTCTATCAAAGCCGGCTAGCTTCAAGTTATATCTACCTCGTACCTGGTGTTTAGTTCTCGCCGCCTGATTTCACACAAGACAACACAGCACAGTACGGAAGATGCTTGAACTAGCCTCAGCTGACGGTAGGTAGGGTACTGGTAGGGTAATGCTGATGTAGAGACAGACATATAAATACTTATTGGATGCAATCCTTACTGTACGTGTGCCGCAGCGTACCGTGCCCACCAATCGGACTCTACACACAGTGCTTGATGATCTGGCACTACCCACCCAGCCGGTACGCCAGGAAAGAGAAAAACCATAAAATGATGCGGCTCGGACCAAGGCCTGTCCCGGTCCATCGAGTTGGCTAACCGGCCGCAGGGTGGTGTAACGCGCAGGCCCCTCACCATCTAGCGTACCTAAGCTCTACAGTGCCTCTGTTTATATGTATATACAATTACCTGTATTCACGTATACGACGTATCCATATATATATATATAGTCCGGCTCCCTATCAGCTACGCCCAAGCTTGGACTTTGCCTTTTCATCCTGAGCTGTTTCCCGCCTCGCCGTCCCATCCAGCCAGACCCTGATCGTGTCCTACGCCCTGAGAGACATTCCTCATCACTGGGGAGAGCATCACTGCTCCCGAGAGTGTCCAGCCGAGGAAAGGGCTAGATTGTGCCAACGCAACACCAACCATGCGGACGCTTCTTTTCACCCTTTTTGTATATGCCTCCTCCACAGCTGCCTTGGCCGATGCAGCCTATTTTCCCGTAAGGTCACTGCGAGAGGGCATTACAGGGCTGGAGGACGTCGCCAATGCCCGAAGTCAGAATGGGGACCGGACAACTTTCTCTCGTCTGTTGAACGCTGTCTCACCCCAAGCTATACAACAGTTCCTCCACGAGTATGCTCCAAACACCTTCAAGCACGGCCTTGCTAGCTCGGACCATTCAGACGGTGAAGCGACCCCAGCCAGGAAACCCGAGTTAGCGGCGAGCCTTGTTGTCCACTTAGCTGTTCGACAAGCCAGCTCCGGGAACGATACGACCACCTCGGACACCACAACACCTTCTCCCACGTCTACTACCTCAGACACTCCATCGGCAACATCGACAACATCTACCGATGAGTCAACTACGTCTACGGAGCAAACGCCTACGGAAACGACAACTACCACCCAGGATACCCCGTCATCAACGTCGCCGACTCCGGCAACTACACCAACTCCCACTTCTGCCCCCAGCACTACTTCTACTCCTTCCTCTACGTCTACTCCTGCTACTACGGAGACTGAGACTAGAGAGACTACTGCGGTCTCGGAGCCTACCTCCTCATCTTCGTTGCAGACCTCCGAGTCTTCCAACGATGCAGTTTCCTCTACTAGTAAGTTATCTCATTCTATATGAGTACCTTCGCCGTAAGCCCACTTGGTGACTGTGAAACATCGCTTTCTGAGTGTCTGTCCACAAAATATGTTTTTATCAGTTATTCTCAATTTCTTCTTGATTGTTATAAATCTATGGGTTTTAAGTGATTCCATCGCTTCAACTACTATGAACTCGTGTGTATATTCCTGTTCTAACGTCTTTCAGCCTCCACGTTCGTCACATCAACTACTCCTACTCCGACTTCAAAGACCTCCACATTCACGTCGACACTACCCGGTGGCGATGTGACGACAATTACAGAGGTTGCCATCGTCACACCGGACGCTACTGATGGAGACAGTACTCCGACGTCGACGAGCGGCCTCGGTAACCTGCAAACTGGATCAGCAGCTCCGATTGTGAGAGGGCCCGAGTTCGGAATTCTTGCCGGCTTCCTAGTTGGTGGCATCATACTTGGTTAACCAAGTGGCTGTAGCGCGTATCGGGACCGCATTCCTTGTTTGGTCTGTTTGACTCTAGCGTGGGAAACCAGGAACATTGGATACGATGGAAGACTCCCATGGCAGCTAGCAATGACTCATTGCACACATGAGCCTGCTACATTGACCAGGGTCCCTATTATGGACGCACAAGTAATAGCCTGGCAGGTCTTGGAACATTGAGTGTGGATAGCATTAACTGTAATACAGGTGATGGATAATTTGGTCACCATTTATTTTAACGACATAACGACCTTGGTAACAGTACAGAGAATATGGGCGGCAGGGCATTAGTAGATAGTTAATGGCGACTCTAGACTAGGCAGGCAATAACAATTTAATAGGCATATTAGCACCTTTCTGACGAACTCATACACATTACGAGCCTATATACGTATTATGATGTGCGTGGATACATAGTACAATACATGGGCGCAACCTGAAAAGTTCTCAGTATTTTACAAAAATAGGCGGTTTTGCACCCCATGTTTCTTCGACAGTTCGTATCTTTTGAGTTTTAGTGACTAATGTCTGCTTTTGCCCTAACCTGCATGCGTAACTGTGAGCAATCAGCCAGATGCGCCACCACATCAACGGTGCAGACCGCACTGGTATCTGCAAAGACCATGGTTGATGGGAATGCCTCGCAGTTACCGTACTCATCCACTTAGCTAGGTCATAAGAGTATGTCCACCTTGACGCTGTTACAAGTCCAGCTATGGCTAATTCCCATTTCATAGCGTCACCAAGAATACGTTACCCAAGTGAGTCTCAGGGGGTCATCAAGGGGTCGTTTAGTCGTTGAAGGTGCAAGGCAGGCTCAAATAGTTCGCCGCTACGAGTTCAGATGAGCTGGATCGTGGATCGTGTGACACTGGATGTGAGCCTTGAGAGTCATATTGACATCCTGGTACATTACACGAGCAAGCATATGCTACGGACCCAGAGCTACAGACCAGTACTGGGGATGGTGTGCCAACAGTAGGCTGCTTCCTTCTTGCCACGCAAATACACGGCAGTTCGAGCTGGTAGCACGGTCGTCTACTGACTGCCTGATGCTCGGGGACAACATGTCCTTTATCCGGGGCCGATCTTCGGCATGTCGTGATGCTCGCTCAGCTTGGATAGATAGGTGTTCAAACTTTCTACCCTTTCCTTATGGGTCTTCCGAATCTCCGAAGCGAGGGTTGGGTCCTCAAGCATTCGTTGCATCTGTCATGCGCGGCGCACGCGAAATGTCAGCGTTTCACTTCTCTGCTTATCCGACGCCACCAGGATCATGAACGGCGGGCAGGATGCATATTTGTATATGTGTGTATTACCTTCTTTTTCATAGCCTCTTCGTGTCTCCGTTCCGCTTCCGTCTTGTACTCGAGCTCGGGTTCGGATTCGTGGCCAGGCGTCACTGCCCCTTTGGCGCCCTGCACGTCGTCGGGCTCTTCTAATCGTGTCTCGGCGCCGGTTGTAGTGGACAGGGACCGTTCGAGCTTGGCTGACTTGCCTTTGTCCTCGTTTTGGCTCTTGCTCTTCTTCTTTTTCTTGGCTTTTTGGACTTTGGCACCTTTTAATTTAAGGGCGCCGCCGGCCGGAGCCGATAAGTAATCATCCGCCGGCATGTTTGTTCGGTGACGCAGCTCTATGAATGTCTTGGGCGCAGCAGAGCCCCTCCATAATGAAAAGGCTATCTTATATCTACACGACAGCTGACAAACAGCTGGCGGAGCTTTTGGTGGGGCTAGGTAAGACAGGCAGACTGTCGGATGGCCCCACATCTGGTCCACAAAAAAGAATTCCATAAAAAGCGGCAGAGGCTTCCGCATTTCTAACCTTTTTTTTCTCTTTTTCTTCTTCAGATCAAAAAGTATTCACAGAGTCGCCACGACCGTCACCTCGATCATTTACAGTGATGAGTTGCCATTCCCCTTCGTGGGAATTCACTCTGGAGAAGAATCTCCTTACTAGGAAGTTTCCCGCTCGTCTTCGGACAGTGGACGGGAGATGTCGATTTGAAAGGAAACATAACCTTGAAGTGTAGTCAATGCATTGTTTTTTTCCCTGCGTGAATCGATGAAGAATAAAGCGTCCCTATCCAGTGTATCTACAAGGTCAGTTCGCATTGGATAAACCTACAGCGTTGTTGTCGAAAGGACGCGCTACCTACATGCAAATAGATATATTGCTACTCGTTCGAAGTTCAGGCATCGTGAATGCGTCCCCGGCCATGCACCCTGGCCGACCATACACCGGTCAACACGGCCGTCATCCTCGTGTGTGTACATTGCTTTGGTTCTGGAGCTGTCGCTGAGACTCGCTCGAGTGATCTGGTATTTTGTTTCATGTGTGGCGCGCGCGAGAATCGAGAGTGTTTTTGCTGCTGCTGCTGCTGCCGAAGATCAGAATGCACTCTGGCCCCCAAGCATGGCTTGTCTCACTCTCACGTCTCGGTTGTCTCAACATGTCGCCAGCGTCGTAGACAACCTGGCACTGAGGCACCACCTAATATGGCTCTCAACCTACGCTCTTCAAATTGCACACTTGAGGAATGCCTCGAAATCACAGCATCATTCCCATTACTATCCAGGCCCACCAGACACCCGCCAGAGGGTTTTGTTATGGATCACTCGCTGCTATGTTCGGCGGCCCAAGCGATGGCACATTGTTTGTCATGGTCCGCCATCGCCGTGATGTCGTCGTCCGCCTTCGCTATAAAGATGGTAGCTCTCCCAACTGACTGCTTTTCCTTCTCGTCCTCACCCTCGTCACAGCATCACTCTCCTTGGCTATCAGTCACAGTCACTCATTCAAAGCCTCTCGGCAATTACACTCCTTTAGCAACAGCAACACCGCTCCTTTAGTAGCTACACTCGCTTATCTTCCCACAATCACAACCATCCTCTAGCACAACGCTCTTACTAGCATATTCTATTATATTATATATATATATATATATCTAGCACATTCACCAAGATGTCTCTCGCCAACGTTACTTCGTCGGCTTTCTTGTACTGCCCCCCGGTCACTCAGACCATGTTCACCACAGTCTACGAGACTGTCCTGCCTGCTGCCTGCGAGACGAGCCAGTGGATGGCTACATACACAATCACCGAGACCTGTGTCGGTAAGGAGACCGACTACGTCACCCTTACCATGCCGCCAGGATTTGTCGTCACCACCGTCAGCTGCTCCGTCTGCGAGGAGTCCGAAGTCGTCATCACGTGCCCTGGCGCGCAACCTACTGGGTTCGGAAAGCCAACCGTACAGATCGGCGGCAACGGGGTTACTGCTACCGTTATCGCTACGCCAGCTCCAGTACCTGCCACTGGCAGCCCTGCAGGGCCTACTGGAGTTCCAGCTTACCAGGGCAGTATGGGTGGCAATGGCGGCAACGGAGGAAATGGTGGCAACGGCGGCAATGGAGGCAATGGTGGAAACGGAGGCAATGGAGGTAACGGTGGTAATGGTGGAAACGGCGGTAATGGTGGAAATGGAGGCAACGGCGGAAACGGAGGAAACGGCAGCAACGGAACCATGGGCAGTGGCAGCAAGGGCAACGGCACAGTCAGCTACCCCCCTCCCGTGGCGGTCGCCGGCGCTGCGGCATCATTCAAGAGGTCTGTGATGGTTGGTTCCGGTTTGGCCTTCATTGTCGGTCCCTTCATCCTTCTATGAACTTTATTCTGAGTCTTGGTTCTGAGTTGGACGTTGTCTTTGAGCGGGGATATGAGCCAAAACTGGTATTTCTATTTGTCGGGTATGGTTGATGAATTATGTCTATTCACTAGCGAGCGAGGTTGCGGTATGGGAGCTATACACGGGGATCTGGAACTATAGGCATTTCTGTTACTTCTACTTGTACACAATCATCTATATTAATGGAGTTAAAGTTTCAAAGCCTCACACGGCCTGCAGAGCCACTACACTCGTCATTAGAAATATCAGCTCGGTATGGGCAGAAAATTATAAGTTCAAGTCTATTAGATTGCACTCCCGTCTTCTGAGGGTATATTACTCGCCATGCGCACTCCTAGCTGCTATTTAGCTAGTATTTGCCTTCTAGTTCGGAGCGGGCAGATGTTGGCTTAGTCTATTGATACCCCTCGATATTTCCAACTTGAAATTGCAATGGATTTAACTATTCTAACCCGCTGGGCCTTTGATGAGACTTGCTATTCTATGTCAAGGGCCGGAAGGGATTAATATTAGTTGAAGCTGAGATATTCATTATTGCAGTTTCCGCTTGGAGTGTGTGTAATTTATGTAAATCGTCAGGATGAATAGAATAATGCCACGAACTAAATTGTATGGTCCAGAGATCCGGAGCCTGTTCTTTGTCAAGATATGCCTTTACTATGATTCCGTTGTGTTTCCGCCGAACTCTGCACTCGGAATTGTTGCTTCGGACCTTCTATCACAAGGGCTGAATGCAGGGCTTGGAGATCAACTTAATATGAGAATAATATTCTATGAGCGCAATGACCCTTTAACTAGCCAACTAGCCTCTATATACAGGACTTATACGGCCTCAAATCTCCTCATGTCTTAGAGTCCGAATAGCTTCATTTATCTACTATCCGAGACATTCTATAATTCGGCTTTATACCTATAATATGATGGATATCAATACGAAAGACCAATGCAGTTCGCAGGGCCTTGCATAGGTGATCTCCCGTCAGCGCGTAGGCTTCCGTACAACACTCCAAGACATGCAAACCTCAATCATCAAATAACAGTCAGGTGTGAGTAAAACACTCTACACGAAACCGAAAGATATGATAGAAACAGTGTGCACTTCCCACCAGCGAGTTCATTTTGAGGATTGAGCCCAACCACGACTATGTTTAGATAATGACGGAAAGTTTGAAATCCTACCTCAGACCGCAAAAATCTGCTACTCTGGGGAAATATCTCTACAAGCTTAGATCAAAGCCAAGAACCCGGTTATCAATTATAGGGCTCAGGATCTGGCCTTGTGATGACAACTACAGATACAGAAAGATAGATCCCACTTTCAACGGCGATCTACTCTGACCCCATGTAGTCCTTTCAACGTGAAGACTCGTTAACAGAGGTGTGGCAAGAGTTGTTTTGGTAAATACTGGTGGCGAGATGGATGTAAAGCTATCACTGGAGCGGAAGCCGCAACGGGTCTCGTGCTGTCTTCACAATGATTCGTCTACGCTGTACCCGGCCAAGTCGCGCGGGATTATGGGAGCGTTGCCGGCTGGCCATAAAACAGCAGGAGTCTCGACCCTACGCCCTCAGCAAGCCCGAGGTGCCAGTTCATTATCAGAATTGAGTTCGTGGAAGTCGAGCATTCCCGTTGGGTCACGATCAGGAGCGATGTTGCCAGTTGCCAGATAGTCGGGAGCATGCCAATGCCGCATACTAGGATGATCAGACCGCTTGAGCCGTGCAAGAGTTAGTGGTGCTGATAAACCAGCACAAACTGGATCGTGACCCCATAGATGATGTTAGGATTATACATAGTAAAACCCACCCGGGCAGTGGGAGGCTTCCGTCCTCTTTAGTAGTCCGACTCACAAACAACGAACATATTATCTATGGTTCAACCTTGTCTACACGCTCTACTATCGCGAATCCTTGGCAGGCGGAATGGTTAAGTGCAGAGTTGTTCCTTCTCGTAGTTCATTTCTCTTGAAAATCACGGGCTAGAGGCTGGGGCTACGGACTAATACGATAGGCGCAAAGTGTTATCGCGGATATATTTGATGAAGCCTAAGTCTTGCGCGCGTAGGTAAGTGAACGACGATCTGATAGATACAGGAAGCAGTCGAGGCGATGTAACAATTAAACGTCAGACTTCGCTTATAACCTGCAACCAGTGGAGTCTAACATTTAATTGTTACACTGCCTCGGCATGGTAAACAGACTATCGAATACAGGTAGCGATAGGACAGGGGTTGCCTCCGGGCTGCCCAATCAGATGCCAATCTGGTCCCATGCGGATGTTTTGTAGATTATCGACCTCCTTGTTTGGGTAAGTTGTCTAACCACCTAGGCACGTGGAGCTGCACCCTATCGCGGCCGGGGTTCTGGCCCGCGTTTTTCGATGCGATACCTTACTGCAGTAGGTATTGAGCCTGCCCAGTAGGTTCGTCGACAAGAGAAGACGGCCAAGAACGTGGGCACTGCTGTAAGTCATTAATTATCCCTTGTTCAGGCCTGAGGCTGACTGAGACTGACCGGCAGGGAGCTGGGAAGTGCACTAAGTATTTAATATAAAATCGCTCATCCTTCCTTCAACAGGTAAGAGTATTGTTATTATTCTTATCATTTTATCTTATTGATATATGTGACCGCGAGCCTCCAATCAGACAGGCAGAATAGGTCTTGATTTATTCAAACCTCCGGAGACCGATTCGACCTTTTGCTTAGTTCTGCTTGATTCGCGAATGTCTTGACCGGTCCCTTGCCCTCCCCCCTCCAGGATCCCAAGGAACCCAGCACCTTATGGCGGCCAAGCACAGTTTCGGCGTTGTTGTGACGGCGCTGAGTCTTGCTCTCGCGCCGGCTACGCGGGCATGTGAGGGTTGCTACGCCCCCGCCAACCATATTGAGCACGTTCGTCATGTCAAGCGGATGCAGCCAGACGCCCTCAACGCCACGTACGCACCCACGAGGGCTTTGGAATGGGGCCAATTGAACTTCCTGCACACAGTAAGTCGCTTTCTGTGTACTCATCCCATACAGTTTGTTCACCAATGGCGCCAAGCTGACCATATGTTTGCCCCCTTAGACCGACACTCATGGCTGGCTGGAGGGACACCTCAAGGAGAAGAACTACGGTGCTGATTGGGGCGACTTTGTCACTTTCTCTACACACTTCAAGCAGCAGGCTGGCAACAGTAAGTAGCAGATCTTGCGTCTCTCTTCAACGGTAGTGTTGATACCAGGCACTCCTCTGCGCTTTATATTGCGCCCATCAATTTTTTTTTTCAGCATTCCCTCCCAGCCGTGCATGGCCCTGCGTAGCAATCGCTGTTGAGAGTCTACGGGGCCTTTAGAACCTTGGGATGTCACCACTGCTCTGGAATACAGATGCTAATATTCGATCGTGTAGTGGGTGTCGATCTCCTCTTGGTTGATACAGGTATGTAGCGGCTGCGACGGTGTGGCGTGGACATCGCTAAAATGGTGACGTAGGCGACTTGCACGATGGTGCTGGCTTGAGCGATGCGACGTCGCCTGATGGAGAGGTCTCCATCACAGTTTTTGACGACGTTAACTATGACTTGCTTGCAATCGGCAATCATGAGCTTTACTTGGCAGATGTGGCCTACCAGACTCTGTAAGTGATCCCAGAGTTGCTCTAGATCATTTTCGGGTACCTTTTGAAGGAGGTCCTATTTAAACGATCACCTGGATAATTATGACACACAATCTTCATGAGAGGAAGCCGCTGACTTTTACACCTTGAAGGAACGAGATCTCAGCCTACTGTGAGTAACAGCCCGTATCGTTTCCTTGAGACTTTGGCGTGTCTTTTGGCCGTGAAGCTTTCCATTTGGGCCAATGTCGTCATGTCCTGGAAGAGATCTTCGCGGTTTCGGGAACGCTCAGTTTACACAAAATTAACAAATAACGGATACTGATCTCGAGTGTTGTCAGGGGGCGACAAGTACTTAACTTCAAATGTGCAGATCACAGATCAGGACACGGGTGAGTGGAAGTACATTGGTAAGACGCATAGGTATTTTACTAGCCAACATGGCTTGAGAATCATGGCATTCGGTGTCTTGTTTGACTTTACTGGTAAGCGTTTTCTTCCTTGACGCGTCTCTGAGGGCTCAAGGACGACTCCTAACAAATAGATGCCAGGAAACACCAATGTCACCAAGGTCATCCCTGCCAAGACCATGGTGACTCAGAGCTGGTTCTTGGAGGCCATCAACAGCTGTGATCCTATCGACGTTTTCGTGCTCATCGGGCACAACCCGGTCCGCGACAGCAGCTTCCAGACTGTATTTGATGCCATCCGGGCGGCGCACCCCAATACCCCCATCCAGATCCTAGGTTTGTACCTCGACCGGCCGACTCCTTTGCGGTGCCGAACATGTGCTAACTAGGGCCCAAGGTGGCCATAGCCATATCCGCGACTTTACTGTCTACGACGAGAGTAGCGTCGCGATTGAATCGGGTGAGTCGTGGTCCCGGGGGTTCTTCGGTCTCTAATACCTAGAATTGGGCTGATTGCCTGTGTAGGCCGTTACTGTGAGACACTTGGTTGGCTCTCCATGTCTGGCTTCACCAAGAACAACAGCGGTTTCGACGGTATTTTCCCCAATCCTGCTGGCGTGCCAAACCCCACGCGCAAGGCGACGGAGAATTCCACTTCCCCTTTCACGTATTCTCGTCGGTACCTCGATTGGAATCGCAAGACGTTTGTGTACCGTGAGTGGCCATCTATCTCTCCCGCCCCCCTTTAGCAGACCCCAAAGACGGAATTCCCCAATGTAGATGTTCGTTCTATTCCCGGGTTGAACTGGCGAGATGCTGGTGTACCACGTTGCAAGCACTGACGTCGAGTTCGAAGATGCCGAGACCTGGTATGACCATAATTTCGATTATGACAATGGACGGGCCACGACGGCGACCATCACCAAGTATAGGGAGCAGCTTAATCTTGGGCAGCTGTTCGGCTGCGTGCCCCAGGTCAGTCCGCTAGAGCCTTTTATCCCTCCTTTTGGCATGTCTCGGGAGCACGAGTTACCTAACTAGGGAGTTCTTACTCCTATTATTATTTCAAACTCCCGAAACCAAACTCCCTAGTCTCTCTCCTCTGTTAACCATAAATGACGATCATTGACCCAGAGTATCAAATAGGACTATTGCATGACATGCGCGCCATTTGACAGCCCTAACAACATCTTCCCGTTGCTTTCGACGGCGCTGGCCGAAATTGTTGTCAATGAAGAGCGCAACGACACGGCCCGCTACATCATCTCCAATACTGGTGGTATCCGCTTCGACATGTACAAGGGGCCTTTCACCTACGATGACAGCTTCATCGTCTCGCCGTTTCTTGACGCCTTCTTGTATATCAAGGACGTGCCATACGAACAGGCCAGCAAACTCCTCGACGCGCTGAACAATGCCGGTGCGAGCGGAAAGCGCTCGTTGGGATACATGCCCGTCGAACGAGATATCTGCGTCGATCCCCTCGTCGAACCACGCAGTGAGACGAAGCGGGATGGTGAGCGCTGGGGCGTTCGTGGAATCACGAGGCGCCAGGTCGTCGATCTCATGCCCGGATATACAACCACGGACGACTGGGGCACCGACGGAGACGATACAACGCACTCCGCGATTCCGTATTATGAAATCCCCGATTTCTTCCAAGGTGCAGCCGGTTTTGACGAGAACGGCGAGGCCGACGTCGTCGACGTCGTCTTCGTAGATTTGTGAGCACCACCCCCGCTTCCCCTTTCCCTTCTCAAGCTCAGCCTTATACTTTCTCTGCCGTGTTTCGAGGACTTACTCTGCGTATCTAGCATCGAGAGCGACGTGCTCGCCATTCTCGGCTCATCCTTCAGCTCGGCCGACGTTGATTACTATATCAACGCCAACTTTACGACCCGGGATTATCTACCTCTATTCGTGAAGCAGTCGGCAGCCTTCCAAGCCGACTATCCTAATTGCCCGAGTAGCTGAGCGTTAGAATAGCTTGAAGCGCCAATCAGGCCCATGAAGGAGTGTATTATCATAGTATCAAATCATAGTAACTGTAGTAATTGCACCCGAAAGGAACCCAGCCTTGGAATGTGTGTTGTTACGCCGTCACTGGAGCGAGGCTTTGATTTGAATCCATAATAATGCACGTGTATCAAGACACTACAGTACAGGTAGGGATGAAAACGACGACTTTTTGCTGTATTGGTTGTACACATCAATACAAAGCCCGTGATCCCCAAATTCTGTTTCGATATCGGCGGGGTGGCTTACTCCAACTCCGTGCTATTGTACGGTGAGGCAATTCGCTCATGATCCCATGTGAACCAACTACCTGCCGATGCCTATCGACTTCGCTCCTGTACGCCATCAGGCCCCAGTGCTCTCTCATCATCCAGTTTCTTGCTCCGGTACTGTTCTCTGACGAACTCGGCAATATGATCATCACTATAGTCCGCCGGCGTTAGCGGTCGCCCTTTCAGGTAAGAAGGCGAACAAGAAGCGGGTATGGGTTCGGGAGCTCTGCATGCTCCCGAGACACATCCGCCCCGTAAGCGGCTAAGCGAGACAAAAAATGGACCCTAACTTACTGCTCTGGGCGATGGGGCGGGCCTGTTGGATCCTTCGGTGGCAGGTCCTCCTGCTGCACTTGGTTGTTCTCGGCTTTGCCTGTGCCGAACAGCTTAGATGCCGCGGGCACGTACTCGGTAACTTTGAACCACAGATGAGAAAAATTAGTCACTTCAAACAGGTGCTCTATTGGGGTAACCAGCTGCTAGTATGGTCTAGCTTGGCTATCTATCTGCTGACCTTTCTCCATCAGACCTGGACTGCTGCTTTTTTCGTGGGTGTTCGCGGGCCTACGGGCTTCCTTGGCTGCTTCTTCTAGTCGGCCTTTGAATTTTGCCTCTGTGAATTGAGTATCTGGGGGTGCTGTTGAGGACATGATTATATGTTTGAAGCTTCGCAGCTGTTTGTGTGCTGAATGAAAAGGAGGAGTTAATTCAGTTCATTATATGTATATGTGCGTATAAACCTATTATGAAGAGGATTCAAGATGATCCTAGGTAGGTAGGCAATAGTACCTATGTACTTAGCAATACAAGCAATTGTAAAAAAAAAAAGAAAGAGGGGATCGGAAAAAGAACTAAACCTTGTATCTACTATTGATACTTAGGTATCACGGCTTGGAGTTTACTACACGGTAGATGGATAACCTAAACTACGTCATTGCGCATTTACTAGCAGCTAGGGCGAGAGGGGTAGGTAGCGCCTGAAACTCAGCTTTTACAGGGGTGGCAAGGCTGGTTTTCTAGCTGCATTAGCAGTAAGTATTTACTGGGGGCTGTAGGGGTGCCAACTTGGAGGATGGGATTGTGCATGCAACCTACCTACCTAGGTACTGTCCAATACGTACATATAGATTAGATAAGATCAAGTACATAGGTGTAATGGATACCCACTGGCAGGTACCTACCTAGTGCATATAGTACCTAACATGCCTACTGGATAAGGAAACCCCTCAACCCCGCCATCTCACCTTCACATCCGTTTTAAAGTAAACTCGAAGCTTAGCCGCTGCGTGCGAGCCAGCACAAGCCGGCACCGCGGCGACGACGACGACAACAACAACACAACCATGGCGCCGATCCCTATCACCATCGTCACGGGGTTCCTGGGTTCGGGAAAGACCACGCTGCTGCTCAACCTCGTGCCGCAGCTCCGCGCGGCCAACCCGTCCTATCGGCTTGCGCTCCTCAAGAACGAGTTCGGCGACGTCGCCATCGACTCGCAGCTCGCGGCCAGCAGCGCCGTCTCGGGCGTCCAGGAACTGCTCAACGGCTGCATCTGCTGCAACCTCGTCGGCCAGCTGGCCCCCGCGCTCGCCGAGCTCCGCAGCACCGTCCGGCCCGACCGCATCGTCATCGAGACCTCAGGCTCGGCCTTCCCGGCCACCCTTGCCATCGAGGTGAACCGCATCGCGCGCGAGACGGCCGGCCAATACGTCCTCGACAGCGTCGTTAGCGTCATCGACGTCGAGAACTGGGCCGGCTACGAGGACACCAGCTTCACCGCCCGCCTCCAGGCTCGCTATACCGACCTCATCGTCTTCAACAAGTGGGAGGCTTGTGATGAGCGCCGTTTCGACGAGGTGAGAGACCGTGTCGGTGATCTGGAGGTCGATATCGCCTGGGTCAAGAGCGATCACGGCCGCGTCCCCGTCGATGTTGTCTTCGGCATTGACGGAGGACTCGCGCGCGCGCTGTCCGACGGTCAATTAGCCACGATCCAGAACGGCCATGGAGGCCATGACAACCACGGCCATGACCACCAGTCCGAAGTAGAGGTTCTCTCAGTCGCCCTGCGCGGGCCCCACGGCGCCGTCGTCGATGCGCCCAAGCTTATGGCACTGCTCAAGACGGCCCCCAAAGACGAGGTTTATAGGATAAAGTCAGTGTTAACAACCTCGTCGCTAGCGCAAATTCGTAGTTCGGATCACCACGATTTTGCGCCAGACCCGCCGTCAGATCCATCCGCGTCGCCTATCCGACTTATTCTCAATTGGGCCTTTGGAAGGTGGACCTTCACACCCATGGAGAAGTCTATCGGCGAGCATGGCTCCAGTGATGGGGTACTTTTGCGCATGACTCTGATCCTCGCTCGCTACGAAAGCGCCAAGTGGAAGAAGAAGCTTGAAGCGGGTGGGCTCTTGCGGCTTGCCGATGAGTCAGGCGAATTGACCGTTACAAGGACCGCGTAGAATTTCGATTCGGGATGTCACAAAGCATAATATTATATCTACTGTGGCTGGCTCACTCTTTGCAGCAATGCTTTTGGTTAATATGATGGCCACTTATTGCATTGCTATGGCATTTGCACGGGTTTTCAGGATAGGAGTTCTTTCCCCGTTATTATATCGACACGATAGACAAGGGCAGAAAGGCCTGATCGATTTGATAAACGACAGAATTCGGTTTACAAATAGATATTGATGCGTTGGAGTCGAACTGATTCTACCTTGGCTTGCACCTCATGGGCCAAACCGACCCTCATAAGGTTTCGGATCGCCATGCTGCATCAACACGAACACAAAGGGCTATCATGCCACGCAGCAGCTGTGGATGACTATAATCGCAGATCAGAGCTCTTCAAAATTCCGCCAGTCTGGACGGTACACACTACGCAAATTGAGATTTAGATCTAGACATGATACCAAAGAGTCAGGGAAGGCTATATGTTCGTCGTGCTCTTGGAATGTCTCAAGCCCTAAACGAAGAACCCAACATAGACTATAGATCGCAATTCATACTCCAATACTAGAGATTTATCGGAATGCCAACACCTGTGGGTTTTCCACAGCACATTTTCTGGCTGCACTGGAACTCATTGCTCTATCTTCATGATGAAAATCGCCAACTTTTCTGTTTCTGCTCGCTTTCGATTTATACCTGGCTCTTGCTTTGGCCAAGCCGATGAAACCGGAACTACCCCAAATATCCGCCGAGAGACAGATAAGACGTACATGTGGGTGAATTGTCCTACCTGTGTGTACCGGCCACTTCCAGACGGCAGCCTCGGTTGAACGCTATTTCACAGCCATACGAATCGCAGTCGACGGCAGCATGATTACCATTACATAGATCCATCGAGGCACGGCAGATTTGGACGAAATGAGAAAGGGGGAAAAGCGATCGTAAGCTGCTGGGCTAATTCCACAAATCTACCTAACTAAGGAGGACAGAGAGATACATAGCCTTGGTTATATGTTACACATGAATTGAAACGTTTCATCTCCCTGGGTATAGGTTCCAATTGCGAGATACCAGCGCAATTATTAATTCCACTCTCTCCGACCTTGATTTTTCGTGTCCCTCCTTTCCGCTCATGTCCCCGCCGCCTCGTTGCCGGTTACCCTGACCTTCGATTTGAATCTTTTTCGCCTTTGCACCTAATCGGTGTGCTAGCCCGTACTCGAGCTCCCTTTACCCTTGTTCAAGTTTTTATATGTCCGCGCGCGTAGGCATAATGATATGTCCTAATTCCACCATGCCCATAGAAACTTGCTCTTGTCTACCGCCAAAGATCTCGATCACCTTTCTTGCGACCCTGGCTGCTGCTTGGTCGGGGCCATTCATCCCTCGTTTGTCCAAAACCTGAGGCGCTGCCCTTGCGCCCATGACCTCCCACATTGTCACCTGGTACGCTTAGAAACCCACCGTGGCCATCGCCCTGTATAATACTCATCCGAGCCCCTCCACCAGTCTGCCAACCGGCCCCTATGTCGGATAGGCCGTAACTGCTGAGGGGCCGCCCACTCGCTGAGCTTCCGGACCGCCCGTGGCGCCCCCGGCCTCCGCCACCGCTGCCATACGCATCGAAGGGATCCATGCGCGTACTGCCCCAATCCAGGTCATCGTCACCCTTGGTGAAGATCTCGAGGGTTTGGTTCAAAGACAATATCCCCGGGCCACGCGGGCCGTTGAAGGCTGACGCAAACGGATTGTTGGAGCTAAACCGAGGTGTGGGGTTACCAAAGCCTCCGGCGCTCGATGGTGAGAGGCCCCCAGCTCCCGCATTGAACATGCTCGTGCTACCCGCGCTACTTGGGCGCTGAGGGCTTCCCGCAAAGCCGGGCATGGGCGGCGGTAAGCCGAGAAGTAGATCAGGAAAGGTTTGATCCCGCACGTAGACAGTTGCTAGGCGAGGTAGCCCACCTGCGAAGAGCGACGATGCCAAATAATTGTAATAACCGGCGGTGGTGCTTGCGTATGCGGGGATTGCTGGAGAGGCCGTGATCTCGTAACGCAGAGTTTCGAGGGCCCAGTTGGATAGTGGAGGGATGGGGACCCCGTGAGATGGGAAGGGGGAGTCGACTTGTTCGGTGATGGACAAGGTGACAAGGTGTGGGGCGTTTGCTAGAACATCATGGAGAGCCGCCGGGTGTGTTCCGGTGTTGGACAACGACAATACCTTGAGGCTACGCTTGGCATCATCCCTGGACAAGTAGGCGACCAGGCCATCGGCGGTGACCCGAGGGACGTCGGTAAGGACGAGCTCCTCGACGGGTGGGAACGCGGGGAGGGCGTCAGTACACCGGAAGAAGTCATCGTCCAGCATCCTGCAGTCCGACGCCTTAAGTGCGCGTAGGTGGCGCAGTGCGGAGAGGACGTGCCGTAGGACGGCTGGATCCATGCTGATGCGGCCGAGCTCCAGGACCTCGAGGTTCGGCCACACGTTGCCACGGGCCAGCGTCTCGAGACTGCGCTCGCTCCCGGCCAGGTACGTCATTTTCCGAAGGCCGGGGCATCTGGCCTGAACCTCGAGCTTGAGGGTGTGGTGGACGGGGTCGTCCATGAACAGGCCCTCGGGCAGATCGACGTACCTGAGGTTGGGCAGCACGGCAATGGTTCTCGCCAGAAGGGGGGCGCTCGACTCGCGCAACATATAGGGGGTCTTGAAGTACTGCACCAGCTTGCCGAGGCGCGTGGGGTCGTCGCGCAGGGTGCGGCAGAGCAATTGCAGGCGGGCAACGGCCGGGTCCTCGGGGACGCCGTTGCGGTCGAAGCGGCTCTTGCGGCGGCGCCGCTCAGAGAGGTCGATCTCGCGCTCGCAGTAGTGGACCGAGTCGATGCGGATGCTGTGGTACATGCGTTGCACGGCGGCGGCCCTCCAGCGCTTGCAGACCTGGCCGGCGTGGGCGAGGTCGCGCAGGTCGCAGAGCATGCAGGCATCCTCGACGGCGCTCCTCTCGCAGTTCTCGTACGACTCGTCGCAGCTATGGGGGCACACAAAGGCGAAGACGCGCTCGAGGATGGGCGCGGGCAGCTCGAGCCAGGGCGCGAAGACGCGGCTCCTCGCGGCCGCGTGGTGGTAGTGCTGCTGCTGGTCAAGACGGGGGTTGTAGAGCCGGTACTTGTCGCGCTCGGCGTCGTCGTACGCTTGCTGCTGCGACCGCTTGGACTCCGACGTCGACTTCTTACTTCGACGGAAGAACTTCATGGGCGTGAACTTCATGCTGGTCAAGGAATGCAAAAAGGAGAGGGGGTCGAAGGAGAGGTATGATTATGTCGTGTGTGTGTGTGTGTGTGTGTGCGTTGTACGCCGTGGATGGCGAGCAGTGAGGAAGAGGAAGACGAGAATAATGGAATCTCAGATGATGTATGGTGTTGAGTATGGGACCGACCTCGCAATGGGTACGTAAGACTCAAGCGTGTACCAGTGTGGTGTCGGTCGGCGACAGAGCACCAGCGTGTTCTGGCGATGGTATGCCGGTTGCTGGTTGTGCCGTCGCCTCGTTGGCTTGGGGAAGAAAGAGGGTGGTGGAGGTCGACGAGGATGAGGAGGTCAATGAGATAGATGAGGCTCCGCTCCAGCAAAGGTACCTACCTATAGGTAGGTAGGTAGCAAGTATGTTATGTTCGTGACAAGTACTTCCAGGTTGCTCTAGTGTAGTTGTGTGCTTGCTCACTACTTAAGTACCTATTAGGTAGGTGCCTACATAGTATGTTCTATACGGTAGGTACTTCCGATGTTGCTTGTTTCTCTCTACCTGCCTATATATAGAATGCTTTGAGGCTTGGTTGCTTCTAAACAGTTGCTGATTGTCTAAACATGCAGGAGCGATTAAATGACCAGTTTAACATCTGCTGAGGCAATAAAATACTTGAAAGAAGTTTTAACATTGAAAAACACATTGCCGTAATTATTTAAAAAGCAAAGATCACTTTAAACGCTGGTATTATTCATAGCAATCCGACTGTATATCTACTCGGACTACTCATGTAGTATGTACTAATGCTGCCCCAGAACATACCTAAGTAAGTAACCAGTAAGGTAATGGAGCATGGGGAACACCAACCTCCTCCTCTTCCGCCCCGCACCTTCTCCCTAAATCCCTTGACTCGCATTGCTCCGCCTTTCTACCCGTAGGTATCCTCCATACTACATACGTACACTACAGTATATAAGTATGCACCTAGCCTAACATGGTCTGGTCCGGACAGCGTATTACTACTACACCACTGGTGAAGGCATAAGTGATACCAGTATGTAAACACAAACACATATTGGTACGCAGTAGACGCCTTACTGGGCGGGTCAAACTTGAACAAAGTTACCTAGAACCAAATTAGAGTGAGCATCACGTTTCCGTATTTATATCATCCTCAAATCTTGTACCATAGTCTTACCCATAGGATGCAAGCCGGATGACAGAAGAGCACATAACAAAACAAAAATAAGACAACATCGAATTAGCTTTCGCTGTATCGACTTTAATCTCATTTTATTTCGCTAAGTTTCTTCACATTTCTCGCGGGCACACCTTCTTCAGGAATGGTACACCTACACAAAACTTGACATGCCATGCGTCTACCTACACTACTATGTAAGTGCGCTCCTGTGCTTGCTATAATTTTGTATGTATATATGTAGAGAGATATAGGCATGTACGGATGTCCCTCAATGCTAATAATTGCGATACGTAGATAGAAATGGGGAGAGTAAGATATAAAAAGAGAGGGAAGGAAGGAAGACAGAAAGAAAGAAAAAGGATAAAAGCTCGGAAATGAAGAGCCAGCAAACTACCCGCTAATGCATGTGTGCTATGCATGTGCTATGCAATGGGCCATACTTCAACTGGAAATCAATCATGCTCTTTGCAGCCGCCATGCTCCTCCTATCAGCCATCCCCCCTAAGGGTCATGTACGGACCTCAACTCCGGCCAGCTTTGTCTGTAGAGCCGGAGTGTGCATGCCTGACATAGTCACTGGCCAGGAACGAGATTGTAGTACCCGTCTAGCAAACACGGCTGTGGAATGTTTGGTTTCATCCCTAGCTCCCGTTTAGTTGCACGGCCTCGAGGGGTGACGCCGGTCCCGACACGTTGGATTTGGTCCGTAGTGTCAACGGGAACGGATACTCGTCTGGATCCTCCTCATCCCTGTTCGTCCTAGTTAGCCTGGAAATAGTCATATGGCAGGGGTCTGGTTGAGCTAATAGTCCTGTCAACTCACGGTAGTTTCCACGCAACATAGTCTTCTGTGCTTAAGCCTTCTCGTCCCTCCTGCAGACTAGCGAAATCACCGGGCGTCATCATGCCGGCCCGATCACGGGGCGAACCCGGCACCGAAAATGGTCGTGATATCTTCTGTTCCACTCCGGGTATGAAGTCTCCTTCCTCCTCCTCGCCCGTGAATGAGGCTGGGTAAGCTCGCCGTAATGCCAATTGCCGTGCCTTGACATATTCCATACCCATCCTCTTCCAGTCAAGCAGGTCACTCAGCCTCTCTGTGCGGTTACGTTGATTGATACGTTGACGGCGACTCTTTTGGCAAAAGTCGAACATGCATGATGTCAGCTGGTTGACTGAGTCGTCCACACCCTTGTTACGTCGATCTACGATATAGATGCCGTAGTCGCTCGAGTTCTCGATCAGCTCCTCCATGTAGCAACCGAAGCCCGACAAGTTTGTCGTGATGCTGGGGACTCCCATAACCGTGCACTCGGCTGGAGTGTAGCCCCAGGGTTCATAGTACGAAGCGAAGACACCCAAATTGGTACCGCGCACAAAGTCATCATAGTCTAAGGGTAAGATGGGGTTTGAGGAATTCAAAAATTCGGGATGGAAGACGATCTTGACTCTATCTGTGGGATGATTAAAAAGTTGTACCCGCCGGATTTGGTTGAGGATGGGATCATCGTGGTCGTTAACCATGTTGTGAGTTACAATGGGCGGCAGCCCGTGACGCTTCATCGCAAAGAGTCTGCGTCTTAACACTACACGATCGGCGCTTGTAATGAGCTCTTTCTCATCGGGCATCGTATCGCCGTCGTGCCACCTGAGGGACCGTTCAAAGATACGGCGGCCAATGCCACGCTCGATCACGTCGACTGTGTCTCTCAGCGATTTTACGACTGCCTGGCCTTTCAGGGCTTCGACGGTAAGGGATGTGGTCTGCGCCGGCATGATAATGAAGGCCACGACTGTAGTCTTGCTGCCCGCCGCCTTAAGCCTGTGATTCAAACGAGCAAGGGATTCGATGAACATGTCGACACCTTTGTTACGGAACTCGTAGCGCCCAGCGGTAAAGAAATAGAGCGTGTCGTCCGGAACAAAATCATAGTGCCCGTAGAAATGACCTCGCACAAAGTCGTGGATTTTCTCCTTAGCCTGCTGGTGCAGGTTCTGGAATTCATGCACTGCAGAGAATTTAGTGACATTGAGACCGTTTGGCAATACACCATCTGGCTTGCGCTTAAGCAAGTGTTCGCTCTCGAAGGCTGTGATGTGAGAAACAGTAGTGAAGACATCGGATGAATGAGCAGCCGCGCGCTCAATGCAATAGCGGTGGTAGATGCCCCGCTTCCCAGCCTCTGCATCTACGTCGAAGTTTTGCAGGTTATTGTAGAAGTCGACGGAACCCGCGCAAAGATAACGACCGAGCAATGTAGCGTGAGTCGTAAATACGGTAGTAACGTCGATGTGACGCTTTTTGCAGAGCGGTAATGCGACCCCGGCAAGCCACTCGTGGAAATGGGCAATGACAGCTTTCCTCTTCTCGTGGCATACATACTGGGCGGAGTTAGCTTAAGCTGGTCAACCAGGGACGGGGATTCAAGCCGCGCCGAACGTACCTCACCCAGAAACCAGGCGACCAGGTATCCAAAGACAATCGCTTCGTTGGTCTCGTCGTCGCCAGGTGGGGAAGGAATGCTCGCGACATTCCATAGGTCGGCCTTCCACTCATCCATATACTTGTGTGCAGTTTTGGTGTCGATGAGCAGGACACGGGGAGCACCATCGATCAACCATCTGCCATACAAGATGCCAATACCCCGATTGCGCATGGCCTCGATACTCTTGGCGAGCTCGGGGTTGGCGGGCTCGAGCTCCTCCACCTCGACAGCAGCCTACAGAACGCGGTTAGGTGAGCGAGAAAACAGGTGGCGGGGCGTCTGGGCTGGCGGTCGAAGTGTTACTTACCGACTGGTGGTTGAGAGGGCCAATGAGGGTATAACGGTCGCCATACTCGGCGGTTGTGACTGGGGCCTTGGACTTGATGACAGAATAGATACCTCCGACTGGTAGACGGGTCAGAAACTAGCTCAACTGCGCGTTGGCGCGCATGGATTGCTCAGACATACCACGATGAGCAACCTCGGTAGCGATTTCAAAGAGGATATGGTTCTTGATCTCGCGATCTGTCCGGTCCTCACTATCAGTGGCCATGGCTGTACTTGAAAGCCGAGATGTGCGAGTTTCGAGAAAACAGGAAAGAGAGAGGAGAGAGAAGAGGAGGAACGCGAAACCGTGATCTGCTATCCAGTAACTACTATGCAGGGCCGAGCTCGCTACGGAGGAACTAAGCAAATGTGAGACTCGTCTTTCGTACCAGTGCACGATGGTGTTTCCCGATGATGAGGCACAAGCGAGCTAGGTGAGGAAGAGCAGGGACGAAGAGATAGCCAACCGCCAGAGGTCCAGCTAGGTTAAATATGGGGTTGAAGCAAATGAGGACGAAGGCGAGAGTGGAGGTGGAGGAGGAGTAGGCGACTTGCGCAGGCGATGGCGGAGGCGGAGGCGGAGGCGGGGGCAGGTATGAATACTAATGGGATGGCACAGGAGTTGACAACGAAAAACACCCAGGTGCTTGGAATTGTCGAATGGCGCTTTACATAACAGTGTATTCTGCCACTACCTACTTACCCAAGGCTATCACTACGTCAACCTGCACCGACAAGGAGGTGTCGAACGGGCAAGCATGGGGAGGTACCGGCGTGTAGCTGCTCTAGCGCAGCCCCAGACCTCTGAGCTGACCGCCAATCAGACCTGCTGATTTGTCTCAAGAGAGCTCTAACGTATACTAGCCGGCCCCACCTAAGCTCCTCAGTACCAACATTGATTCCAAGTACCTTACACCAATAGGTACCTACATCCTAGATACGTAAGTACTATGAACACCTACTTACCTTGTGTCCAGTAGAGCTGAGGTACTTACTTATTCGAGTAGGCGGCCAAGCGAGGAAAATGTTGGCAGGGATATGCCTACTCTTTGTTCAGCACCTTATTTAAACTGACAAGGTATACGTTTAGTGTAGGTTAGGTAGTCAACACGACACCACGAATTGCAATTCCTACCTCGGCAGTGCGCGCATCTGTATCTGTTTTGCGACATTTTATTGATTACCTAGACAATTGACACCTAGGTCATGGCAGTCTGCTTTGGCTACGATTTAGCAGTGGCAAGCTAGTGACATATGATGGCAGAGACGATATAGGTCCCTAATGCAGCGATCTGTGTTCGGTGCTCGACTTGAACCCCAGACAGAAAAGTGAGTTAAATTACATATGTATGTAGAGAATCTCGCTACGCGAGCTAGCTGTTAGCCGCAACCTAGTGTACGAGATATCACCGTTGAGGGCGGTGGATCGGTCGATCGATGACACGTAGCGTTCCTGTACCCCCAATTTCAAAATTTTGCAACATTGTAGATGTTGCTGACCGAGGAATGTACCCGAATTACTTTGTCTCCTAGATAAGACAACTAGCTGCCTATTGGAAATCCGAAGCAACGTGCACCGTGCAGAACTGTGCTGGTGGATGCTGTCTACTATTCTATGTGCGTGCCTATGCATGTATAAGGTACTACTATCATCATCATCATCATTGGTGATTGTGCTTAGTCACGATGACGACATCAGCCTAGCAAATTTTATACCGAGTAAGTAATGATAGCCTAGAGATGCCGCTGCAGTTGGCATGATTCAAGGCCGCACACCCAGCGCCACTTGGAGATAGGGCGTAGACGCAAAGGACACGAGCTGAATGAAAACGGCGCATAAATTACGAGGTACTCGCAGTTCATATCGTTATGATCACAATAATGTTTCTGAACCCCCGAGTTATATCAAACAAAGCTAGGCAAGGAAGACCAGAAAGAACATGGAGTCATAAACGCCGGGCTATCTATGTCTAACGACTTATTCACACGATATCTGAATCATCGCCCTATCATATGCCCTGTACTTTCCTGTAGGAAGGGGGTTTCATCGTCCTCCTGATGATCTTGCCTGCGTACGGAGGGATGAGAGAGATTGAACTGATGGCAAGGACGCGCCATAAATATGCCCTGTTACTATGTTAGCCGTAACTATGTCTCGTCGGCCACCTGTATCAATACGAGCGCTTACCACGTGGAGACGAATTCGAGATCGAAGTAGCCACCGAGGAAAGGAATCGAACCTATGTACACGAGGAACGTCCCGACAATGCACAGTATCATGACCAGGTGCCATGTTGTGATCTCAATGGCTACCATGAGGAGTTCGTTGAGCACCAGCACTGTATAGCTCACTGCCACCATCCTTTTCCCGTCGACCTCGGTCAGTATTTGCGAGAGCCCTTGTATTACACTACCTTGATATATCGAGACCAGCACCCAGACGAAAAAGGTACGGTAGGACAAGGACCGGCCAGATGTCAGTTCCTTATACAACTCGGGATAGAGATTGGCAACGTTCTCGTTGACGTCCTTGTCCAGCACTAATGATAATACCGGGGCCGCTGTGTAAACTGTCGCATACCCCACGAGGAGCCAATCCTGCACATGATAAGTATATTGGAAGTCACGGCCGGGAAGGGGGCTGGAGTGGCACAGATAAGACCGAAAAAGAAACTTTACCTTGTAGAGACCCTCGGGTTCAAACTTAATGGCGATACTGTACACCGTCTGGCACACAGCAATAATGAGGCCCCGGTGGATTACAAACTGAGCTAATTTCGCGCTCCTTTTGTAGCTATTACGCCCATGCCACACAAGTAGCTTGGTAAGATGACAGAAATGATCAATCGAGAAGTCTGCCGCCAAGCTAGCTTGTCGCCCTTCTTTGCCCACGATCCCAACCCCTACGTCCGCAGCTTGAATCATGGATACATCGTTACCGCCGTCGCCGATACAACATACCCGCTTCTTGGTGAATTCCTTAATCAATCTGGCAACGTCCGCTTTTTGCGTAGGTGAACATCGGCATGCGACCACCGTGGGTAGTTGGACGGCCACCGATATGAAATCAGTGCGAAAGTGCGTCAGGAACAGCGACAGGCTTTCTCCATCGATAAGCAGACATGAATCTGGTTTACTGCGGAGAAAATCGAGGTGGTCTTGGGCATTGTCCTTACGCTTGAGCTTAGCCACGGTGTATATGTACTGGCCTCTGGCTACTAGCTTAGAACTCACGGCGACGCATCGAGCCGTCTCGACCTTGTCGCCCGTTAACATCCAGATTTTGATGCCAGCATTACGTAATAGTTCCAGTGATGGCTTGACGTCCTTTTGTAGTTTGTCTTCGACACCAGTGACTCCTAATAATTCCAGGTCATTCTCAAGGAAACAAGCAATAACGCGCTGCATGGCTGCCTCCCGGCTATTGATGACGAGGCCGGCATCCTGGTGGCACTTGGAGAATTCTCGATATTGATCAAGCGAAAGCCGCTTACGTCCTACGACCAAGGTCCTCAGACCTTCTCGTGCCATGTTCGCTGTTTCCTCGTCCAACCAGTCGTTCGCGGCGACTATGGATCCCATGACCGTGTCAGCACCTTTTTGATAGAACCATATCTCTCCAGTATGAAGGCCCGGCAAGGAGTTTTGTGCGTCTTCATCAAACTGCACAATGATACCCATGCGTTTCCCATCAGACGTGAAGGGAAACACGTCCAAAATCCGTACCTGTACGACGATCTTGCCGGAGTCTACGGATTCCAAAACCATCCGTTTCCGGTCCCGATACGTTAGACGAAGACCGACTGACTCTGTCCAACGGACTATCGCAATTTCGTCGGGAGACGAAGCCTGGTACGAGGTGATGGTCTGACCATCTTCTTCTTCCATGGTCGGAGTAACATTATGACAGAGTGCCAGAGCCAGTACCACATCTCGCACCCTAGAGCCAATTTCCCGTCGGGTCCGGGTCGCGGTGGCCCCGGCAGCAGTGTTGTGTGTTGATGACGGCGTGACTAAGTGACTGCCTGGCTTCATGCCAAACCCTTGCCGTACGTAAGACGCAACCTCATCCATCGCTTCGTTGGCGTATGACACGGTGCCGACATGAATCTTTTTCATTTCCATCTCATTTTGCGTTAATGTACCAGTTTTATCGCTAAGCAGGTATTCGATGCGTCCTAGGTCTTCTGGAATCGTGCTAGTCCTTACCACAGCACCACGAATATCTGGATCCCGCTGGATAAACCAGGAATAAACACTCTTCCCCATATCCAGATTGACTCGAAGACTGATGGGGACGATAGTGGAGAACAGAACTAAGAAGCGTGTAATTTTGACATACCACACGTTTCCTTGGGTACTACTAAACCCTTCCAGAGCCACGAGGATAACAGAGAGGGCGAGTGTAAGGGCACAGAGTATCTTAGTTAAAGAATTGATTTCATACTCTAATAATCCAGTTTTGGATCGAGAAGGAGCTGTCGATAGGGCGGACCGAGTCTGCCGGCCAGTATAAATGACGACTGCCATTGTGGTAACCTGCGAAGCAATGATTGTATTCGCCCATGCCGTGTTATCAATGGACAAAGGAGCATTTTGACTCGTATCTACCATGTCCCCGGTGCTGAACAAATGTCCTAGGGCATCGCGCCTAGATGGAAGAACTTCGATGGTACCAATGAATTCGTTGACTTTTTTGTCTGGCTTTCCGCTAGTGACTCGTATACGAGTGAATTCCTCTAAAGGGAGTGACTGCGTGATAGTAGAAGCAACTCGAAGTTTCCAGTCCGTCTCTCCATCAAGCTGGTCTGTCCTGATGAAAGTCTCGCCTGATGAGCTCCCTTCAAGGCCCTGTGAATTTTCCCGGTCCCCTGCTTTGCTGCTTTTTATATTTCCAGAGCCATTTTCGTTGGAGTGACCTGCATCCATCTCAACCAATAATGGATCCAAATCCGCTTCACGGCTTCGATCCTGCGCGGCTTCCATTGTCGAGCACTGCAAGATAACCACGTCTGCAGGAACGCGTTGACCTTTGCCGAGCTTCAAGATATCGCCGACCTTCAAATCGCGGGACTTCTTGCTCACTTCGAGAACTCGAGATACTTGGTTCAGCCCTTCACCCTCAATTTGTTCTTCTTCTTCGTTGATATCCAATAACCTATCCCGTCGTACAAACCGACTCCGGTTTGGGGTTCGCAAAGATGATGACATGTGCCTTTTTGCAGATCTGCGGTGTGCGAAGGATTGAGCTAGACCACCCAAGCTAAGAACCGTATACGCCTCTGAGTTGGCTTCGTTATCTCTCCGACGTCTTTCGATATCGTCATACGCCTCCTTTCCCATGGTGATCACAAGGACGAAAGCTAGCGGCGCGATATATGTCGATAGGTAACCTATTCTTAGTGCTGGGATGGCCTGCGATAATGCAACTAGTAGAAAGTATAGGTTAAAAAAGAAGGAGAACTCGTTGTAAAGGGTAACCGGAAGAAACGTGAATGCAGTGTACTTGGCATTAGAAACTAGGTTCGGGGGGTAGCGAGTTGTCTGAGCTAAGCCTACGGCAACGACTCTAGAGGCTGAAGGATCATCAAGCTCCCGGTCGACGGCGCCGTCGCTGTCATCGCCGTCGCCGTTATTGTGCTCGTCGTCGCCACCATTGTGCGGGCGTGTGCTGCGACTGGACATGAAGCTGGGAATTTTCAGACTTGAGCGCATCTGGGAGAGCGCATGGAGGCCACCAGCGGCGGAGCGTCGTGGTGGACGAGTGTGTTGTTCCTGTAAAAGAGGCGCATCGTCACCAACAGGTGCACTTCCGGCCGAGTAGCGCTGATCTTGGGCGTCGTCATCCACCAGAGCTGGAGAATCGTTGCCGCCCATCATATCGCGGCGGCCGAGCTCGCCATACCCGCGACTTCGTTTGGCGGATCTCCTCAAGCCGCTCATTCGAAGATTGCGGAGGGCGATTGGCGCGGCTCTTTGTTGGGGTCCCGTCGACTCTGTACCCAGCAGTCTGGAGCCATGGGCACGCGGTGATGATGTAACAGGATCCAACTCTTCGAGGTCGAGGTCGAGATCGGCATCCGAGTCGGGGTAGCTCTGAGGCGAGTCGGGCGGTTCAGTCGGACGGTAGGGGGGTGTGAGCGGCATTCCCGCATCGAGGTCATGCGCCCCAACGACAACGTCAGGGAATATCGAGTCTTCGAGCAGCCCGGACAGTCGGAAAGGATCGCGCTACGAAGCTCGGTGCGTTTGAATTGATTTGCTATGGCGGGAGCCCTGGCGTTCCGCTTGGTAGACAAATGATAACGGATATAGAGAAGCTCGGGTGAGTGAAGCGCCGGAACGTCTGCGCTTCGGCGCGTGAAGATGAAAGGGGTTACAAGGCGGGCACAGGCGAGATCAAGGTCATAGGCGGCACAGTAAACTTATTTGCCAGTCGGGTCGCTTTCATGAAATAACAAGTCGAAAAGTAGGCATCTCTCGTTGTGTGGCCGGGCGGCATTGGAAATGGGACACATGGACTTGAAGATGTCTGCCTACCAAATCTAGGTATCGACATTAGTAACCTATCTAAGTATCTACCTTAAATACGAGCGATTACCTAACGCAAGGTTTCTGCTTAGGTGGTTAATTACCTGCAGTAGGTACCTACTTACTTATGTAGATGGGTACCGGTAGGTAAAGGTAAAGTAAGGCGGCGCTAGTGGCCCCCACATAGCGAGCGGGTAATGTGAGGGACCAAACCGGTGTAGGTGTCGTTAGCCACGTTCGGCATCGCACATGCATGTTCTACCCCCTTATAAACTGTTAGGTAACCGAAAACAGCCTCATTTCCGTCAGAGACATGAGAGCGCATTTCTCGACTCCCGCACGAGCTGTACAGGGAATGGGAGTGTACCATTTCAGGTTACCTAGATTTAAACAGAACGTCTACAAGAAAATGCAAGTCATTGCCGAATTCTGTGAGAAAAGAAACTGTGAATCTAGACTCAAGGGCATCTAACCGCGAAGTAAAATTAAATCGTTCGATTAAGGCCCAATTGCTAGTGCAATCCGAAGAGCACGGCGGCGCCTACGACTGACGACGGACAGAGGCACCGCAATTGCGAGTAGTATAAGTTTGTGTCTGTACGCCATACTATCGATCGGCGAGGTCATCTGCCCAGAGGAAATAACTAGTTACTTTCCATCAACGGAAGACCCATCGCCGTATAGCGAACGAGCAGCGCGCTGGCGCTGAATGCGTTCTGTTCTTTCCAAATCATACAAGTATCTGCGTCTTCTCTTTCTCACCTTGTAATTCCTGCTGAGCATAGTGTCAGCAACACAAGACGATTCTGCTTCTCTTCCTGAACCATCGCCTTGGACCGGATGTTAACGCCACGCCTATCATTTTTACCTGCCAAGTTCATCAAGAGGGAGATCTGCCTCATCCCTGCCTACAATCGAGTTCGCAACCTTCCAGACCTGGAGCATATTGTCCTCAGCCGCGCTAGCAACTAGCCAAGGATCATTGAGATTCCAACTGAAGTCAGCTAGATGGTTAGTGTGACCACCGTGCATGAACAGACTAGGTAAAGCGTCCGTTAGTTTCTCATGAGGAGAGTCTGAATAATTCGGTACGATAAGACTCACAGTTCGGGTGGTCCGTCTTCTTGATCATCCGGCTGTTGTTCTTCACCGACTCGACTGAGATCCCAGAATATGATCCTTCGATCGTAGCTGGCGCTTCCAAGGATCCCGGCTTCGTGGGGGTGCCAAGAAAGTGAGGTAACGGCATCTTGATGGCCTTCGAGGGTATGCACCTTTTCCTTGACGTTGCGCAAATCCCAGACTCCGATGGTCTTATCCGCCGATGCAGTAGCTACTAAAACCTCAGTGGACGGGTTAAAGGCTAATGCATTGATAGCATCACTATGGCCATTCTTTGCAACCAATGACGATTGAGAATTGGCTGGCTGTCTAACATCCAAAATCTGCAGAGTGAGGTCGTCCGAGACACTGCCAATAAAGTGGCGGGATATGGGGTGGTATTGAACATCGTTTACAATATTGGAGTGATGTGTGAAGCGGCGGGCAGGATTCAACGTGTTCTTGCCGCCTTGTAGCGACTGAAGATCCCTAGACAGCAGTCAATATGAGACAACCTGCGTCTGACAAGTCATAGTAATGGAGGAACATACCATAGGCAAACTGTATTGTCTTCACTTCCCGATGCTAATGAACCCTCTACGTGGGGGCTCCAGTCGAGACCAAAGCCCTCTTGGGTATGCCCTTGAAGCTTGATCTGGGGGTTGACCTGACCGTTCGGCTCCGAGCTATGCTTTGTTCTGTCAAAGATGAGAATAGAGCCATCGACTGCGAGAGTGGCAATCAGGTCCGGATTCTGTGGGCAGTAACGGGCCTTGTTGACCTCGCCTGGGTGATCAATTTTCTGTACGACTTTAAATCTCATCGCAGCCGTGTCGCTAGAGGCAGAGGCCTTCCCGTACCCACCGATCTCACCCCTGTCTTCATCGTAGTCACGCGCGTTAGCGCGAATGTTCTTGGGGACTTCGACCTCTGCGATTTGAACATGATTGGGCTTTTCATCCGAGGTATGGGTTCCAATCAGCATGCGGTGGATTCGGCAATCCTTGCCTTCGGGCTCTTTGACATCCGGGAACCACTGCACGGTGAGTGTAGGCCAAGGCAAAGCGTGGCTGTTTTAGGCATAAGCTTCTAAGGATGGAGATTCGAAAGCCAAGCATAGCTGGGGAAAGACGCGTACCTTAAGATCATGTCATAGAGGAAGGGCGAATTCTTTTTCCACGTCTTGTACTCTAGCCTGGTGGTTAATATGTGTGACAAAAGGTTAGAAGATTAGATGGCAATACCTTCGTTGACCAATCGTTGCTCTTCATCTTCACCGTATTCCTGGCCATTTGATTCCACTGACCATGCGGCTCGTTATTACGTGACTGTCTAAGAGCGATGGTAAGGACTTACGGTCAAAGTCGGCGGCAACGGGTGCAGGCGCCATGGTTGGATGGGGCCTCGTGGTATGAGTCTAGATGGCAGACGAAATAGGAATGAAGAGAGCTGGGGTGGGTGAATGGGGGTACTGGAAATGAATTGCTATAGCTACCAGTTTCTCTTCTAGAATTTGCAGATAGGAGATAGTGGGCGGCACACGATATCGAGATGATATAGTCCAAAGAGAGAGGTTGACGCGGTTCGCGTAAAGTGGTCAAGAGGACCAATCAAGATCGACAGGGCCTACCCTAGGTTAGTAGTTGCAGTGCAGGTATGGTGGGGCCCAACTCTGCATGTGGCTACCTAGGTAGCTTAGGTAATCACTAGGTAGCTGCCGGCTCACAGGTACCTTATCAACAGGCCCAGCCAGGCAATCACACCCATCTTATGTAGGTATGCAAAGTGGCTGTTGTGTATATACCTATCTACCTACTTGGAGACATAGACTAGAATTCAAATATTTCCTTTTCTTTCTTTGTTCCTTTTTCCAAGAGATCTCCAAACACATATATACTAGAGTGAGGCAGGAAAGTCGGGCGGGGGGGGAAGCAGGCGGGCGGCTGCCCACCAGCCCTACCCACCAGCCCACCACCTCGCCCCACACTTTCTGCCCGGCAGGCTGTCGCTCGACCGCTTACCTACCTACATTAGGTACTTCTGCCCGTCATCTCCAAGTCTTGTCCATCAGGTAGCAGACTAAACCACAATACATGACTTACACTGCCTGCTAGGCGCATTGTTCAGCTACCTTGGTGTAGTGTGTCATTCCTTTTTCTGTTCGCTTCATTACATATACCTTGCGACCGGTATCATCTCTCCATCCGTGTGCTTCTTGGCTTCCCGGCTCTTGCGCAAGAGGGGCAAAGAAAGAAAAGAGCTTTGTATGTCTGCCTCGGCGCCCACGCGCGCTCTTCTTGCCAACAGTAATCCTCATCCGCCTCAAACGCAGCAGTATTAGCTGACATTCCTCGCCGCTCCAGCTCTTGTCCAATCAGACTCCATCGAGCCGGCGCAGACCTTTGTTTTCGAACGCTTTGACACCGTCGCATGTATAAACGCCTCGCTGCCTACTAGCTAGACCAGTAGCCCTGTACCGATCATCGCATCTCCAAGCAGCACCATCTCGGCCACCTCGACCATGGGGTTCGTCTCAATACCACCCCGTCTGCCTCCTGTCTGCGTGCCTCTGATTGTTGACCCATTCCCCGTAGTGTTCCCAAATTCTTCCGATGGCTCTCCGAGCGCTATCCCGCCATATCTCAGCTCATCGCCGAAAACAGAATACCTGAATTCGACAACCTCTACGTGCGCCAGCCCCGCCCTCTTCCCTCCTCCCATTGCCCACTGCCGCCTCCCTCATCACGATCCGCTCCCCTTGCTGACCTGTGTAGTTGGATATGAATGGCATTATCCACAATTGTACTCACAAAGACTCGTCTGATGCCTCCTTTCGACTCAGTGAGGATGAAATGTTCATCCGTATATTCAACTATATCGAGCATCTCTTCGGCAAGATCAAGCCCAAGAAACTCTTTTTCATGGCCATTGACGGTGTTGCCCCCAGAGCCAAGATGAATCAGCAGAGGGCCCGCCGTTTTCGCACCGCCCTCGACGCCGAGCAGGCCCGTGAAAAGGCCATCCGCGAGGGCCAGGAGCTGCCCAAGGATGACCCCTTCGACAGCAATTGCATCACGCCGGGCACCGAGTTCATGGCAAAGCTCACGCGCCAGCTGAAATACTTCATCAACAAGAAGATATCGGAGGACACGGACTGGCAAGGCTGTGACATCGTCCTGTCCGGCCACGAGGTTCCCGGCGAGGGTGAGCACAAGATCATGGAATATATAAGGAACGCCAAGGCGCAACCCGACTATAACGCCAACGTTCGCCATTGCCTTTACGGCCTCGATGCCGATCTCATCATGCTGGGATTATTAAGCCACGATCCACACTTCTGCTTGCTCCGGGAGGAGGTCACTTTTGGCCGCGCTTCCAAGACCAAGTCAAAAGAGCTGGAACACCAGAATTTCTATCTTCTGCATCTTTGCATCGTTCGGGAATATCTCGAATTAGAATTTCAGGAATTAAAGAAGGACGGCGCCTTAAAAATTCCTTTTGACATGGAAAGGATTATAGACGATTTCATCCTCATGGCCTTCTTTGTCGGAAATGATTTTCTGCCGAATCTCCCGTATCTTCACATCAACGAAGGCGCTTTAGCAACCATGTTTCGCATCTATAAAATGGTTCTTCCCGAATGCGAGGGGTACATCAACGAGGAAGGCGTTATCAACTTGGCTCGCCTCAAATTACTATTGGATGAACTGTCTAAAGAGGAATACCGACATTTTGAACACGAATATTCCGATTCAAAATGGCTCAAGAGCAAACAGTTGGCAGAGACCAACGGACACGAGCTCACTAAGGTGAAAGGAAAGCTGACAATGACAAGCTCACAGAGGGAGCTATGGAAACAGATTCGCAAGTTTGTAACAAAACGATCTCAGGGGTCACTCAATCTAGGGCATGATTTACCCGCTGCGGATCGTAAATTCGTACAGGATGCTGCAGAAAACTTACACATAGAGTGGCATACCATCCAAAACGATGATGGGCAGAGAGATATACTTCTAGAGTATCCCTCTAAGGCAGGAATACCTAATGAGGAGACTGACGAGGACGATGAGGACGACGAGGAGGGACATCTTGCCTTGCTGCGGGTGGTGAAGCGTTATGACCACGCCCAAGTCGTTGATGTATCGGCGGAAGAAGCCCAAGCGACCCTGCAGCGTAAATACGAAGAGAAATTCGCGGAATGGAAGGACACGTACTATGACGAAAAGTTCCACTGGCCAGCCGACGTCAAAGAGTCAGAATTAGTCAAACTCTGCGAAAATTACGTTCAGGGTTTGCAATGGGTACTTTATTATTATTATCGCGGAGTGGCTTCATGGCCATGGTTCTACGGCTACCATTACTCTCCAATGACTTCAGGTGAGCTTCGGAAGCAGTCCTTCCCATATACAGCTTCACGACTGACTCGCCACTACAGATATCTCCAAGGGCTTCAATGCCGATCTAAACTTCAAACTTGGCCAACCCTTTCGGCCGTTCGAGCAGCTGATGGGAGTTTTGCCCGACAGAAGCAAAAGTATTGTACCATCGGTATATCATGACCTCATGACCAACCCTAAGTCTCCTATTATCGACTTCTATCCGAGGGATTTTGAGTTGGACATGAATGGGAAAAAAATGGAATGGGAAGCCGTTGTTAAAATTCCTTTCATTGAAGAGGATCGGCTACTTTCAGCCATGGCTCCTTGTAACGAGCTTCTTTCTCCGGGGGAGAAGGCCCGCAACGACTTTGGCGTATCACTTAAATTTACTTACGACCCAAACCAAAGCTTCACGTACCCTTCGTCGATGGTTGGCATTTTTCCAGACATTCCAAACTGTCGATGTGTCGAAAATATTTTTGATCTCCCCGTTGCTGAAGGCTTGGATCTCTATGTAGGTCTGTTGGACGGCGCCAAAACAGGTGCGGCCGCACTTGCTGGTTTCCCAAGCCTTGCAACACTCCCATACAACGCGACACTTGGATTTCATGGTGTAAATGTCTTCCAGCAAGAAAGCCGCAACGAAAGCATGGTAGTCACTTTGTCTGACGTAGAGATGCGCTGCAAGATAGAGTCGGCAAAAGCCAAACTGGGTCAGATATGCCACGTCGGCTACCCGTTTCTACAAGAAGCGAAAATTGCCCGGGTTTCCGATGAGCTATTTGACTATACACTCGATCCAAATAGCACAGGGCAGGTTATTGAAAGCCACCATTCAGGTAGAGACATCGAGGAGTGGAACAGGAAGGCCTCGCGCATCGAAAACTTTTACAGCAAGCGATTAGGGATCATCATCGGCTCTGTTGAGTCCTTAGTCCATGTTGAGATGTTGAAAGGCCTTGTCAAAACAGACAATGGAGCTACCGTAAAGGCCTACGGCCCCATACCCGGCATGGAGACCGATTATGCGCTACAGGTCATTGTTGATGAAGTTGTCAGTCCTGACGAGCGATTCATTGAACGAGCTGCTGTTCCTATCGAAGAAGAATTTCCCGTGGGAACCCATGCTTTCTTCTTGGGCGAATTTGCCTACGGGCGTCCTCTTGAAGTCATTGGCCATGCTGGTAACAAGGCTGAAATTATTGTGTCGGTTATCGCCAAAGAACCTGATTTCGCTCGGCAGATCATCCATCGCGCAGAACAACAAAGCGGCTACAAGCCATCTTATGCTGTAGCCAAAGACTTAGGTCTTCACCCGCTCATTCTGAGCAAGATTACTTCCTCGTTTTATGTTTACACAGTAGGTGGGAGCATGAAAGTCAACTTGGGGTTGAACCTCAAGTTCGAAGGAAGAAAACAGAAGGTTTTGGGCTACTCCCGGAAGTCGAAGTCAGGTTGGGAGTTCAGCCCTGCAGCGATCGTCTTGCTAGTTACGTACATGACTCAGTTCCCTGACTTCTTTGCTGCTATTTTACGAAATCCTTCCGGGAGTGAGTTGAACGACACAGATCTTTGGTCGGACCCTGATGTCGCGAGTACCAGAGTCAAAGAGATCGGTGCTTGGCTCAAAACGATCGAAACGAGCAAATTCGAGCGAGTGCCCCTTGATGCTCAGCAATTGGATTCGGAAGTCGTAATGGAACTTCAAAGAGCAGTGGACACTCTAAAAGATTCCGATACTAAGACTAGCCGTAGGAAAATGACTGGTGTCCCCCGGTCCGCTTTGCTGCACCCTAAGGATTCGGAGCAAAGACTTGGTCACCAGGCATATGGACTAGGCGATCGGGTTGTTTACGTACAGGCCTCCGGCAAGGTTCCCATCGCCTCCAGAGGGACGGTCGTCGGAGTCAGCACGGTGGGCAATCATCACATGCTTGACATTCTCTGGGACAACGCTTTTATGAATGGCACGACGCTAAATGGTCGTTGCGAGCCGTTCCGAGGGCAGACAGTTTCAGCCAACTCGGTACTTAATGTGTCCCAGAAACAGGTAATCACAGGTTCGAAGTCCAGCATGGAAAGACGGCCTGCGCCGGTACCCTTCACAACGCGTGGTTATGGTGCGTCGACTGGTCCACAACTTCGGGATGCTGCAGCCCCTGGGCCTCTTAGGGGAAGTTGGCGCGGGGTTGTCAATGGCGGCAACCGCCATGTCACAAATGGTCGAGGCGGCATGTCGCAGCGGGGCTCTGGAAACTCGGTGCCTCATCTCCAGCACAGCAGTCTCGTATACCGACCGCATCCGGACCGACAAGGACCTGCTGCTGATGGGCAAGAAGTCACAACCTCTAGAAACCATCAATATCACCAGGCGCATAACGCCGTCCCACCGTCTATCAGACCAGACTCTTACGATAGTGTGCAAGCAGAGCAACGATTCGGTCGGGGTGCTCGAGGCAGTAGAGGTGTGAGAAGCCGAGGAGGTAATAGAGGTGAATCTTCCGTTCATCACGCAAGCGTTACGATAGCACAGCACTCCAATTTACCTGCCAGTAACAGCCAGAACCCGCAAGCCTACAACGCCGTCCCGCCACCTGTTGGGCTAGATTCTCGCGATAATGGGCGCGGTCGGGGGCGTGGGCGAGGATATAGGGGTCGAGGAGCTCGAGGAACTCGAGGAGGCAACACTACAGCTGAATGAGAGGTGTGTGATATTGTACATTGAGGTATATGGCTTGTGAGGTATCAGGGTTGGGGCGTACGGCATCAAGCTCATTGTATGATGGCTGGTCATATTGGAGTGATATGTAACGCTGTACCTGGCAATTACGCGCGTGGATTGGTGTCATTGATAATAAAGGTATACAACTGCACCCTTCTCAAGGGCCTGGATGGCGAACTACTTCAAGCCTCTATTCTGATAGTTGAACATCGCTCAGCACTAGTGCAGTATGATAGCCCCCGTTCTCATGGGAGATAGCCATGCCGACTTAAGATTATAACAATGCTAAAGCACGGCATTGTAAATCAGATGCTTCAATTTACACGCTCAGTCGCAGGTAGACCAATTTATGGATTCAAACTTGTTTCTCTCCGAACATCCCCGAAATCATATACCAATCTCGCTTGTTAACTACAATATGGAGTAAGTGTTGGGCATGACTAGATACTTCATTTCATGGAGAAATCGTGCGAATATCTGCCCTCAATCAATATTTAATAGTACGTCGAAAAGACAAGGGAATACATCCAGGATTTTCCTCTCTCGCTTAGAAAAACACAAATACATCCATTGCTTGGAAGACTTTGTTGTAAATTGTACTGTGAACATCCACTCTCGATGACCGCCTGGCCACCTGTTGTCCAGAAATTAACTTCAGGTTTTTATATAAGATTTGAGTCAAGGACATTGTATGGACTATGGACCTCTGCTAGGTAACTGTTATTGCATCCTCGTTACCATAGCCGCTCGAAGGTGAGCCGCTCCCAACCTCTACTGTCCCCATGCTCCCTTCAGCAGAGAGTCAGTGAGTCTAAGCCTTGGCTGTCCGCCGCTGTAAGCATATGAGAGACAGTGGCCGCACATTCCTCTCGTGTCATCTGCTCCACAACCCTTGTCTATGCTCTGTGGCACTCTCGAGCCGGGATGTACGATGAGTGAAGATCGAGATGGATACCGGCTTAAATACTCAAGAGAATCGCACAGTTATTAGTCACCTTGACAGTTCGAAAGTAGTAGGAGCACGTCCACTAAGGTAGAGAGATATTATTATTATGCTGCTGTGAGTGAATGGGCTAGAACGGCAAATAGGATACTCTCGCGGTCTCGCATGTTGGTCTTATAGAATAATCTAGCAGAATCAAGCAAACGTAGAAATAACTGTCTGGTGACTGTGTTTCTATTACCACACTCACTAATTGGATATGCGATGGCGACTCGCTGAAGCCTATTATCGAACCGGATTGTCCGTTCTGCCGAAAAGCGTTATTGTCTTCCCCCCTTCCTCTCATCCCTCCTAGGCATGAAGCCCCCCCCTTTTCTGGTGTGCTGCACAATCACCATTCTGAAACTCTTGATCGGGCGTCGGTCCCCTCGCCCCCATCTCCGCCAGGAACGCCCAGTAATGCGGCGTTTAAGAATGAGTGAGGAAGCGTCCACGCCTGGATGTGCGGCCTGAAGCCTGAAGAGAAACGAAGAGAGCTGTCCTAGGGAGCCAAACAAAACCGTAACGCACCGCCATCCCTCGAAACCGGAGCCAGACAGCCAGCCAGCCAACCAACCCGCCCTGACTCCTCAAATCATCCAACAGGGCCATTTTAAGTCTGCCACCCGTGTGACTATCTTTAATGGGCAAAGAAAACAGGGATAAGGCATGGTTGATATGTTGACGGTTTTTAAACAGGGAATAACGGTATCGGGAAACAAGAGCAAGATACAAACATATGAATCGAGAATGGGGGTAAAAATACGGAAGAAGGGTCATAAAGGGAAAGATAATGGGGAAAATAATGCGAGAAAAAAAAAGGTGATAAAAGAGAAAAGAAAGTGCCATGTTAGAAAAAACAAGATACGAGAACTCAAGACATCAAACTTTGGGGAAGATCAGGAACACAACCCAAACACATCCCTTTCACTCCCTGCGCTATGCCGCCGTTCAAGCCCAGTCCTGCTACAAATTTCCAGTCATGTACAAGTATGTCCGTCCGTCTAGGTCGAAGTGCTAAAGTGTATGCCAGGTGCTTTGTGTGAAAGATGCACGTAAAGGCCCGCAATGCCATCAAACCGCCTATTTACCCCCTAGCCGTGGCCATGCCGGATGAGGCCTCTGCCCTTTTTTTCTTTCCAACTCCCACTAGAACATCCCATTGCAACCGGTTTGAGACGCATCCATCTTTTTGTCGATGCGTTGCGTCCCAGGTGCCCAACCTTGTGCTTATAGAGAGTGTGCCAAGGAAACCACATCCTTTTTATATTATCTCAACAAGTAGCCTGGGAAAATGCTCTCACTGAGTAAGACCATCTATTAATATAATGGTTCCGTGGCCCACCATTTCAACACATTTATAACGACAGTCAAGAGAGATCACTCGATGATGTGCTCAGCTAGCTGTTTAAGCGGGCGATTTGCTGGGAGGGGCGCCGGCACCATTCTGACGAGCATCGCCACCGCTCACGGAGAGTCCACCCATGCCGGAGGATAAAAAGGCGAAGGGGTCGTTTTCCGATTGTCCCGCATAAAAGTTGCTGTTGTTGTTGCTGCTGTTCGATGGGCCTGCGGAGGCAGGACCGTTGCCCGCGGCTTGAAAGGCGGCTTCAGCAGCGCGACTGTCAAATGGAGCGGCCGAGTGGGACCCCGGGGCTGGACCAAAATGCGTGTTAAGAGACGGATACGGCGTAGCGCCTCCACCGATACCCGACGGCAGCGCATATGTACTGGGCGGTCCTCCGAAGTGCTGACCGTAACCACCAGAGGCTCCAAAGGGGGCGCCAGCCGAGGCGAAAGGTCCGGGGCCTGGTGTGCCGGCCATAGAGCCTGATCCCATCCCGTAGTTGGAACCACCGTCCATGGGAGACGGGTAGCCTGAGTCAGCTACCATGGCAGCGCCAGCGCGACTCGAACCACATCGAAGGCAGCACACATTCTTGGCGAAGTTGTGATAGCCGCAGACTTCGTTACCGCACTTCCAATCACCAGCTCGAAAGGGTACGGGACCACTGCCCCCCATGCGACCACCGCCGTGGCCCATGTTTCCGTGGTGACCACCATGGTGAGGAGGCGCCATCATAGCCGGTGGCCCATAGCCATAGCCGTAACCCATGTCGCCCTGGGGGCCAGCATTCATTGCGGGGTACGAACATCGGAAGCAAGCTGTTCGTCGCTGGAAGTTGGAGAAACCGCAAGAAGGACAGGTCCAATCGCCAGGGCGTGGCCTGTTCTTGCTTGGGGGGAAGGGGGTCAGTACTTCGGCGGCACGATCCAGGACACGGCTTGATGAGGGAGAAACTTCGATAGCTTTCTCATTGAGGGCGCGTCCATTCATACACAGGCTCTCTGCCGCCTATGAAGCAGTATGATCAGTAAGAGAAGACACGGAAGGCTACCGCCCAGAGAGGGTTTGGGGGGTTAGGGAGCGGTGATGAATAGGCTGTGTGTATGGCAGACCGATCTCGGAGATACTGACCTCTTCATGAGATGAGAAGACAGCAAAACCAGTGCCCGTGGGCTTATGCTGCTCCGGGGTGCGCAGGGTCCAGAAAGCGATAGGGCGGCCGCCAAATTGGGTGAACCAGCTCTCCAGCTCCGATTGAGTAGTGTCGTGAGGCAAGCCAGACATGTGCAACACCTTGCTCCTCTCAGATAGAAAGGCGCGTACATCGGCACGAGCATCCATGGGACGGCTGAGTACATCAGGATGGTCCTGAAGTGGTTGGGATTTTCTAATCAGGCCACGCAGGACTCGAGCGAGCGTAACAGCCTCTTCCATCGCACGCCGAGGCGAAGCAGGGGCCAGAGCTTGCAGGTGGAAAGGCAGATTGTGCTTGATCGGAGCGCTCGACTGCACTGGCTCGACTTCAAGGGCGGCGCATATGTTGGAAAGCATGGATGGACCGAAGGGCAAGGACTCGGGATGATGCTGTTGCCAGCGCTGGTACTCGGTTCGCAGATCAAAGGTGCGAGAGTGCTGCAGGTAGGGAGGGAGCACAACAGCTTTATCACGAGCTTCGCGAGGCAGTTGCACACGAAGATCCCAGGCGTCGAGGGTGACAAAGACAAAGTCGAGGTTCTGGGATGTTAGATGCTCGGAGGCGAAGGCGTCGAAGCGGTTGATGGCGTCTCGAAAGGTGCCGGCATTTCGCACATGCTCCCACGTCAAAGTGGTGAGGCTCGCTGTAGTGGAGTGAATTTATCCGCAGTCAGCCTGCCAAGCTCGCGCCTTCATTGTTGACCTGGAGTATCGAATCAAGGTAACTCACTACAGAGGGGGGTAATTGGGGTGTTGATAGGCTTGACGAGCACACTCTCGCGGTGTATCTATTGGGAAGCGGCCGGGGTCAGCAACGGACGGGTTTCATGACGGCTGGGAGAGGTAAGGAGAATGCGGCATACCTCTTCGAGCGACTTGGAATCGAGCAGGATCCAGCCGAGCTCGATGACCTCAGCCGAGTCCTTGGTCACATAGACCCCGTGCTCGTCGCATGTAGTCGCAACATGAATGACGACGTATCGTTCAGCATGAGACGGCGGCGTCTGTTGATTCGACATGTTCGGAGCAGGCGGTATTCGTACCTCGGAGCTGTATGTATAGGAATACTAGTAACGATAGAATGGGGAAGGATAATTGTGCTCGGGGCTAGGAATGCAAGCGAAGCCGGTGCTGCCGGGGCGGTAGTCGACGTTCCGTTGGCGAGAAGATAAGACAAACGGAGCAAGGGCCAGAATAACTGTTTCGAGCGTCAGAGGTCGTAGCCTAAGGGAATGAGGCGAGAAAATATTATATAGTAATGAGAATGACAATCTCGGTTGGGCGGGACGAGCAAGGGCATCCACAAGGTACCATGGAGGACTCGCTACTGTATCTGTCGGTATTTTCTCTTCCTTTCCTCGTCTTCCCCTCCTTCTTCCTCTTGCTCTTCCTCTTCTTCTTCTTCTGTCCTTAAAAGAGTTTCTTATCTTACTTTACTCCTTCTCCTTCTCCTTTTTCCTTTCGTAGAGAGCGAGCGACTAACCTCGAACTGCACTTGAAACTAAAAGGGAAAAGAACTAAAAGCTTTTTTTTGGGTAGGAAAGGATGAGAAAAAGAATAAAGGAAAGAAAAAAAATGACGAGGAAAGAGGCCGGGTGAGCGGCGTAATCGGTATCGAGAGCTCAGAGCTCAGGGGTGGAGAGGATACGGAAAACAAGGCGCTGATGCTAGTTTTCCCTTAGTAATGGACGACGGGACGTGCGACCAAGAGAGGATGCAAAGCGTGGAGACGAGACACGGTTGTTGACGGGGAACAAGGGCGACGGTTAGGTAGAGAGAGGCCGGAACGACGCGGGTTTGAGTGAAGGAGAGCCCCCAGGTACGTACAATTGTCGGTTGTAGAAACACAGACAAGAGCACTGCGAGAAATGCGATGCTTGTCAGTTTTTTGGGAGTGGTCTGTCTCTGCGAGCTAACCTCGAGCAGGAGAGCTACATATGTACCTAGCCTAGGTTGACTGCCCTGTACGCCAGCCGCTTGCCAGCCTTCTCTTGACTGGCTAGACGAGCCCCATCGTGCAACTAAGATGTGAACTCCATAAGTGAGAGAGATGCCCTTTACTGCATTACCTACCCGTGCTCCTTCCCTCAAGTACATCTATCTATATATAACATTGAAGTACCTCATCTATCCTAGGTACATGTATGGATACATACAAGTAGCAGAGCAGCCGGTGCATATATAAGGCGACGCTGTGAAATGTATTTTATAATAAGCTTGAGTGGCTCTTATGTGCTGAGTGCTGACCTAGTGAGCCGATATCTTTCGGCCTCTGTAGCTTGGGTGAAGTTATCGCTATACCAAATATAACTGGTATGCGAATCTGGTTTCTGGCCGTCAGTGACCCCGGCGGTACCAGCTGTCCACCTGCGGTCATGTTCACCCCACATGATTGTTATAGGGTCTTTTCTGTGCGTGTACCTAATATAGTAGTACATCGCATAAAAGCCAATTCGGTAATTTAGCCAAGTTACATAGTCTAACAGCAAAAACATTGGAGACAACGTTCCTCAATACTTAACCTCTATTTTGCATATAATCTGGGTGCTGGTAGCTGACCACCCTACTCAGTGATTTAAGCACAAGTAATTCTAGGTATATTATTTTCTATTACCTACCTAGGTTAGTAGGTATTGGGTATAAAGGCACTGACGCTTGCCGAATGATATATGTTAGGTAGCGCAGTGGTCTCTATGAACTGACTATTACGATTCAAGCTTTGGCTACCACCTACGTCATCGAATGTTCCCCTTGGCCTGTTTTTAGGCACGCCGCGCCTCTGCTGTAGCATCATCCCGTCCGGGACAACTGGGCTCAAATAGGTAAAGCACATAGCTTGAAGGACCTACCTAGGCATGCAACACATCTGACGGGTATATTAGCTGTGTGTAGAACTTACCGGTGGCATCTGTGCAAAGCCTCGTATGATCATCACCATCGAACATGGGACAGGAGATGAAAACAAATGCCGGTACCTGCCGAGCAGGTACCTAGAGGAAGTTTCGAGGGGAGCTTCGAAACACACGTGGCGGCTCCGACACATATACCTACTATGGACCTGTATACATAAGGATTAGGTAGTCGTCATCACTACATATGTAGGTAGTGGCAGAGGTGTATAAAGCGATACATTTATAAAGAACCTCCCCGTCCCGCGTCCCAACGTCCCACGATCAATTCGAACCCTCCTACTTTGTTACAGACTCTCCCTCCCTACATCTCTAGCATTCAGTATACAGACCTACCACACAAACGTGCACCTGTCTACGTTGCGTCGTGCTATCGATCAAACTCGGAGTTTCCCAACCGACATTAGCATCTCAATACAAACTCGTTAAAAGCCAGAACTGTTATTCCCGATAAAGATGGGCGCCGCGTCAACTGTTCTCGTGGTTCTCATCACCATCTTATGTATGTGCGCTCCCTGACTGTAAGAAGACATAGCGGACGCAGGAAACGGAGCGCTGACCCATGTTCCCAAGTCCCTCCGGCGGGTGTCGCCATCGTCGCGGGGTGTGGTGCCGACCTGTGCATCAACATTGCGCTCACTATACTTGGGTATATCCCCGGTCATATTCACGCCTTCTACATCGAATACGTATATTACGACCGCCGTGAGCAAGTCAGAGAAGGCCGCCTTGCAGCCGGGCGAGCGCCGGGCGTGTATAGTGATCGTGTTCAGGGAGGCGGCCAGGGCTACGGCACCATGCAACCCGCCACCGCATACCACTGACGCAGCCATGATGAATGGATAGCGAGAAGCGCAGATGAGCCATAATGTCAGTGCAGGAGTGAGACGGCTTGATTGATCGATAGGCCGCCAGCGCTAAGCGTGGTGACTGAATGGAGACGGTTCACAAAGTTCTATCTCTATAACATAAGGTAACTCGGCAGTTTGCGTGGGATGATTTCTCATGACTCGCAAGTATGAATGAAGTTATTTTGCAATACAGTAAGGTCCTCACTCATAGACACATTACGAAATGATACATTCTCTAAGTGCCTACTTATGTGCCCAAAATAGGTACATATAATTACTGACTGTAGGTACCTAAGTACCTACCTACAGACAGGTAGGTTTAAAAGCAGACAGGTATGTTTAAAAACAAACAAATAGGTTCAGAAGCAAATAAATAAGTTTAAAAATAAACAAATAAATTTAAAAACAAATAAATAAGTTGAAAAACAAATAAATAAATTTAAAAGCAGATAAATAGGTTTAAAAGCAGACAGGTAGGTTTAGAAGCAGACAAGTAAGTTCAAAAGCAGACAAATAGGTTCAGAAGCAGCCCCTCCCCCACCAATAGGTGCCTATCTAAGGTTAGGTAACAAGTTGAACCAAACATTTACTACATACCCTTAGACCTATCCCATATATCATTCAATCCCACCATTAGGAGAACACCACGAATTTTAGCATCGACGTGGCCAGGGGAATGGGAAAGGCGACGGCGGTCCGAATTGATTTCCCATAACACAGTCTTCCATTTTTCCATCTTGCCGTTATTCCCCCTCTTCCTCTCCCTTCCCCTTCCCTTTCCCCATTTCCACGTGGCCCTGGTGCCATCCATTGTGGTACGATTGATTCTCTCTTCTCCCCCCCAATGTCGTAGGGGGCCGACCATCCCGCCCGCCTCGCGGAGCTTCGTTAACTGATATCACCTACAAGTAGATATAGATGCTCATCATTTATGTGTAAATTTCGTTATTTAAATGCCGCCGGCCTGGTCTCACATTTCCAAGTTATATAGTACCTAGGCAAGATGGTAACGACGCGATCTGACCAACCCATCTCGGCGTCGGCGTCGGCCTCGACGTCTCCGTCTCCTCTAGCACCCGCCGCCGACGGCCTGCTTTCGCCGTCCCGGCTTGTAACATCGCCACGATTCCCGCTTCCGTCCCTATCCCAATCCAACACCTCGTCCGTCTCTCTCGTGCCCAGCACAGCCCAGGGGCGACCCATCCCCTTGAGCGATGCTCACGCCGCCGATCGCACCACGGCCTTGCGGGCGCTAAGCCGTTCCCAGCCCACCGCTGGCCACCCGCACAGCAAGACTTCCGGTCCACCACCGAGCACTACCGGAACCACCACCGGTACCTACTCTCAACCAGTCCTCGTACGGACCTACTCGGGCCCCATCTCCTCATCCACACAGCCCCGGTCCGAGTCTCGCCGAGACGCCATCTCCGGCGTCCAGGGACGGCCCAGTGCCCCCTCTTCCAGCGACACCCACCACCGCCGCCATGGTTTCCCCGTCACTCTTATTCGTCCGCTTGTCAGCAGGAAGCCGTCGCTCGGAGACGATGCGAAACTTCCACCCCTTGAGGCCTTTAGCTTCAAGAGTATTATGGCAGAGATGGAACAAGACATTGGCGCCGATCTAGATCGCATTGCCGATATTTGTGCGCGCTCGCGGTATTCGTTGAGTAACCAGTACGAGGTTCATGTAGCTCCTCATGGGTCTGGCGCCGGGTTTGCACGAGGGAGCCAGGCCGAGAGATCGATCGACTCGCCTAGCAAGAACAGTAGCGGCCCGACCCTGCAAGCGATATCCATCGATGACGATCACAGTGGCGCTAACCCGGGAAGGCGAATTTTGGTGAGGCGGAGGAGCGCTGCGTACGGCACGTTAGAGACCATTATAAGCTCTAGTCGCTCTTCGGATGAGGATAGGAGCAAGAGAAAATCGGCTGCCGAGATTGCAGCCGAAGTCCGCGGCCGTGTCCCACATTCGAGTCCAGGAGGTAGCGGCAATGCCGATAGCAGCAAGGCGCTGGTCAGCAGCGAGCTCCAGGGTGAACACATGAAGAGGTCTCACAAAGCACGGCCCACATTGGCCGGAGCTATTCTCGACCACTCCCGGGCCCAAAACTGCCTACTCCCCGAACCGCAACCCCCGCGCACGTCGAGCACGAATCTAGTAAGCAAACCTGCAATCCCCGAAACCTCTCATAACTATCTTGTCAATACGACCACCTATGCGGACGGTGGCATCGGACCTTCAGTAAAGGAGCAGGTCTCAGTGTCTGTGGTACGCATATGCTCTTCCTTCCCTCCGCTATTTGTGTGGAGTATATGGTCTCGTGCATGAATCAGACAAAGGATAACAAGTCCAAGTGTTTTACTAACCTGACCACAGTCTGGGTCGGTTGCTACCGCAGCTATGGCGATTCCGGAAGAACCAAAAGACCACGCCGGCCTTCTGGGTGGATTTCGATTTAGCATTCCTTGGAAAGGCACATTCACGACAGAGGGCTCTTCGACAGAGCAGAAACCGACGAGGACAAAGAGCTACGCTGAGGGCACGTTGCGACAAATACTGAAGACTGCCGAGTCTGGCAATCGAGGGGACAAGCCCGCTGACGGGGAAGGTGGCGAGGCAGGATGATACTAGCGTCATCGCTGGGAATGGGCTATTTCAGGTTTACATGTGAAATAGATGTTTGGGAGCTTTCTGCGGGAAACCCTATACCCCGATCGAAGCGCTTGTCCTCGACAATAGCATATATTCAAGCTAGGTGCAACATACCACCAGGGCCTCGCCGGCGAACGCCGTGTAGCTTCTAAAAGCTACGGGCTGAGGCTCTATTGTGGTAGAAATCACCCGTCCATGTCGCCATGCACTGCGGATGGTAGGATTAGAAACCACAAGACTTTAGGCCCCGGGGACGTCCTTAGCCGGCCGAAGATAGTGACCCATGATTACTGATGTACTACACTTAACTCCTTGTCTAGGTTAGGTGTTAATTCGATTAGCCATTGGGGCTCCGCAACCCTCGCGCTGTAGTTGTTTGTCTTGCCGTGACAAGCAGACTTTCGCTCGTGGATAACCAGACATCGCGAGGGCATCTCTATGCGGTAAGTTGGGCTCTATTGGTGGGGAGTAACGAGGTTAGGCTTCTCTCACGCGGCATTGATGCGGGTGTAAGAGGCTGGCACTAGGACTAGATGCCCGAGCTCGCGTAGGCATTGCGGCCGGATCGATGCGTAGGAAGCAACCCCACCGCAGTACCGTTAAAATTTCGAACAACTCTACGCATCGACGATAGCAGTGGTTGATCGACCATATGATATTTGGTATGCAAGGTTGTGATTCTTAATAATACTATTACTCGAAGTTTTTTAATAGGTGAAAACACATATGAAATTTTATATAAGAAGAAAAAAGAGAGCTATATAGCGCCTTTTTCTCTTTTTCTCTTGTTTTTTTGTTTTTAAGTATTAATTTAAAATAATAAGCAACCTTTGCTTAACTTATATTAAGTGACAAGTCAAGTAATTACTCTTCCTTTCCTTTTGGTTATTAGTGAAGTTTATAATCCTGGTGGTATGGTTGTCTTTAATTTTTCTATCATTCTTTTACGCGATATGCTATAGTTCAACAATATCCTCTACCACGGCCCCTGTGCGCATGGTTAGACTCGAGACGTCGAAACCAATACTTGCATCGGCAAATCGGAAAGAGTTCATCTCGGTGAAATAAGGACACATTAGCATGATGGCCCAACATCTAAGATGAACGGCGACCAAGTGGACCACAGGGAAAGGCCTTAGTTCGTCCTGTTTATGTGGTTATGGTTGGCTCGGGGGTGGAATAGGCATTTGACGTTACCTTAGACACATTAACCAAGGCTCTCTTAGTTACATTGCATGCTCCCTGGTTCTCAGCTGTGTAACGAAGTACTGGCACTTGAACTACCCACTAGTACGGTAGGCCGTCAACTTGCGTGAGACTATGGAGTCTTGCTATATCCCAAGTCCCTGCAGGACCCGACCTCCCCAAAAGAAGTTTTTTGGCTTACACACAATCACGACAACGGGCTGACGTCCAAACTACCTAGGTACCCAGGGAGCTAGCGTTTTCGTACGAGGCCAAGTCCCATCGCGAGCCAAGACGCTTTGAAGTCCCACCAGCTGAGGGTCTGAACCACAAGCCGCCAGAGAGAGGAACACCTCGGGCGCCAGCATCCGGGGTTCTAGCATCCTCATGATTTCCCCAGGCGGGGCGTGCTATCGGTAGGGCCAGTTCGGTTGGCTGCTGTCAGTGGATGTTGCGTGTTTGATGGCATACGATATATCCATTGACTCTCCACGCAGGCGGCAGGTCGAGGAAATAAGACATTTAGTTATAACAGCTGAAACTTCCACTTCCGGACTCACGGCCTAACCACGATGGGGAACATCCAATAGCGATGTTCTCTCTTTGGCCACCGGTGCCGTATCATCCATCCTACCCTGGAATCCTCTCAACCCGGGTAAACCCTCCACTGGCTACCCTTCCTACCCTACCTACCCTTCTGATCCAGACCCCTCTGCATGCCCGAGCTGCTCGAAGCCAAAACATTGCGATAACGTCGGTTGGGACTGGGCCTATTACCCCAACCAGCTCACCAACAGCGGCAAGAACTACCCCGGCTTCCGGGCCGATGTCTTCAAGACCCAGAACCCGGCTTACATGAACGTGACGTCCGTCATCGGCCAGGCTACAGCATTCGGCACCGCCATCTATAACTCGTCTGCCACGCTCGACAGCTCGTACTTCGTCCTCAACCAGCATGCGTACCTCTGGGCCTGTGAGAAAGGCACCTGGCAGTTCGACATCTCCGGCGTGGATGACCTGGCATATTCCGGATGGACGGACGACAACGCGAATGGACGCGCTGTCTGGACGTTCCAGGGCACCGGGTCGCATACTGGCTCTGCGAGTTTCACGGCTGACCTTGACGGCCCTGCTTTTGTACCCGTCCGCTTTCTCTTTGCCAACGCTCAGGGTGGAGGTGCTTTCAAGGTCACCATTACTAGTCCCAGCGGTATTATTATCCACCAGACAGGGCGGGAGACAAACAACAATTGGATGGTGAGATATTCGTGCTCCGGAGCGCCGAGCGCACCCAAATTCCCCAGCTATAGGGAAGAACCTTGATTTAACGTTAAATTGCACTAAGTATAAAGGGTTTTCGGGGATCCTGGCGTATAAGAAGACTTTTTAACAAGATTTTTAAAAAAAAAAAAATTTTAGATTTTAATTTATTATGAAAAATAATATTATATATAATAATTTATAATTTAAAAATAATTATAATTAAAATTATATTTTTAAAATTTATTATAATTATTAAATTTAAATATTTTTTATTTAAATATAAAAAAAATATAATAATAATAATAATAATAATAATAATAATAATAATAATAATAATAATAATAATAATAATAATAATAATAATAATAATAATAATAATAATAATAATAATAATAAAATAATTATTTTATAAAACTTTTGTTTATTTTTTATTTTTATAATATATAATATATTTAATAGAATTTAATTAATAAATTTAAAATAATTATTTCTTTTATTAAAATTTAATTTTTAAATATATTAATTTTTTTTTATATATATTATTAATAATTTATAACCCAAAAAATTTAATGTAATATATATATTAAATTAAAATTATATTTATTATATTTATTATATAAATAATTATATAAAATAATTTTAATAATATTATAAATAAATTTTATTTTATAATAAATTTAATATTATTAAATATTTATATTTATATTATTTATATAATAAAATAATTATACAATTATTATTAATTTTATTATATATATATAATTAAATAAAGAAATATTATAAATTAATTTAAATATTTTTATTATTTTTTTAATTTATTAAATTATTTCTTTTTAATTTATAAATATTTATTTTTAATTTTTTAATATTTATTAAATATATAATTAATTTAATAATAAACTATTTATTAAAATTATTTATTTTATTTTTAAAAAATAAATTAAAATTCTTTTTTTAATTTAATTATTTAATATAAATATTTAATAATCTTTATTAATTTATTAATTAATTTTTATTATTTTATTATTATTAATTAATTTATATATATATTTATAATTATTTATATATAATTATTTTATTTATTAAAACAATTTAAATATTAATATTATTTTTATAAATTTTTATAAATCTTTTAATTATTATATTTTTTTAATTTTAAAAATATATTTAATTTTTTACATAGTTATTTATAAATAATAATCTTTATTTATAAAATAAAATTTTATAATTAGATTAATTAATATTTCAAAGTTTTAATTTATTTATAATTATTTAATAATTTATATTTTATATAATATAATATAATTAAATAATTTATTATTAGTTAATTAATTTAATTAATTATTAAATTAAAAATTTAAGCCAGACTTTTTATTAAGCTGTAATTAATTAGTTAACTAGTTAATTAACTATTAATAACGCTTTTAACGCCCTTTTCTTTTTTATTAATATAATAATATTATGAAATAAACCAGGGAAGTGGCCAGTTAGATAAGCCAGGACCAAGAAAAGGTTATACGCCAAGATTAGGAAGTATACCACGGGCTAAAAATAGAAGGTCATATAACCAGTCACATAATAAATAAAAAGATAAAGGAGCTATCCTACGATCCAGAGAAATAAAAAAATAAAAAAGCTATCCTGCGATTTAAAAAAATAAAAAAATAAAAAAACTATCCTACGATCTAAAAAAAAATAAAAAATAAAAGGTTTTTATATAAGTTTATTATTTTTATATTTAATTACTTATTTCGTTTAATTTTATAACTATTAATCTTATTTTATATTTTAATTTTTTATATTCTAAAAACCAGAAAATAATTATTATTTTTAATAATACTTAATATAATAATAAAAATATTAATAAACTTTTTAAATAAATTAATTATTATTAGTTTTATTATTATTTATAAATTAAAAACACTTGCGAATATTATATATATTTTATAAAATATATATAAGGTTTGTAATATTCTAATAATTTTTTAATTAATAAAACTTAATATAATATAAATATTAATATAAAAAACTAAATAATAATTAGTTTATAAAATAAGTTTGCTAAAGAATACCGCGAAAATATTTAATAAAACAGTAAAATATAAATATATTTATAAATACATATTTTAAAAAATATACTTTATTTAATAAATTAAGCAAATTAAATAGATTATAAAACCCAAAATATAAAATTAAAATATAAATTTAAAAATCTTATTAAAATTTTAATAAACTATAAATATTAGTATACTTAAACAATAAACCCTAGTTATACCCAGTTAATTATTATTAACTAAAAATATTATTATAATATAAATAAATAATAATAACTTAAACAAAAAATTAAATAAAAAAATAATATTAAAATTAATATTTTTATTTAAATATATTATACTTATTTTAAAAATAATTTCTTAAAAAACACCTATATTAGCCAAAATAATAGTTATAAGAATACTATAAAACCAGAAAATAATAATAGCAGCACCTACTACTATAGTAATAATAATAGTTACCTTATAAATATTTACACCTATAATATCTTAAATAATAAAATCAATACCAACTTAAACTTTAAATATACCAGCTTTTAAATCGGCAAATAATAATAAAAAACCAAAAAAAAAAAAAAATTATTACTATTATTATTACTACTAAAACAAATTATTATAACTAGTCTATTAAAAACCAAAGGTTTTCAGCTTATACCTTTTAAGCTATATAATAAATTTATAAATATAAAAATATTTTTGATATAAATAAAGCTTTATTTAAAATAATATAAATTAATAATCAAAAATAAATACTAAAAAATCATAATAGTTTTTTAATTTTTAATAAAGAAAATATTTAAATAATTTTAATTAATATTAAAAGATTTTTATTAATTATAAAGATTTTAAGAAATAAATAAAAATATTATTTAAAAATATTGAGAAAATAAAATATACCGAAAAATAGTTTTATCGCCTAAAATAAACCAAGTTTATAATAGACTATATTATAAAGTTTAAATAATTAATAATAATTTTAAAATTATTAAAGTTTATATTATATTATTTATTTTATAAAGAATTAAAAGTATAAATTAAAAATAAAATTTATAAAATAAGTAAGCTAAAGAAAATCAATAAATGTATCGATATAACTATTATAATTAATTAATAATTATTTAATAAATACCTTGAGAAAAAAAAGACTATTAAAACTAAAAGAAATAGTTTTTAACAAAATATAAAACAAAGGTTTAAATAAATAAATAAGATTAAAAAACGATTATTTAAGGATATAGTTTAAGTTAAGTATTTTAATTATAGAAAAAAAGAATATTTTTAATTATTATGCCGCTTTTAAAAAAAAGATAATAAAAAGGGTTATTAAAGAGAAAAGATTTTTTAGCCTAAAAAAATAAAGGTAATAGAAGTTTAAGTAAATAAAAAAAATAAAAGTTAACTAAAAAATAATATATTTTTAGAATAAAAGTATAAGGTTATTATTTTAAACTATATAAGCGGTTTTATATTTAATAAAATAGAATGCTTAATTTATAAAAGATTAAAAAACATATATATATAAATATTATGTAAATGTTAAATAATTTTTAAAATAAGTTATAAAAGAATATATATATTATAAGAATAATTAGGGTTATATAATATATAATTTTCAAAAATAGTTTAGTTAAAAATAAGAGACTATTAATAATAATAAGCTAGCACTGTCGACAGACAGATAATTACGAGGGAGTTGCTATAGCCAGGCCTAGGATATAGCCTAAAAGCAAGTTTTACCTTAAAAGAAAATTATAAATATAATTAATATTATTATAATACAAACTATAAACAATTTAAATAATTAATATTTAAAAGTGTTTAAAAAAAATAAAGTAGCTCATAAAATACTAGAAAATAAAATTATTACAAATAAAAAAATAAGAAAAACTATTTTAAAAAAATTAAAAATAATAAAAGAAATATTTTTATAGCCTAGATTATAAAATATATAAAGAAATAATAAAATATTATTAGTTAAAACTAGAACAAATATTATATATACGCTTTAATTAGCTATTTAACTAATTATTAAAAACTATAAATATAATAAAACTATAATAAAAAATAATAATAACCTTTTAATACTATATTAATTATTAATAAAGTAATTAAATAAATTTATTATTAATAATATACATTATTTATAATATATTAATTAATAAAATAGTTTATAAAGAACCAGCTATTATTAAAAAACCAAAAAGATTATTAATAAAAATATCTATTACTACAGCTATAATACTTTAAACCCAGGCTATTACTATAAAAATCAAAATATTATAAATAAAACTATAAATATAACTTTAATCCTTTTAATAATAAATATTATAATATTATAATAAAAAAATAAAAAAATTAATTTTAACAAAAGAAAATAAAATTTATTTATTACGCTAAAAATAAAATATAATTTTAAAAATCCTATAAATCAAAATAAAATAACCAAACAATAAATTAAACTTTAAAAAACTCGGTTTTTTTAAAATTAAAGAAATTATTTTACCAACCAACTATAAACTATTATTACTAAAAAATATATAAATTTATCTTATTTTTTATATTTTATTATTTAAACTAGCGCTAAAAGATATACCAGCAAAAACCTAGCTTAAAATAAAAAAATAATTAAAACGTCTATAAAATCCAAAAAATATTAACTCTTTATTAGAATAAAAATAATATTAAATATATTATTAAATAAAAAAAATACTTATATGCTAATAATATTTAAAATCTATTATAATTATTATAAAATAATTTTACCGCTAACACTTTAATCGCCTAAAACCAAAAATAAAAAGTCGACCTCCCAAGCAGTATCAAGCGCGTCCTAATCTATAAAATAATTTTAAATTATCTATTTCTAAAAACTACTAAAAAGTTTTATTTCTTACGCTCTTTACGCTTAGTTGTTTTATATTCTTGTTTCTCTAATATTTTAAACTCCTCTAAATCTATAATACGACAAGCAATAACTTTTATTATTTTTTATACCATATTTTCTTTTATTTATAAAAACAATAAATACAAGTTTACACTATCTCTGCTGCTCCTTCAGCAATATCTAGTTTATCTTTAAATTCTTTATATTAAACAGCCACCTTTTCTAGTTACTTCAGAGTAAAGCTTTTTATATCGTAATAAAATTAATTATCGCAAATATAAAAAAAAAACAACAAGAATTAAAATTAAAGTTTACATCAGGCGCAATAAAAATATTTGAAAGCCATAATAATTAAACTATAAAAAAAATTAGGAGCTAAAAAAAAATCACGCTCGGCAGCTTTTCTATTAAAGGTTAAAATCCTACGCGTTTTTCTTATATAATTAAATATATTAAAAATAACCAAAAAATAAAAAATAAAATAAAAAAAAGCTTACTATTTATTATAAATAATAAATCTAAGAAGAAAGATATTACAAAATAAACCATAAAAATAGCCAGTTAAATAAGCTAAAACTAAAAAAAATTATACGCCAGAATTAAAATATATACTATAAACTAAAAATAAAAAATTATATAACCAGTTATATAATAAATAAAAAAAATAAAAAAACTATCCTGCGGTCTAACGAAATAAAAAAATAAAAAAATAAAAAAACTATCTTACGATCCAGAAACAAAGCAAAATAAAAGGTTTTTATATAAATTTATTATTTTTATATCTAGTCACTCGTTTAATTTAATTCTTTAGCTATTAATTTTATCTTATATTTTAATCTCTTATACTTTAAAAACTAAAAAATAACTACTATTCTTAACAGCACTTAACATAACGGTAGAAATACCAGTAAACCTCCCTTACAGACCAACTACTATTAGTTCTATTATTACCTATAAATCAAAAACCCCGCAAACATTATACATATTTTAAAGAATATATATAAAGTCTGTAACAAATAGCAACTAAAACACTAAAAATAGTTTTTTCTCTTGTGTAGCAAAAACGCTTTTTAAACAATACTTTTTAATCAAGCTTTAGTTATTAAACTATTTAGTTCATTATTATATTATAAATTAACTATATTACTAATACCTAATTATATTTTAAACATTTATATATTTACTAATTTTTTAAAATATTTTAATAAATATTTAATTTTTAATATTTTTAATTCTTTAAAAAATATTTATTTTTTTAAGTTTTTAATATTTTCTTTAATATTTTTTATAGCTTTGTTAATATTTCTTAAATATTAAAAATTATATATAATAATAAATTAAATTTCTTTAATATTAAATAATTTATTGATATTTTAAAGTTTAATATTTTTAATTATTTTAAATAATTTAAAAATAATTATAGCTAAGGCTATATTTTTAGGGTTTATTATAATTATTAAGTCCGAGTATTCTTTAGTTGAATATAGTGGTGGTAGTATTGAGGTAAGGGGTGTGGTAGTAATAGAAATAGTGGAAGTGTTATGATAGCAGCGATAGAAAGTGGAGGAAATGATTGCTTTATAGGTATTTTTATTTAGATTTAAGTATATATAGCGTATCTGATAAGGTTTGGTCGGCAAGCTTAAAATAATTTTTTTATTAAAGTTTAGATTTTAAGCATATTAATTCTTTTTTTTATATATTACCGGCGATTTTAATAAATAATAAAAAAGAGTTTGGCTTAGCGCGTGTGCTAGCTTAAAAGTGAAAGCTGCGCTTATTATATAAATAATTATATAAAATAATTTTAATACTATTATAAAATATTTACATTTATATTATTTAAATAAATAATTATATAATTATTATTAATTTTATTATATATATATATATATATAACTAGGTATAAAAAAACAAGCGTTATAAATTACATATTTTAATAAAAATTAAATTATTATATTAATTAATATTATTATAAAATTATTTATTTAATTATTCTTTTTTAATATTATTAAATATTATTATATTTCTTTTAATCTTATTTTTAAAAAGATATAGAAAGAAAATTTTATTTTTTATTTTTTTATAGTTTATAATATATTCTTTATTTTTTTTATAATAATTTAATTTTTTTAAATACTTTTACATTAATAAATTTAATATCATTATATATTTATATTTATATTATTTATATAATAAAATAATTATATAATTATTAAAAATTTTATTATATATATGATTAAATATAAAAGAAAAATATTATAAACTTAAATTAAATAAATAAATATTTTTATAAATAACAATCTTTATTTTTTATTATTATTTTATTTTATATAATAAAATTAAAAATAAATTTAATTTAATATATAATTATTTAATATAATTAATAAAAACTAAAATTATAAT